>JAECXX010000051.1:1216250-1824375 GCA_018153305.1 Drosophila kurseongensis
AGACACTCAAGTTATATTTGATGCTTTCTGTTTAAAGATAAAGATAAGATACAAAGATTTAGAGTTACCTGAACTAAGAGGAATTAGAATAAAATTGGATCACGGTTGTATATATTCCTTTATTGAAGGTTATTATAACGACGTTACTTTTGATCTTTCAGGATGCATGACTTGTTGGGATATTCGCCCAGAGATCTGCTCGACACTTCGTTATTCGTCTGCCAGCATGGAGCTGATTCCGAACGCCTGATGGCCACCTTCAAGAGCGGTAAGTGGTGTCCAACTCTCGCAAAATTCGCGACTCATTAAAACAAACTGCAGCCAACTAATGCTAAACTAATTACTTTAATGTGCAAATTAAAACGCGTTCGTCGTTAGTTGGTGGAATGAGAGGAAGGAAACAGGAAGGATGCCGGAAGCGTCCGGCACATCAAAACGAAGTTGTCACTCGTCTGTTGGCGTTACCTGTCCTCTATCCTGACTCCTTGGAGCCCCTAGTTTCTCTTTACGTCCAGCAGTTGCCATAGCTTATTGCATTTAATTAGTTGTAGCACCTTCCTCTTGTTCGCCCCCTCCTCACTTTTTTTTTCAACACAAAGACCATTAGTCGTTGGCTTGACTTGGCTCTGCTTTAATTTCACTTTAGTTGCTAATTAGTTTTTGCGCAACTAAATGAATTGGTCAGGCGGCAAGACAGCTGAAATCTCTGTTCATTCCGTATCTATCCCTTTCATATCTCTATTTTTTGCTTTTAACAACTTTTTTGTTGATTCAATTATGCTTGTGCGTTGTATTTGTTTGTTTATTTAGCATTGACATTTATTTTTTGACTAAGTCGGTGAATCTATATAATCTAGATATGCCTTATTGCTGCCCCATCTGCATTCCCCCAACAGAATCATTCCCACCCATCTTGCTTAGCAATCGAAGCCCAAAAGCCACACGCTTATTTGCAATCAATTTTCATAAGGCAAAGTCTTATTATCGCAGATAAATATTCAACTCGATCGATAAATGGGTCTGCTCAAAAAAAAAAATTGGGTTTTTTTGTTATCAGCATTTTTTAATATTATGTTTCTTGATAAAAATAAAACTAAATAGCTTACAAGGATTAGATTTGTTTAATTTGTTATACAACCTTGGTCACTTTGATAAATTAATGAATGTCATCATAATCTTTTAAAGTCATGTTTTTATGATTCACTAGATCTAATAATACATGCTTTTTTTAATAAGTGAAGAGTATCATTTTGATAAATAATTTTGATCAAATATTCAAAAGTCATGCCAATAAAATAAAAATATAACCAATTTTGATGAGCAGATTATCGTAAGAATTCAGTGTTACATTTAAAAGTCATGCCTGGGATAGGAGGTAGAATCATTAGCTTGATATTTTTCCCCCTGCATTAAATTTATATTATATTCGAATTTAAAAGTGTAAGATGGAAGAGTTTCTTACTCGCAGCCAGCTTAAGCATTTTTCTTAATTTCTCCCCAGCTTATTGGGGCGCATTTTCTTGTTATTGTTTGCTTATTTGTTGCTGTTAATGGCCGCGTCATGTCGTCTACATTGACCAAATAATGTTGCCACTGCCGATGCTGCTGCTCCGCTGGCTGGTGCACTTAAAATGCCAACGCTGGGCAATAAAAACTCCGCCGTTGCCGTTGTCGCCGCCGCTGCTCTTCTGCTGACCATTGTTCGGGGTACATTGTACCCAAAAGTGCCCAAAAGAGCGCATCCTTGCAGCCAAGGAATAGAAAATTGTCACTGCACTACAATTGGAATTATTATTGGCTGCGATGACTTTGGCTTCTTGGCCGGACATTTGCCCGTCCTCCGGTTTTCCGTGTAGACACGTTCTGCGCGAAATGACTTTCGGTTTTATGATGCGACGTATCCATTTGACCAGGACGCAGCAGCAGTCCTTGGATGCAGCTGCCGATCCTGGGTTCTCCACCGGCTCTCTGTGTGCATCTCGCATATCGTTAGCAAAACTTGCCAGCAAGTTGTAAAAATGTCTTCGAAAGTCGTAAAAGTATTTCATACATTTTTGTTTTTATTAAGTTGCTTCACTTCTCTGGTGAAGTTTTCTTCCTTCTTTCCTAAAAGTTTCCTTTTGAAAGCTTGTTCGCCATATTATTGTTTATGAGTGCTGTCCGTTTTTATTTCCATTTGATTTTCATCAAGTTTACATGGCTTTGTAATAAGGGGGTCAGCTGGTGGTTCTCCCTTAAAAGCTCCATCTATCCACCCCTTTCATTCTATGAAAATTCGATGATGATAATGTTCTGAAGTACAGTGAAAATTTTAAAAATTTGTATTAATACTTTAAATATCTATATTTATATCACAACTATTTATTAACATAGTTTTTGTAAGTTTTACCAAAAGGATTTATGTTTGAAACTACAAACTATATATAATACTCGAATTAATAATTTATATTACCATTAAATGTTAATGGACTGTTACAGAATGGTAATCCATAAAGAACTTTGGGTTATAGAAGTTTAAACTTCACGTTTAGGGCCAACATTTACTTATAATTTAATTGTTTTTCAAGTAGGCTTTATTTTAAATCTTAAGGAAGTTCAAGTTATAGAAGTACGTCTGTGCCTCGCAAGACAGTATTTCTTAGCTGATTTTCCCCTTTTCCTTTCTGTCCATATGCACATGTGTGGTTGTTCGCCTGCAGCTGGCGCAGCTCGCAAAACACTAAACGTCATGTGACAAACAGTTCAATAAAGTACAAAATGTGCGGAAAATCGCAAATGTCATGCGGGAAAATCTCGCATCGGGTGTGTAGTGGAATGGAAATGGAAATGGGAAATTGCGTTCGAGCATTTCCATGCTGCAAATAAAGACGACAATTTGGCCGCGAGGCGAAAAATTATGAAAAGAGCGGGTGGAAAAGCGAGGAATGGCTGAGAGAAGTGGCAGTGGATTGAAGGGGGCCCAAAGTAAACTTAACGTGCCAGATAAATATCCTCTGACAGACAGACAGCGAAGAGATAAAGCCAGCATCGTTTTGCTATTTTTGGGGAGGTGGAGGATTGGAGCTCCTGCGAGTGTTGCAATAAATTTTGAAAAGCAACAAAAAACAATACCGAAAAGTGGCTTTGGCAGATTTGGCCCTGCGTGTGAAAAGTTCCCCTTTGGAAAATGCATTTTGCACTGGATGCATTCGAAGGGCATTGCCGCGGCATTTGCCAGACATTCAACTTTCAACTCTTGCCACAAGCTAGTTTCCCGCTGTTTGTTTCTGTTTGAGTTTCCTCCTTCTGGTTCTGTGTGTTTCCTTTTCAGTTTTTCCGAAGGGCAGCTGACAGTTGTTTTGGGTGGTGTTGTGGGTTAAAATGGGGCCTGACTGGCACGTACAAAGGGGGCGTGGCGCCAAGTGTTGCATACTTTTCGGCGATGGCCTACGCGAGGTGACTTTAAAACGCTTCCCACGAACGCCATAAACTTAAATGGCAACAGTCTTGTGCTGCAAAAAGATAACTATTTGAAAAAGTAGCAAACTTTTAATGCTTTCTTTATTAAGCGTTATCTTTGTAATTTGTGTATATCTACTATACATATAATTAATTTTTGAGCTTTTAACAAAATAATGTATGTAGCACAATATAAAATCGATGTTCAAACTATTTCTTATACTCCTTGACCCTAGTGGCTTAAAGTTTTTCACAGTTTAAGATACAAAAAATAACAAAATTTTAAAGATTAAAGAAAACAATTTTTTTTTTTAAATTTAATAATCTTTAAGTTCAGTTTTGCATTCGTGGATTTCAAGTGCTTGTTTGGCTGGCAACTTTATTTTCATTTGCTCCCACGCTCACGCGGGTTGTGTAATCAACATAACAAGCAACTGCCAGTTTACGAGTCTGTTAATGTCTCACACACTCCGGAGACTCGCAGCCAGACGAGTTTCCTGGCCATGTCCTGTACTGCGTACTATATAAACTATATGTCTGAGCCCGGCCCGCGAAAGCTTCCTGCCAAAAGTGTCGATGATGCTGACGCTTAGCGCTGCTGCCAAGTCGTTGCACTCATCAGCGCAACTGGAACTCCCCTTTTTTAGGAGACCTCAAACCCCAAAAGTTTTTCAACCAAAAGTTTATTTATCTTGGCTAACATGCACAGTGGGGTGGGGGATTGCTATATAAAACTGATAGATTCTCGTAATTAATTGATATAGTAAAAAAAAATCAAATATTTTGTCACATTTCTGTTCATTTAAGAAATGTATAAAAACCAATTTTATTTAACTGCTAAACTTCAGTTTCTTAATTAAACATCCTATTTGTCTTTTAGAATGGGAACATAATTTACCTTTTAGACTCATACGAAAACATTTTCATATCTTACAAAATATTCTAGTATAGATCTTTAATTAAACCTACTGCATTAAAATATTATTTAGTTTTTATATTTTAAATTTATTTGAACCTCACCACCACTGTAGTTTAAGCGCTTTATGTTAATGCACTTAAATTTAGTTCGCGGCGAAAGTGGGCGTGTGTGGGCGTGGTCAGGCACGGGTTGTTGCAGTTGCCGCCAATGCCGCCGCATTTTATTACATGCATAATTCCGCCAGGGGATCGTCGCTGGTCCGCCTCGGTCCACTCGCCCTTGTGTGGGAACTCCGGAACCACCGCCTCCACTTCCACTTCCATATCTACGTCTACTATATTTCCATCTCCATCTGCGTCCCGCTGCTCGTCTCTTATTTATTCGTCTGCATCGTCTGGGCCATGAAAGCGCCAAACTAATGCCGTCGAAACTAATGGTCCAATTCGAGTGGCTCGTCGGCATCCTCATTTCGGCAGCGGACTGCCTTTGACTCCTGCTGCATTGTGCCCTGTACCATGTCCTGGTCGGTAATCCTGCCTCGCCTCGCCAGGATTGTAAAATTTTCCAGTTAATTTTAGCATCCTCCACGTTCTCATCGCGTCGCTTGCATTTGACAAATTAAAATTGCATGAGCGGAAATGCGGCTTAAAGTTGCGCCGGATGTGGCTGACTGACTTGGCTGAAACAAGAGTTGGCGGCTTCCTGTGGGAGCTGCCAAATAAATTACTTTTCCAGATGCCCCTCCCCGCTGCACTTTTCCTCTTGAGTCCTTCAGATTGCCAACAGGTGGCTTAAAGTTTAACTCAGACGTCCAACATCATATTATTAAATAGGCTTAAGGTTATTCCTAGGTTTTTTTTATTTATTTTGTTGTTGTAAAGAGGACTTTAAGTTTACAGAGATAGAGAAATACAAATAAATTCTATTGAATACTGTCTTAAAATATTGTAGGGAATATACGTTTTAAACTTTTACACAATTTTAAAGTAATGTGAGAATAATTGCAAAACGTTTGGTTATTACAATTTGTAATTTACAAATAATGATAATTAAACTTGCTCTAGATTTTACCAAGATTAATTAGAATAATTGGCACTCATTCCATTAACACTTTTAAGATGGCAAGAAATGAAATACAATCTCGCCATAATTACAACCAATATTTGTTTATAGCCAAGCGAAAGGGCTTAAGAATCTGGTTACAAAGTTTTGGTTTCCCCAAATGAAACCAATATCCGCCCGGGTCCTTGCACCTTTATGCTTTATGCCTTGAACATTTTGGGTTTGGCTAATGTTAATGAACTGCGATGTTGCCTCCCAGGTGGACGCACGCTCCTCTTACCTGTTGATTTATGGCATCCTCCATCCAGTGCCGCTTAATTTGCGAGAGTTTATTAAATATGCCGGAGCAGGAGCTGGTCTACGTGAGTGCCGTGTTGCATCCTGCGAGTCCTGTGAGTCCTGCAGAGGATGCCATTAGTTGGGGAAGTGAAAATTCCTGCTCTGCCCGATCCCGATCCCCGGAGGATGCACTTTGTTGTTTTGCTGGCTTAGCTGAATGGCTCTATTTAAGGATGGCGCCCTCATCCAGCAACCGAAAAATATCCTGGACTATCCTGGCACCTCTGCAAATATTTCATTTCATTTGTGTCCGGGCAGTGACTTATGATGATGAATGTAAATGCTGCACCTTCAGGCAGTTTGGCCGTTTAGCTGCAGGATTTCACGCTTTAAAGTTGCAGCTCCTTTTGTGAATTTTCCGCTACGTGTTTGAGTCAATTGTCACGTCACAATCATGGGGATTTTCGTTCTCTTTTTCTGAGAATTGTGGCAACAATTGCATGGCACCAAACCCCTCGCACTTTATCCTCGCTCCTTTTTACCGAGCATATCAAATTAGATAACTATTCCATTGAACTGCTGGTGCAACAAAAGCGAATGCGTTAATAACATTTAATGTGCCTGCCACGCCTCTCCCCTCGCTAATGACATTTGGCTAAGTTCATTTCGATTCCTTCAACACTTTTATGGCCGCCATTCAGAGTCCGGGGGCTGGCTAATTGAGTTTATAGTCGCTTCAATCGCTTTGGCATCTCGTCCGCTCTTGATCTTTCCCCTCAGACAATGCTCACTGTGGTAGATGCTTGAAATTTAAAATTTAAAAATAAATTGATACATAATGATTTTGAAGCATAGTTTATAAAATGATGATAGTTTTTTTTCATTAATGTACGGTGAAATTGACCAGTATCTGTTAGCTGTTTCCATTTAAATTAAATCTCACATCTCAACAAAAGTCAAAATTAAAACAATTCTTTTTTTGATGAAATATAAAGCCATAATATAGAATTTTTCCTATTTATATAATGTTAAACAAATTTCAAAGTATAGAAGTACTTCATAAATGGTTATTTTACTTACTTGTTCCTAGCATTACCATTTGAAAGATGCAGTTTAAAAATAAATTATATTTATGGATGCCATTCAATTTGACCTTTGATGCAGTGTGCACTGTATGTCCTCTTTATCGGGGGCCTTGCATTGCATACTTTTGTGCGCTTGGGTGGAAGCAAAGTTTTGCCGCCTTTGCAAGTTTTTCGCAAGTCTTGCAGAAAATTATACAAAAGGCGAAGGCAAAGCTTAAGGGTTTTGCGGAGGTGGGTGGCATGCAAATATGCATTTGATTACACGCTCCAAACAAAGGCAAAATGATAAAAGTTGCGCGCCAGCCGCCGCAGAGTGTGCAGCGACTTTTCGCCTTTTCCCCTACCCCGCCACAAAATTTCCCCACCCATTTTCATTTTCCCACCCAAAAGCTAAGTAAATTTGTGTGTTTATTTGGCAAAACCTCAGAGGAAACTTTGCTTGCAACACCCACGAAATTCGCGGGCGGGAGGTAAAAGTAAAACGACAAAGAACAGAAAATGTCAATCGACCAAGTGGAAAATTTTCATTAAATTAAAAAAGCGCACAATTTTCCCACTACTGGAAAATTGTCGCAATAGAAAAAGGAAAACTAAAAATGTAAAAGAAAAAGCAGCGAACCCAATGAATGTGCAAAGTTTTATGTTTTTCGCTGCCGGGCGGAGATTTTCCTTTTGCCAATTTTCCTTTTCGTTTTTTTTTCAGTTGCATTGAGGTTTTCTTGTGTGGGTGCTGATGATAGTCGTTCCCAATTTTCCCTTCACCTCAGCCTTTATTTTCGGAAAGGTTGTCAGACAAAACGAATAAATGTGCTAAGGCAAGCGAAAAAAAAGTAAGATAGACAGCGCAGAAATTGCATGCAAAATTCTTATCGATAAAGGAGTGATGAGGCTGAAACTGTGCAACAGTTTTTTGGCAGATGGTTTGGCGAGACCTAACTTAAAAAAACTTATCATTTATTCTAACTTTATGATTTTTAAAAGGGAAAGGCTATTGTTTAAACTTTAAATATTAATATATCAACAATGTCAGTTAGCTTTCGTTTTTAAAAGCTAAATGGAAAAAGAGTAGTGTAAATGTTTAGTATTCACGGCTGATACTTTTATTAAATAAGATTTTTATACAAAAAAAAATAAGCCGTTCTTGACCGCATTGTGTTGCCCATTCCCTAATTTTTTTGCTGCCACTGCAAATCCCCCAACAAATCCTTCAACAATCAAAAACAAAATGTCAAGCCTTTGCCCCAGCTACTGTGAAAACCTTTCACAATGCCAGCCACAATTTGCTTAACAAAAAACCTTTTGACTTGGGCTTTTGGGCTCCATTCCGTCCTCCTTTCTTGGGTTTCTGGTCCCCGGGGCGCTGCTCAATCAATCAAAAGGCGCTTGTGACTTTGGACCCCCTTTGATCCGCTGCTGCTAAATAAGTCGTGTAAACTGGCAAAATATTTGCGGTCCCTGGCGAGGGATTCCCTTTTCGTCAATGGCCTGGGCGCTCGCCATGATGGCTCTAATGAAGTGTTGAACGCTGTTCTTGGCCCTTTGCCATCGGCCAATGGCAACGTTGACAGGTCAGCATGTTGAAATTATGCCAAAGTCTTCGTTTGTTTCCATCAATATCAATTTCGGGTTTTGTTTAATTTGCTGGTGTTCTGGGATTTTGGTTTCTGTAGGTTGGAAATTGCTAAAAAGGACCATTAAGAAAATTTATTTATATACGTGTTTATTTATATTTGGAATTGGATAGAACTGTATTATTTGAAACATTTTTGTTTTCTTTTATTTAAATAAAATTATATACATTCATTTTCAATATTGAAGTCGCATCACTAATATTCATATTTAAAATATATTTTTTTTGCCTTGTAATTTGCCCTTATTACTGTGTCAATATTTTTCCAAATAATTTTCCCCGTACCAGGGAAAAGTCGAGCTCTATTTTCGTTTTGACTTTTAAGGTGGATATCTTTGACAGATTGATGGGGACTTGCCCACCTTTCCGCCCCTCGTTGATTTCTAGCCTGTCGCTCGACACGAGAATGATTTTAAATTTGTTGTTTCTGGCGCTGGTCTTTTGGCGCGCTCCGTCATTGTCAATTATTTATGGCGGGGGCGGATCAGGGAAACCGCCTCGGGTTTTGGTCTTCTAGAATCCCGCTCCTCCGCTCATGGAGTCCTCCCTTCAGACCCCCCTCCCTGTATAAGAATTGCGTGTCAGCTACACTGTGTGCCTTCCTTTTTTCCGCGTCATTTTCTGAAATTGGCATTTAGTTGGCGACGAACGGGATTTACACAAAACTCACCCGCAAAGGCACACACAGACAAACACTCAGAAATTCGCACGTACACTAAAAAAAATTAATTAATGGAATTCGAAACCTATTCTATGTTTTGAAATTAAACTCTGCTTTCCCCAAGAATCATGCTCATTTAAATGTGCTTTAAAACTAGGTAGTACTTATATAACAAATTGTGTGACAGGAAAAATATATTTTTGAATCAATTCTTATCCCTATTCTTAAAAATTAAATGAATTCTTAAAAATGAAAACTTTATACTTTAGTTATAATATTTTCATTGCGAAAGATTGCAAGATTTTGGGAAGATTTTGTGGAGTGTGGCTGCATATCTGTTAAACTTGTCTGTCTTGCGATGGTTTTAGTTATACAATGGGTGCATTCACCTACGCGATGTCCCGCTGTGAAATAGCCCCCTTTCTCTCCTCCAGACCCACTCTCTCCCTCTCTTTCTCTTTCCCCCCTTTTCCCGCCTGTCGCTCAGCATTTGGTTTTTTCTCCAGGCTGCCGCACTTCCTTTACATGTGTGTGTTCTCTTTCTATTTCCCACTCTCCGTCTCTTTCTCTTTCCATGACTGTGGGAAAAGTGTTGCCGATATCTGTTACTGCATCGCTGCGTTTGTCCGTCTGTCCGTCTCTCTTTGCCGCCCACTTGCCGTCCCTTTTTCTTTCTCCATCTCACATTTCGTTTATTAAATGACAGCACGATATCTGCAAATGAAATTTTCCTTCAACGCATTTAGCCTCTGCCGACGTCGCCGCTGCAATTGCTGAAATTGACAGTCAGACAGATAGATTGACATTTAAGCAACACTCTGCTGCTCTGTCTCTTTCGATTTAGATCGCCCCGTCTCTTTCTCGGTCGCATTTGGATGCATCATAAAATGTTGTATGTTGCCCACGAGTTTTTTATGGCCCGCAGCACTTTACCTCGAGAGTGTTGCATATTTTTCGGCTTCATGACTTCGCCACTACGGATTTTAACCCTAATATAAAAATAAATAAAATAATACCGTTATAATAGACCATTTATCTTTGTGCCATATATTTGTAAGAATAGGTTTCTTAGTCTAGTTAAGTTTAGTTATACTCTTTGTTATATTATACTTTCAAACTAACTGAATTCCTAACACGGTTCATTGACAATAAGCCGCATGAAAGGATTTGGGATCCTTCAATATTGATTGGTTGCCTGACCAGTGGCGAAAGTAATTCCATTATGAATGAAAGCCCTTTCTTTCCACTAAATTATTAATAAAGCCAAACAAAATTAAGTAGAGAAGAGAATTGGCATGAGAAGGAAGGCATTTCCAACCAGCATTTATTATTAGCCAGAAAAAAGAACGGAACAGGGAGTGCCAGAGAAAGAAAAAAACTTGCCCTAAATCTCTGTAGAAATCTTTAGCAAGTCCAATTAGACGTTTGGCAAATGGACACAACAGCAGCGAGTCCGGAAAAGTCCAGTCAAACTAATTGTTCAACATGAAGCGGCAAAAAAAGAAATAGCGAAGAAACGGAAAATATTGCAGCCAAAGTTTTGCGAATTTGTTGTTTGTGCAACAATTGTTGCAAGTCAGTTGGCGCCGCTAATGAAAAACGACAGGAGTCGAGAAGAGAAAATAGTTTAAGGGGCGTGCCAAAGAAACCGCCATTAAATTTTGCTTAATAAAGTTGCAGCTGCTCATCGACAAGAAAGTCGAGAAAAAATTACCAACCATCAGCACTTAATTGTTTGAACAAGCTGAAGAGTGTAGGGGTTTTTACTCTAACTCCTTCTACATATATTACTGGATCGCAAATTCAGAACACCTGGAGGCAGTTCCCAATCCCAGTTTCTCCCTCTTGATGTCTTGATGATGTCTTTCCTTCCGCTCAAATTGAGTTAATTAAATGAATGCGGGAGGCGGAGAGATGTGTTTTTCCCCGGTGAATGGAATTAATGAGCATAATGGCGGGGGATTGTGGGCAAGGGGAGAAAGTTTTCAATTACCCAGCATTTATTTTTGTTAAATTCTAATTAATGCAAAACAAAGAAATCGCAAAGGAGAGGTGCTGAAAATCTCATAGCCCCGCTGCACTTTAGTTTTCTTCTGCTTCGTCAGCTTTTAAGTCATTTAAATTTTCCGCACGCATAAATAAATATTGACTTGTGGCTTGTGTCAAAGTCTGAGGCTGTGCGGCAAATAAATATGCAAATTCTTTGACTTTTGTTTTCAATTAACTTTTTTTTCTCAACTTCCGTTGTTTCCTTCTCCGCTTTTCCTTGCTTTTTGTTTTTTTACGCCGTTTTCCACCGGCAATTGTTTACACACAGAGAAAATAACGGTTTTTACTTGATTGTATTTTGCAATTCAATTGTGAAATTTATTTTCAATACTTATTTACCTCTTTTTATTTGCTATTGAATAATTTTATTTTCCAATAATTGTTGAACAGTGTTATTTAACAATGATAATATTGAATACATATTTCTTCCTGTGCAGCATATTTCACTGCTGTTTTTCTTGAGTTGAACATTAAACTTTATTTCAGGACGGCAAATTAAGCAAATTTGTTACATTTTGTGGCTCGTCCTTTTCCACATCCCCCGTGTGGTTTATATTCCCGCTGACATTTTGAGTAGTTTTTAATGGGCTCCATCGAACCCGACAAACTTGTCGACTTCCTCGCTGTGGGCGGTCCAAGAAAACCGGAGAATGTCCTTCCTTTTGGCCAGCTGCCGCACACATGTGAATGATCCTTGAAATATTCGCCCCTTCAACCACAAAACTTGGCCTATACTGTGTTCATTTTCCGCCCTCAAGTAAAACTTGTCCTGCTCATTGCAAAAGTAGAGAGGGGATAAGAGGTCCTGGAACATTCATTAACCCATTTATGGGCACTGCAGGCAACGCAAACTTATAATGGCCAGCTTTAAGTCTCTATTTCTTGGCAGTAAGTTTGCATTATGCCTGAAACCCTTTCAAGTCATTGGCCACTAACTGGGATTTGCAGTCCCTGCTCCATGCTCGCCTCGTCCTGTGTAATGTCCTGTCTTGGCTGCCGAAGAAAAGGTGGTAAAATGCAATTTTCCACACGACTGGCGGGTTATGAAGACACTGAAAATGTACACATCCACCCCAGCTACTTTTCAATAAGCCGAAGTAAAAAAGAAATAGAGAGCGAAATTTGCATAAATTCCTCAGCACATATTGACTTTAAGCCCGCTTGCCTGGTGGATCGGGGATTATGTCACGGCTTAATTCAATTAGGACAGATTACGCATACGCCACGTGGCTGCCCTAAGCGAAGGCCAAAAGGTCAATGCTACGTCTAAATTTAAGACTCTCCAAGTCAACTACCTTTGGGCTGCGGAGAATGGTCGAAACAATCCGCAAACAAATCCTTGATTTATGCGCACATCCTTGGGCAGCCAAAGCCAAACATTTATTTCCTTATCCACTTGTGCCAATGTGATTTCGACCCGCACTCTTTATTTCCTTGCTCTCAACTCTGGACTCTGGTCAGCAATCAGGATGAGCAAACGAATGGGGTACAGTGAACCCTGACTTGGGGCAAGCGAATACCCCAGAAAATTAAGAACAAATATTCTGAAGAAGTTAACATTTTTACTATATTGACATTTTCAATTTTTTAAGCACTTTCACCTTAGTAGGTAAATAAAACAATGTAATTCTACTCATTTCATATATTTTAATAAAATATTTTATCGATGTAAACCTATAAGTAAACCGACAAACTGACCAGTCGAAGGATTCACCTTATTAAGGACCTGCTGCACCTGTTCCTCTCGCAACTCTCGGTTCGTGCGCTGCGTTGATGATGATTTACTGTTGTGTTGCTCCCAGGATTTACCCGTGTACTCGAGCGTGTCCTAGCATGCATTGTGTGTGCGCATCCTACATCCTGTGCATCCTGCATCCTTCGAATCACCAGCAACCAGCATCCTGGGTATTCCGTGCTCATCCCGCTTGATACATAACCTTGAATGCGGTTTTGATGTTTGTCTTGCATTCGACTCGAAAAGAGTCTGGTTTTATCCCTTTTACCAACTTCTCTGTTTGATTATTTGTACAAATGGCCAGTTTCCTTCCTTAGCTCCCTCCCTCCCTCCTTTTGCCCTTACCCATATCCTGGCAATTCCACTGCCATGGCCATGGCCATTGCCATGCGAAAAGCGGATTGCATTCGTGTTCATAAATTGTGGAAGCGGCAATGGCTCCAAATGGCAGCCAAGGAATGCTGCTAAAAAATTGCTGATAAATGATCTTTGCTGCCGCGCGTAGATATTTTAATATTTTCCGTCTCAAGCTCAAGCTCAAAATGCCGGCAAAAGTCCGGGAAAAGTCCTTGGCTGAGGGCAAATCAAGTTCACTGCTGCAGCTGCCGTAACTGCATTGGCTTTTCCTGCTGCTACTGCTGCTGCTGCTGCTTTTCTGTCTGCTCACTTTGCTAATTCCACATAAACACTGCCAAATGGCAATCGTCTGAGCTCTGGGGCGGTGCTGTTTGTCTTAGCTATTTTCTGGTTAGATTTAGGTTTATTAAAGGACTAAAACTGGAAAGTTTTCAAATTCATAATACTATAGCTAAATACAAAAAATGTCTAGCATTTAAGAAAGGTATTATAAATAAATGTTGGATGATTTTCAAAGCTTTTTACTATCTTATAAAGTATTAAATAAAGTAATCTTTTTCTCCATCTTATTATTTGTATACTATTTTAAGACTTCCGGTAAAAGATCTCCTTACATAATATAAACAAAATAAATATTTATTAGGAATAGTGAGAAAGAGCTACATGCTTGATGAGCTACAATATATGTTGTTCTCTATTTGGAGTTCATTAAATGTATTTTTTCCTTAGCACCTCTAAAGGAACAGGATGTGGTTGTCACTTCTCTGTAGCATACTTCCTAGGGGCATTTTCATTTTCCTCAACCCACGGATTTAACTTGACTAGCTTCCTCATATGTCCTGCTCGCATCAATCTCACTGAGCTGTCAGCAGAATTTGAGAGCTTCAAGGCGGCAATGGCTCGGCCTCCCTAGATCTTGTCTTATTAATGACCCCGCATAATTACCCCACCCGATTTTCCGCTATTCTCTTTTTCTATTTTTTTGGGATAAGCACACGAACACTAAGCCAGTTCAGCGAAGAAAAGGAAAAACTAATTTTCTGCTGCTGATTTCGAATTAACTGAATGAATAAATGAAAGAACGAATCAGAGTGAGACGAAGGATGTTTTGTTTGAGGTTAAGCCTAGGCTACAGTGGGTTTCATTAAGAAATGAGTCTTGATTTTTTTTCCATAATTTTAGAAAGTATTGATAAGTATGGTCTTATTTATTCGGTCTCCCTACCTATATATAACCCACTGTAATTACAATTTGTGGCTTAATTGCACTCAAAGTCGATCGGAACTTACAAACTTTATTAATTAATTTAACTTTTGTGGTTTTCACACCCTTGCAGAGGGTATTATACTTTCAGTCAAAAATTGTCGACCCTAGAAAGTATATTTATCCTTGATCAGATTCGATACTGCCAGTCGAACATAGTTGTCTATAAGTGCCTGATGACTTGTAGAAAGGTGACCAAAAATTGAACTTAAGCCCGATTTAACATTTAATTTTTGAAAGAGCTACAAGGGTATATAAACTTCGGCTTGCCAAAGTTTGTTATATGGTAATTTATTTTTATTGCTGCGACTTAAACAGGATATGACCCTGTTTCGAGCACCTGTGACCTACACACTCCAGTTAATCCTAAAAGCTGGACCTAGACTTCCAGCATCCATGAATTTCAATTGCTTTCCCCAAAATTCCCATGAATTTTCATCATTTATTTAATGTTTTTGTCGCGTTCAGTGGCGTTCATAAAAATTTGATTGAAATGATTTCGGGCCAAGACGCTGTCACAAAAACACAGATAAAAGCTTTACCTACGCGTGTGTGTGGTCGATTCTTTTATATTTATTTTATTCCTGTTTTTTCCAGGTTTGGGAGTCGCTTTTAATTAAAATCGAGTTTATGGGACGTCCTCGTTGAGCCAAATTACTTGGCAACGTTTTTTGGCCAGCTGTCTCTTTTCTTCGCACAGGCAAAGGCTCAATCAAATGCCTAAGACCCTCCTGCCCAATCCACTTATTTCGCCCTACGTTTTCCACGCAGAGAGTTGCTATTATTTAATTTTTATGCCCCAGCGCTTTAGCCGCCGTAATTTGAGACTTGACAATTTGCCAACCAGCAGAAAAAACACTGGTGGGAAATACGTCTCCATTTGGTATACATTTCTTGATTATAGTTAATTTTGCTAAAATATGGGTGAAAATTGAAATTGTGCGATTTTAATTCAAATATGTATGTGAACAAGTAATTCTATTTCACATTTTAAAAGAATTATTTTGCTTTCAACTGACGTAAAAACTTTAATCAATTCAAAACCAAATTTATGTAGATTGCCAAAATGTATTAAAAATAGTAGGATAGCTTCATTAAACTCTATTTTAAAATTCTTTAACTTTAACAAAAATTTTCCCCCGTGTAGCACAACTAACACCCTTACTGGTAACCATGGCAATACTTCCTGGCTATCTATTTAGGCAAAAAGATCTCCGGAGTACCAGCAATCTGCCAAAAAGTAACTGATTCGGGTTGTATCTAGTTCAAGAGCTTCGTGGCTCGATTATGACACATTTAATGGGCGAGGCGGTAGACCGCAGAAGATTTTGTTTATTGTTTTTGTGGTGGCGGTTGTAATATGATTTCTCTGCCAAGAGCACATGAAGCAAACTTAGACCAGAACTTGAACCACATTTACTGGGGGCTTTTCACTAATTTATTACAATTATTTTTCCTGACTAATTCCTTGACTTACGTATCTTTGTATCTTTATAGTACTGAGCAAGGGCCAGGGTGAGACCTGTCGCTACCGATTTCTGGGAAAATATGGCGGCTATTGCTGGATTCTTAGCCAGGCCACGATTGTCTACGATAAACTAAAGCCACAGAGCGTCGTTTGCGTTAACTACGTCATAAGGTGAGTCAATCAGATTTCATATTTCCTATATAAAACTTATATACTAATCGTAGAACGGGTCCCAAAGAGACCGAATTGAGCCAATTTGGGGCGGGATTATTGCATTGAACCGGAACAATGCCGGATATTTGCTCATTACATTTTGTGTGGAAATTTCGTTTTTTATCTTTTAATTAAGCCGACAAGCGGGAAGTGAAATTCTCTTTATTCCTGCCATTTTTAATCGACCGAATTTAATTTCCCCTCTCGAAATATTTAAACAACCTTGTACGGGGGGCAATTTGGGAGTGGGTGGTGCGTGTGCTCGACATTTGCATAAGCTTTATGTAAGCTTTTCCTCTCTTTTTCGCATCGATTTGGTTTTCTAATCCGCCATTTATTGAATTGTCACCGAATGACTGGGCTTTGGCCCAGATTTTTCATTTGATAACAGTGCCAAATTAGCATCCCGCAATCGAATTTTTCCCTTAATTTCCATATTCATAATCCATTCGATATTTTCTCCGTCTGTCGAGCAAACCACTCCGTTTCGTGCCTTATCCGTTTGCGTTTTTATTTTCATGTTTTCCATATAATACATTTTATTTTTACGAACGTTGCGTGAGTCCACGTGCGGGTCAACAATGAATAATAAATTAACAATGTCTCTAATGAAGAAGCACCGCTGCCCTCGTAAACCCCCAGTTACCCCTCATACAAACCCCCTTTTTCAGCTCGACTGGTAAGTACCCCGCACGATTTTGTATTTACTTAATTTAAGCGTGTATGAGCAAATATTTGTGCATTGTTCCGTTTCTCTTCCTTTTATTTTATTTTTTCGAGTTTTACACTTGCCTGCTTTTCAAATAAATCAACAAAAAAAGTTAGGCTGGTTCTGTAAATACACTCTTTTTGTTAGGGGCGTGTTTAGTTGTTTTACCAAAAATACAAATTCATTTCTAATTGTGCACCTTGTTGTGTGTTTAAAGCCTCGTGTCTGTTTTTATATAAATTTGTAAAGCCGGTTGATTGTGGGATTTAGCATCATCGGAATCATCAAAAAAATTTGTTTGTCCAAATGAAATTTAGTTGACGACAAAAGAGCATTTTTTATGCACAGGAAAAATAGCTTTCCATTAAATAATATAAATGTATCTATATATTTTGAAATATTTAACAAGAGTTCAAACATTTTTTTTAAGAAAATCATGACATTTTACATTTAGGTTATGCTTTTTATTGATTTAAAAAAATCAAATAATTTTTTTCTGTGTACCCCTTACCCGCACATGATGACGAGTGCACTGATGCGGTGCAAATGAATGCTGACAATTTGCTTTTAATTCACACAACATGTGATTAGCCTCCCCTTTTGTCCCTCGTTTTTATCCATTTCTCTCGTGGGTTTATTGTTCTTTTAACTGCGTCAATCAAATTGATTCTATTGTTCAATTCTTGATTAAACTTTTTACAAATCGATTGTGTAACTACGCAATGCGTGTGCGCTTTACAGAAATTTATTCAGAGCAAAATATATTTAATGATGATCATGAAAATTAATCATCTGAATAAATGAAAATTCGAGAGACATATTGAACGATATTTTAAAATGGGATACTTTCAAGAAAAATTAAGCTATCTTCTTCCTCTTAAGGGAAATTAGTATTACATTTCAAGCAGACTTGACATTTTCTTTGATCCTTTTCACTTTGATGTTGAGGATTAGTGTGTCAAGTATTCGACTATTTTCCGCACTTATTTCCTATCCGTTTTCCACTCGTGTGCATTTAAATGACAACAAATATATTGGTTTGCCTGTAGCTTACCTATATGTTGTTGCTGCTTTTGTAATTGCTGTTTGCCTAATTGAATAAAAACAATATTACACAAGCAAAGAGAGTGAGAGAACCTCTGACAAACTGCCAACTAAAGAATCTCTTTGAACTTTGTTTACCTTTCTGGTCTCACTCTTTATATGGATGTTGTTTTGGTTTTCTCTGGGGCTTGGCTTGATTTATTAACTCTGTGATAACAGTTTCTCACAACGCAACAGTCATGTGTTAATTGGCACACGGGAAATAATAATAATTAAAGATATTTTAGAGATTTATTAGAGAAATTAAATGTAATGATTTTGTTTTTATAGAAAATTAAATGTACTTTTTAGTTTACTATTTATACTCCAAAAGATCCTAGAATATTTATCTTGCAGGTTGAATAATAACACATTCTTATATAAAGGTTTTTTTATAATACTGCCTAGTCAAAAATACTTACTCCACAAGATTTGTAATCCGAAATAAATTTGAACGTTAAAGATCTTTAATATTCATCTTATAATAACAAGAAAATAAGTTAAATATTATTATTATTAAATTTTTTTTTTTTTTTGTGTAGCTATTCAATATACAATTGTTTTCAGTGATTCGTTCGTTCTTCCGTCTCTTTCTGGCCGCTCTCGGTTAATGAGCTTGTCACTCTGTTGGCAGCTGGCTCAAGGTCGCTTATCTTTGGGAGCGGTGCAATCTGTTTCAGATGCGTAATTGCCGCTGCATATTTATAGATTCCTACATTTTTGCGAAGCCAAGAAAAGCGGCGGCGAGTAACTTGCAAACATTTCCCACGCCAATCCAATTAACATTGATTAGTTGGTGTTTCTTTTGGGTCTGGGCTTGTGTTGTCCTGGAAGAAATTTGCATTTTTATAGCTTATAGCCCGGCATAATTCCAGCCACGCGTTGCTTTTAATTATAAAATTTCTCTCACTCTGTCGCCGCTGCTTTGTCTTGTAGATGCTTTTTTGCCCCCACCTTTCCTGATTTATCGCACTTGACAGAGCCTTTGGCTGGAATCGCATCCCCCTTTCTTCGTGGCCCGAAACTTTTTAGGCCTAATGGAATTTGCACGAGTTCTTAACACTTTCCCCGAAAGTTTCACCGGTTCTTTGGGCTCAGGACGCCATTTTGTGGCCGGGCGACTAAAAATTAAAACAATAAATTAAGGCCAGTAAGGAGGTGGCTCAGATAAAAATCATTACAGGCCGAAAAATGTGTTGCATACTTTGTGGCAATAAAATGGGATTTCATTATGATTGCCCGACCTGCCTGCCATAAAATGAACTGGAAGACGGCCAGATGACTTTAAACCGAATTAAAGACGGATCCTTTGTGTTTTCCATCCATTATTCATACTTCTAAGGCGACCTTTTCGTAGAGGAATTCCATTTGCAGACCACAGCATAAATATTTCATATACACATGCTCTAATCGGGATTATTGACGGCTTCCCTTTTATTTTGGAAAGGGTTCCTTGAGTTTATGTTCCCCCAACCAAAAGTTTTTTTGTGTTTCCTTTTACTTCCTTTCGGGGTTTGATGTTTGCGTGGTCGTAATTTTGATTTTGATTTCTTCCGAGCGATAACTTCGGTCACCTGGCTAATTGAAAAAGTTGAAGGCAGTTTCACCGCTTTTTCTTTTACTCCGTCGACCTTAATTGCCATGGATCGATTTTCCACTCAATCCGCACCTGCACATCCATTCCCATCCTGACTCCGGTGTCTCTTTAATGGAATGGTATTTGGCAGCAACACCCGGACAGGCGTTAAATTGCCCCGGAGTCAGTGCAGTAAGCCAAAGGAGAGATTTATAGCCACACAATTACCTAAAGGCCGTTACCATGGGCTATAGATAGGGGGAGTGGGAGAACTATTCTTGGTGGCTTAACAAAATACCTACACAGAGCCAAAACTTCAGCCTAAACTAGCATTAAAACCAAGTACTTAACCAAAAGTATTTTTAGATATTTCAAAGAGTGCATTTTATTAATATTTCAAAGACTGAATTATAATCTTTTGATTTAAAACGTCATATATAAAATTCACAAATCTTTGGTTTTTTAACTCCTTTTAAAAAACAAAAACGGTGATAAAGCAGGATCCTAGGTTCCCGTTTTTCTCTATGTAGTACCAAATGAAGAATAACGTTCTCTATACATTTTCCCCTACTTTTCCCCCAACGATAAGGCTTAGTTATCTGGTCACGTAGTCGGCACCAGTTCGATGGTGGAATCTTTGGCCAAGTCCTTATTAAAGCCGCGTTATTAATGCGGCTAAGCGATGAAGTTATTCACTCGCCTTCGATAAACCAGGCTGGGCCAATTTATTATGCTAATGTTGCCCTTTTAGGCTGCAATCCCAAAAACTGAGCGGAAATGTTTGTTGATTTCCGGCGGACTCAAGTGGACGCTCTGACGTCAGGATAATTAACTGCGAATGGGGCAACACCTTAACTTGGGAAACACTCGGGGGATGCTCGAAAATACCAGCAGGAGGAAAAACATTTTACACACGTGTAAGCCCATCAAATTTTAGGGGTACAGAAAAGAGAGGAAAGGCGGAATTTTCAACCATTTGACGTTGATGTAGGGGATTTTTTGGTTCTCCTTGAGGAATTTAATTTGTAAGGCAACAAGAAAAGCCAGTTTATGGATGAGTTTTTCGTATCCTTGGGCAATTGTTTGCTTATCGCACAGCCTTGCAGCTGATTCTGTTTTGATGAAGTCGCTGGCTCTTTATCTTTATCTTTATAACTGTGCTGTGACCCCATCAACGTCAACATTGCGTATACGCAACGAGTGCCGCCCAACCATTATTTGTATAAATATTTTCATCATTCTTGCGGATGCGCCAACAAAATGACAAATTCATAGTCACAGCTGAGCCCGCTGAATCAACTTGTTTGCATATTTATTATTTGTACCTTGATGGAAATGGCGAAGGAAATCATCGTGGAAAAGTGGGGAAAAGCGGGTGAAAACCCTGTTACAGCTCCACATGTGTGTCGTTAAATTATGTCCTGTGCACGAGTGGAAATTGCATTTTGATTGGCTTGTTGCTGCCGCTGATAGGACAGCATCTTGAGCTCCTTCCTTATTTATTTTGCTCCTTTTTTCCCCGCGAAGAGTTGGGTTTGATTGCACATGAAAACGTTTTTATGCGTCGCATAAAATTTGCGTTGGAAAAGCCAAGCTCTTTCGGACAAACGGAACGTAAACGTTGTAAATTTGCCAGCATCAAAAATGGATCTTCAGCGTTATCGAATTGCAAAGCAATCGCTTGGTTGAAACACTGAGAAAAATGGCTCAAAAAAAATAGTACAATTTGCAATCTTTATAAAAGTTTAATATATTTCAATATTTCCACACTATACTAAAATTTTATAATACAACTTACAACTTAAATAATAATGAAAATAAAAACGTTACTAAAGCTTAATTAATTTATGTTTATTTAATTTTTAATATCCATTTTAATGAAATCTAGTTGAAGTTTAATTAATTGTGCAATTGATAAGAAGCGTTTTTAAATTTTACTAACTTTTTAAAGAAAAACAAAATGTATCCTTGATACAATTTATTTTAATATACATATCATGTGTTTTACGTCAGTTTAGTTTAGCTTAATTTTATGAAAAATTCATAAACGAAAAACTTTAATAACGATCTCATGCGATACAAAATTCATATTAAGTGTTATCCTGGGCTTTTACCTAAATTATAGCTACCCTTCCTGGTAAAGTCTAACTTTCATCTCTATTATAAGCCTTTTTGGATGGCCTTACAGTCTCGTTTTTCGAAGCAGCTCATAATTTGATTGGATGCCGCTTTAAGAGTAGGCTTTAAAAGTTGATGGAGTGCTCGCTTTTGGCCCGCTGTGAGGGTGGTAGAGGGTTGAGGGTGGGGGAAAGTGCCGGATTACCATATTAACATATATCTGCGGCAAATGCCAAGGCAAGGCCCTGTGTGATACGCACAATAAAACCCGATAAATCCGCCCAAAATCACAAAATGTTACCAACTTGAAGACTTTTTCACACGCAAAGAGGTGACTTTTTCCGGCGGAGTGAGGGGGACACACGCACACGGAGCATTTCCTGCCTTCTCCTACTATCTCCCTCTCACTTTAGTGCTTTGTATACGCATTGGAATTATTTTCCTTTTCCTTCCTTATTTCTTTCTTCTAATGTCGAGTATTCCTGGCCGTGCGTTGCATATTTGAATAAACGTCAATGTAATTGACACTTAGCGGAGAAATGCGAATGGGCCTTGAAAGGGAGGAGAAAGGGGGAAAAAAGATGAGCGAAAGAAAAGGGGAGGGGTTTTTTGGGTGGCCAATCTTCCGAGGGTTCCAATTTTTCCTCGCAAGCGGAAGTCAACGAACTGAGCGCGTGTCTCCTGTGTGTGCGTGTGTTTACCTGTTTATTTCCGCTTCCACCTGATTTTGACAGGACGTTACGTCCCTCGTCCAGCAAATTGCGTAATTTAGCTCACGAAATGTATTTTCTTTTTCCATAATTTTAAAGTTGGCCAAGGCAGTAAAGTCGGCCCATAACCATCAGCATTATTCATCTGGCCCATTTGCTTTTTTATCGCCTGCCTTCCCAACCGCTCAATTCTGGTAGATTTAATACGTTGTTTTCCCACATTCCCTTCTACACAAAGAGAAAATATCCTTTAACTGATAGTCAGAAATCAGTTTTCTTTAAATATTTAATGCAGAGCTATTTTCAATGAGTATTCTTCTATTAATAAGTCAATAGACTTTTTAAGGCTTCCAATATTTAAAATTACTAAACATTTCATTCAAAAGTGGTTCTCCTCCTTAAAATTATTGTGTTAAAACTTTTCTGACTGTTTTTCTAAAAATTCAACTATCAAGAAAATGGCATTCCAAAAAGGGTGAAACTTTAAACTTTCTGTGTACGAAATACTGTTTTGTCGGTTCCTATTTTTGGTCACTTATTAGGGCCAAGAAAATCCTTGGTTCCATCACATCTATATATACAACTGATGTACGATTTAGGCAACAATGTACCAGGACTACCCCTTCCTATACACCCACCTCACAAACAAACCCCCCCCACTTGCTTATGATGTGACAATTACCTAGCATACTTTTTTCGGGGCTGTCCCTGACATTTGTCGGACAATAAAAACCTAAGCAAAAGGCAAATCAATTTCACCTCCTCGCCGCCTATTACAAAATTTATTTGTTTGTTCGCTGAGCTTTTTTATGGCACTTCGATTTAACAGGAAAAACAAGGGGAAAATAACAACAACGGCAACATCATCATATGTTTTGTTGTTTTCGCAAATATTTTTGCGTCGCATTTGTGTTTGCCTTTTATTTTTTTCTGTACCCTAAACGTTCTTCTGTTTTTTTCATCGCCACTTTCTCTCTCTTTGTATGAGTGTGTGTGTGTGTCGTTGACTGGTGAAAGTGAAAGTTTTGCTCATTTTCCATGCCATTGCACGAGCCTAAATGGTGCTCTCTTTTTTGCTCTTTCTCGCTCTCCCCGGAGGATTACATAATGCGGCGAAAGCGAAAGTGAAAGCCGAGCAGTTCTGGAAAAAATTCGAGTTCAAGGTCTCTCGTAGGCCGCATGCTCAAGAGAAATTTGAACGATTAAGAGAGAATAATGTCAGAAGCCTCGCTGATTTGCTCTCTTTCTGAGCCTAAAAGTAGGCCGCATTGGAGTGAAATGGAGCTGTGTAAATTTTCCCAGTCTCGCCCCCACATTTTCCCACCCACTTTTTCCCGGGGCGTGGGTAACAAGTTCCTGCTTGCACCAGAAAATCAGAAAACAGCTGAGCTGAGACTTTTGGAGGTGTGGGATTTGTGGAGGGAGCGGCACGTGTACCGTTATACGAAATGTGTAGTGCGATTGCAGGTAATACTGCTATCTGGTAAATTGTATCCAGGTGGCGGCGCCTTCTTTTATGCCAGGTTTTTGCTTTGTTGTTTTCACTCCTGTTTTCAGCGATAAAAAACAAAGAAGAGATTGTGGGAGTAAGAGTTTCATAAGAGACTGCTCTCCCACTTGAACTTTTTTATGTTAATGGCAGAATTTTATTTCGTCTAAAAAAAAGAAAGAAAGAGAAGTCTCTTCTTTTGAATTTTGTAATTTTCATATGTTGAAAACCATTGGCAATTTCGATATACTTTAATTTTCTTATCTAGTCAACTCATTGGTTATCAAGCTATCGTTTTTGAAAAAAAAGGTTCAAGTAAAATCTCAAGTGGTATTGCTAGCATATGTATCTTTAATTACTAAGGAAAATTAGTTATAGGATATTTAATAATTAATTTAAAAAAATAATCGATAACTAACTACATTATTAAAGAAAATTGGGGATTGTTTCAAAATTAACTCAGTAACGTATAAAAGAAGTGGAAAGGAGCGACAAGCATCTTATCGTGCTTAAACATTTGGCATTGCATAATTTGGGGCCCAAACGGCTGACAAATATTCGAGTACACAGAGCCTCAGTCTGAATTTTGGTGAGCAGAAAAGCCGGAGGGGGTGGGAAAAGTTTCCCATCGTAATTGCAAATTACGCAAGTGGAGAACAAAGCGGCGAAGCTCAGAGACAGAACCGAGTTATCAGAATGGAAATGTTCCTTGACATTTTGGGGGCGTCAAAGCGTCGGCCCTGAAAACAGACAAGAAAGTGAGGAAAACACGCCAACTACGCATAAAACTAAAGAACTTTTGGTCCCAAAGTTGACACAAGCCGCTGTCGAAGACAATAAAGAAGACAAACAGCGACTCGATAGATAGAGAAATAAGTGGATTCAGAAAAAGGGCTACTAGAATGAGAAAAAAAATTGCAAAACATTTTTACAGTCGTCTTAAAGAAAGTAGAAGAAAATAATTAGAGTCGCTTACGAGTATCGAAATCTCAGTAGATTAATCTAACGACTTTTTCTGTCAAGTTCACTAATTAGACAATTATAATAGGTTTTTAATTGCTAAGCATTTCGTTTAACATTTTTTTTAAATAATAAGTTATTAATACAACATTTTAATATATGTAGTTTTGATAAATGACTATTATTGATTGAAAAAATGGAAAGTTTTCAAGATTACATTTTTGCAAACTAAATTATAAATAAATTTCCATATATTCAAAGTATATAACATCATGTTTTTCTAAGCCTTAATGACACTTTAATAAAATGTTTTCACAATTTTTTTTATCTTTGGACACATATATTAAACAGCTAATTCTCAAATTTTATGGTGAAACGATGACGACACAAATACTTTCTAACATATCCTTTCCCCTTCCGATGGAAGGTCAGCTCTTCGTCTCCCCCTTTTTTTTTTGCCTACGTGAGCTGGAGCAATGCCAAGGCCTCAAATTTTCAAAATTAATGCTTTAAGATCTTACAGAGAGCTGAGCATCAGATAAACAAATTCCGGGCGATCTAGCTATTTATATTAATGATAATTTGCCGTGCTCGACATCGGGCGACAAACCGCTTGACTATAATCGGATCAGGGGAAAGCATAAATCTTTGGACGTTTCTCTTTCTTTCATTAATTCTTTTATTTATTTCTTTGCTTTCTGCTTCTTGCTCCACTTGCAACATGTGACCCGAAGAGTATGGTGGAATATCCCACGCAATTCGCTTTAAATCTAATATTATTTTAATATTTGATAGCCCCTTGTTTTTTGTCATCGTCCCATTCCACTCTTTTCCAACCGATTCCGCTCTGTTTCGCCTAATTCAATAAAAAATTGTTTACACAAAGCCTCGGGCGAATTGGCGGAATCAAGTGAATAGGTTGTGTGAGGTCTATTTTCATTTGCCTGGCATACCCTGTTCAAAAGAGATATTCAGAAGCTATGCATAGAGAATTTTTATATTATTTCCAAAAGAAATTTTGTTTAGGAAAAATATTAAACAAATTGTTTCGGAATTTCTTTAAAATATACATTTATACATTTTATGGGTTACAGAGTTCATAAATCAAAATATTCAGCCAGGAAATTAAAGAAAAAATTCCAGTTTTATTTTTTTGATTTTCAATAGTCGATTTATTGGCTACACAATATTTTGGAAAGCCTTACTCTAAATCCATAGTGTATATTTTGACTATACAGGGTATCCCCCAATCGTATATTAATTAAGGCCAGATGATCGCGAGTCACATGAATTTTGTCGCCGTGTCTAGATTGATTCGAATGCTTCGCGGTCTAGTCGATGCTGAAAGCCATTTTCATTTTCATTTTCACTTTCGGTTTCATGCGGCTAGCGTGTGCTCACACAGAGAAAAATAAGATCACATTCAACCTGATAAAAACGGTTTTAAAAAGCATACACAATTTATACGTCTATTTAATCTATATGATTTTCCTTGTTGAATTTTTGTATATCTAATTTCCACTTTTTAGATAGAGTTTTTATTTTAAATAAGAACCCATTAATAGAATTTGTTGCTGTGCAGCGAGGAATTGGATTGGAAATAGAAGTGGGAGGCATTGAAACAGCGCGTGGCATGAGAATTTCCAAAATAGCCGAAATAAAAAAAAATAGAATAGAATTCTGGTCACATGCAGAACGATGAAAATGATGGCGGGAGTCGAGGGGGAAAACTGAGGCACGTGGGTTGGTTCCATCGCAGAGAAAAACTGGAGAAAGAGAAGGCGAATGGAAGAGCGAAAGGAAAGAGGCTGAAGCATCTGATACACATGTTCCTGAGTGACTTTTGATGGATGCCACGCCTCGGCTATATCCTGCAGGACCCTCGCATTCGACTGCCTTTTTTATTTGTTTTCCTTTTCCTTCCTGTTTTGACCGTTACCCGAGCCATTGTCCTTTTTTTAAGGCCGTTTTCTTCTTATCAATTTGCGAGCAAGTTTATTAATTTTCCTGGCCCAAACTAGATTTATATTTTTCCCACATAATGCTGGGCATAAATCAGTTGGACAGATGCGGAATTTGTGTTATGAGAAGAATTTGGAGTTTTATGAAAAGATTGCGGAAGTTTCATATGAAACTTAGTTGGCTTTTCAGATACCAAATAACTTTAGGTTATTTTTGGTAGCCTCTCAAATTCTACTTCAGGAAACAGTTAAACTTTAAAATATATTTTGTTAAAGATAAATAAAAGTTGTATTTTACAGTTTGCTTTTAACGGGATATCTGCTTTATACTCATGTTTCTTACAATCATGTTTAATAAAATGAAACTTGTTCATAAAATAACTCATAACAGCTGATCCAAACCACTCCCCATCCCGATTATATGTGAACCTTTGACCGTCGCGTGCCATTTGGTCATTATTAGTGGACTCCTTTTTATTTTGGCCAGACATTGTTTGGACAGCCGACTAAGTTTAATATTAATTCGTGACTGAACGCCCCCTAAAATACCCGCACACCGGAAGGCGAGCAATCAATGGCCCAGTCTTTTTTGACTGGCTAACTAACCGAATGAATAAATGAGTGAGACCAAATGAAAATGGGAAAATGGCTTTTCCTTTGATGACTTCGTTTCGAGGGCAGCTAGTCTGCATTGATGGAGCCAATTTCCTTGACCGCCGCCAACATTCAATTGCGGCGCTTTTGGCCTTTTTATTAGCGATTCGCAGTACTATAGAAGTACTCATCATCATCATCATCATCTCCGCCATGCCAGCCATCAATCATGCCACGCCAAATTGTTTAGAATAAATGTTGTTTTAGCTTATTATTAGTATTGTTGGTCTTGCGTGTCAGCTGTCTGGAATCATTCTCGCTGTTGTTACCAGTGGCTTGTTATTTTAATTAAGCGTTTCATTATGTCGCTAATTTGTTGAAATTAAGCTCAAAGAAAAAACAAGAAAGGAAGCAAACTTGGGCAAGCCGAAGTTTATATACCCTTGCTGTTATAAAAAATCAACTACATTTCGATTTCTATGCCTATACAGGGTTGCCCATATTCGACGGACCCATGTTTTTTTAAAAATCAAAGAAAAAATAAAAATTTGGCGGTTGGCAATCTTAATCATTTAATTTGTTCCAAGTAGATTTGTTTACATCAATTTTTGAATATGATATCTTTCAAATGGCCGCCTCTGGCGTTGATGGCGTATTGTGCCCTTTTTGCAGCATTTTCCATCGTTTTCGCCAACATTTCGGCCGGAATAGCGGCTATTTCTTCACGAATGTTGTCCTTGAGCTCTTCTAGGGTCCTTGGCTTGTTAACGTAAACCTTTGACTTCAAATATCCCCACAAGAAGAAGTCAGGCGGCGTCAAATCGGGCGAACGCGGTGGCCAGTCCAAATCACCACTTTTCGACATCAAACGGCCCGGAAACAATTTCTTGAGTTTTCACAATTGACTTGTTCTGTTGAATGTAAATTTCAACTATTTCAGAGCGCTCGCGTGGCGTGTATTGTTCCATGGTAAAAATCTGCTTGGACTGACGCTTCAAACGCGGTATGTCATTAAGCGATCTGGCATCTCTGTCAAAAGTTATGGCGTCGTCAGATGGGTCCGTCGAATATGGGCAACCCTGTATTACTAAAAGCAATGAAGCTGTGTCGATTTTGACACGGACGGACGGACTCCGTTGGCTTCTCGATGCACTGCACCCGGTTCAAGTGATAGTACCGCCATATGCCTCCAGCAGCCTTAAAAGGTCCTTGATCCTGCATCCTGCTGATCAACCCAAATAAGTAGGCATCACCAAATAAGATATCCGACAAACACACTCTAACACACTGACTTTCCGTCAGATGAATGAACTGATTTTTCGCGTGCCACAGTCCCTACTCCATGAAGATTTGGCTAGAACCAGTTGGGAATTATAATATCGATCGATGGTAAAAATTCTCATTAGGTATGACGTGGCAATGCCAAAGTAAACTAACATTAACATATTATTAACATGGCAATAACATAACATTAACATAGCTTTAACATAACATTAACATAGCTTTAACATAACATTAACATAGCTTTAACATAACATTAACATAACATTAACATAACATTAACATAGCATTAACATAACATTAACATAACATTAACATAACATTAACATAACATTAACATAACATTAACATAACATTAACATAGCTTTAACATAACTTTAACATAACTTTAACATAACGTTAACATAACTTTAACAGAATTTTAATGGCCACGTCATAGTTAATTAGAAGTCCGTGAGTGTGACTGCGTTACTGAAGGTGTTAAAGATAATTAAAGATAATAAAGATAACCACTATACAGTCTTTTCATTAGTTTTTTAAATTTAAATTTAGCATATTCTTTGTGTGTGCGATTGGAGAATTATTCTATTTATATTTTTGATTATTTTACTTAATTAAGCAGATAGCTTTAAAACTGAGGGACTAGTTCGCGTAGAAACAGACAGACGGACATGCTTATATCAACTCAGGACGCGATCCTGATCAAGAATATATATACTTTATAGGGTCGGAGATGTCTCCTTCACTGCGTTGCACACTTTTGACCAAAATTATAATACCCTCTGCAAGGGTATAAAAAGCGAAACCGAAAAACACATGACAAACAATCGGCAGCAGGAAAGCTCCAAAAAGTGTGACACAAATTTTGTTATTTTCACAATTATTCGATTGTGAGACAATCTTCATTAACATTTAAACAAACGTATGGAAAGACAACCTCTCATCATAAGCGCGTACACTGTCGAAAATTCCTCAAAAAGCTTAAATTTAATAATTTCGTTTCTAAACTAACATATTTCTCCTGACAAATAATACAAAGAAATATATCTTTAGAATAAGCTATTAACATGGTTTTAAGTTATAATATTTCAAATATCATCTTAAAAATAATTACCCTGAGCTACAAATTCTCAAAAAGACTTGAAACGTTTATCCTAAAGTAATGTAATATATAAATGAAAAAAAAAATTTTCTATGCATCAGTGCCCATATCAATCTTTCGCTTAGTTTGTTGCCACTTTTTGCTCGTTCTACTAACAGATCATAATTGTTTATTTGGGCTCTCAGTGTTCACACATTCATCATTATCGGCGTATCTGTATCTCCAGCTATAACTCATCTGCAACCATTCGGTGAATCCCCCCTCTTACTTTTGCTCCATCTTTTTTTTTGCGGTGGCTTTTGTACCTCTTGTTGGCTTTATTACTCGGCGCTTAGACAAACACACCGACTGAGATACAAAGATACGAAACGCGGATTCAGATATGGATACGAATACGGATACAAATACAGGGCAGCAGGACGTTTAGGACTTTTTGGCCTCTGTTGGCTGAGAGCACACAAAAAGTGTGATATATAATAGCCAGCTGTCTCCTCCCGTTCCACACTTTTTTCCTTGACAGTTGTCAACGCTTGAGTGGCGTGTTGTTGTCCTTCGTCCTGCAAAAAACATAAAATCCATGGCTCGTCACAAAGGATAAATCAATATTGGTCGAACACTGCGATTTGGCCTTTGATTCGCTGTTGATTCGGTTGCTCGTAAATCGTGGATTATCCAATTCCCTCCCCCACGAAGCTTTCCGATCGATTTGCGTCAGCTTTAATAATCTTATCTGAGGCCCCCGTCCGCAATTAGCTTCTGGTCAACTTATGGCCCATTTATAAAGTATTTACTAACCCATTAATGGGAGTACAATGTACACTGCAGAAAAATTCCTTACTCAAAGTTAAATAAAAACGCTTACTTTTCAATGGAACTTTAATCTGGAAGATAATAAATGGTATACGCTTCAAATGTATTTACAAAAATCGAATAATAAAAAATTTAATATAAAATCTTGTTTTCCGGGTTGAAATGAAACTTTCTTTAACAAGCCGAACTATTTAAAAAGTCTTTCTTTAGTATCTTTATTGCCCATGTTTTTTCTATCTATTTCTCACCCTTTCAAACACCTGTTTGCCAAAGCATTTAATACCAAAATCCGGTTGATTGATCATTTATCAGGTCGATTATCCAGCATCATCAAAGCGAAACCTCAGAAACAGTAGCTGTTTAGGTAGATTGAAAAAAGGAGGATATAGGAAGCGAACCCCCAAATTATCTGGAGAACTTCCCTCTTTTTTTCCCATGTTTCGTTACTTCTTTTTGTAAATGCCTTGTCATTCCCTATTGTTTTTGCTTCGTTTTGGGCCTTTCGTGCACAAAAAAAACTTGATTTGGTTTTTGGGCTTCTTGTTTTTCTTCTTTTTCTCCGGCCCACTCTCCATCACTCCCTCAGTACGTGTCTTTCTTATCATATGTTTTCTGTCTGTGCATTGCCAAATCTTATTTTGCCGACTTTTTTTCGCTTTCGAAGTGAGTTGCTTGATTTTTTTTTTTCCCATTTTTGCAAAGTGCTTGGAGAGACGCCCGTCGATATAACCAGTTCCACCAGATGCCGGCCGGCACACAAACAGAAACGGAGAAACACAGACAGCGGCACACATTCGATTCTGCCTGCTCACTTTTTGCACATATTCGAGTCCCCGATATATCTGAACGCCCCGATTTCAACTCTCGATCGGTGAAACAATACTCAACTCTTTGACTCACTCTCTCTGACTCGCTTTTTTGAGCGATTTTGGAGTAGTTTATGCTCGGCTTGGCACGTATGCCAGATTTAAAAATCCCATAGCCAGACTAGCCTCAGACCAAGACCCACAATCGGTTGGGGTATTTCTGCGGAATTCCAAATTACCGTCTGCACTTGCTGCCCCATGAGTCTTTGCACAGCTGTGGTTGAAAAAATATAACCAGTGGTAGGATTTTTATTTTTAAAGATTGGATTAAATGGGATATATCCAAATTAATTGGATATATAACATGGTATCCTAATTTAATTGGATCTGATATGTCTTGTAATCCAAAGGCATTTGGTACATGTAGGCCAAATGTATTTGAATATACTACAGCTTTTTATACAATTGGTTTTTTTTTTGCAGTTTGTCAAAAAAACACTTGACTTATAATAGATATTATTTTACTCATGTTTACACATTCTTAAAGCGTTGATGATGCAAATTGTTAGAAAGATATTTAAATTGGTCATCAATGTGGTATTGGCTATAGGGATTATTATTTTAAACTGTTGAAGAAAATCATTTCATTTTATATGTGTTAAAATTTTGTAGTTTATTATTTTCACCTGGGCTGTATGTATCTATATTTCTACGTATCCACTAGACGCGACGTGAGTGAAACGGCATCGCCCCTTTCGATTTCACGAGTTCGCCTTCCATTGAGCATGTTTCGCAAAATGATGTCAAAATTACGTGGCAGCAGAAAAAGCAACAATGCGCTGTAACTGCCGGCGGAACTTATGAAATAATTCTCCAGATGCCGTGCATGCTAAAGGTGAGGTTTACGGGGGGCTTAGGGGACAGGCAATATGTATCTGACCGATTTGCAACTGCGTAAATGATTTACTCACTCGAGTCTAGACCCGGTGCTCTCGATATGGACATGGATTTGGATGTGGTTCTCGTCACAATGCATGTGGGCAGATGTGCAATAGGTATCTGCGCACATAAGTCAACTTGAGTTCTGTTTTATTGTCGGATGCGAGCAAAGTATTAAGTATTTAATCAAAAATAATTTGTAAATAAATTAATATATTAGTAATCGCATAACACAACACGTGAGTTTTAGTTATGATTTCAAGGGGGCCTAATTTTATAAAGTGATTGAATGGGCAAAACCAAAAACGTTCGCAATAAATCATTGTTTGATAAGTTTATTGCAAAGCTTATTCATACAAATAATTTTAAAAAATGTTTTGCCTTTTTTTAAGTGCTTGACGCATACAAATTAGTACCATATTTCTTAATCTCTCTTATGTATCTAAACTTTGCTTCAATAAAAGCTCAAAAAACAATAATATTTCAAAGCTTGTACTCTTTAAAATTATATAATTCTTTCAATTTCTTCCCCTAGTAACAAAATTCTGATTCAACATTTGATATAACGCAGTCCCAAGATTTCAACAGCTTTAAATAAAACTGGGTATTTCTGTATGTTAGGCAGCAATATTACGTTAAGGCTTCCCCCGTTCTTTGCTTATAAATTTGTATATGTACAAATCCAACCAGATAAGTGAGCTCCGATTCCGAGACTGGAGTATTTTATTTTGCGGTCGAATTCCGTCAAAGATAAGGTTTCCCCGCACCGATTTCGTCCAAACCCAGTGTCATCGTCTTGAGTCATCATGGGATTGTTATGCTTACGAGTATCTTCTAGACGGCAACTTTTTGGGGGCTTGTCATTCCGTGAGGCGACGGAGCATGATGTAGCACTTGCGATCTGACAGTCGGATTGCATATTGCCGTAAAGTAAATGTGTATTTTCAAGTATATAATATATAGACCGGTTTATCTGGACGCCTGATTTATTTGGGTCATATATTGTGGAGTTTCCTGGATGCATGCTTTTAATGTGATTGAAGTCCGACAGTTGATTTGTATTGCGGCCAACAGAATTGCAGAACATCAACGCTTGTCTGCGGTGGCATCCAGTCTTGTTTCCCTCCTTTTCCCGTCCCAAAATCCCCTAGATGCCACTGCAGCATCCGAAAATAAACTCAAAAGGGGTGAAAATTCCTTTCCAGCTAGCCAAAGATGTCTTTTTCGTCCGGTTTTTATATTTTTCGTTTTCCTCCCCGATTTATTTTGTTTGCTTTTGGCACACTTTAAGTTTATTTTTAAAACAATTTCCACTGCTGTTTGCATTGGGTTCGTTTATGGCTCGCGAAATATTCCCATAAAAGATGCGGAAAATGTTGGCACTGACAAGGTGATAACTGCTCGATCTTGTCCAGTCATCAAGATAAATAATAATCGATTCATTAAAGAGCCGCTAATGGATTGAATGGGCATGGGAATTTGAGGCGTTGAGCCACATTCCAGATACTTCTACTACACTTAAATGACTTAAAACACATTTTATTTTATTATGGACTTCATTTAATTCAAAGAATAATTGCTTTTTAAAAGTTTTAATTTAAAATAATTTATTTTGTTTCTTAATATAGGGTTAATCTTGATCATGGGACCATAGCACTTGAATGAAACGTGAAATGTTTGTGAATTGGTATTTGAACAACTTGTGATATTTGCAATGTGCAATTAATTGTTGCCTTCTGTATCTTTGTCTGCTTCCAATTATTTATTGTTCGCTTTGCTGTGGAAAATGTTTGGCCCGAATTAATTTGTTTTTATTTCTGTCCTCCCCAGCAACAAAAACTGCATAAACATTTGGAATTTATTTGCCTTCGTTTCGACTTTAATACGGTGTTTGCCATGTTCTTTTCTTCTCTCTATCGGATTTGTTTGCTCTGGTTTGGGGAACACATTTCGGCGGGTATTCTGACATTTTTGAGTGACGAGTGGGAGGTGGAATCACCTTTTACCCGCCCACTGTTTTTTCACCTTTTCCATTCCACACTTTAAGTGAGCTTTTAACGAAGAGGCTCACGAGATTTCATCAGCGAGTTGTGTAAATTTGATGCACTCGAAAAGTGAGAAGACAAATACCACTAAAGAGGATATAGACACACACACACGCACTTACGCACACGTTCGCACTTACCTACACACTTAAACGCTTTATTTCGTTTTCAAGGCAAATCGTAAAATTTCTGCAAATACTTGGCTCGTGCCTTGTCTCTCTCACTCACTCGTGAGCTCTCTGTTTCGCTTCGTTTTCATCCTGGCAGGCCTATTATTTATCCTTCTCTCTCTGAGCCTGTGTTCGTGTGTCCTTTTTTATGCCTATCACGCAATGGCTTTAGTTTTATGGCGAAATTAGCGAATGTCGACTCGGGCAATGCTAGCTCATATTTGTGAAATATAGGATTATGGGTTGATATACACATAAAAAAAGAAGCTTATTAATTTTATGAGAAAATCACAGAGGAAAATCTAAAACAAAGTCTTCTTCATTAATATTACCATTTTCCTGCTGCTAGTGACATTTGAACTTTAAATAATTAAAACCAAACTTAAATAAACTAAGAACAAATTTATTTAACATAACAAATGTTATTCATCCGCCATGTGGGTTGTTCTTATGCAACCTTATGCATATACTGAAAAATGTTGATATTTTATTATTATTTATAATACAGCCTGAACAACTAATAAATATATTTATAGAATTGTATTTTTCTCAGTGTGCTGCATTCGCTTGAATAAGAAACCCTTTATGTGGCAGCTGCTTCTGAGTTTTTACTGTACAGGAAATTGGAAAAGCAATAAGTTCTTGTTTCTAAGTGATAAACATGAATATTTTTGGGGTCTTTTTATGACTTTTTTTTTGGAATGGGAGGGCGATTTCTACTGCCCACGCATCGATTTCCATTTGCCCATTTACGACTTTTTTCATTTTCATTATTTCTGTCATACTTTTAGGCGTCTATGAGGTAATATAAAAATACAATAGAAATACCTGGATAAACTCGATTCAACGTTATCATGGCTATCAGCTGATATTTGGGGTTTAACGAGTAATTGCTAGTTTTGGTTGACAAAAAAAAAAAAGATTAGCTGTAGAAAAGGTATTTTTCTTTGCACCCAAACTATTTCGGGGAGAAAGAGGAGAGTGAGAGGATTTTTGCAGCGCTCAGCTGATTTGTTTGGAATAAAAACAATAATAAATCGCTAGTGAATATGAGAGAAATATTTCCGCTCCCCCTTTTCACTCAAAAATACCTTATAGAACGAGTACTTTCAAGCGGAAACAACTCAAATCGCAGTGCGCCGGCGTTGCTCTCCCCACTCAGAATTGGATTCTCTGTCGGATGGTAGCTCTCTTTTTTTTTTTGGCGTCGCTGCCGCTTTAAAAAAAAGCCATCGCCGTCGAATTTCCACTCATTCGTCTCTCAAATTTCGCAGCGCTCACTTCACTTTTTCCGTGCACTGCTCCCTGAAAAAAATTAAAATTAAAACTTGAACCGAAAAAACAGAGAGGCGCACTAAAGTAAAAAAAAAAAAAAAACTATTAACTAAACTCTGCCGCCGCCGTTGCTATCTCGTTCGCACCTTTCCGATCGCCGCGTCGTGCTTAAAAACAATCGCCGATTGACGTTTTGTTTTACTTCGCCAGCTGCCGTCGAGTTGAATCGAAGTGCGAAAAAAGTTAAACAAAATGCTTAATATAAGCTCAAAGAAATATACTAACTAATCAAGCCAAAACGGAACTGTAAATATTTAAATACAACTACTCAAAAAACCAATGAAAAAGCGCTGAACAAGTAACGTTCAAAAGGTAAAAGATCAACAAAAATAGAAACCCCCTAAAAAGTTAATAAATTACATAAAAAGCCTAAAGTTTTTTTGTACCTAGTGAACCTCGTGAAAAATAATAAAAAGTCAGCAAAAAAAAAAAAAGTAAAACAAGCATAAAAGAAAAACAAAAAAATTGACAAAAATAAACTTAATCACACACACATGCGGAGGACTACATATTAAAAAAAAACATATAATTGCTATTTTAATCAGCCGATGCCTGTGTGTGTGAGCGATTATCAAAATCCGAAGCGGTCCAGTACAAAAATATAAATTAAAAAAGAACAAAATTAGCTTATAACAACCACCAATAAACCAGAAACTCATTAGAAAAGTGTGCAAATGTTTGTTACACGCGAAAAGGAGAAAAGCGGTAAAAAAAAAAATAAATGATGATCAAATAAAAATTAAAATCAAAATCAAAAAGTAATCTCAAAAGAGACAAAGTTTTACACAACACTCGGTCCTAACCTGTAAAATACTCAGCTGCTGCGCTGCGACTGCGACGTCGACTGCAACAAATTGCAATCTGCGTGCATTGTCCAAAAAAAAAAAGGAAAGAAAAGAAAGAAAGAGTTGCTCTCTTTGCTCTCTTTCTTCGCCTCGCTATTCGCCACATTGCAATTGCAAATTTGCATTACATAAATTTGCCAAACTTTTGCATTTGTTTATTAAATTTTAATACGCTATTTTATGGCCAAGAGTGCGTGTAATTAAAGAGATATATGTATTTTCGTCCAATCGATTACACAACTCTCAGTAAACATAAATTACAATTCTCAATTCTCCCTCTTCTGATCTCTTTTTTACTGTCTTTTTCGTTCATTCAATTTACTGCACAGACACACTGAAAAGTAGGCAATTACTGCTTTTTTAGGGGTTTGATAAAGAGAAGAGGGCGGGACAGGGGATACCCGTTATTGCCCTGCAATTGAAAGAGGGGCCAAAATGGAGAGCAAATTTACAGCCTCTCGCTTTTCAGACAATTTGTGTTTGTTGTCGTCCGCTTGTTTTGTTCCTCTCTTTTTATGGTCGCCAATTTCTTGTATCTCTTTCCCTGTTTTTCGTTTCTCGACGCAATTTGTTACACAATAAGAAAATGTTTTTGGTTGCATCCAAACTCGAATAAAGAAATTTTGCAATCCCCAAAATCCAATCGAAAGTCATAAAACATGTTTCAAAAGGAAGCAATCAGAATAGAGCAATGTACAGGATCAGTACTTTCCATTTCTATACTAATAACATTGATAACGAAAAATTGTCTAAATTGTTAATTACATTTTCCAAATCCAATTCCTCCTAAATTTTACGAAATCGTAATCGAGAACCGGTTAAATAGTTCTCTTTGCCATTGTTACGCTTTATTTGTTTTATTTTTTGCTCAACTGAAGCTTGTTTAGTTGCGCTGGGTAATTAATTTGTGCATTTGCGAAAATCGTGGGGAAAAGGGGCGCGGCAAAACATCAGGCGATCGAGCAGCGCTGCTGACTCCGCACTTCGAAGTCTCGCACTCCAAATCCATCAGAACACTCAAAGATTCGCAGTCCGCGTTTCACGTTCCACATTCCACTTGAGTTGCACAGTTCAAGAGTTGAGAGGAAAGATCGCGGGTGCAGTTTCTATCTGTATCTCTTATCAGTCGCTGCAGGCGTTCTCGAACATTTCATCAACTCATCAGCACTGCAATAGCCTGGAGTGTTTGTTGCCAGTGCCTGTTACACACAGCAGCGGTCGTAATAATAGCACATTAACCCAAGTTCAAGTATTCTGTAGTATAACAAACTTTCCCCATAAGGAGCTCAATGAAATAATCTAAAAATCAGTTGTATAATAACCATTCTATGAAAGATTCAGTTTAAAAATGTTGAAATCAGCTAAGTAGTTGTTATTTGTTGTACATAAATTATGCAATTAAAAATTGTTTCCATTTTCTTCAACTAAGACATGAGTAATAGATTGTAATAATAATAATTGAGATAATCAAGAAATAATGGCAGTGATATATCATCTCTTAATTGAAAATATTTAAGGGTACATAGCTTGGAATCTCAAATGCATAAAAAACACTTCTAGGCATTAAGAATGAAAGAAGCTCTAAAGTTTTAGAATTGTACTTTAAACACTTCGTATAGGTATATTCCACTGATTACTTCTAGCTTCCTTAATCTTATTATTTTTAGAGGCACTCCAGGTTATATATATTATTCCAATAAAAAGTACGAAAATAGCTTCGATTCAACTGGTTTATAATGACCTCTCTCCTATTCAAAAGTAGCAATGTTAGGTCTATAATTTCAACCGTAGCTGTTGGTATTTACTTCTTTATTTTTGGGGTCTTTTAATTAATAATGTGATGTAAGCCTCCTTCATTTCGGGGGGCCTGAACCTAATCACCACCGGTAACGATCGCCGGTTCTAACTGGTTGCAACTGGCCCGTGACAGACGACAGGCGGCCCCAACAATTGGCGAGCTCAACAATGAAGATGAAGCAATTATTTAAGTGTAGCAGTATTCCGCTGTGTAGATACAACCTATATCTGTATCGGTTGGGGGGTTGTATCTTTTGTTGTCCACTCAGTGCCTTCCGGTATTACGGTGTGTGCCTGTCTGGCCAGGTGGGTGTGTATTCCATGGGCGTATATTCTGCGTGTATTTCTCAATCGTCTTAATCAATCGATGTGGCCTATTATGTAACCGAAATTTCGTGTGACATTGAGCCCCTTTCCGCTCAAAAGTGGGCTGGTCACCTTTAAAAGAGACGTAGATCTTTGATTGTCCAGTGAAGACCCTTCACTTCAATGTCGAGCTGCCCCCATAACTACTTCTCAACCGACGTATTTCTACTATTTCACCAGAGGGACGAGCCCCCAAAAAGCTCGTTGTTGTTGTTTTTTCTACCACTGGAAATTATTAATAATACTCGGCTGTTTGTTTTGGCGCTGGCGTTGGTGATATTCCGCCAAATCATGCTCTGGGCACAAATATAGCGCTGCTATCGTGCGATGGCGCCTTTATCGCCAGATCAGTCCCAGCACGCATTCCACGGGGGTTTCACGGGGGCCCCACGGGGGCTTCACGCGCTTTCCGTCTGACTCTCAGCCACTCCGTGCATGCACAGTCGTTTACGGGCGTTTAAGGCCGTAAAGCGTAGCAGTCCGGCCGGAGACGCCGCGCCCGCAGATCATTTCAGGCTGAGTCGGCCGATCGCTCGAATGCTATATCTTATCGGAGGAGAGCTGAAAAGTTCCTGCACCAGTTGCTGGGTTTCTCTTAGGATTTTGGGTCTGGGTTCCATCGGATTACTGATCAAACCGGCCGGCTTATCAATCTGGGTCTGGTTTGGCTGTTGTTCTTGTCACTTTTCCTTGTCGCCGGACACACCCACCTAGTTCCGTGCTATCTATCACGACTAAGCGAAAACATGAGCTATGCCTAGCCGTCGTTTGATTTTGCTTGGATAATTGATAAGGCATAGGCGGTGATTCTCGAACATCGGTCTGGCATTGGGGAAACGTGACTTATCGGCGGGCGAAAATTTTCCATGGCAATTGCGAAATCTAGGAAAGTAGCTAACTCGGAATAGGAATGGTCGGTGATCACGTTTGACCCAACCATTTACGGGCTTTTACCTGTGCACAGAAAATAGTTATTTGATATTTTTATATTGGTTGATGAATAATAATGAAAAAAAGAGTAGCTGGTAAATACGATAATTTTGCATTTAATAAAAGAATATTATCTTTAAAACCGTTAGTAAAATCAGAAAGCAGACAAACAGGTGAACATTCTTATCAAATACAGCTTGTGATAAGTGACTAAAATGAACCTTTGTATAAAACGAAATCGTTTTTTGTTACGTATACTCATACGAGTGGGATGTAAAATCTGCTAGTTGTACTCAGGAAATTCCGGCTCAATTCGGCTCATTAGGGGACCCGTAGAGTTAATTAAGTCTGGTTAATTGGTATTTACTAACCCAGAACAAGTGCCAAGCAGTTGGGGCAGCTGATTGCTTGAAAATTTGCATTATTTGTGAGATACAATGCAATTATATTGCTCAGTTACTTTCAAACGAAACCGCGAATCGCTTTTCTCGCCGTGGTGTAACAAACGAGTGCAACGCGAATAAGTTACCGAAAAAAGCATTTCAATTAAACCAATTCGAAACGCGTTTTGTGCATCTTCATCTTGCAGTAATCTTGAGAATAAACATGAGATATACTCACTCGCTCAACAAACGGCGGCAAGTGAGCAAAAGGAACACCAACCAGCTGAAACCGAGAAGGAGCCTGAAATAGCAGCAAGTCCCGAAGTCGTCCTTCAGGAATCCAAGGAAACAGGAAACAAGCCTACTCCAATAGAGATCGAGGATAAACCGCAGGCAATTGAGAGAAAGGAAACAGAAAAAATCAACAAGGAAATACCTTTAGAACTACCAGAAACCAAAATAACTGCAACTGCAACAAACCCACCAGTAGTAACTGCAACTTCTACGGCTGATCAGATAAAACAACTCCCCGAGAACAATCCCTACAAGCAGATCCTCCAAGCGGAGCTGCTGATCAAGCGGGAGAACCACTCGCCAGGACCGCGTACCATTACCGCCCAGTTGCTCAGCGGCAACAGCGGTGGTCTGCGTCCCGAGGAGAAGCGTCCCAAGTCGGTGACCGCTTCGGTCTTCCGCCCGAGTTCCGCTCCACCCTTGACCCCACCGCCGGCGGTCCTCTGCAAGAAGACACCGCTCAGCCTGGAGCCCACACTGCCGCCCACAACCACCACCACGGCAGCCATAATCTCCTCGAGCAACCAGCAACAGCAGATCCAACAACCAGCTCAAGATATGAATAAAGGATTCTGTTCGCTGTTCGCTGATGATGGAAGAGGTCTGACAAGTAAGTAGAAAAACTATAACATTATATTCCCGATTACTAACAGGGTGTTACAGAAATCTCTGACAATCACTTAGCTTAAAATATCATGAATATATCCTAACTGTAACGATATTTCATTGGAAATTCTTTACTTTTTAGGATCTTACTCTAAAGCTCTAGCTCTTATATCATTATCATAAAGAGTATACATTACAATCTAATCCAAAGGTTTTATAATTAATTGACAAAGATTACCGCTATAGCACAATTAGCATTTTGATTGATAGAGATTTCTGTAGCACCCTTTTAGCTATATAAACCAATTCGGTTGTTAGGGAAGGTATAGTTGAATCAGCTGATAAGTGTAGAAAATAATACAAAAACAGGAAAGATTCGCGAATCGCTTTGGAACAGTTTTCTTTTTGTGCTTGTAAAGTGCATCAGGTGTGGTGTTCTGCGTTCAAGGCTAAAGTCAACGTTTTTCAGCGACAAAACAGCGCCAACTTATACAAATGCATTCCGGTTGGCTTATTTATAAATTCTATGGACAAATAGGCAACAACAAGGGGCAGGGAACTTAGTGACGCGCGCTATTTGATGTGATTTGACGCATTGTGCGATTTGATTGGTCAGTCAGTCACTCAGTCGGACGGTCTGTCCGTCAGGCAATCTGGCAATCATTCAGTCAGCTAGATGGTCAGTCATTCTGACGATCGTCGTTTGGCTTGCTTATCTGTGGCCGCAATTTGCGCAAATAAAACTATTTATTTGTAAAGACAACAACAGCAAGAACCAACAAATGCCCCGCCAACCCGCCGTTGAAAAAGTGCATTAGTAAACAATGTTCAGTTCGCTCGCCTGATAAGTGCATACTATATGGGTATATAAGAGCACTGTCATATATGGAGGGCTATATGGTACATCATATATATGGTCAGGGTCTGGGTAGGGGGGCGGATTCCCATCCGTACTTAACCGCAAGCCGGTTGCCGATGCAAGTGCCCGGCTCTTATGTCACATTTGCCGGCATTACGCATACGCAGGGTAGTGCACATGGAGCCCCGGGGGATCGTTTATTGAAAGATTAGAGTTTGTCGGTGTTGGGTGTTGTTTTAGAGTAAAGATCGCGGTTATGGAATTGGTCAATATATGACACTGTAAAGTGGGTTACTTAGGTAATCAATGGGATCGTTCTAAATTTTGAATTATTGTGTATACGCAAGGTGTTACATCGAACTGTAGAAACTAGAAATACTGTTAATTGCTGACTGTGGTTATATATAGTAGGATTTATTAAAATTCTAAACTAGCAATGAGTAATTTATTAAGAAAAGTTATAGTGTTGCCTTAATTGTTTAATGTTTGTCATTTAGGGAAGTGGATTTTATAGCTCTATAAAGTAAGTCAATATTTTCTTTTCATAGAGCCTATAAACAAAGAAATAATAATTTTTGTTTTTGGATATATACAAGATATATTTTTCTTCTTGTATTTTTCACTAGAAATCATATGATTAAATTGTTTTGGAAAATCGTCACGGATTGCTTGGCCCACACTTTTTCTTTCTCTATGTGGACTAGTTGTGTATCTCAAACGCTTTTTTTCCGACATCGAGTGAATTTTTCCGCTTTTTTTTATCGTTTGCTGGCAGGCTTCTGCCGCCTGGTGACAAAAACAGAAATATGAATATTAACTTGAGCCAATTAATATGCTAAGCGATGTGGCTGTCATCGGGGGGAGAAGGGACTAAAAAAGAGTGAAAACGGGGGAGCAGAGAGCTGAATTTTTGGCGCGTGTGCCAAGGTCCGGCGATGGATCAAGCGGTGCTGTCTCGCATATGTCGCTTGTTGTGCCCCTCTCCAAAACCATCCACCCCTCCAAATTTCTAGAGTATTTTCGACACTCAAGGGGACCTGCAGCCTCTAATCGCTTTCGTTTTCGTTTAGTTTCGGCCCCTTTATGTTGACATTTTGCCGTGCCTGCGGACTCAGTTAGAGATACTTTACTTCACTTTACTTTCTTCCCACCGCGGCGTCGTCTATATTTATTTTCGTTGTGTGGAACGTAAATAAACAGGGAAACGCCTCGGCTTTATTTTCGTCTCAAATCGGTTTGCCTTAAGGGGAAGGCAATGAGTATAGCCAGTGTTTTTATGTAATTCTTGTCACCGCTGTTGTTTTGGTATTTTTCCAAACACCTCAAATATTCCATTCCATCAGCCTAATCAGTTAGTTGTAACACTCGATCGCTTCGATTGTCGGCTGTCCAGATACTCGCATTTTCAAGGCGTGGTGTACAGATACAGATAATCAGAGGGGGCTCGTGGTGCGGGAAAAGAGGCTTCTTCTTGATGGCCAAACAAAAGTAAACCGTTGACAAACAAAAACAAATTCCCCACTGTAATTACCTTATGCTGTTATCCACACACAATCTACAAAAGCAAATATTTGTAACGATAACAAGGAACACTCTTGGCCATAAATATCAATTGGGCACTTGGACCGATACATTTATGGGTGCATAGTCAGTGGCTGGGCAATTATGCTATGAATCGAAATCGAGTTCGAAGGGGAATGTGGACAACGCACTTCTATCGTGATTAGCACGCGTGATAAGCACGCCCATCACGACCAGAAGCGCAAATAATGAATAAAAAACAGACGGTTGGCTTGGATTCTCTGCTCTAATCACCCGAGTTCAGGTTCACAGCTGATATGATGAGTTCAAGTCCGATTCGAAGTCTGAGGCTGCTGTGTAAATCATCAATATTTTCGGGCTCTTACATAAAACTCTATAGCTTCGGCATCACGCCCTGTCCCCGTTTTGTCTCCGTCTTCTGATCTCGGCGGGTTCTTAAGTGACCGTGTCCGTTGTTTACATATTCCGATTCTGATTTGGAACTACGTCACATCACGAGTCGTCGTCTTCAATTGCAGATGATGACATAAATTTATTTAAATTGAAGCCGTTTTGCGCCCGGGTTCTCCAACTGCCCCGAAGATTCCTCGCAGTCACGCATTGAGCACGAATTTTCGGTGTGTGTGCTAATGCGGCAACCTGTTCCCTTGAAAACTTTCGAATAAAACAGATACGCCTCAAGTGCACCGAATGTGGCTCAAGTGCAGAGATGCCTTTCACAAGTGTCTCACGACCAACCTCTCATCGGTTGCACAGGCGAAAATATTGGGTTCTGCTTAAGATAACATACAAAAAATACCATTTAAACATCGAAAAATCATTAGAAAACTGCTTAGGAACATGTTTTTATCAATATATCTTCTTAGTTTAAAGTTTTTCAACCGTTTAAGTCATTTTGTAATGGGGTGTCACAATGTTCAATGAGAATACCTTTAATCGGTCCACAATGTAATATTTTTTTCTGTGTGACTGGGTTACTTATTGACCGGGTGACTCGATGACTAGGTGACTGGATCACTGGGTGATGGCCAAGCCTCGGCTACAGCTGCTCTGTTCTCCTAGCCTTGCGCGTAGGCCCAGTTAGCCAGTTAGCCGCTAAATGCCATTCCCGGCCTTGCACTTTGGCGAAAAACAACACATTCGATGAGCTGTAATATATAGAAGCACTTTGCAAACATCTCATAAAATGCACTCCTCGATTCCGATATAGATAGACCCCCAATGGGCACTGAGTAGAAGGCTCTGTTTTCTGTTCTGTGTGTGTTGTATTATCATGCGCCATAATTTCTGTTGTTTTTTCCGCAAAAGCTTTGGCAGCGCCGAGTAGCACTCGAGTGCCATAATTACAAGTCACACTGCCGGGTTGGGGCCTCCAGGGAGAAGGGGCGGGGTCTGCGGGGGTTAGACCTTTGGGCGTGCATTGTTAATTAATTTGTTTGTGTCGAATGCAACGACCGCAAGAGCAAGCAGATGCCAGGGGAGCTCTAGCTCCAAGCTGTGCAAATCCCTTACACACCGCTAATCTGATCTTTATTGTTTCTGCCATGAAAATGGCATTGGAATATGTTCTGCACGGAGAAAAATTGTCCCCTGAATTGGTCATAAAAAAGCTTTTATTTAGTATCAAAAAATACTTTTGTTTAAAAAAGAATTATATCTAGGCAAAACTATATAATCCTTACTTAGCGAAACGAACGTCCTTAGGTAATTGTTTATTTGTATAAGCTATTCCAGCTATAAAACAGATCAAAGTAAGGATTTATTAATATAAAACAAGAGAAACCCCCTTATTTATGTAATTGATATGATAGTTTTTTCTCCGTGCAAAATGCATTAGCTAATCCAAGTGTGGGCTGCTGAAGAGCTGCGAACCCATTCCAGGCAATCTGCTCACTATATTGTGGCTTATATGGCTGCCCGGTGGCAGATGCCGCAGTTGGGATTTGTCCGTATTATATATGGCTCTTTGATAGAAATAAGCAGCTGAGCCAAAGGCAAACACTGCACTCACACTCACATCACGAACTTGGACTTGCATTTGAAATTCTATTTGGCCTGCGGTCTCCGTTGTTTTAGTTAGCTTTTCATTTCCATTTTGCAACTTAATAGTCGGCACACACAGGCGGTTGGGACAAGTTTTATTAGCATACCATCTAGTATAGCGGACCCCATGACGGGAATCGGGTTGGAAGGGGATGATAACTGAGGCTCGGCATCGATGTTTAGGAATTTCTGAGTGGGCTCAGATGACGCACAGCCCAATCTCCCAGGAAGATCACGCCTGGTTCAAGACCTCGACTGATAAGCAGCCTTGCACCTGATCTGGGGCGATGCACCCGATAGCTATTTAATTCCGTAAAAAATAGCCTATTCCAGCGATCATAGCGATCTTTGTGATATTGAGTTCCTGTTTCAGGAATGTTTGTTTTTCGCCTGCTTCGCTTGCACTTATTCCGCGTACGTCAATAGGCCCAAAACGCTGATTAATGAGTCGACCGGCCATAAAAATCATGGCTCTGGTTCGATTCCAGTGCGAAGGCAATTGAAGCCACTAATTCACGAGGGGAGGAGCACGTTGCCTTCAATTAGATTCAATTGAGAGCTGTCAATTAGGGGCGACTACGGCGAGCGATAATTGAAATTTCGGCAACACAAGCCAAGGGTTTTATTCAGAGCAGAGTTAATTAACAGTAGACAAAACCGAATTGAGATGTAGCACTCTACCGCGAACTAGGTGAAACCGCCACTAACTGCAACTTTTTCTATTCCGTTTCAGTGCTTAAAGAGGAACCCGACGATCTTTCCCACCACCTGGCCTCCACCAACTGCATTCAGCTGGACGAGATGACTCCATTCAGCGACATGCTGGTTGGCCTCATGGGCTCCTGTCTGCTGCCCGAGGACATCAACTCCCTGGACTCGACCACCTGCTCCACGACGGCCAGTGGCCAGCACTACCAGAGTCCCAGCAGCAGCAGCAACTCTGCAACTAGCAACACCAGTAGCAGTAGCAATAGCTATGCCAACAGTCCGCTCAGCCCGCTCACACCCACTCCCACGGCAACTGCCAGCAATCCCAGTCATCAGCAGCAACACCAGCAGCAGCAGCAGCAGCAGCAACACAACCAGCAGCAGCAGCAGCAACAACACAACCAGCAACATCAGCAGCAGCAACATCACCCTCAGCACCACGACAACAGCAATAGCAGCAGCAATATTGATCCTCTGTTCAACTACCGCGAGGAGTCAAACGACACAAGTTGCTCCCAGCACCTGCACTCGCCCAGCATAACATCAAAGGTATGTTAATCGTAGATCTTTCCAACCTAAGATACCCTTAATAACTAATATTTATTTTTATTAACCAGAGTCCCGAGGACAGCAGCCTGCCTTCACTGTGCAGTCCCAATTCGCTGACCCAGGAGGATGAGTTCTCCTTCGAGGACTTTGCAATGCGTGCTCCCTACATCCCGATTGGCGATGATATGCCCCTGCTAACGGAGACGGATCTCATGTGGTGTCCACCAGAGGATCTCCAGACCATGGTGCCCAAGGAGATCGATGCCATGCAGCAGCAGTTGCAGCAGCTACAGCAGCAACATCACCAGCAGTACGCAAGCAATACTGGATACCAGCAACAGCAGCAGCAACACCAGCAGCAGCATTTCTCCAACTCCCTGTGCTCATCGCCTGCTTCAACGGTCTCTTCATTGTCGCCATCGCCAGTGCAGCAGCAACATCAGCAGCAACAGGCGGCGGTCTTCACCAGCGATTCCAGCGAACTGGCAGCATTGCTGTGCGGATCCGGAAATGGAACCCTTTCGATCCTGGGAGGAAGTGGTGTAACCGTGGCGGAGGAGTGCAACGAGCGACTCCAGCAACATCAACACCAGCAACAGCAGCAGGGTGGCAACGAGTTCAGAACTTTCCAGCAGTTGCAGCAGGAGTTGCAGTTGCAGGAGGAGCAGCAACAACGTCAGCAGCAGCAGCAACAACAGCAGCAGCAGCAGTTGCTCAGCCTCAGCATCGAGTGCAAAAAGGAGAAATACGATGTGCAAATGGGAGCAAGTTTATGTCATCCAATGGAGGATGCATTCGAGAATGACTACAGCAAGGACTGTAAGTATCATAAGGCAAACATTGGTGTTCAAATATGCAGTTTAGTTTGGGATAAACAAATTTTAGGAACAACAAAAAAAGTAAGGGTTTATTAAATGATTTAAATTAGTGAATGATTTGATAAATTCTTATCTTAAAAGTGGCGATAGAGAACTTTTTTTTAACAGCAAAGAATTATAGTGCCTATTATATAAATCTGCTGAAAGTCTTTAAGATCAACATAAATTATAGAAAATTAAAAGGATGATTTAAATGTGGGAGGGGTTAAAATATATAAGTGAATAAATAGCTAAACTTAATTAAAACAAATTATTACGATTTCAGACAGAAAGTAATCTCATAGGAAAAATAGCCGGCCCACAAAAAGAACCAAAAATATTTCAGCAATTGATAGTTAATTACAGAGTGGAAATTTTACGACACTTTTGTTTTTTAATAGAAAGAGACTTTTGATAGATTTAACGGAGCTGAATAGATTGATTTACGGCCCCTTGGGACTTTCCATTCCACACTGGCTTTTGAAATATTCCACAATGTCGCCTCCTGCATTTGGAGAGGCCTAATTTTATGGCATTTCCTCGGCTAAAAATATCCGTGGAAACTTGCTTTATTTTTTATGATATGCTGCCAACGCACACGCACGCACTCCAACGCCTACATGTAAAAATAGAGGGAAATATAAAGAAAATTTCGGAATTTTTTGTTGCGTGTCGCGGAAGATGTCACTTGGTTTTGGGTTGGGCTTTTTTTTTATGTTTAGGGGAGTACTGCGGGAGAGCTAATTGATGTGGGTCTACGGCTCGTTTCCAGTGGCTTGTAAGCGATTTGCGTAATTTTCACACATTGCTCTCTCACCTTTGACACATGTCACGGCACGAGGTCTGTGATTGATGCCCAGAAAGTGGTGGAATCGGTGACACCACCGCCTGGCCCTGTCAATTGTATTGACTTCAAGTGCTGGGCCTTATGACAGGCAGTAAATCGGGGGTATCTATTGACAGATGCCTATAGGCCTTTATGAATTTTCCACTAGCTAATCGCTGATGATTTATGTCGCACACACCAGGCGAAAGAAAATGAAACAAACTGTAGATATTAGCTGCTTAATGTATAGATACAAAGATTCAGAGACAAAGACTGGCAGAAATACAGATAGATATATTGTATAGAATGTGGCCACTTATTTATGTGCAAAATGTTTGTGGCAGCCAAATATTATTGTTTTAAATTAGCACCAATGTCATGGGCAAAGGAATTAATTTTTGGCTGGCATTCGGTTCAATAAATTTGAGGATTATACTGCATTTTTCTTTGAAAACTTTCTTAATTTTGTAATAACTTTATTTGGAATTGTTTTTATTTTAGCCACAAATCTGGATTGCTGGGACCTGCTGCAGATGCACGTTGCCGAGGCGGCTCCCGTGAGTCCTTCGGCTTCATCACCTGCTCCTTGCAAGGTGACCACTATTCAATTGCTCCAGCAACAGCAGCAATTGCAACAGCAGCAGCAGCAAAACATCATCTTGAATGCAGTGCCATTGATTACCATTCAGAATAACAAGGGATTAATGCAACAGCAGCAGGAGCAGCTGCAGCAGCCGGCTTTGAAGATCCTGAATGGAGCCAGCATTGCGCCGGTGACCACCAAGGCCACCATTCGCCTGGTGGAGAGCAAACCACTCACCGCGACGCAGCAGCGAGTGGCCAAGGTGAACCTCGTCCAGCCCCAGCAGCAGCAACATGGAAACAAGCGACACCTGAACAGCGCGACAGGGGCAGGAAACCCCGTGGAATCGAAGCGCCTGAAGAGCGGCACCATCTGCCTGGATGTGCAGTCGCCGCAGCTCCTGCAGCAGCTGATTGGCAAGGATCAGGTCCAGCAGCAAACCCAAGCAGCCAAGCGAGCAGCCAGTGAACGCTGGTCGCAGTCCGCGGAGAGCAAGCAGCAAAAGCAGCAGCAACAGCAGTCGAACTCGGTCCTGAAGAACCTGCTGGTCAGCGGACGCGATGTAAGTGCGGGTTACTGCATTGTGCCCATGCGGCCAAAGAAGCAGCTGGCCAAGGTCTAGAATCCATCGATTAGAGACCTTTACCCGCCTCTCAATTAGCTAATGGAAGCACCCACAGCCGGCTATGATTAAAAAACCCAAGGATTGTTAGGCTAAGCGAATGGACAAGCCCATTTCTACAATTTGTCTTTGTAAATGGATCGATTTTATATTGCTAAAAACTAGAAAATACGACTACCACTGCAAGAGCTAAATTGTAAACTGTAAACTGTAACCAACAAAGCAACCTCCTCCCGCTGCGAGAGGAAGGCGGGCCTAGTTTTAGTCCGTTTTTGTAGTCCCTAGACCTTAGTCGTTAGATATATATGATATAGCGGATAGCTCTAGTCTAGATGTGTAAGAGAGCTGTAGTTGCAGCTGCAGCGTGGACTTTAAAATTATAAATTTGTAGACTATTTAAAATAGTGCTAACCGAACCGATCCAATCCAATCCGAAGCGAACCAGAGCGATTGATGATCGATAATATTAAGTTGTAGCTTGGCGCGATTTGTTGATTTCTTTTTAAGTTACAGACCCTAAGCCATAAGCCGTACGCCTAAGCGAGTTGTTGAAAATCTTCTGTTCTGTTGAGCAAATTCTGTTGTACATAAACGAGGAGCGATAGGATTATACTATTCGAGTAGTTATAGCGAGAGATCACCGCGCCGTAGAAGAGAATCATCACAGCGGATCGCAGACGCACACTCCGGACGTAGTTTTTTAGCGATGTAGAAGATGAGTGGAAGGGATGCGAATCAGAGAACGATTGCAATAAAATTGTAAACTATATAAATTCAAATACGGCAACTTTAAGTTTTTTACTGTGATAGCATTTGCTTTTGTTGTTTGAGTTACCGGCATCCATCAGGTTTATTTTCTAGACCTTATCCCTATGATTTCTGTTAACTTATTCGAGCAATTTGTTAGATGTGTAAGCTTTGACTGAGCAAAAAGCAGCAGCAGCAGCAGCAGTGCAGGAATACGGATATAAAAGATATTATTCAAAGACAGGAAGCGTTTGTTTTCGAGTTCATTTTTGGCCTTTTTGTTGTTGTGTTTAAAAAAAAACCACGAAGAAGCACAAGCAAAACCCATGTAAATTGTCAAAATTTGTGAACGAAAAGTAGCAAAATTGAAAACTGAAATTCGAGCGCTGAAGGTACAAAAAAAGAGAAAAGGAAAACCCTATAGGAAAGTTAAAAGAAAAATCAACTTTAAGCTAGGCAAATATGCACACTAGTTCTAGTGAAAAGTCAAAACTAAAAAAAACCACAACACATATACATAGAGAAACTATTAGCAATTAAAGAACAATCCTCGTGTTGTCAGCGTTTTCTATCGCAGTGTGGAAACGCCAACGCACAAACACGCATATACATATATATATATAGAGATATAACTAGATATAGTTGTATAGATATAGTGCGTATATAGAACAAACCTCGGGTCGCCACTGAAGCTTTAACCTGGCAGGAGATTTTGTTTCTTATTAGTTGTCGTTTTAATTTAGTTTGTAGTTCCTTTGTTTTGTTTTTATTAGCGTTAAATACACCTAAACGAAGGAGAAGTCAATTTTCCAAAAACGAAAGAAAAACCAAAAAACATTATCCAACGTTGTGTTTGTTTTGATTTGCTTATTATTTATGCTTTGGGGCCCTTGAATATTTAAAAAACCGCTATTGATTTTCCATCGTGTACTGACCTACATACTTGAAGTGGGTGGTGGAGGATTCTTTGTGTATATCCCAACCAATTTCTCATTGTGTCGCCTGGTAGCTTAATTAACTTTCTGAGACTTCCAACATAGCGTGTCTGACGCACATCGATGGCAATACGAAACCGAAATCATAAATATCCAGCTGGCGAATATAAATACAGCTATAGCAGGCAAACAAATTTACACGCAACTAACCCCTACTTCGGTTGGGAATTTAAAATGCCAAGACTCCCACTATTGACACTGCTTTAGTCGGGCCATTGAATTGGGATTTCTGCCTTAGCCAAAGGACTTTCCCCCCACCCACCCATCCACATCCTTTGAAATGCCGATAAGACCCGGAGGCAGCGCGTGCCGCATTGCAGCCTATGTTTGGGCTTCCCATTCGTATTGATTTTGCACCTCCAACTTGGGTGGAAGTCCTCCCAGAAACCAAATACCCCACCCATCCGGGTCTATCCTTTGCCTGTTTTACTTTCCTTTCCGCTGCGCACAGCTGACGCTCTTCTCTGCGACACAACTTTCACTCTCACTCTCACTTTGACTTTCACTTTCCGTTTTCGTCTCTCTTATTCACCTGACTCTCTCTTTTGTTCCACCGCACGTGTCTCTTATGTACTGAAAAACCCCCGGGTTTTGGGTTTACTACTCGGCTCGGTTTTATGGCCTACACGAGCTTCCCACTCTGGGCGGACTTTCTGCGTCACGGCTGGCACTTTTCCGTGGTCCCTGCATTAATGAGTCGCCCCGACGACTCCGTAATTGGCTGCAGCTTCGCCGGAACCGGAGACCCAATTTGCATTATTCTCGGGCGACACATGTGTGTACGTGGCCAAATATTTGCTCCCTACTTAGGAACGTCCTATGCCCCGTTTACTTTATTTACTTTGCTACTTATGTTTTTGGCCAGGCAGAAAAGCTTCTTTGGTTAAATAGAACAATTCATAGGAGAAATTGCCAGATAGATCAGATCGTAACCGCATCTACCTCGTGTGGCAAAATCGAACAAATGAAACTGAAACTGAAACCGAAACTACCTCCGGATCAGCCATCAAAATAGTAACCTCAACGAAACGAAGGCCAAAAAACAGAGGGATATAGAAGAAACCCAGGCGCCCTACTAGTAAATTTTACTGTTAGCAAATTGACAAGCAATCCTCGAGATATTAACTAGACAAATACCAGATAACTTAGCATATATTCCTCTCGATAATCATTTAGTCAGAGCTCCAAAGTGGGGTCTTGAGAACATTTGAATAATTATTATAGCCCGAAAAGACTGCGAGCCGAAAACTCTGAAAAATTATATACACATAGCGCGGAACTTATACATAGATCTAAGCAGGGATGTAAATAAAGAAAGTTATAGAACGAGGCAAACACCAGAAAAGCTAGTAAGCTAGGAAAACTCTCAAAATTAATCGATGTGGCTTTAACTAAACTTAAATTCTAGGTCTCCGAGCATGGGAGTAGCCAGTAATCTGCCTAATATTTAGCTATGATATCGAGATAGTATTAACTAAACCCCGCGCAAGTCAAATTCAAATCGACTAACGATAACAATAACATTAACGACTTGGTAGTAGACGATCACGGATCCCAATCATCACATTTAGTTGAAATTTTTCGCGTTACGTATGACAGAGAGAGAGAGAGAGAGAGGATAGGATATCGGAGGGAATCGAAGTTGGGGCAGATGGGTAGCTTTATCGCGACGGAGTGCAAAATCGGGAACGAGAATCGAACAGAAAGTACATACAATACCACAAATATACCACATATACCTCAGTACATGCATAAGTACGATCGTGTAGGTCGTTCGGGGGAAATCCCCCCGATCGGCGCTTACTTACATACCTCGTGTATACATATAACATTAACTAAAATATACATACATATACCTATCCTAAAAACATATGCCTATTCCGACTTTTGATAGTTCAATACACCTTAGTGAATGTTGTGCGACCCTTTGATAACGAGCGTTTTTTACTACCTCCAATTCTTGTTGTATGTGTCTCGCATTTATAGCAATGAATTAACTAGAGCCCCAGAAACCTAAGCCTAAACTAAAACCTAAACTAAACTAAACTAAACTAAATAAAAGCTAAAGCAAGTCTAGAGCAAGTAAATTAAAGTAAACTAAACTAAATGTTGTGTAATTTTTATAGCCTACTTATGTGCGTCGAATACCTCGGAGAAAGCTTCAGTAAAGTAACGAAAAGTAAAGTAAATTTAGTGAAATTTTGTGAGTCACCTCAATACACGAACAGCCTCCTCCAAAAATACAGATTTATTGTGCAACTTTATTAGCTGTAATTTCGGGCTAGCAAATGAAGACAGAACATGCGAGCATACAAAGCCCCCTAATAGCATACACATACCCATACACTCTTGACATATCCGTTTACTGTAGCTCCCGTTTTGGCCAACTCATCATAATTCAAAGGGAGAAGTCAAGGTGACAAGCACTTTGTGTGCGTTGCAATTGATTTGGCGGCTGGCTGATTTTGATTAATGTCCCTGTTCTCGGGATTGAGAGTCATCTTGGCTTCCTTATCCAAGCAGTCAATTTGAAGTTCATTCGGAGCTGTTCCCGCTCTCGTTTTGCCTTGATTAATTGTCCAGGCATTATGCAAAATTATATTATGATTGCCGTGATCAACAGGTCGCTGTTGTATCTACAAAAGGTAACCTTTGCCCCGAGACTCATTTGTCAGAAGTGGCGAACAAATGAAGAGTCATTTTTATGGGGCATTTGCTTTTATTTGCCATGCCAACAAATCTCTTCAACCTCCTCCGGTTAATTTGCAACAATTACTTGTGTTTGTAGACAGACTAAGCTGCTTATGTGAGACCCAAAAGCTGGAACCCTATCCCACACGAAACACCACACAAACAACACCGAGAATACCTCCAGTCCCACAAGATGTTAGCGTAATTTGAAAGCGTAGAGCGAAACTAGCCTTGAATTAGACTCGAATCGAATCGATCCGCTATGTAAGGCAAAAACTAGTGTGTAAACGCCGCAAAGTATGCAATATTATACATATATACACCTATATACATAAATATATATATATACAAGATGTCAAGCAACTTATACATATACAAGCGAATGTAGTACGATACGATATGGCATATGATATGATATCTGGATTATAAAGTATTTTAATAAACTTTTAATAAATATTTTAGTAAATCCAATAAAACAATAAAGCCGAATAAAACCCCAGCAAATCAACTGATACAGCAGATAAGAGGAAAGCATCTCGGAGAAAAACAGGCGAACTGTGTTTTTCTTTGGAAAAGTATGATATGGTGGAATGGGCGTCGCCGATGTTTACAACTTTTCCCTTCGATTTATGTGCATACATTGGCCCTCGAGCATATTTGTATTGACAGGCCGGCCTGGGAATTGATTAATCTCCATTCAGCATTGTGTATTTGCCTGCTCCACCAGTCGCTCCAGTGACTGGCAATTTATTAAAATCTTTTGATTGGAATAAATGATGCTGCCAGCTAATCAAGTTGCCCCAACTTCTCCTGTCTCTGGAATTGAATTCCATTTCCTTCTATTGTCTTGCGTCTTCAAGTCAAACACTTAAGTATGCCGAGCACATCCAAACACACGGATAACTTTTCTCTCTTATCTTGAGATTTTCGTTTTACTTTCTGGCCAAATTTAAATCTTTCGCTTCGTTTGCTTGTAAATAAATGACGAATTTTCGTCACACACGAGCGCTGTGTCGAAATTAAATTCCACACAACCTTCTAGCCACCGAAATTCCACCCTCTACTTTAGGAAATATGCCTGGCGACAATTGCATTACGTATACGCCACATTGTCTCCTTGGCCGAAATGGCTGCATGAGTTATTCAAGTTTATTGCTTATTGATTTCGGGCCTCGGTTTTCAATTTCAATTTTACCTCGTTATGGAAGGTCTGGAAAATAAGGAGGCCAATCCTTTCGAGCGTGTTCCCAGGAGTCTTCTGATGCGTAGAATTACGCAATAAGAGTCGAGTTCAAGAAAATGTTACTGTAGTCCTTGAGTACATTTGCTGCCTACTTTTACTTTTTATTATGCGGTGACAGCAGATTTTTCTGCAGAAACTTGGAAGCAGCGCAGGCCAAAGTGAAAGTAAAGTTTCCCTTTAATTGCTTTTGTTTTTCTATTGGACTTTCGTGGGCCATGTGGGCGTGGCACGTGGCAGGGCGTCGATGAAATGCGATGCCATAAAAAGGAAAAATCCAATTAGACGGCTTTAAACGCAGAGGACTAGGACTATACGACTGCAAAGCCAACTCAGCAGAACACAGGGGAAATCCGCCATAAAGTCGGCGCAAAGCTGCTGCCTAAGACATCAAAATGAAGGAGCGGAGGAGGACTGCCAATTATTGTAATGCCTTGGCATTTCCGGAAACCTTTCACGCGGACAATGCCGTCTTCATCTAATAGTTTTGCCTTTTGCGTGGCAGCAATTGCCTTTAATAATTTATTAGAGCATATTAGACCAATGCCCGAGTCCTGGCAGGCATGCCACACAATATATCAAACAATAAACCTATTACACGGCTCCTACTTTTTCCATCGAAGTCCTGGGGGGCATTGCGCGTGCCACTGGAGTTCCTCATCATTTCGTTTCGCATACGCCCTGTCAGCTGTGGACAGGGAAACATGTTTTTGGGTGTTTCCCATTCGCTTCTGATGATACAATGCCCGACGGCGTGAGTTCTCTGCGGGACAGATGTCAATCCTACAACTTTCATTTTCTTTGTCTGCCGTTTTGTTTGTCCATCGCTCAACTTACAGCACTTTCGTTTTCATTCCATAATTGCTGCAATTAGCACTAGCTGCAATCGAAGACTAACAATCCGCGATGAAAGCATGACAAACAGAGGGCAGGGGTGCGGTTCAATGGACTGCAGTTGAACCCTTGCCGAAAATACATCATCACACCAGTCGGGGTAATTTTTGGCGCTTTATCTTCGTCATTGGCCGTTGTCAAAGTCTGCAGAGATAGAAAATACGTCTTTAATCGGTATTAAATTTGATTTTTGTTCAATTTTGAAGAGGATGTTAAAGATTTTGAGATGTTATAGATTATTTTAAACACGACTAACGTAATTATCAAACAACACTGCCTTATTTTGTCCTTATATGTGTGAGCTATGATTTATTTTGTAAGTATTCATCACACTTTTAAACATTTCCCCTTTATTCAATTATTAATATTAAAATTTGACGTCATGAAATGCTAATCATGAACCGAAATTGTTATGTTATTTTATCTGTATGAAAAGTTCAGACGGCAAATCGGCAGCGGTCGAAAGTAATATGCTCCCCACTTCCTGTCAGTCTGACTGGCGGGAATGGAAATGTGCACTGACTGGTGGCTCTTAAAGTGAAAGTGGGGGCGTTCTTTGTGTCAATCCGAAATCCAGAGCATAATAATGTCCCGCCGCTGGATTCTGTTTCAACGCGAGCAGCAGGACCCATTCCCAACCATCATTAAAATATGATTTATTGCGGGCTTGCCAGCCCCTGCCGCCCACTGTTGTGTGGACTTTCCCGCTTGGCTTTTCTCTGGCTGAGAGCTTCCCGCTGTTGCCCGTTTTTCCGGGGACTTTTCCGCAGGGACTAGGGCTTGAGCCTGTTTGAGCGAGTGACTTTAAACATCTTCATGACTCCGACTTAGCCCAGTTTTTCCGCTCGATTTTCGTTTAACTGTCAAGGTATCAAAACCTCCTCCCTACAGGTCGCATCGAGTTAATAGCCGGCATTTGCATAGGAATAGGCATGAAACTCAGTCAAAAGTTACGTTCTCCAGGGAGTCGGTTGCTGGGGGATTCGGGGAGTAATTTGGCTGCAAATCGGTTAATTTAAATTAATTTACGCACAGATTGCGGTACTTAAGTAATAATTGTAATTTCAATTGTAAGCTATTAGTTATGAATACCAATAAGTTAAGATTAAGTAGGGCAATTAAGAAAATCGATCCATTTACCACAACAAATTTGTAATAACGAATCCTTGCGTAATAAAGAGAAACCCTTTTCAGCTGTGGAGTGCTTCTTACACAGAAAGAAACTCATGTTAAATAAAAGGCATTACATTTTAATTATGAATTCTATTTTCAGAAAACCATAAACAAAAATTAATTTAAATTTCTGTGCTATCGAGTTTCTTTCTGCTTTTTTTTTTTGTATATCAAAGGAAAAACCTTTTACTAATTCATTGTTTTATTTTCTTTCCCTTTTTCTGCACCATAAAACAGGATAGCGATACCGAACCAATGATGATCGATGATGACAACACTCTGGGCCAGTCAGTTCCTCTGGGCAAATATGGATTGCCCCTGCACTGCCACACCTCCACGTCGGCGGTGTTGCGGGACTTTCACCACAATCCGCTGATCAGCGGCACCAACTTCCAGCTGTCTCCGGTCTTTGGAGGCTCAGATGCTGGAGGAGGTGATTGTGATGCCGGGTCAGTGGTCTCCCTGGATGATTCAATGCCTCCGGGCTTGACGGCTTGCGATACGGATGCCTCCAGCGACAGTGGCATCGATGAGAACAGCCTGGTGGATGGGGCATCGGGGTCACCACGTAAGAGGGTGCCCTTAACTACCACCATCAGTGAGCAGGCAGAAACTGCACCACCTGCACCACCAGCACTAGATGTGGTGACTCCAGTGATCCAGCAATCGGTGGAAGAGGAGCTCGAGGGATGTAACGCCCCCAGTAGCCGGAAGACCTCCATATCCTTTTTGGACAGCAGCAATCCCTTGCTGCACACGCCGGCGATGATGGACCTGTGCAACGATGACTACATCATGGGCGAGGGTGGCTTCGAGTTCAGCGAGAACCAGTTGGAGCAGGTCCTGGGTTGGTCAGAAATCGCCTAGGATGGATACCTTTGTATGCATTGCATTTGTGAGAGCGCATTTTTTCGTGCTTATGAGGAGAAAACATTGAAATTAAACTGAGCATCGATGAGGAAGCTAACCAAAAGATTGATTTTGAGCCTTGCGTAGGATCCCGCACAACCATCTTGACAACCCCTTTTGCCTTTCCCCACCCATCCACGCCAACCCCCCGACCGACCACTTGACCCCTGACCCCAAGCTAACCGACAAATTTACAAACAGGAAGGGTTAATCACACTTGAATAGTTTTGTAGCCATGTTAACTGCCTAGAACAGAAGAATATACACGTATGTAATTTAGTCTTAATGATTTTCTATATGCAAACCGTTTACACAACAAAAGGATGAGGAGCAATTTAGCAGAGTAAAAGGAGTACCAGTCGATAAATAACAATAAAACGATAAAATTTTTAAATACAAAAAGAAAATATCTTAAAAAAATGTTCATAGTTTTGTTGCTAGAAGGCTCAAACAAGTTTTTTGGTGATGGTTGTATTCTGTTTTATGACTTTCAAGCGAAAAAGCTGTGACGAAAAAAAAAGTTTTTAAACATGTTTTACAATAAAAAAGAAAAAAAGAAAAAAAAACGCAAAAAAAATATACAATAATGTAATTTTTAGTTTAAGTCATTAATTTCAATGTTTTCAAAGGCTACAATGAACGTTTGTAGGAATTATAATATATTAACTATAATTATTTGAACTAAGTAAATATCTACCCAATTCAGTTGATCTTAACTTCAGGCTATACTTTGTGCATTTCTATAAATTAACGTTGTGTCAATCATTTTCAGTTATATCTCGATTTCTATTATCCCATGATTACCGATTCTTTATGTAAATTAGTTTTAATTCTGTTTAAGGCGCATCATACAATACAAACTGTTTGCTTGCTCTAATCCAAATTGAATCAATGTTCAGTGTTTTTAAACTTGTTTTAATATTAATTGGCAAAATAAATATAGAATTCATTTCGATGAAAGTTGCATGCAGAAAATCGGTGCTTGACTTTTTTTGTTGGGGAGGAAAAGGGTTTAGGTTTTTCAGCATTTTTAGTAAGTTATGTATTTAATGGTAAACAAATGATGTGCACGAATTTCTAAACTGAATTCGCCGTCGAAAGAAAATTCGCCACTTTTTATCAAAGACACAAACCATGGAACCCGCGTATGAAATATGTAATATTCATGTAATGTTTTGAAACATACATGAACATAAAATGTAGAAGTCTTTTAATTTCAATAAAAATAGTAGTTTATTGAGCACTATAATACAATAAATAAAAGCTTATTTAAACTGCACATTATTGCGCAATAGCTGCAGGATTTGTTCTTCAGGCGCCGTCCATTTGCATTCCGGATACTTGATGGTGCAGTGATTGGTCGAAGTTACTTTTCCTGCATCGATGGCCTCTCGAAAAGCGGATTGCTCCAGCCACGCCATCAGCCAGGACCACTTGGTGGCTCCATCCAGTAGGTATTCCATGTCCGTTGCCTCACCCTTCATCACTTTTTGTCCTGCGCTGTGAGTTAAAGTGCAAATGGATTTTAGCAGGCAGACGGATAGATCCACGTCGTTTTTGAGAAACGTTCGCTCAACGACGCCCAAAATATTGGGAAGACTAGTGGCTGAGGAAAGCAAAGGTGGTTTACACGAATTAAAAGGTAACAATGGAATTGGTAACAAAAAATTCATATTAGTATTCCTTAGTATTTTCTGAACATACCCACGCGATCTCCAGTTTCGTTTCTGTAGATCAGCTTAAAGTTGTCAAAAATTCCCGGAAAGCTCAAGTTTTCATCGTAAAGGGCTCTGGAGGTGGCATTGGTTGCATTAGGTGCTGGTGTGGAGAACGACGCATCCTCCTCCGAAGTCTTTGGTTTAAGTGTAGAAGAATTTCCGAATATGGGACGATTTTCATCTGCCGTGATGGCCTCCAATCCTAAGCTTCGGATCAGGTGTCCCACAAGGACTCCGCCTGCAACCACGAGTCCACAGCTGACGACTGCAGCAGTATTAACTATAACCAGTGCCTAAGGACGGAGACAAAGTATGATCAAGGAAGTACGTATATGAATGCTAATCAAATTATAATCGAAACTAAAATCCAACTAACACAAATAGCCAAACAAATCAATTACAAATCCATTATTTTTTAAGTGAAGTAGTGGGTCCAAGAAACCTACCTTCGGTGGAGCATTTCGCTTTCTTTTGACAGGAACCTCCAGAAAAGGCACTAGGTAATCCAAGCCCAGTGCGATGTGTTTGCCCACTGCATCGAAGGATATAAGTTTAAATCCATGGCCTGGATTGCTTTTCGAGCTGTGCTGCTTGGGAAGTTTAACAGATCCTCGCTCCTCCTTCTGATCCTCCTCACCACTGGCGGCCCAAATAACGGCACAGCTGGCCAGGAGAGCGCAGGTCAGGTACAATAGCTTCATCTTTCCGATGGCAGATCCGTCTGGGTGGGTGGTTGCCGAACATTTGAATCAATTTCCCAGACGGTGTCACCAGCAAACTTTTAACCACCACCGCCGATCTGCCTCGATGACTTACCTATGCACTGAACAAAATTATATAAAGATAAATTTAAAAAGTGAATATATATGTGTAAGAAATAATATTTCATTAACATTTCTGCCACAACAACCCTTTTAATAAAATTATTTAGTATACATATTTATTTTAAAATATATATATGTATATATATAACATTTTTATATTATAAGACCTAAAGTATTAATGGGATAGTGGCATTTATTACTTTTTGATCAATACTTTCCAAAAGATAGGAGTTTACTACCTTATGGTATGGTATGGTATGTTTTCGAATTATTGCTTTCAAAGTTTTTTTCCTGTGTGGTTACCGCTTGGCTGCCTCCTGGTTGCTATAATTTTTGACTGTGACTCCAGTTCCCACTCGTGTCTTGAACACAAAATGCAACAAAGTGGGGAGTGTGACATAACCAGCATGGAGGTGCGAAAACGATTAGCCAGAGGAAATGCCGGGCCAGATGAAAGGGGAAGATGGCTATGGCTACCTTCTCTAATTGGTAGAGAAGTGGTAGAAATTAGTCCAATTTCCCGGCATTTCCATTACATAACAAAACAATCGCTGAGTGGAAAAAAATGTATGTGTGTAATGTTTTTGATAATTCTTTTTATTCAAGATTTTTGTCCTTATAACTATTATACATTATATTATTTAGATTTAATCTCAATACAATAAGTTCTTAGAATGTTATTCTGTTTTCTATAGCTATAAACAAATAAATAAGTAACTTTAATTATATTTATAATAATAGTCATTGTAGTTATCCATTGAAGAACTTAAGGACTTGTGATAGGTCTCCCGTTTTCCAGTTGAAGTGATTGGGCCATCGACAGCTGTGATATGTGTGGGTACAACTGCGACTGCTCCTAGCGGATTGGATGGCATGGAAAACTGCAGTTCCATCAACAAACGATTGAAGCCAGGGAGAACTGGAAAGGAATTACATTATAAATTGGTTTTAAAAAATGGTTTTCTCTGTTTACCTGGCTAAAACATTTAGAGCCCTGGCATATCCTGAAGAAAGATTCTTCTGCAAGTACTGGCAGATCATTCTCTGTACGCAAACGGACATGTCGATGTTGTGCTCCTCCAATTGTGATTCCACCACATCAGTGAGTCGTCGCACTAAAAGAAGATGCATATATTAGATTAACTTTGATAATTTCTCGATCTACTTACTGCCTCTATCTGAATCCGATTTGTAGCCATATCCATTGCCTATAGAGGTGATTACTAGAGGGGCTATAAGTAATCGTACTACTGCTGCAATCACCGTTCCTGCAGCCACCACAACTGCTGTGTTTATTAACGCTCCGGTTCGCAAATTTAAGATGTTCTGAATAGCATCACGGGCCAGATTCATGCTCCTTTTTACAGGTACTTTAAGGAACGGTACGATGAACTCCAGTTCCACACTGACATCCTCGCCGCTGGCATGGAAATGGAAGCCACGACCCTCGCGCTCTAATCCTGGATTTTCCCTTTCCTCCAAACTTAGATCCATTCTCCCACTTTGCTGACGAGGCTCAAAGTCGCGAAATCGCAGCATTCTGGCACTGGCATTGCCATAATAATCACCGTAGCTGAGATCACTCCCATCAACACTTTCTCCAAAGTAAACCAATAGGGGAAATAGGGCCATTATACCCAGCAAATGGATGATCCGCACCAACCACATGTTGTCGCCCGAGCGGTTGGAATTCGTCTGATCGACACTCCAAAACTCGGGGCACGCTTTGTAAGCTCCACGAAGTTGGAGCATTACATGCCCCTCGTTCCGGCAATCAAGATATGATATTCAGTTAGTCGGAAAACTAAGGCGTAAGACGGAGGCGCGACTTTAACGCTTTGTGAGCTGCGAGTTAAAAGATTCGCAATGGCAGATGGGCAACGATTGATTGAATAACGATAACTGATTCGCAAAGGATAAGAAAAGACAACGTGCAAATTTAAAGAAGCGATTCAACAAATTTAAATTGGAGAAGATGGTGCTTTTGATAGAGCAACAGTCCGCGACGAAAGCAGCACGTAGAAAAACTGTTTATTTTTCTACTTCATGTCAAGATAGAAACATTGCATTTTATGTTCCACCTTTCAAAAAATCTATTAAATCTATTATATACCTTTTTAAAAGGTAAGGCTATATTAATATGAGCTGAGTTCTAATTATTTTTAAAAGGTAAGGCTACAAAAATATAAGCTGTGTTCTAGTTCTATCTGAATTTAAGTGAATAATTAAACTTTGGCTGAACAGGACATGGTTTAAAAACGTAAATTAAATGTTGAAGGTATATAGTAGTATTATTTATATATATGAATATTCATTTATTCAGTTTTTTCCCTAAAGTACAGCTGAATTTGTCTCTGTGCAGTGGAATTCACTGGTAAACTCAACTTATTAGAAAGACATTTGTGGGAAACTATGGACCGGAAAATTTGCATATTCCGCGAAGTGTACTCGCTCGTGGGCTGCAGTTATGTCACCAGCAGTGTCACAAAGGTTAGGTAAACAAATCCGGATTGGGCAAGTGCTCCATGGGAATTACTTGAGACTTCTTTGGTTCCTCATTGCTCCCGCAATTTTAGCTGGTAAAAATGTGTAAGCGTGTTAAGGTTAGATAAACAAACCATTACTGGCAAAAAATGAATGTAAGGGTTAAATAAACAGATTTATAAAATGATAGCAAAGATATGATCTGTGGAGTATTAAGTATGGGTTAGAAACCAGGTAGGCCAGATAAACAAAAACAATCTAAAATAATAACAGCAAGTATGTAATTTTAGGCCATTTTAATTAAGTGTTTCTTTAGGAATGAAACCCACTATTAATTTAAATCTGAAATGGTTTTAGATGAGACTTAAATACTACTATATCAATTTCACCCCTAACTTAAAAATACACCATTAAATCTCTACTTTAAACCCGACCCTCTCCATTAGTAAAATAAAGGTTAATTTGCAATTTTCTTGTTTATTAAAACTTACAATTTTACGCGGTTGAGTGTTATCGGAACGTTGGTGGGTTGGCTAAAATCGTATGTTGAAAGGGGGGTATTGGGGGATGTGGATAAAGTAAAAGCGACCCGGTTAAACGAAACTAAGCGATATAACTATCTGAGGAGTGAGCACCGATGGTGGGATCGAATCGCACCAGCTTTTTCGTCCTTCGTTTGACCCTTTGACGCTGTTTTTCTTTGGACATTTCCCAGGACCAAGGTTCCTTCCTTTGCGGAGCAGTGGGTGGATACGCCGCTTGATCCAGGAGTCTCATGTGTTGGCCAGTCAGCGGCAGCTCCGAGTCCGTAGAGTAATTTGGAGGATTGTGACTGGGCGCAATAGTTTGCGTGCGAGTTTGGGTTTGAACAGAGTTATTGTTGACTCGGCTGTAAATGGAGGAATCCTGGAATTCATGCCCCGCAAAACCCCCAGTCACGCGACCCGGTATCGGCTTCTTTTTCTTCGGTTTCTTCGGAATATTCCTCATCTTGGGCGGCTTGGGCTCCTCCTGGATGACGCCCTTGCCGTAGATCCAGTTGAACGGCTTCTGCCGCTCGCCCATCACACAGCTCTCGTACTGAACTGTGGCATCGGGCATGTGGGGATACAGGCTGGGATTTACCCAGTCACTCTCCTCGTACTGCACTGCGGTGTTCGTCACATGGGTGGTCTTCAGTCGCTCCGGATGCATCAAGCCCGCCGGTGGGGTGACCCCGAAGTCAAACTCCGCCTCGCTGTCGGAGGTGTCGGTCAGCACCAGTTCATCCTCGCAGGACTTTATTTGCCGACGCTCACATTCCTTCCGGACATGGTACAACAGCCGCTTTTTGTCCACGAAACTGCGACAGAAGCACGTCATCAGGGGCTTGTGGCACTTGCACTTGCTGAAACCCATTCCCTTGAGACAGCGCTTCAAGTCCCGCAGCTCCTTCAGCAGTGGATTCTTCACGATCCGGAACTGCACGGGTTTCATGTTCACGTAGGGATTGGCGGAGCGCGAGAGCGTCTTGGCGTCCTTTAAAGGACGCAGGGTGATGGTGTACACATCGTTCTTCTTCTCTATGTGCAGCGTAGGCACTTGCACCAAATCCTCCGGCTTCTCACCTGGCGGAGACTCTGGCGACTTCTTGTGTTTGTAGAACGACATGTACTTCGATACGGGCACGCTGTCCACGGGAAAGTCCTTGAGGAAGTAGCGCATCAGGCCGCGAATGGAGCGGCGGATGGCGCCGGGTCTCCAGCCGGGTTTGGAGGCCAGTGGATGGGCAGTCCACAACCAGCCCATGTGGCCGGGCACCTTATTGTCTGTGCAATCCAATGTGACCTTGGGCCTCACCCGGGGGCAATACATGGAGTAGTACTTAGACTTGAAGGGACGCTTGCTCTTTGGGCGACGCTTCTTTGGTTTTGGGTCATCACAGGCATTATCACAGGAATTGGCCTTACCTCCCTTCTTTCTTTCCGAACGACTCTTCTTCTGCGCCTTGGCCAGGTTACAGGCCTCCGTGCAAATGTCCTGGATCTTCTGGTGCTCATCGGGAGTTTTGACGTTGAAGAGATCTCTCAGCTCTGCGAAAACCTTGGCCAAATCTTGGGGCTTTGTTTCGCCCTCTTGATCTGAAGGCTTTTTGGTGGCCGACTGTGCGGCCTTGGTCGTGGAGGATTCGCGAATGCTGCGCCGCAGGAGTTGGTAGTCCCGCACTATCGCTTCAAAGGCCTCCGAGGTGGGACCTGCGTCACCATGCTCCTCATCCGCCGAGCATCCCTGCACCGATCCCAGGTCAAAGCTGAGATCCTCCACAGGATTATCCAAATGGTCCAGCAGGATCTGTTGCGCAGTGGCTTCCTCGTCGTAGGTCCGCTCCTTGAACTCCGGCACGGGCTTGTAGCCACAGCAAGGACAGGCGGCCACTTTGGGCAGCCAGGACACGTCCTCGCCGCAAAGGACACAGGATCGGGTATTGCTGATGTGCATCTGCCGCAGTTTCGGGGAGGAAAGCTGTTGGCACAGTCGGTTGGTGTTCCCCTCACCCAGAATGTTTCTTTGGCAGGCGGAGAACTGTGCGGCAGGTGCCGCAGGTGGTTCAAAGGTCAAACAACCGTCGTCCACATTGGGACAGGTGTAGACGGGATAGGGTCCCGCCATGTCCACCAGCCGAGGAGGAGATTCCTAAGAGTGTACATTTAGAAATAATCAGGGATTACAATAAATTTGCCCACCTGACATTTGTCGAAATTCTGGCACTTATCTTCGCTGCAAGAGTGCACCTCCGAGGGCTCATCCATGTCGCTGGGCATAAAGCCCGCACAGGGATCAATGGAAGAGGACGACTGGTGGCCACCCGACATATAGGAGACGTCCTGCGGATTCACATTCATGTCCTTGGAACAACATCCCCGCTCCTGGCCGCCCGCCAAACGTCCGTCCGCAACTCTATTGAAGTTCAGGTGCTATCGCAATCAGGATCAGGTCCTTGGTGGCGTTACTTACTCTTTCAGGATCTGGCAGCGCATCAGCATCGCAAAGCGGATGCTGACCAGGCCGACGGTGCAGCCCTTGCAGGTCAGCTCTATGTTGGCATCGTGCACGATCTCGGAGAACTCGTTGATCATGCGGTTGATCACCGCCGCAGGTGGAAAGTAGCAGCCGCGTGCTGGAAGGCAGGGATTAGTCCAATTATAGCAGGTCCTGTCACCACTCACCGATCTCCTTGCGCAGATAGATCACGGAAATGGGGATGCCCTCGGACAGCTGCCTCTGCAAACACTCGGGTTCCATTTGGAAGGTCTTGTCCGGATTGAGGGGCAGGCAGTTGACGTTGATGCGACTGTCGTCCAGACAAATCTTGCATCCACGACACACATTAGCCTTGATTTGCAACTTATCGCGGCACTCGAAATCCCTGCCGGGCATGTCGAGTCTCTGGACAATCAGCTTGGCGGCAAAGCAGCGCATATAAGGTCTGTTGGGCTTGCCCTTCTGACCAGGAGCTGGACACCGGGGCTCGTAGACCTGCTCTCGGTTTTTGACTGGACACGAGGAGCAGCAGCACGAGTTCTTTTTCTTGTCCTTCTTGTCCTTCGGGTCCTTTTCCTGGTTCTTGCCCTTTTCCTGATAGGTGGAGCAGTGCATGTAGTCCGTCTTGCAACTGGCCAAGCGGGTGCTGATCATCCCGCGGTGCTTGTAGTAGTTGTCCCAGTCCATCAGCTCCTCCACCGGCTTCACCTCCTTCTTTTCTGGCGGCGCCGGCCTGCAGTCTAAGGTCGCCATTCTGTACGGAAATTAATCGAACCCGGGTCGTCCACGAGCTTAAAAATTTCCTTGCACAAATAATTTAAAAGAGCGCACGAGGAATGCACGAAAATTCACATAAAATTATACAATTTAAATAGGACTTGAGCCTGAAGCGATCGACCTGAACTATCAATAGAGAATGAGTTTGGTTGTCATATCAACCCGGGAAGTTCGAGCAAGGCTAAACTCATGGCATCCTGGGTTATTTTTTGTGATTTAATTTACAAAATTGGTTAATACATTTAATTTACATTATTAATTGAGAGAGTAAGCTAATAAATGTAGCTTGTGGCATGCCTACACTTCAATTATTTCACATCTTACACAATTCTTAAAATATTATTTTTAAAGTTAGTCAAACATGCATTTGTGCAGCCGATTACTTGATCTTTTTAATCCCAAAGTTTGTTTCTTGCCTTTGAAATTATATTATAATCTAATAGTTTTTTCATTAATTAGTTTGGTCATAATTTCCACACCTACTGAAACTGGTAAACCTTTAAACCCTAATCAAGCAAAACAAAAAATGTTTTTAAAATAATTTTAGAAGCTTTATTTGGAAAGCCTAAACGGTCATTCATTTAGAGATTTAAATGTGGTTTGTCTGAAAGTCAATACATTTGCATACGACCCGGGGAGTTTGACCGATGCCAAGGTCTGTTCAGCGGAGTGGGATTGTTAAAGAGACTCGGATCATCGTAGCCGCCAACATTTCGGAATGGCAGCTTCTTGCGCGGCTTCTTCTTCGGAGGGTTCTTCATTCGAGGCTTGGGGGGATCGGCATGGATGTTACCCTTTCCGTAGACCCAGGGGAACTTCTTCTTGCGCTCGCCCATCACACAGGCGCCGTACTGGACCAGCATGTTGGCCGGATGGGGATACATGGTGGGTGCGGCCCAGTCGTGGTCCACATACTGGGTCTCCACATTCGCCAGGTCCGGTTTCCTTCTGCGCTCCGGTTTTATAACTCCTGCTGGTGGGGTGACCCCAAACTCGTACTCCCGATCACTGTCATCGTCATCGCTATTCGGGGAGTACACAAAGGAATCGGAATTGTTTGGCCATCCGCGCTGGCGACACAGGCTCTCCAACTCGTACTGGATGCGCTTCTTGTCGATGTGACTGCGGCAGAAGCAACTGGCCACCGGACGACGACAGGTGCACGGTGCGAATCCCTTGTCCTGCAGAGCCACCCTCATCTGGCGCAGTCCTGCCGCCATGGGATCCTTGGTAATGCGGAAGACCACAGGTTTCATGTCGGCATACGGATTGGCACTGGTGGCCAGGGACTTGGGGTCCTTCAAAGGACGCAGTGTGATGATGTACTCATCACCGTTGCGACTTATGTGCAGTGTGGGATGCTGCACCAACGGCTCTTCCTCCTTGTTCTTGTGGCACTTGCGACGGCGGTAGTGGTAACGCGACAGGCAAAGATTGTCCACTGGATAGTCTCTTAAAAAGTACTTCATCATCTGGCGAATGGGTCGGGCAATGGCTCCCGGGCGCCAGGACTTATACCGCGCCATTTCGCCCTTGGTCCACATCCAACCCATGTGGCAGGGAATTTTACAATAGCCCGTGTATTTGCTGTCCGAAATGCAGTCCAGGTGTCCTATACGGGCATCCTTTGGCTCCTTTTTTAGATTCAAGAAGGTGTAGCTGTGGATGAGAAGGGGCATATCTTCTGATTCAATATAAAGGATATGTCAACTTACCATCTTGACTTCTTGTGGTGAACGGGCTTCTTTTTAGCCCGTATTTTGGGTGGCTTGGGATATGCCTTGTCTATCTCGTTTAGGGCCTTCTGCAGCGACTTCCTGGCCTTTCTGCGGGCCTTGGCAGTCTTCGTGTTCCGGCAGACTGCATCACATTCCTTGCGCAGCTCCTGGGCCACTGCATCTGCCTCATCGGCACCCTTCTTCTTCCCATACATGTTGCGCATCTCCGTGAAGATGGAGATCAGTTGAGTCCGTCGTTGTGAGATATCCGAGTTGGTCTTCCTGACCTGATTTTCTTCCGGCAAGGACTTGGTCACAGATGCACGTTCTGTTTGAGCCTGTGGCAGAGGGATTGGCTCCTCCTTGCTTCCGTTATCCTTGAAGAAGTTCTCGCAGAGTTTGCGGATGCGACAGCGGGTGCAGGGTTTTCCGTCCAAGCAGGTACACTGTCTGGGCACATTGGGATCATCGCTCATCCTGTGTTTCCTGAGCCTGTCGCCCATAGCCTCATCATCCTCTGAAGAGTCGGAGGAGCCCAGTTCACAGGTATCCTTGCGCAGCGAATCCCTTAGCAGTTGCTGAGCCGTTGCCGTGAGATCATAGGGCTCCTCGCTAGGATGTATGTCCTCGAAAGTCTTGTAGCCGCAGTAAGGACAAGCGGAGATCTTGGGCAGCCAACTAATGTCCGATTGGCAGAGCTGGCAGAGATTCGGTGGCTTATAGGCCTGATTTATTAGTTCAGGCTCTTTCACGGGACAAGAGCCCATAATCCTGCGACGAGCCTGTTGCTCCCGGGAGGCGGTCAAGGACAACGCCTTCCGCTTTCTGGGTGGCTTTTCCGCCTCGAACTCATTGATGTCACAAGAGGATGTCTCCGTGGTGGAGTGTGCTGACCTGCACTGGCAATGCCAGCGACGGGACTTCTCATGTGAGCCCGGCGCATTGGGCACTTTGATTTGATCCAGTCCCAGTTCATCAATGAGCTTTTTGAGAGCGGCCCGGTCCCTCTTCTTCGCCTCCTTGTCATCCGGAGGCACCTGCATTCCTGATAAGTAGCAGCCACATCTCGTGGTCGCACCACCTTTGTTATCCTCGATCTCGGTGGGCATATGAGGACATAGAAAGGGTGCTCCGGCATGCGACATCAGACGCTCATCCGTGATGCAGGTGTTCGTGGGACACTTTCCAGAGCGTCCCAGGGTAAAGATAATGTCCTTTTTGTTGATCGAATTATCCACAGGCTTGCACACGTCGTAGCAGCCAAATGGCACTAGGCCGTGGCTGGAAAGGATCACAACATTAGACTGATAACGGGGATATATAAGAAATTTAACTAGGAAAACCAATTCTAAATGTAGTTAATAATTATAATTTTAATTACATTTCTAACAGGTGGCATATTTATTTTCTAACTCTTCGACCAACTACTGTGCCAACTACTCACTTGATGTCCGGTGAATCGGCACTGATTTTCAAGAGAAGCTCCACCTCACCAACAGTGTTCTTGCCCTTGGTCAGCTGCACCACAATTTTCTGGGTAACCGAGAAGAAGGGATCTGTCAGCTGGCGCAGGATCGAGGAGCCCAGCATGCCCGTGCCCGATCCTATTAGCTCGTCGTTCTCCTTGAGAGTTACGCCTACGCCCCTGGAGGTCAGGGAACCGATCACATCGCAGGGACTGGCCGTAAAGCTACCCAACGCGTCCGCTGGAAACTGATCCACGAACAGCCGCTCAATGGACAACTCCTCGAAGTCCTCGAATAGCCGGACTGAGTAGATGGCTCTTCCACCTTCGCTAAAACTTGCCGATTTCCGTGGAATCGGCAGACTGGAGTTCACCAGAATGACGTCGAAGACATAGCACTGAGCCATCGTTTAGCATTTAAGAGAATATCGCTAAAATCAAGTTAAGAATTTTCTTTACTGTCTACGGATTTAGCTAAAACTTGGGTAAATTTTTAAAAATATAAAAATCTAGTCTGAATAAAATCGATGTGTTCAGAAAGGGATATTATAAATATAGTGAAAATGAAACGATGTATAAGTTGACTGTCAGTTTGATAATTTGAGAGGGGTCACTTTGTTTAAAAATCTAGCATAACGAGCTTTAACTTTACTGTGTTAGAAACTTATACAAATGAACTGCAAAATTATTTATCTCATAATTGCCAAATCATACATGCTAATCTAAAAACACACAGATAAGCAATGAACTCTAACCAAAAGTATAAGCTCCTTTCTTTACTATCTCATCTCAAATTAAGGTATCTATAATCTATTTAATATAAACAAACTTTAAAAACCCATTTCTTTTCATAGTAATATGTTTAAAAATTATTTTTATATATAAACAAAAAAAAATGATGTGTTTCGCTTGCTAAAAAAATGATTGGCTGTTACGTGTTCTTATCAAATATTGAGTAATAAGTTTGCCAGTATAAGGTCCGCAGAGGTGACACATATATGCATAAACTTTGTCCACCTTGTTGCCAAACCACTTGCTCTATAAATAAATTCCCGCAAAAATAAAACAATCGTTTGGTATATGAGTATATATGAGTAGCGTATAATTATTGCCTGAATAATTTAAGATTTACACAATGGACTATACGTTTAACAACAGGGATGTGTGTAGCTTTTCTCGCAAGGTAACTATGAATTTGGAACTGCTCTGATGATGACAACAACGCGGTGTGTGTGTGCGTAATGCAAGTGCGGTCTAGAGTCCTTTTGCAGGTCCTTTTCCGCGGGCAGTTCGCCAGTTGCAAACGATGGGATGCTTGGAGATCGAACTGCTTATTGCCGGGCATTGATGATGTCCACGAACTCGGGCTTCAGGGAGGCACCTCCCACCAGGAAGCCATCGATGTCGGGCTTCTTGGCTAGCTCCTTGGCATTGGCAGCGGTCACGGAGCCTCCGTACTGGATGCGCAGGGCGGCGGAGACCTCCTTTGAGATGTTGTCGCTCAGCCATTGACGCAGGAAGGCGTGGACTTCCTGGGCCTGCAAAGTAGATGGGGATATTAGTTCTGTAGGGGATTAAGGACAGAAAGTCAAGCCCACCTGATCGGGAGTGGCGGTCTTGCCGGTGCCAATGGCCCAGACGGGCTCGTAGGCCACCACCACGTTCTTCCAGTCCTTGATCTTCTGGGCATAGGCGCACATCTGGCGGGCCACCACCTCGTTGGTCTTGCCGGCCTCGCGCTCCTCCAGAGTCTCACCAATGCAGGCGATGACCTTGAGGCCCTCGGCCAGGGCGTGCTCGGCCTTCTCGGCGATCAAAGCATCGGACTCGTTGAAAATGGCACGACGCTCCGAGTGGCCCAGGATCACCCAGTCGGCGCCGATGTCCTTCAGCATCGCCGGCGAGATCTCGCCGGTGAAGGCGCCCTTGGCCACCTTGTAGGCATTCTGTCCGGCCAGTCCCAGTTCGCAGGGCAGCAGATTGCGGGCATACATGAGGTAGATGGCCGGGCAGCCGATGACCACCTCGGTGTTGGGGTCCAGGGCGGCCGAGCTCAGGGTCTTGGCAATCTCAGCGATCGACTTCTGGTCGCCGTTCATCTTCCAGTTTCCTCCCACGCAGAATTTTCGGGCGCTCATGTTGCTGTTGTTGTCGATACAGTCGGTGCTAAAATTGGCGTAGAACTGCGAGGTCGAGGGATAAAATAGTAAAGTTAGTTGACTGATCGGAACTGATAATTTTAAGTGGGGAGATTCGATGAATGGAGGCTCGCCGTCAACTTTTCCTTTTAATTTTTGCCTAATTTCGAGAGAAATTACCGGCACACACCCACCTCGAAGTTCGTCTGCTGATGTACTAACCTTCTTTTGACCTTCGTAAGTCTTCCACTGGCACTTGAAAAGCTTTGGGAAAACAGCTGTGAATTTGCCCAGAAGAGCTTGCGAAACGACGCCTTTTAGTACCTCGGCCGTAACACCACCCACTGTGGGTTGGTTCTGTTCCATGATGAGGTGGTGGTTCCGATGGAACTGATGGTGCTGGAGGAGCGTTATGAGTGAAATGCGCTGGACACTGTTACTGTAGACTTTGGTAATAACTGTCGAATGCATCTCTACTTTGGCTACAACGCCTCCAAAGGACTCCCACAAATATGTGTTTTTGTCAGAGGTAATAAAATAGTTATTCTAACATTATATAAGCGGCTTGCTGGCATTTTCAAATTTATTTCGGGTTTCAACTTAGCAGATATTTGAACCCGCTGATGGGGGAGTTTGGGGCCTGGAAATGTACAGCTGCTTTGGCTTCACATCCAAAAAGCTTTGGAAAAGCTTTATAAATATAAATATACTTGCCTAATCTTTCCACCAAAATATATACTAACCAAGAAAGGAAGCAAACTTCGGCAAGCCAAAGTTTTTATACCCTTGCAGCTGTTACAATAACTTAATATTCTATAAATTTGATTTTGATATTTATAACAAAAATCTTTATTGTATACATTTTTAGATCGTTTCTATGGCAGCTATGTGATATAGTCTTCCGAGTTTTATAAAAATAAAACCGTATTTTTAAAATTGCTAAAAAATACAATACAAATACAACTCATAAAAAATTATAAAAAATTAACCCAAAACTTCAAACATAGACTCAAAGGCAAATTTTTTAGAGAACTAACCCAGCATCATTTTGACGTATGACTCTTTGAAACCGGATGTCTGTAAGAAAAGTTATGGGCCTAGAACTGCAGTTTTTGGACACTTTTCTGCAAGGCCATTTTCCGAAAATTTGGAAAGGGGTTACATTGTCAAAATTGACAAAAAATCGACCCCAAAAAAACAAACAAATGTTTGAACACAGATTTTTAGAGAATCTACCCACAAACATTTTAAGGTTTGCCACTTTGAAATCGGATGTCTGTAAGAAAAGTTATGGGCCTAGAACTGCAGTTTTTGGACACTTTTCTGCAAGGCCATTTTCCGAAAATTTGGAAAGGGGTTACATTGTCAAAATGACGAAAAATCGACCCAAAAAAACAAACAAATGTTTGAACACAGATTTTTAGAGAATCTACCCACAAGCATTTTAAAGTATGCCACTTTGAAATCGGATGTCTGTAAGAAAAGTTATGGGCCTAGAACTGCAGTTTTTGGACACTTTTCTGCAAGGCCATTTTCCGAAAATTTGGAAAGGGGTTACATTGTCAAATTGATGAAAAATCGACCCCAAAAAACAAACAAAAGTTTGAACACAGATTTTTAGAGAATCTACCCACAAGCATTTTAAAGTATGCCACTTTGAAATCGGATGTCTGTAAGAAAAGTTATGGGCCTAGAACTGCAGTTTTTGGACACTTTTCTGCAAGGCCATTTTCCGAAAATTTGGAAAGGGGTTACATTGTCAAATTGATGAAAAATCGACCCCGAAAAACAAACAAATGTTTGAACACGGATTTTTAGAGAATCTACCCACAAGCATTTTAAAGTATGCCACTTTGAAATCGGATGTCTGTAAGAAAAGTTATGGGCCTAGAACTGCAGTTTTTGGACACTTTTCTGCAAGGCCATTTTCCGAAAATTTGGAAAGGGGTTACATTGTCAAAATGATGAAAAATCGACCCCAAAAAACCAAGAAATGTTTGAACACAGATTTTTAGAGAATCTACCCACAAACATTTTAAGGTATGCCACTTTGAAATCGGATGTCTGTAAGAAAAGTTATGGGCCTAGAACTGCAGTTTTTGGACACTTTTCTGCAAGGCCATTTTCCGAAAATTTGGAAAGGGGTTACATTGTCAAATTGATGAAAAATCGACCCCAAAAAACAAACAAATGTTTGAACACAGATTTTTAGAGAATCTACCCACAAACATTTTAAGGTATGCCACTTTGAAATCGGATGTCTGTAAGAAAAGTTATGGGCCTAGAACTGCAGTTTTTGGACACTTTTCTGGAAGGCCATTTTCCGAAAATTTGGAAAGGGATTACATTGTCAAATTGATGAAAAATCGACCCCAAAACACAAACAAATGTTTGAACACAGATTTTTAGAGAATCAATCCTTAAACATTTTAAGGTATGCCACTTTGAAATCGGATGTCTGTAAGAAAAGTTATGGGCCTAGAACTGCAGTTTTTGGACACTTTTCTGCAAGGCCATTTTCCGAAAATTTGGAAAGGGGTTACATTGTCAAATTGATGAAAAATCGACCCCAAAAAACAAACAAATGTTTGAACACAGATTTTTAGAGAATCTACCCACAAACATTTTAAAGTATGCCACTTTGAAATCGGATGTCTGTAAGAAAAGTTATGGGCCTAGAACTGCAGTTTTTGGACACTTTTCTGGAAGGCCATTTTCCGAAAATTTGGAAAGGGATTACATTGTCAAATTGATGAAAAATCGACCCCAAAAAACAAACAAATGTTTGAACACAGATTTTTAGAGAATCTACCCACAAACATTTTAAAGTATGCCACTTTGAAATCGGATGTCTGTAAGAAAAGTTATGGGCCTAGAACTGCAGTTTTTGGACACTTTTCTGGAAGGCCATTTTCCGAAAATTTGGAAAGGGATTACATTGTCAAAATGATGAAAAATCGACCCCAAAATACCAAGAAATGTTTGAACACAGATTTTTAGAGAATCTACCCACAAACATTTTAAGGTTTGCCACTTTGAAATCGGATGTCTGTAAGAAAAGTTATGGGCCTAGACCTGCAGTTTTTGGACACTTTTCTGCAAGGCCATTTTCCGAAAATTTAAAAAGGGGGTACATTGTCAAAATGACGAAAAATCGACCCCAAAACACAAACAAATGATTGAACACAGATTTTTAGAGAATCAATCCTTAAACATTTTAAGGTATGCCACTTTGAAATCGGATGTCTGTAAGAAAAGTTATGGGCCTAGAACTGCAGTTTTTGGACACTTTTCTGCAAGGCCATTTTCCGAAAATTTGGAAAGGGGTTACATTGTCAAAATGATGAAAAATCGACCCCAAAATACCAAGAAATGTTTGAACACAGATTTTTAGAGAATCTACCCACAAACATTTTAAGGTTTGCCACTTTGAAATCGGATGTCTGTAAGAAAAGTTATGGGCCTAGAACTGCAGTTTTTGGACACTTTTCTGCAAGGCCATTTTCCGAAAATTTGGAAAGGGGTTACATTGTCAAAATGATGAAAAATCGACCCCAAAATACCAAGAAATGTTTGAACACAGATTTTTAGAGAATCTACCCACAAACATTTTAAGGTTTGCCACTTTGAAATCGGATGTCTGTAAGAAAAGTTATGGGCCTAGAACTGCAGTTTTTGGACACTTTTCTGCAAGGCCATTTTCCGAAAATTTGGAAAGGGGTTACATTGTCAAAATGACGAAAAATCGACCCCAAAATACCAAGAAATGTTTGAACACAGATTTTTAGAGAATCTACCCACAAACATTTTAAGGTTTGCCACTTTGAAATCGGATGTCTGTAAGAAAAGTTATGGGCCTAGAACTGTCAGTTCAAACAAATGTTTGAACACAGATTTTTAGAGAATCTACCCACAAACATTTTAAAGTATGCCACTTTGAAATCGGATGTCTGTAAGAAAAGTTATGGGCCTAGAACTGCAGTTTTTGGACACTTTTCTGCAAGGCCATTTTCCGAAAATTTGGAAAGGGGTTACATTGTCAAAATGACGAAAAATCGACCCCAAAATACCAACAAATGTTTGAACACAGATTTTTAGAGAATCTACCCACAAACATTTTAAAGTATGCCACTTTGAAATCGGATGTCTGTAAGAAAAGTTACGGGGCTAGAACTGCAGTTTTTGGACACTTTTCTGGAAGGCCATTTTCCGAAAATTTGGAAAGGGGTTACATTGTCAAAATGACGAAAAATCGACCCCAAAAAACAAACAAATGTTTGAACACAGATTTTTAGAGAATCTACACACAAACATTTTAAAGTATGCCACTTTGAAATCGGATGTCTGTTAGAAAAGTTATGGGCCTAGAACTGCAGTTTTTGGACACTTTTCTGCAAGGCCATTTTCCGAAAATTTGGAAAGGTGTTACATTGTCAAAATGACGAAAAATCGACCCCAAAATACCAACAAATGTTTGAACACAGATTTTTAGAGAATCTACCCACAAACATTTTAAAGTATGCCACTTTGCAATCGGATGTCCGTAAGAAAAGTTACGGGGCTAGAACTGCAGTTTTTGGACACTTTTCTGCAAGGCCATTTTCCGAAAATTTGGAAAGGGGTTACATTGTCAAAATGACGAAAAATCGACCCCAAAATACCAACAAATGTTTGAACACAGATTTTTAGAGAATCTACCCACAAACATTTTAAAGTATGCCACTTTGAAATCGGATGTCTGTTAGAAAAGTTATGGGCCTAGAACTGCAGTTTTTGGACACTTTTCTGGAAGGCCATTTTCCGAAAATTTGGAAAGGGGTTACATTGTCAAAATGACGAAAAATCGACCCCAAAAAACAAAAAAATGTTTGAACACAGATTTTTAGAGAATCTATCCACAAACATTTTAAAGTGTGCCACTTTGAAATCGGATGTCTGTAAGAAAATGTTATGGGCCTAGAACTGCAGTTTTTGGATTTTCTGGAAGGCCATTTACCTCGCCCCCGCATTAAAGAATTACTTACAATTTTTTAGATTATTAAAAAATCTATTATCCTTAATATCTATTAAATCAAACCACCTTACTAATGGTATTTTTATTTTAATCGCTTTATTTAACTTCAACTTTGAAATTCATGTCGCATGGCTTAGCTTGGTTTTCACAGACGTTCAGGTATACATAAGCAGACATATACACATAAATATACTCTAACAACATTTAACATATGTACATAATTAACTATTCCATAGAAACGTATTTGACCATACACTCAAAATAAATGCGCGTAGCTCCTAATCTCTATATGTATCTGTCACTACCCAACTAATTGATCTTGATCCGATAGAATTTGACAACGTTTTACTAAGTCAAAGAGCTTGAGATAGAGTGCTAATGAGAGCTGGGAAGTACTTAATGTAAAAGCTTTGACTTGCGAGTATTTCCTCAGGGGTCCCCTGTCGCCCCTTCCTTGACCTTGATATCCTTTTCTTGTGGATCCCCCGGCGGAACTTGCTCCTCCTCCGCCAAAGAAGGTCAACTTTCCGCACTGGCCGCCAGAAGAGATGGCGAGGAAGTGGTCAGACCCACTGGAATTGATTCCTCCTGGACCATGGGCGGTGGCGAGGGGGTGGGCGTGGAGGCCGAGGAGGAGGCCGTCGATGAGGTGGGACGGACGGGATGAGGCTGGAGGAAGTGGAACAAGTTGGAATGCTGCATGAAGCTGCCCACCGATCTCAAAGGACTGAAGAAGTTCTCTGTGGGTTGGTTTTTTGGTTGCAGCACCTCCTGCTGATCCTGCTGTTCCCTGCTGAGATTGCTGCTGTGCTCCTCGTGGGCCCCTTTGGCTCCTTTGGCTTGGGAACTACAGTTGCAGGATCTGCTCTTCTTCAAAGAGCTCCTGGTCAAGGCCGTCCCCTTTCGGTACTTGGGTTTGTGTCCATTAGAGCCGGGACTCGCCTCACTGTCGATCACAAAGACACCAGGTTCCTTGGGAGCAGCAGGACTTGCAGTGGATCCTGGCAGGCAGTGCGCACTATTGGAATTCCCAGCAAATAGCTTGGCCCTCAGAAGAGCTGGAAGTGGACCATTTGTGGGCGATGTTTGAATAGACAGAGGTCTATCCCTGGACTCCCCATCCACAGGAATCTCCTGAATGTTGCCCATTGGCCTGGAATCAGTGTCATCCGATCGCAGCTTCTCCCTCATGACCAGAGCCAAAGAGCGACGAAGCTCAACAGGATCTATGCCAGGCTGTGAGGGATTGGGCACTGAGCTGGGTGGCACGAAGACATCTTCGAACTCCAGATCATCATCCTCGTCATCTTCATCCTGGCTGAAACTGAAGTTGTGGTTGTCATAGGAGGAGGTCGGAAGTGATGGCTTGACAGGCTGAGCAGGATGGGCAGGCGGAGCAGGTGGCACCGTGGAGCTGCTGTTCCGCTCACTGCTGCGCTGGGAAGCCGGAGCAGGGGAGGGGAACTCATAGCTGGTCTCACCCAGCTCCGCGCCACTGGAGGCCTCCACTATGTTCCACATTTCCCGCTCGATCTCCGTCGTAACTGAGGCCACAGCGGCCACCGTTTGATTGATGTTGTTGAAACAGGGAGACACCACTCCACACTTGGGCAAAAGTTGGGAGTTCTTCAGGGCCTCCTGCTGCTGCCTCAGCCAGATGGGTGAATCTACAGGCGGGAGGAATCGGAGTTAAAGGGGTTTTTCCAAGGATCCCAGAAGACAACGCGCACTCACACTCACCCACATAGAGGCGCGGCTGCGTGGAGCGCATATTGGAGTCCATGGACTGGAGGCGATGCTGACTGGCCACCGAGAATCGGTGGATGGCCTCCGCCTGCTGATCAATGTCCACGCCCATCATCTTCAGCAGTAAGTTCTTCAAGGCAGCCCGAAAGTCCTTCAGGTGATACGCATACAGCACCGGATTCACGGCAGAGTTCAGATGCGAAAGAATGATGCAGAATAGGGTGAGCTTGGGATGCACATAGCAGCTGGGACAGAAGGCCTTGATGCAGTTGATCGTGTACAGCGGTATCCAGCAGATCATGAAGAACAGCACTATGATGGACAGATTCTGGGTGGCCTTGACGTCCCGCTTCCTGGCGGCACCCAAAACCCGCAACATCGTTCCCGTATGTCCGCTCCTTCCGGGCGTGGTTATCTGCACCACTGCCGCCGAGGAGCGACGACTGAGATCGGAGGCGGGGTTCATCGTAACGATCTGACGGACCTGTAAATTAGAAAATTAATTTAACTGATAAAAAGAGTCTTAAAATCTATGCCAGTAGCCAAAATGGTAATGCAGTTAAGTAGGGAATCTTTTTGGTGAAAACTAGTTTTTGATATTTCCCAGTTTCCTTACTCACCTGTTTGATGATGACGCGATAGATGTGCGTGTAGAAGGCCAGCATCAGCAGAGCCGGAGTGATGATGGTGGCAAAGTAGAGGAAGACGAGGTAGTTGTAGTCCATTACCTCAACGAAGAGGCACTCCTGGTTGTGGTGCACGTCCGCGTGCCAGCCAAAAAGGGGCAGGAAGCCCACTATCGTCCCGGCCACCCAGCACATCGAGATGATGACTGCAAGGAAAGATGGACAAGGGTTTGAAAAAGAGGGTCATGAACCGAAGCCCTTCAAGAGGAGCTTCCCCAGACGTCACATGAGAAGATTGCAGTCATTCCCGACAGACAAATGCGTGTCCTTGCCTTATATTAACTTTTATCGAACTTCGGGATACTGAATTGAAGGATGGGGTGATTGCTGACTAAATGACGCAAATAATGTGCTTCTTAGTCACTCGTCTGGTGAACATGCCATTCAACTCTACAAACTATGTTGATTTGTTGTTTTATTTGTATAGAAGATTACAATGCAATAGTGCATTATCGTGAAGGGTTATTGTATTTTGCTTAGCTCCTATAGTTCTAAGAATAAAAGCAATAAAATGTATTTATTTTTAGCTTGAGGAGATAATTTCTGTTTCCGGATAACTATTGAAAATCTGAAATGGAAATTCTCTGGCTGTATTGCTAATAGAAATTCCGTGAAGAGTTATTTGAAAAGTCTGTTGTGTGTATTTCGTTTTATTTAAAATTCTTTAGAATGAAACATCATCCATCGAAGTCTAATTTATTTCACTTTGGGATTATTAGTTAACGTTCATTATTGTGTACTGTTCCTCTGGCATCTGTTCAATTGCAGTCCGAATGGGCAGCCCTTTGTCTTAGCCAAGCCACAACTCAAACATGGTCGATGGCAGGAAAGAAGAACAATGTGGCGTATATTAGCCATCCAGAGTCATTAGCATCCCAGCAACAAAGGCGCAATACCAAACAAAGGCCACAACAAAAGCAAGAATGGTTTGACAATATCCTGCCAAAGAGGTGAACCCAGAAAACATTTTCAAGGGGTTTTTTCAAAGGATTTTAGCGAAATGCTTAGCACCATTTAAAGCACACGTTTTAATTTTTGGATTTTATTTCTACTTTAATATTAAACAAATTAATCCTTTTTCCTTACATATTTCACTAGCTTCGGAGTATATTGGAATTATTTATCTCATTTTCAGAAGCGACTTTCCCAACCTACTTCCTCCAAAAATACTTACATATAGCCGTGCGGGTGCGGACATTCCGTGAGTAGGCCATTGGATAAAGGATGGCCCAGTAGCGATCCACGGAGACGGCCACCAGGCAGAATATGGAGATGGTGCATAGAACCACTAGCAGAGAGACGGTGAAGAGGCAGGCGTGAAGATTTCGCGGTAATCCAATGGAGGCCAGGATGGCGAAGGGTATGCCCAAGCTGCCCACCAGCAGATCGGCCATGGCCAGCGATACTATATAGTAGTTGGTGCGGCGGCGCAGCTTTCTTTCCCGGCGGAAGACGATGATCACGAGGACGTTGCCGATAATGCTCACGATGGCAACCAGGACCTTATTAAAATACATACAAATTAAGTTAATATTTTCTGTTTAAGGTAAGAAAACTAATTAAAAACCTCAAAGACGGTATAAGGTATGTTCAGCTCCGAACTGGGACTGTCCTTGGCATCCTTACTCGCGGCGGCCTCGTGCAGCGGAGGCAGGGGTCCTTCGTAGGAGAAGTCCGTGATCGAATAATAGCGGAAGGCGGACATTTTGGAGGGTGTTTTTGTGGGGATTCCCCTTCCCGATCGAGTATTTAAGGCTAGTACCAAGCTAATGCAGGGTGAAAAAGGTGTGGGTTTCAATTACAGTGCCCGCTGGCGTGTGAATTCCTTAATTGACTCGAGGTGGCCGTGGCAGTAGCAGCGATAGTAATAGCACATGCTGCGCATTGCGTATACGCCATGCCCGCCGCCCTACGGCTGCTCCTTTTCCCGCTTCGCTTTCGCTTTTGCTTTTGCTTTGGCGTTTGCTCTCTTTTTTCCTTTTCCTTTCAGTTGATGTATTTGTTTTTCTGCTGTCGACGTACTGTATTTAGCTGGGGAAAAAAAAGGAAAACTTAATCATCGTTCGGCACGTTTGTTACACACACGCATCAACTTAATTGTAGCAATTTTTTAGTGCAATAAATTGATAAATATTTGCCAAAAATATATGTCGATACCGATAACGTGTGCGGCGAGCAAAGCAACAAAAGAAAATAAAGCCGTCACCCCAACTATGAAATACTCTTGATAATCAGATCGCACTCGAGTCTATTATTCGCCAGGGGCCATCAATTTCAGGACTCTCTTGAAGTATGTTCAAGGATTACATTGAAAAATGTTGAAACTTTCATGGCTTTTATGATAATGGTGGTTTATGGGGTATCTTTACCCACAACTCTGCGAGTACACACAGCTATCTGATTCGTGTGCAGCAAATACAAAGCTCGAAAAGCAAACAAGTCCCGACCAGCAACAAAATCAATTGCCAGACAATCGAACGGGGTGCTCCAGAACATAATAAAAATGTATAAAACAGAACGGAACAACTAGAACAAAACAGAAACAGACGTCCCATAAATAAAAGAGCATAATACATTTAGAAAAAATACTATATATACAAAAATGTATATGTAATAAAAATGTAATAAAAAAGGAAATTCAATGTGTAATAGCAGCCTACTGCAACAATTTTAAATGTGTTTGTTAAAAATGTATAAACTTTTGGATTTGTCAATCAACAATATTTTAGAAATAAATTCCCAGAAAAAAGAAAAACAATTCCAAAACGAACAACCAACATTTTGTATTATTATTATTATTATTCCTTTCTTATAGGGTGATTTTTCTCAGTGCACTTTCTATATCTCCGGGAGGAGGGAAATCCCTTGTTTACCGCAACTCGAGCGCGAAGTGATGAGGCTGAAAGAGGTTCTGGGATTTGTCCTGCAGGAAGTCGTGGTGCGATATCAAAAAGCGTCTGAACGGTTGGCTTAATTCACGCGGTTACCAACTGGAAGCCGTCACTCAGAAGCAAAAATCCGGTGGAGAAATAATGGAAAAGGGGAACTGGAGGGCTGACTGCTCCATCGAGTGTTTTGGCGGCGAGAGTGCATCCATCAAAGGCCACGACAACAATTCGCGGGACATGAAAACGTTTTCCATTTAATTGGCCGCCCTTTCCCACCTTGCGATTCATCAACTGAAAAGCGGAAAAGTGGAAAAGTGGAAAGTGAAAGCGAACGATGGCTTGCGAATGGAGGTGGTTATTGTACTTCATCAACGGAGAGCACTTAGAGTCGGGCACTAAAGCCCGGGGAAAGGGCTTGTCGAATTAACGCCGTTATTTAGCCAGCCCTTATGGGAGACACCCACTTATTGCCCAACTTATTGGCTATGGAATTTATGCTGCCACTCCGCCGGAGAGGAGGTCAGAGGTCAGGGGTCAGTGGAGGAGAACCACAACTCCCGGCGGACCCTGTTTGCGTGCTGAGTCGCGGGTCGACATTCGGAGCTGGTCGATTCGCTTAATTGCCTTTTGCCTAATTAATTCAATCGCGAGGGGCAGCAACAGGCAGCGACATTTGCATACCTCCACCTCCACCTCCAACACTTCCATTCCCATTCTATTCCCGTTTCAGTTAAAAACTCAATCAACAAATGGCACTACGATTGCCCGATTTAATTAATTTGGCAAACGCAATTAGCGATCGTGGCCGTGGTCTGCGTGAATCCAATGGCAAAAGGCCGCCCTCAAAGACAGGCTTCAGGTCAGTGCACCTGACACCTCGCAACCTAATCGGTGCACTGAACAAAATTAGCGAGGCTTTCAACTAATTTAATAATTTAATATAGAACTCTAGGTCTTTTTATATGTAAATTTACTTTTTTTCCACAAAGTTTAAGGAGAGTGTATACCTATTTTTAATTTTTAAGGTAGCTAAAATTAGGTTTTAATATTAAATATGGCATGGGTAGCTTCCCATGAACAAATACTTAAGAATTTCTTGACATTTCATTGAAAATTCTTCAAATTAAGGTCAGCCTTGTATTTATTTTTCTTTTTAAAACAATACCAACTCTTCAGATTAAATCGAACAAAGTAGACAAACTCAAAAGATAATTTTATTTTTTTTCAGTACACCTATGATTTGTTTGAATTTTTTTTGTGAATTCATTATGACACGCTGCGAATGACAAGCCATAGCTCAATCACGAGCTGCGACTGAAGCTCTAACGCGTTCATAATTTGAATCGGTCTCTAGGACAAGTTTATGGAATGCCTGGTTGGTGGGCGTACGTGACTGGGAATCGGAATCTATAGCGGATTTAAGTGGCCAGAGGAAGCAGTGCTCCAGTTCAAGGCAGTCCCGCTCCTTGGGCACATCGCATAACATAACTCATACGCCCCGAGGTTCGCAATCTCCCAAACAAGTGTTCAAACTTTTCGCGCATTTGTCAGGCTCATGAAAGGGGATGGCCGGGGTTGAGTTTTCCCAAGGCCTTGCTCTGCCTAATCCCAGCTGCTTTCCCCATCCTAAATGTTAGTGCAGGGCTGTCAAAATCAGTTGGCATTAAGTTTATTACCATGTCGCCATCGAATTGGCCACATTCTTGGCCTTGCCAGCGGAATAACAGCCAGAAAAGTGTTTCCAGCTCGCTGCATCTGCAGTGCACACCAGCGCTTTCCCCTTTTCACTCTTTTGCACTGAGAAAAAAATCGGTTAAGTTAACTGTTATAAAAAACTTCTATAAAAGACATGATATAATTTGTATTTCAGAAATCTAAATACTATTTAAGACAACTATTATTTATATGTAAATAAAATTTATTTTAACTACAACAATTGTTATCCTGTAAAAACAATAAATAATACGAACAATTTGTCATTCATCATTAACGACAATAGGAACCCTTAACATATTTTAGAATGAGTTTGACAACCCAATTCCGACCCTATAATTATGAGTTTGAAAAAAAACTATTTATTAAAACTTTAAATCCTCAGTGTGATTGCTATTTGAGCTGGTTGGCAGGAGATAAAGTGCGTTTCTATTACAAGATGCTATCTGAGAGGGGGTGCTGAAAAATGACGGCGGTGATAAGGAGGGAAGGACCACCAAGGACCCTTCATGCATGCCCTTGCTAAAAGTTGAGTTGCCGATAACTTTGAACTTGTAGCAAACACGTTCTCCATCTGCTGGCTCAGATTCAAATGTATCTCGAATGAGGGAAACTGAATCTTCCTGCGGCTGCTTGAACTTTAAGCTGGCTCTCCATATTTTTTTTCGCATTGTATATTTTCCCCAGGCCATTTGTCTTCGTTGCGTTTTTTGTGCGTGGTCATCCTGCGTCGCTTCACACGTTTAATTACGGCAAAACGAGTAGCTGCAGCTGGAAAACCCCCATTGCCGGCTATATTACTACCCATTCCCACCCAAAATGATTCGCAATTTTTTCTGCTTTGTAGAGCTCGCAAATTAATTGGCGAAAAGTTCTTCGTACTGGCCTGAGCTGATTGCACTTTGCATAGTTTCTTGTTGTAATTGCGAATCCTTCTAAATGGAGTGAAATACATCCATCAGGGCAATCGACTGGAAATGCAATATAGATTCCGGCTCTAACCGATTCCGAATGAAAATGTCGTGCTAAATATATATTGGATATCTCCAGTGGCTGGAATGAAACCATAAATAGCTCAAGTCTTCACACGTCACAGGTGGCTTATCGGCCAGTCATCATTACCAATATCGGATTGGGTGCTCGATTGCCCGATTCCGGTTTGGATTGCATTGTTCAAGAGGTTGCACGTTGACATCACGTGCAGTCCTTTATTGCAACTGAATATTGGATATCGGAAATGGGTAATGGGAATACGGGATCTTCGCAGTGGCTCTTTTACTGAGCTCACCCGCAGTTTAACATAGTTGCAAAACAATAGGTATAGTACACCCTCCGCGTGGATGCCTTCATTGTCTCCGGGGAACAAGTGACGAGTTTCCCATGTCAGGGTGATGGCAGGTTGATAGATAACTACATAGTACGAGGGGTCTGGCCGGGCAGATAAATACGCCAGACCAGCAAAAGTCCTACGGTGAATAATCACCCGTCAGTCCGGGTCACAGTGGATCGGGAAGAGGCAGGAAAAACATGTCAAAGGGCCTCTCATAACCAAAGTTCGGTGCCATTCATAATATTAACTTTGGAACAATTATTAATATTGGGATTTGGATATGAAACATAGAAACCTCTCTTGTTGGAATAAACCCATTGACACATGACTTTCTAAATACAAAACAACTAAAGTAGGAATAACAAAGAACGTGCATTTTGATAAGTCCAATTTTATGTAAGTAAAAACCTAAATTCCCTTCAAACTAAATACTTTTATTTAAGATTTCGTAAGTTGTTTTTAGAAAGCGTTGTTATTTTAATGGTTTTTACAGTCAAATATTTTCTAAGCTCATTATTTTGTAAATAAAGTTCATGGCATAAAGTTAATTAAGAGCTGAAATATATCATATTTAAATAACAAAGCTTTCCAAAAACAACTTACGAAACCTTTCTGTAACTCTTTCTTTTGAATCCCACATAACACTTAGAGGTCAACCCACTGTGCGTTAAAGAAGGAAAGGTGGGATATTTTGCCTTCCAATTCGGCAGTTGACAATCGGCAATCGGCCTAAGAGTTTATGGCAGAGGAACACGAGTAAAGTCCGGCGGCTACCGCATTGCCCGGTGACAATCGCAATCAGAATTACAGTCACAGTGACAGTTCTGGCGATAGTGACAGTGACACCTCCACCCAACCCATTCATCCTCCACCCAGAAACTCAACCAAAAACCGAGGGCCCTTTGTCCTGAGGTGAGCAATCGCTAACGAAGCAAGTGCGAGATCAGCCTTTTGGCCCGCTTATCATTTCTCATTTTTTTTGGGCGGTGTAAACATGTGAGTAAATTGTACCTAATTAAATGTTATGAGTTTGTTATCTGCGTGCCTTGTTTTCGAGGCGCTTTTTGCGGGCATTCAGGTTCCAGGCTGTCTCCCAATTATTTGGCATCCGTATGTGGGGCACATGGTCTCTGGGGGTTTTTTTTTTTTGGGGCTGGACAGTCAAATCAATCATACGACTCGTATTCCCCAGTTGCAGCCCCTTCCCGGCGACAGCTGCCATCTTAATTTCATTTTCTATTTCAGTGGAAACCATAAAGGAGCCAGAGCCACCGCCCGAAAAGCCACCAGCCATCCCCCAAGGACTCCCCAGCCCTTTCTGGCCTCGCCAGCCCATTAAGAGGTCCTGTGATTGAATTCGGCTTACGCATGAAGAGTCAGAAAGAGTCTGCAGCCGCATCCATCAGATTGCCCCACTCCAGTCCGAAGTTTTAAAGCGGCTTAAGACGTCCGCTGCCAAGGACAAATGTCAGCCTGCCAATCCCTGGCTTTGCATAAGTAACCCTATGCCTATGCCCCTTTAAAGAAATCAAAAATTCTGGGGAAGTTGGCCAACGGCCCGCAAGAGGTGGAGCACAAATATTTATGGAGCCAATAAAGATTCTATTGATGTTTGCTTGTTCTACACCACGTCCTGACCACTCCAGCACATCCCACGGCTTGGCAGATTGGCATTTCATTGTCAACAGGAGAGGACCCCTGTTTCATGGGTTTCCCAAGGAGGAGGAGGAGGAGGAGGAGGAGCAGGAGGAGTGGGCAGCATCCCTGTCCACATATCTGTCGACCGGCGACAGCACACATCGTTTCGTCGTTTGCATTTCTGTTGATTTTGGCGCAATGACACGCAGCTCGTTACAGTTGCCGGTTCACTGGTCCTAGCCAGTTGTCCATTCCACCCCAATCCCTGACCCCTGACCCCTAACCCCTGACCCGTGGAGAGAATTTGCGCAGCAGTTCTGTCTACACTTCGAAAATAATGGTTTAACAATGACTACTGTTACTTTGCCTTTTTTTGGATTTAAAAAACCAAATTCTATGAGTATAAGCTCTTTAGAGTGTGTCCTTTGGTGATTTACAGATTAAGGGCTCAGCTTACATTCAGAATAAGTACTCGATTTTCAAATCAAATAAATATATGTTTGGAGTAAATAATCAAATATGATAAGCAGCAGTTTAAGTTCTTATTCGGGGCATTTTGAAATGCGCCGAATAAGAACTTAAACTTATCACTTAAATTTTTCAGATTATAATGACCTCATTGTCTAGATAATAGGGCTTACAGAATAAAGTTATTGCACAATCAATCAAAATATTTCACTAACTGTATGATTTGGCTACCTTCCCCTGCATTGGTTGCAAGTTTTGCGCATTTTTCGGCAACTCTTTCGGCGAGTGTAAGTGTCACCGTAGTCGGGAGCTTACGTCCTGTCAGCTCTGCATTCCGAATGCCATTTAGAGGGCGACCCGGAGGATGAATGTCAGGAATAGACTGAGCAGGGAAGCCAGTCAGGAAGGCATTCGCATGGGTGTTAATGGCGCATTATCCCTGCCAAGGCTGGAAGGATCTCCTGGAACGCAGTTTCTTTTCAACTAGTTGTCAGCTTACTGGAAAGTTTGTCTCCATCATGGCCGGCAGTTAAATTTAATTACACTGCCCGAAAAGCTGACCCCCAGCCCCAATGGGAAGGCCCTTGTAACCGGAGTCGCAGGAGGAGCTGTAGGCCGCCGCTAATGATGTGTGGAGCTGTTTATTAGGACGTGACCATCGGGGGCCATCCATTATCCCTCCGCCTGAAAGAGGAACTTGGCCAACTTTGTATACTATAGTCGCACTTAGTTGAAACTTAATAACTTGGCCGCCAGCAACTCCAAGTTGGCTTAGCCGCCTCCAACAGAAGTTGCCCATTTCCGGCGGTTGTGATTCGCATTGTCCACGATTCCACAAAGTTGCAAGTAAATTAATGCAGCCTGCGTGCTGGATCACCCACATCGTATCCCCGCCGGACATTAAAATACTTTTTAATGCCAGCGGCGTTTGCATTTAAACGATCTCTGATTCTCTGTCTATCGAACCGAACCCAAAACGGCATTGACAACAAAAATTGTCGACTATTGTCGTTTAGGGATGCGCAGTTATAAAAATTTATTACATTCTGATTTGTTTTCAACCGTTTTGGGTGGTCTGCGAAGTCGCCAGAAAGAATTGTCGCGTGGCGACGTGCACCACCCAAAAAAAACAACCGGATGCGAGTGTGAGCTTTAATGGGATATAGATGGCTGGTGAAATAGATTGGAGCTGCCTCTAAAACTTTCGAGTGTCTCAATCACCTTTAAATATTGTAATGAATTCGGATTCGAAACGTTAACAAACATATTGAACTTAAATAGCTTTAAGGTCCAAGCTTTGGAGTTCAATAGATAAATTCATAAGATATTTAAGAACTTTAAAGAACGAAAAAAATGTGGTATATTTTAAAGTTTATTTATATATTGCAAAATGCTGCATTATTTTCAGTAATGTGTAAGATATTTTGCCCGTCCTTTTAAAAGATAATCGTGCTTAGGTAAGGTACAAAATTAAGATAATAAGTTCAATTCGTATATTAATTTCTATTTTAATGGGGTGTAGATTTGGACGTGTATAAAAAGAATTTTAGCTGCTACAATAGTTATTTGTATTCTTTTGAATATTTTAATAAATATTTCACATAAAGAAAAACAAATAACAGTTTTACGATCCCTAAATACTTAAGAATTTTGTAGCGTCAATTTAGCTAAATGTATGCACTGAGCTTGAAAACAAATAAATATGAAAACAAATTCAATACTGGTTGAAGCCAGCATTAAATTGATCACGGTGAGTCATCAATTAGAGGCAGACTTTCTGGCTGGGAGTCTAATGGCATAAGTCAACAAAAGATGTGCCGGTATCCAAGGGGCTTATGGGTGCCAAAAGGGGGAATTATCACTTGCAACATTTGCCCAGATGACTGTTATGCCGATTTAATTCTAGCATAATTAATGCAAAGCCAGCGAAGCCTCAACTTGTTAATTATGCAGGCAGACAAATGCCATAACTGACCAGCTGACTGAACCCGAACATGAATCCGAATCAGAGCCGCAATTAATGTGCATTTCATGGCGACTTTCGACTGGTATTCCGCCATTCGCACAGTCCATTGGGTGCCACCTCAGCTCTCTATCTCAACCCCCCTCCCCAATCATTTCCCATCACGTGCTGGCCCTGAATCATGCCACGATGCTCGGTTCTATTTTGGTATTATGTAAAATTTTCAAATATAATAATTTCTCATTTCTCGGGCAGGCGACGATGGCTGGTGGTGGGTGGTTGGCTGAAATACACAGGGAGCAATCCACTTTGATACCTCCCCCCCCCCATTGGTAATGGCCTCATGCGGGGCATCAGTTGAGTGAACTAATCCACGCCAAAGAAGCTGCATCTGCACTATGAAAGTTTATGCGCTCCAAAGGACTAGTTGGACTCTATCCCTGATCAATGCAAATTTAAAGCCATCGGAATATGTTTCATTCACCCTGGGAGTTGTCTTCTTTTGCTTTTCCCGCTCCAACAACTGTTGCTGTTGGACCCGCCATCAATTCAAGGCAGGATAAATGTAATTGAAGGGGTACGACCATGTGACTGGGTAACAATCGAGGACAATGCGATGGCGATTGCCGGATGGAAGGAAGCGGGAGTGGGGTATCCAATATAAATGTTCACACAGCGAACAAATATTTAAGCAAAGTGGTCATTCACAAACTGTTTCTTATGGAAGAATATAATTTGGTTATTTTTAGGTGAAATTGTTTTACAATCTAAATATAAATTTAAGTTTAAATGCTCTTTTGATGTATACAGATTGTGGATATTTAAGTATTAGTACAGAAAGTATGAGATTAAATTCAATTTAATAGCAATGTTAATATAAATATTTTGCTAATAAAGCTTTTGTGCCACATATAAATCTTGTGATCATTTTCTAGTCACGAGATCCCAAATAAATTGGTGTTTTTTTCAAGAACCTGTTTTTCTGTCTGCACAGAGCACGGGCTCAAAAAGCCGCGCTAAATTGGCCATCAATTGGAGTCCACTCAAGGGCGCCTCACTTTTCTCCGGTTCAGTTGGGTTCACTTCGCTCTTGCGCTTTATCATCAGGTTGTAAAGACAGCCATAAAGGCTGCCATTAAATGGGCAAGTGATGTCAACATTAGGTGAGCCACGCCCACACCCACACTCGCACATGACCACCGCCCCCACCCACACATTACACACGTGGGTCGAACTCATCCACTGGGATTTGCAATATGTCGCCAACATATTCATCATCGGACCCACCCCTCGTAACTTTTGATGGGGGGTGGCTGTCAAAATATTGACAATTGGTCTTTAGTTGGCGTGAAGGTCGACTGCACATTAACTGCAGGCACTCAAGGACACTCAAATTGGGGGGGCCAAGGGGGTCATTACAGGGTAAGGGCGTGGCCGAAGCAACGTAAATCTGCGACACTTTTGGGCCATCTTTTCGCGGGCAGTTTACACAGGGAATTAACGCGCGATTATCTTCTAATTAGATGCTAATTCCCAGCAGCAACCAACTTATGTATATGTAGCCCCTAATCCCCCGATTTTAGGGCCCGGGGAACTGCTAAAACCGCTGCGTGACTTACTTTAAATTCGTATAATCGAATCGAAATCAGATTTGGCCAAGCTGTTGACTTTGCCACAACAGTGAGCAGTTTGGAAATCGCCTGCGTCGCGCTTTGAATTTTGGCAAGTGCTGACGTTTTAGTCCGGAGGTTGTTGATGTGTCTACGGGAATATTTATAGAAGCAATTGGGAGGGACACAACCGAAAACGGGGTGCCAGGCGGTGTCGGGCAGAGCCTAATGAATCTGTCTCTGGATTCGACTTTCTTCACTCACTGCACACGTTTCCCAGCGGGGCGAAGGGTTTTCGCAGGGAAAGGATTGCCAGCCAAATGAGAGAGCTACGGGGAGCCTTGGGCCTTCGAAACGTGCTTGAAATAGCCATTAAGTTACACAGAAAAATAAATGCTATAGTTAATCGGGAATTCGGCGAAATTTTTAATCTCAGTGGCATGAATTAGTCAGTTGATCAAGCATGTATTCTTAGTTATAATGATAATGCGCCCTTGATTTGAATTGTTATTGAAGAAACACCATATGATTTGTTTAGTACATTTGCTTTATTTGATAGGAAAACAATTATTTATTCAAAAATAAATTAGTAATGAGTAACTTGAATAAAAAGGGACATGACTCACTCTGGGTAACGCCATGTAATGTATTCACTCTTTATAATCTAATTTGTATTCCTAATAATTTTCCTATAACTATCTCTTTATCAGAGCAACTACATATCCCTTTTAATTGCTTACACTTAAAAGATTTGACATAAGAATTTTCAACATGATCGTATTTTTATATTTTTATGTCCTCATCATCAGAGTTGTATCACTTCATTTTGTAATTTTTTGCGTGTATCTGTTTTGAGGCGCAGTCATTGGACCAGCTTAAGTTTGTGATAAGAGGACACCATTGCAATCAAACACTCGATGTTGAATCAGGGAAAGCCCCCGAGCTTGTTGACTTAATCGGCGCATATTCATGCACTAAACATTCGCATCGTCTGGGTTTGTTTTATTTAATTTTTATCAGACCAAAAAGTAGGGTGCGAATGTCAGCTGCTCCTCCAAGTGGCAACTCCAAGTGCATTGGGTCGGGTCTTCTGCAATTTCGAATGCAATTGCGTCCGAATGCGCGCGTTTGTCGGCGTTTGGAGGCTTAACCGGAAACTTTTAATTTAATTAATTTATACACAAAGGCGCAATCAAGAGCACTGGCGACTTGAGGCGGTCGAAGGACCGTGGACGGGGGACAGGGTACACCATGCGAATTGCGGTTACAAGCGCCGTGTGCATCTGATAGATAGATAGATACAACCGCCCTCCCACCACCAACTATAGCCATAGCTATCCAACCCACTGCGATAAAGCGCTTTTGATGTTCACTCGCCCGGTTCGGTTCATTTCGCTTTATTTCGCTTTGTTTCCCATCGAGCGCAATTCCAAAAATCCTCCGTAAGTCAGAGGCTGCGGACCAAAAGATACAAGATGTATCTCTGAATGTAAACTACAACTGCAGATGTCTTTTGGGACAACAGGGGGGCAACAGGTGAACTTTGTTTATTGATGCACTCATTCCGCTAATTTGTTTGTTCGGGATGATTTAATGTGCTGCCCGCTGGCAGGGTCAAGGGTGGATTTATACACGGATAAATGCATGGATAGAGATATGGATGGATATGGATGGATAGATATATGGCTGATGGATGAGGGCCCGGAACTGGATGTTATCAATTAGCCAATCAACAGGACACTCGATACGCGCAACAGGTAAAGTCTTCACCCGCTGCCAAAGGCAAATATTTAGTTGCCTTTGCGGTTAGCATAAACATTAATGCTGTGTCCGAATTTTATCGATTTTTTTTTTGGGGGGGGAGTCTAACATATGTTGCTTTCTCGATTATTGACATTAGCCGCGAACATACATTTGTATAAACTGCTTAAGCAAATAGTGTAGTTACCTGGAATCCCAGGAGGATCGTTGGGAGGTGGCCCTACAAATTTAAGGAGGAGCCACAGGTGGTTTTGGCTTTAAAGGCAACACCACTAAAGATTTTTTTATCTGCGATCCAATCACCTGTTGCGCCTGAACAATCTCTCTTTTGCTCTTTATTTTCGGGCCTCCGAGACGCTAATTCAATTGACACTTTTTTGGGCTCCGCTGGATGCCATAAAAACTGGATGGAAAACTTTTCCAAGCTTATTTAGTTTGGCATTTCATTGAGACAAAGCACACAAACACTGGCACGCACACTGGATTTGTTTATTAATTCTTCTCTTTTTATGGCAGTCGAAATTCAAAACTTGATACCGTTCCGATACTGACGATTCAGCGGATTTGATAAGCGGATATGCGAAATATCCACCGCGCTGGCCAACGCTCGACGGCAAAATGCGCGAACGCTTCGCACGGACTAAAACTGAAGCGGTTCGGATTCGGGTCGGAATCGGAATGGGAATGGGAATCGGAATGGGAATCGCAATCGGGTGCGACTTGCGGGGCCTTCGGGTAAATGTAAGTGGGGACAGGCCCCCGAACCTCGTACCGCCCCACCACGGACGCCTGTTGAGCGCTGGGAAAAGTGTGGTGAGTTGCAGTTCTACGGCTTGCACTCCGTCCGGATATAATCGTAAATAAAATATGCTGGCTCTTATTCTTTATTGCTTATGACTTGTGGCTGTCGCCGCCGAGATTTCGCTCTATTTCTGTAAATATTTCCAACACTTTCAGGGGCACACACATATAATTGAAACGTTAACCGCAATGGGCAATATGTACTTCCTTGGACTAACTAATAAATTTGAGTGGCCGCAAGAATTGACGGGTCTCTCAATCAATCGACTCATTTAAATTGATGGCCCAGCTGGTTGATCCTTGGCTTTCCGCGGGGGGAGCGTGGAGGTGTTTGGGGAGGCTTTCGAGGCGGATGTGCCGAAGAGCACGCAACCCCCGAAATAATCGTTTGGCCAAAATCAATTTGTGCCATTTTGTTGCTTTATGGGCTGCCATCTCAGTGCCCGTATAGAAGCGCCCATAAAACCGCCGGATCCATCGGCTTGTTAGCAGTTCATCAAAATTGTTTGCCGCATATTAATTGCCCGATGTTACGGCTGCTACTGTTCCGCGGAGTGCGATCGTATTGTTTGAGTATTGTTATTAATGCCTCCATACCCAACCATCGACTGGGAATATCGTTTTATTGACATTTGGCGCACGTGACCGGCCTGCAGAGATGTTTGCCTACTGTCGAGTAGTCGACTAGTCACTGCTTTAAATGTGCAAACAAAATTGCGCTGCTCGCTGCAGCCCATCCGGCGTATACGTAATAAAGTGAACAGCACTTTTCGGCTTTTTTCGGATTTGTGGCATCTGTAGGATTTTTGAGGCATCTATATATTCCCACGTGCTGGCCATTTGCACGCCCATCTTGGGTTTTAGAAGCAGATTAGCCTGCAATCGATTCGGAACGACGTCAACTTGAACAATTTACGGCCGCACTTTAATTGCTTTTGAATTTTTAAAAATTTCAAAAGCGTGCGAGGGAGAAAGTGAGTGCTCGGGGGAAAGGGACAGAGACAGAGCTTCACCACAGCAGCCTTTCCCTATTTTTGTTGTGTGGTGTAAGCTTGTGACAAACTTTTCAAGGTTCGTGTCTTAGCTGGCCAACTAAGAATATAGCTTTGATTGTGTTTTTAATTAAACTTCGATGAACTTAACATTTATTTCACACTTTAATTTACTAGCTTTGAATCACAGTTGATTGGGCATTTTATTATGAGTTCATCGAAGTATGACATTCCAAAAATTTGACCATTTTCCCATTTTTTTTCTCCGAAATTCGCCTTTTTTTGTTTTAGTGTTTTTAAGTTAGTATTTGTCCCATTATTTATCTAAAACACTATATTTTTAGTTTAGATTTGCCATATGTTGGCCAAATTGGGGCCAACAACCACATCAATGACTGATTTGGGCAGCTAAGGACCCAATCTATTAATACGCACCACTTTCCAAAAATATGACCAGTTGACCAGTTTTTGCACTTTTTATAAGGAGTAACCCCTTAATTTTTTACGAAAATTCGGCCAAAACTAAATTTTTTAGCTTTGAATGCCAGGTAGTTGGGGATTTTATTACGAGTTTATCCAATATGTTGATTTTTTGAGAGTTTTTTCGCTTGTACTGTCAGTAATCAATTTTAATTCAGCAAAAAAAACTCTTTACTTAAATGTATGCACTTTTATTGCAGCTCAAAAGCATATGTTGGCCACTCGGCTCCATTTGGTCTCTGTTATGTAGTGTCAACCGAAACGCGATATGGGGAACTAACCCTTCTCCCGCCGAAAATTGCAGCCCCACTCAATGAATTCCGCAGTCAAGCTGAAGATCGGTAGAAGAATTAAGGGGCAGGGAAATTCATGAGTGCAAAACTATTATTAATTGTCGCTGCAAGTACACTGGAAATTACAAATTGATTTAATAATAAAATCAACTGATAGCACCCTTAAAATGTCAACTTTTTATGTATTACTTTATTTTAACACATCAAATGTGGTATAAAATCATAAAAAATGGTTGCAAATGGTTACCAACATATAAATATTTTAAAATATTATAAATAAATTTAAATAAATTATAATGTAGCTATTTGACTTTTAGATTGATTTCATTCCAAATATAAAAAACTATTTTTAAATCTCATAAATCGTCACAAATTTCTCATGCTGTATGGGAACGATCTGCACTGGTTGCACTCCTCAGCACTTAAAGTATCGACTTACTATCCCCGCCCCTTTGGAATGTGAATTTTGTTTACCAGCCATATCCATATCTTATTTACATATGGGCATTTGCTGCCCCACAAGCGCGCATTAAACACATTTTAATTAAGACGCAGCGCCAGACGAGCCGGCTTTGCTTCGGCTTCTGTTCAGTTCCAGTTTCGGGTTCTGAGTTCTGAGTTCTGGGTTCTGGTCGTGGTTCCATGACTAGTTCTGGTTACTCAGTTTTCAGTCCTCCGCGTAGCGCAAAAGATGTGCGCCGGGAGTGGCGATCCCATCGGTCCCAATCCATCCAAGTCAAGGTCGCGGGGATAAGTCGCCTCGACTGTTCGGCGCCATGTGCTGTTGGTGTGCATGTCCACGTGTCTACTGGACGGTTCTGCACAATCTTCTGGTCCGCCTGCTGGACAACCTGAGGGAGCTAAGATCACCCATATGTTGTGGCTGCTGCTTTGGCTATCAGAGGCAGCAGAGTAGTGAAGATGGTGACGTCGCAGTCGCTGAACGGGTTTCCAGCACCGATGACGATCCACATCAGCAGCCCCACCGAGATTACGTCATTGTGGGTGAGTTCTCAATGATCTCTCAGTTCCGAAACAAAACTAAATCCACACAGTGCAAAAATATAAACAAAAACAGTCAACAAGACAGGAATGGCTAGATCTAAAGCGGTGTAAATTAATATGGTTATCTATTAAAAATGTTAAGTTATTCTGATTGCTGAAATTACAATAGATAGCAGTGATTTTCCTGGAAACATGTTGAACTGTCTGGTTAATTTTATATATTAAATTCACCATCAAATGACGGAATATAAAATTAAAAGCAAACTAAACTAATATTAATATTTTTATACACACGCATTTGAAGATATTTTGAATCATGTGATATAAAGTTTTATTCGTGATCTGGCAAATACCTCATGTTAGAGAAATACTTAAGATGCAATTGCTCTTATGAAATTCAAACTATAAAGCTTATGCCTCTTGCACTGTGTTGGTAAGCAAATAATTAAAAATCTAAATAAAATGTAATTAAAGAGGATGATGATGCCAACTATGTGGAGATCGAAGAGCGGCACGTGGAAAAGGAGCAGTACTACTTCACCGTGGACCGACCTACGGCGGAACGCATGCTTTATGGAAGGGAGGATGGCTCCTGCTTGGTTCGTCCTTTCAAGGCAGCCGACCAGTGCATCCGCTACATAGTGAGCATCTGGGCAGCAGATCAGTTCTATCATCTGTTTGTGCGTCAAGTGGACAGGAGGCAGCGTTATGCCATAGGCCAGCATAAGTCTCGGGAGCGCTGCTTCGGATCCCCCTCGGAGATTGTGGAGTTCTACTCGACGCACCCCCTTCTCTGCACCAACAGGGTCCGGAGCCAGTGCGTCCAGCTCCGACCCATCAGTTACGCTTAGCTACGGGGAAAATCTTTATTGCATAAGAGAGGGGCATATGTACAAATGGGGTTAGCTTAAGACGATCCTCAGGTGGCCACCACCGCCTTGAAGACGCACTGGTTGTTCTGCATCAAGGCGGGCCAAAGGAAGGCTTTTATTAGATCCGATCGCCGATCTGCTTGTGGATGCCGTTCGTGTTTCTCGGGCCGCAAAAAGCCTGCATTGGATAGAATTTAAATTTAAGATTGTAAATCGATTAGAGAAAATTAAAAAACCCACCCAGATTAAAGTCCATGTCCAGGTAATAGGGTGACTTTTGGTTGATCATCCTCCAGGCAAGACGAACACAGGCACTCACGTAGTGCGTCAATGGGGGGCAGGACTCCAGGCAGGGATACTCGTGCAAGGTGGAGAGCACCTGGTTGAAGACCGACCGCTCGATCTCGCCCAAGGGAAAATTATCGGCGGTCTCAAAAAGGTGCTGACGAACAGATCTGTCCAGGGATAAAGTGGTCTCGCTGCTACTGTCCAAAGGGGAGTTCAGTATGCGCCGGACTTCCAGGACTTTCCGTTCCCGCATTCCGTGGCACAAGCGGAAGGACAACTGTCCATGAAAAATATTGTAGATGTAAATAAACAAATAAAATGAAACTAAACCAGTTAAAAATATTTGAACCTAACGTGAAGAATAAATTCCTGTCTTCTTTAAATAAATATCACTGACCCATTTAATAAACCAATGCTGTTCTCTAAGGTCTACTTTGATTACTAACAAAAAGTTGGAAGACCATTGAAATGCTTTAACAAAAGTTTCTATAAATTGGGAATGCATATTGGGATTAAAAACAAAGCTAAGATTGCAAGTAAAAATTTTACTTTTCATTTAGTGCCGATCTTGTTGTAGATAATGATTTTCCCTGGGAAAGTGTCATTCATCTCCAATCGAAAGTGATTCGATTAGTACAGGTTTAATTCCCAGCGCCTACGTAATTTCTGGCACCCCGGGGGCTCCACTTTCCCTCACATTTTCACTGCCACAACGGCTAATCATCCTCAAACGCGATTTCGATCTGGCCAAATTGATATTTTGCAATCGCAATTTGCGGTCTGACAGGATCTGACGCTTTAGAGCCTAGGGGTCTAAGTAATTGATGGCCATGGACTTCAAAATTGAAAGCAATCTTCCCCAACTGCTTTGGTCTTACAGTTTGAGAGGGATTGTGCTTTGACTGAAATATAAGCAAGCAGTGCAAGCAGTGAATCCGTTTGGGTTGCTTATAAAGCATAACAAAAAACATTATTTATCTATTGTTTATTAAATGGCACCATCTAAATGAGCATTCTTGGAATTAATTTGCATAAAGGAAGTTTATAGATTCATTATTCATTATTGACTTTTTGACAGCTATTGACTTACTAAATGACAATAGGAAAGCGATCGTTCTATTTTTAAAACAATCGTTCTTACTTTTCAAATGGTTGGGAGCTTCTTCAAATTCAATAGCTTAAAGAAATTTAAAGTAAAATATCTCTATGCCTTTGATAAGTTAAAATGTTATTGACTTGAAATTGGCACTTAACAGATTATGAACACCCATAACAAATTGACTCCATTCATCACAAATAGCTCAGCGTTGTCTTGACAAGTGAAAACGGGGGGATAATTACAAAGGCAAAAATCTGTTGTTAGCGATTTATATTCCATCGACAAGTGAGTGATTGACTATGTAATTGCGAAAAATTTCTCCGCTTGCCTTATTTTTTAATTATTTTTCCGGTTTTTTAATCACCTAAAGGCTTAGAAGCAAATCAAATATAAAGGTTAATAAAATTTGAGACACACCCAATAAGAAATGTTGTTAGCTTCCCCAAAAAAAGTGAAAACATTGTTTGAATTGAATGCACGACCATATCTTCCAGCGGCAATCTGCAACCCATCCCAAAGCAAGTGGGCACTTCAGACTCACCACGATCATTGAGAAGAGTATCTTCCCCTTGAGGCTGTGCGCGTGTTTTATCTGGGGAAGACTGTCCAACGCCTCCAAGGCGTCCGCTCGGTTCTCGACGTAGAGATTCCGATAGAGCGACACCATTTCGCTGTGGAGAAATAGAAGTGGAAATAGAAATTGAAATGGGAGATGAGCGGCAGTATGGGATGGTGTGGTATGGTATGTGGGCAAGTGAGAGTTGGATGCGGTCTCGATCTGATTTGACTGCGATTGTAATGTGGGTGTTACACCTTATTTGAACTGGGTCAAGTGCTGGAATCGGGTACAATAACATGGTTAAAATATTCCAGCACTATGTATGTAAGAATTTTTGGTTCCGTTCAAATTTCGTTAATAAATCTAGTATTAATGATAAAAACCACAGCTCACTTAAGGTTTTATTCAACTTTATCGAAAGGCATAGATTTAAACAGACTAATCCGCCTTTTAATAATTATGATATTTTGTATGCTCACCTGCCGTCATCGCTGCCGGAGTCATCGGAGTGATAGCCATCGCTGCAGCTGCTCGTACTGGCTCCGCCGGGGGGCGTGGCCTTTCCCATGGAAAGAGAGGATCCGGGAGGACCTCCCTCGGGACCCATCATGTGGAGCACCACCTCGCAGCCGCGGGAGAAGTTCATCAGGAGGCCGGCGGCAGGACGCTTCTCCACGAGGGCCTGCGAATCCAGCCGACGCACCTGACCCACACAAGTCAGCACTTCCTTGTCGTTCTCCACCCGTGTGCTGAGATTCTCTACCAGCGTTTGCAGCTGCTTCAGAGCCGGCTTGTCCAGCATGGTAAGCAGGGTCTTATTATCGATCAGTCGCTGCTGAATGTCCCCGTAATTGATGGCCAACAATCGTTGGTGGGAGGAGTGGGCAGGGTCCTGGTTCACCGTGACCATGCTCAGCTCCTCCAGCTTGTGAATGGCCATCTTATAGGTGTCCACATGGCGTTGCAGCTCCGTTTTCAAGGCCACATGCAGTGAGATGAGCTGACCGGAGGCATCGGTGGTCAGTCCATGGACTCCGAGTCCCTGGACAGCATTATCGAAGCTGCGCCTCCTTTCCCTCACAGTTTGTCGGAGAGCAGGTTCATACTGAGCCAAAGCCTGCAAAAGTCGGGTGCATCTTTGCCGCAGTCCTGATTCGTGGGGATTGGCAAACAGACGCACCAATTGCCAGGCCACCGACTCACTGGGCACTTCTGGTTTTGGAGTGGTGTTCAAGGTGGTTAATCTGGGGAATAAAATTTATGTCGTCTAATATATTCATAAAATAAAAGTATAGTCACGCTTCCATAACTGAAACTGCAGTGCCATAAACAATATAACAATGTTTATACTCTTTAATGCTTAAACTACATTGCTTGACTTAAAGTGATTTCGAGAGTGGGAACTTTGAGAAGTTCGGTTCGGTGATATGAACATTTTTTCTTTGAACAATGTGTTATTATTGTAATAATAATGAATAAAAATTTATGTATATTTAATGGATGTTTTTGAAACTCACCTGGTAAAGAATGACTCCAGCAGGTAGGCACTGTGAGGCAGGTGCTCCAGCAGTAGATCCAGAGGGAGTTCGGCAATGACTGATCTCAGAACTGAGGGGCCTAATCTGCCCACCACCCCGGCAGCTTCCCGGTACTGTCTTCCCTCCGAGAGCAGCATCAGCCGGCGTAGGACCTGCCTGGGACTGGTCAGGAACTCCCGACCATCCCTGGAGGGTCCGCGAATCCGTTCCCTGCTATCCGCCATCGAAGCGGCGCAGAAAGACAGAGGAGGCGATGGAGAATTCCCCTGGAGCTGGAGAATGGCGTCCTGGTGATTCTTCAGCAGCAGCTGCTTTCTGGAGGCGTTGAAGATTACTCGGATTACACGGGCTACTCGGTTGTGGGTTAATGGAATGGCTTTTGTACAGATGCAGATGCGAAGTCAGTGAGATGCAGATGCGGATGCGAAGTCTGAGAGATGCAGATGCAGATGCAAGTTCAGTGGGACTGCTTACAGCATATTGGGCGTGGGTTCCATGACGATGCGTTTGGTGTCTGGATTGCGAACTTCGAGGGAGGGCTCTGAAAAATGGGCAGACACAATGCCACAATTAATAACGAATAGGAAATCTCTTGAACAAGAATTCGCGCAGAAAACAATTGGCACTTTCACCGGTGCAACAACACCAGCCAACATAATTTATCATAAGTTAGGGCTCCACGCATAACCAGACTCTATAATACAATCGCCAGAGTTGTCAGTTAGTTGTGGGAGTTTCCACCTCAACTATGACAACTAGGAAAATGTTTAGGCCCCCGCACAAAGGCAAACTTTCCTTGAGGCAATATCTCGTATGCCAGCTATTTCCCAGGTGCCTAGGAAAATGCCTTTTAACCCCCACACCAAATGCATTTAATTGAAATTTTAGTTTTTGGAGTGGGTAATACACTGTTAGGTGGGGCTAATAAATAAACAAACATACGAAGAGTTAGAACTTTGCGCACCTGCAGCTGGGTTATTGGCTTCCATTCTCTCCGCATTTTCTAACAACTGAGTACTTAGTTGGAGCAGCAGGGAATCGGACACTGGGGCAACCAACCCGAACCGAAAATACCTGACCATGTTTGCCTTCCCGGGAATTGAGCAGAAGAAAACATTAAATGTTTACCAACAAGCCGAAAAGTCCGGAAAAGCAGCCATCCAAAGCGGTTAGGTAAGTGGATATCATATGTTTACACAGGGAAAAATTTTAGTTTTTGAGATTTGTTAAAACAGGGAAAGAAGTGATTTTATTTGACTATATTATTTTTATTTTTATATATTTTAATTTTAAATTGGATTATAAAAGATTATCTCCATATATAAATGAAAGGGAATATATCAGTGAACCCTATTTTAAAACTATCAACATGGGCTCAGCATTTCAACCAGTTCTAAAACAGAGTTTATAAAAAACATCTAAGTGTTCAGAAAACTCTTGAGTAAGCAAATGATACCCCATTTTTCAGTATATCCAAAATGGTTTTAAATTGTAAACTTTAATTAATAATGTTTTTGAAGTGGCTGGCACTGGTCGTACTCCTCGTTCGAGTAGTTATTCCAGCTAAAAGCCGACATGGAGATGGAGGTGACAGTGACCCACCTCGGAAAGGTCAGACCAGACGTCGTGCATTAGCGGACTGAACCGGCTTAACGGACAGGTAGACGCCTTAATTGAAGGCCCAGTAAGTGCGCTTTGGCAATACTTTCCGTTACCAGCTGGCGAAGAAGGTGTGTCTGTTTCGGCCACAAAAGAATGTTCCCCTCGAGGGCGTGGCACTGTGGGAAACAAATCATATCACCTGGCATAGCGGGTTTTCCGAATTGCGTACGTGTTGCCAAAATAGCGTGCAGGATCATCTGTTGATCTGCAATCTCAACTTCCCACCAAATGCAGTGTGCGAAATACGGGAGATAAACAAAAGTTACCGCATTTCGCTGAGATCATGTAGCGAGAATCCAGACATGACGGACACAAAGAAAGGGCCCCGGGATTACCAGACAATTATAACTACACGGGCGACAAATTGAAAGATTCCATCGTGCGGAGCTGGGAAAGCCATAGAAATGTGGCCATGACACTCGGGATGCGCTTCGTTGGGTCCACAGTGTGTTATGTGTTATGTAAGCTAGTGACAAATGAGCGGGCTGAGAACGGAAGCCAAACTTGTCGCCACAACTGGAGAACCCCACTCATTCTATCTACCATCCACCCGTCCACCATCTCCATCTGTATCTATATCTGTATCTTTGGTTGCGGCTTTTAGTTACACTCCGGGTCTCAGTTGGTTTAATGAACCCAGCGAAAATAGAAATGTGGCGATGTGAAATGATTTGCTGTGCCGGCCAAAAGGCAAACATAACTCCCTGGGCTCGCCATTATTGTTATTACAACAATTCGTTATGAAGTTGCTGGCTCTGATAGTTTCGCAGGCCAACAAACTTCTAATTGCCCCGACCTCATGCTCTGCATGCAATCGAGAGGGTTTTCATTTCGCCACATTTTGTTACCCCTTTTGAGATGGATTATGAGAGGTATCTTTATAAAAATTTCAAATGGGTTTAAATAAGAAGAAATGTATTACTTAAAAGACTTGGAGCTAAGAAACTTTTTACGCTGCTGTTATCAAAGATTTATTTAAATAGCCAGCAAATACATCTCAATTTTTAAAAACTCTACTAGCTAGTATTTTTATTATAGGAAAACAATTTTTGTTTTGGTTGCCTACTGTCTACTTAAATGCCCAAGGTCACATACGAAATCGGAAAAATATGATATTACAAAACTAAATGAAAATGCCCCACACTATAAAGTAAATACTGAGTATTGCCTAGTGTATTCCCCAGGCTCCACAGGTCCCATTTCTTTTTCGTGGCTTCCCCGATTGTTGGCTTTGTCATAATGGTATCCATAACGATCTCGGAATGAAGTTGGAGCTTGGAGCTACAGTTGGCGTGCGGCTGCCATTAAGATTTGATGGCGATCAACTATCTGTGGCATGCTGGGGATCCATCAGACACCTGTACCTGTGGCAATTAGCCGCCAGACGGGAACTGCCAAAAAAGGGCAAAAAGCGCGGACAGACAGTCCACAGTCCACAGTCCACTCCAGTCCAGTCCAGTCCGCTAGTCGTTAATCAAAGAGAGCGACCCAATCAAGTTGACCTCAAAATCCGGGGAGCAGACAAAAAGCGGAGCGAATTTATTGTCGTAAGACAAACGCACAATGTTCTGCATGGCGAAAAAAGAAACTTGTTTGTGGAACGATCGCTAACTGTTACTCGCACCTATTATTCCACAAAGGGAAGAACGGCCCTCATTCAGTTCCCATGTCTCTAGATCGGCCGAAAATTAGCATGTCTATATTCTCTTATACTGATTGATTCCATCATAAAGCATAAATAGTCCGCGGCTAAAACAAAAGTCCCCCGCGGCTTGGCCCCCGAACTACAGCTCACCTAGTTAAGAGTTTTGTTGGTCTGAAGTCCGACCCATCAAAGTTTGACAGCTTCCCCAACAATCTAATTCGTATTAACTTTTTCTGGCTGCCTCTTGGCCAGCACCTCAATTAAGGTGGGAACAAGTCGAGGGCCGAAACTGGGTTAATTCCATTCATTCAATTAGAATAGGAACAGAGGCGAGTTTTATGGCCAAGTTGCAAGTTGGCTCGCTAATTGGCGTCGCCTGCCGCAGTCTCTGTTTCTGGGAATGATCTTCTCTCTCTTCTGGCGGTGAAACGAGCCTCTAAATCTGCATAATTTAGCACGGACCAGCCCTTGACTAAGCAGCCATAATGAGGGACTAAGCATCCGATTTGAAGAAAGTATCTCATTATGCGCAGATTCTCACTCGCTGCAGTATCACATTATTTAGGACTGACATTTTTATTTGGGAGTATCAACATGAGTTTATGGCTTGAAGTGGGAATTTTAGAAAATCATTAAGAGCTTAGAAGAGAAAACTAATAAGACAGTTTGAATGACAGACTATGCTTCTAATTATGGTTATTAAGATATTTACTTATGTCCGTATGGGTGTGGCCAAACCTATTAATCTCTCTTACATTTTAATGCTCAATAAAATTGGGAGATTTGCATTTATTGATTTAATTGCAATTCTCTTAGAAAGTAATTACCCTAGTCTAAACTAATTTTAACAAAGTGCAAATTCAATTTCAACACAAGAGCAGTTACACTTTGTTAAGTATTATTAAAGTAAAGTCTAATCTGTATTTTAATTGTTGCTTTATGTATTTAAGACAAAGGAAGAAAATATTGTATCTAAGCTACTAATCAATATCTAAAAATGTAATAATTGGCCAAAAAAAATGTGGTAGTCATTTTGTGCATTAAATAAAGCAATTGAAATAAATAAAATGAGCTATCCACCTCCAATAATCATAAAACCAGCATCTGATCAAAGATAGCCCCTCGTTAACTTCTTCTTTAATCACATTCAGTTATGATGCTCAACCGATTGAGGAAAGTAGTAATGCGCTTCGCTTCCCACTAAATATGTGAAGATTTCTTGTAATGTTTCTATCTGAGGAGCGTTCAACTCTATTGGCGGTGGTGCCTCCATTCTCCACTCCATTCACACCCCCACACAGTGGGTTTGAGATGTTTTCGTGCCACTTACATGGTTTTCAGCGGTGCTGGTTGTGGGTAAGTGTGCCACTAATCCTCTGGAGATTCGCCAGGTCGTCTTCTCACTTGACACCAAAGAATTCGCAGAAGTCTCCGTGTTCCTCGGCTGCCGAGCAATTTTCACTTTGCTGAGGAAAGCGACAGGGTCAAATACTACGGACTGTCTTTCTGGGGTCTTGCGATTGTACTTTTCAGCTTGTAGCCTGAGCTTGTATCTGGTAGAATGCAACCGCAAATCACAAAGTCGACGGCGCCTTCGTGTTCATTTGGCAGCAGCAACAACTCCGTCTACAAACATTTTTGCACTTCATTAACTCGTCTAACATTTGGGTGGCAAATGCCACGGGAAATTCCTCGACTTCGCGAAGAAACTGTCAGTCTTCTTTGCCCGTCTTCACCACTCTTCTGCGCCCGATTCTTCCCACAGTTTACCGTTTGAGCACGCGCCTCCAGCGGAGGAAAATCGAAAATTGGGCAATGGAAAATCGCGAGGAGCGGAACACGACCGATCGCGGTAAAAGTCCAAAGCAGACTGAAACTGAACGAATGTCATGACCAAAGCGGTACGATCAGCCACTACTAACGGGAGCGAAAGAGAGCCCAGGCAGAGATAGAGAGAGAGAGAGCTCAGCTCAAAGTCGGCTCAAAAAGCGGAGATCAAGGCAGCTGAGAGGTCCAAAAGAGCTCCACGAAGCCCCATCGAGATTAACTCCTCTGCAGAAGCATTTTGGACAAGTTAAGATGTACACAGAAACGAATAATACCTTTAAACTTTATATAAGTAAGTAAATATTTATCCAATTAAATAAAGTTTGTTGGTCTCCATTTGGTATTATTATTATACATTTTTGATTTATCAGTTTCAAAAGTAAGATTAGGCATTCAATAGAAATTGGTATATGATAAGTATGCCCCATCGAAATCTGGTTACTAATGGTTAATTTATATACCCAGAAGTCCTGTTAATAAAACTTTATTCTTCTTGAATTTTAGAAGATTACCTTAACAAAACAGCCATGAATTGACTTAAAATAAAGTGCATTTACAATTAATAGATTAATAGAAATATGGAAAACAAGCTGGTAAAGACAGAAACACCAATAACTCCAATAAAATTAGAAAACCTTCAATAAATGTTATTTTTTATTTTATATTATTTAATATAATACGATATATCACATATTATATTACTGATTTAAGTGTACCAGCGATAGTGGCAGCTGTTGCCGCCGCCCGTCGGCCGATTTGAATTGAGCCAACTAATGGCCGATGTTTGTTTGTTTTTGGCCAAGTTAAAGCGTTCGCCGCTTCGAGCGGAAAGTGCAAGCCCCCGGTGCAGATGCAGCTGCTGCTCTTTTACCATTTACCATTTACCGATTGTTAGTTTAATTGCAATAATGGACGACACTGCGGGGGGCACTCCGCATCATGGGATTGGGGAATTTGGGTTAGTGTGTGCGGTTTTGGCCGCAACAAGTTGGGGAGGAAATCGCACAAAAGACGAGCTTTCTACTGATGCTGGGCCCAAAAACCAAAGTTCCAATTCAAGAACCACCAATCGGTTGCTGTGATTTTATGACTTTGGATGATGCAACTGTGGGAAAGGCCTTAGAAACTTGTCTGCTTCAGTTTTGCATACATATCTTTGGGGTGGGCTGCACTTCGGGTTTCAGCCCAGTCTCAGCTAATTAGCTTAATTACCCAATGCCAGAGGCGGATTAATTTCACTGGCGGCAAACGGTGAAAAATGTTGGTTCAAAAACAAAAGCGAGCAAGTGTTGACTCCACTCCCATCGCTTGCCATGCACAGTAAAAAATAGCTAATTTGATAATTGATTTTATTGTACTACCCTTTGCGAAATTTATCATTTCTGATGTATTAACATAGGTAATCAGTACCCAATTAATAATTATTATCTAAAATGCACAAAAATAAAGAAAATTGAAATATATTTAGATTTTTCTAGAGCTTAGTAATATAACTTTTTTATTTATTTTAGCAGGTAAACAGCTCAGACTAAAAAAGTGTCTTCAAAAAGGTTTAAAGTCGTTATTTCTAATCAAAATCATATGTGATTATAATTATTTCCCTTAAAGTTTTGCTTAGTAATATTGTAAGTCAACATTTAATAAATTAATCATTGGATTTTATCTGACAAAAATCATAATTATTGTTTTCGGTGTTAGGGGAAAATGAGCCAGAATGAGCCGAGATCGACGGGAACTGATTGGAGCCCATTGCCAGCGCCTTGGCCAAAAGATTCGGCCTCGGGCCAAACGGTCTATCTACATGCATGTAGACCCAAAGCCGGAGCTCCGAGGGCCCGAAAATTGCGCCACCTTCACGTGTTGCGCGCAATTGGAAGACGCTCCACAAACTGTAACCAAAACGGAGCAATTAACGAGCTCCCACAAAGGTGAGTGGTATTCAAAATACAGGGGGACGGATCGAGCCCATTTATTCGCGGTAGGTCTTTGTGCGGCATTTGCATTTAGCCGGCTTAACAGGGCGTTAAGCTTGCGACATGGCCATAAAAATACTGGTACATCTCCGCGGAGTTAGGGTACTTATCTGCGGTAATCCAAAATACCTAGGATTGGGTGTTAATAAGTCAAGGTCTCCGGCAATGGAGCGGACCATCGCCAAGATCTCTGGGGAATGAGTAGTCTCAACTGAAACGTAGATCTTCCTTTTCCTTTCCAAACGCATTTCACTTTTCGCCAACGCAGCGGCAGACAGGTGTGCAAATATTTGCGAGAAATTGTTAAATGGGGGACAGAAAACAGAGGCATTGGGAAATCGCTTACCAAATCAAGTAATTAACGGTTTGATTTACTAAACACATCGGATTGTCGCCGGTTGGTTAATGGTTAATGGTAATGGTTGTTGTTCGACGCTCCACACTTCATGTTCATGTGCGAAAAGTCGCCAATTTGCAGTTTGTTTTTTTGGTTTTTTTTACTTGTTCGCTTTTCCATTTCATTTCGAGTGCGCCTGCGCACTTTTCACTGCGTTATTTGTCAGGTCTCTGAGGCAACTGTTTATGCCTCGAAACGCGACATTTTCCCCCTACCAGAGACATCTGCCAATCCTGCCAATTGGCGATTTCTCTTTCGCTGGAAAAATGCGGCAATAATCGTAAAACTTTAACACAAATATTGAGCGGAGTAATTATGAGACCCACAACTATCCACTTGGAAACTGCAAACTCGACTCCTAAGTGACTCGGGATGACTGCAACTTTCAACGACTGGATTGATCGTTAGGATTGATCGCTTGGCCCGATTTCTGAGCCATGACGACCAGATAGAGGTGGACAGGAGAAGTTGGTCAATCTGGGGAGAAATTACTCGACTACATCCCATGGCCTGCCTTCTGATCATCCCATGATGCACTCGTAATCCTCATGAATTTCATTACCTCATCACCAAGTGCACGAATCTCTCAGATAAACATCACTGCAATCGTCGCAGATACAAAGATACAGATACAAAGCCCATTTCCGTTGCTGGCAGCCCTTTGAATTGATTAAGCCCCCCTTTTTAAGCCACTCCATTGTGATGCATCCGCGGCTCAAATCTCTCACCTCGAGCTTCCGTGAAAATAATTCAATTTCATGCCGCATTATCAGGGGTACCCTATGAATTGAGTTCTTATATAAGGCCCTCGAGGAAAGTGCTTCGATTTGTCTCTATTGCATTGCGGTTGCAACCTGCAATTAAAACTCCGAATGTGCAACGCACTCATCACTTCGATGAGGGAGAAATTAGCCCCTCTTCTAAGGCTTGGGGGCAATACCAGTTACTCTTCGCACCGCGTAGAGAAATAATGTTGATTATTCTCCATCACAAATAACAATGATCTCAGAGAAACCTTCTATCGCATATGTTTCTAAAACTCTAGCCAACTGTTATCTAATTTTAGGTCCGATTTTTCGTCTTTATAGTAGCTTATAGTAGGTTTTCAGCTGCAAACTTCCTTAAATTTCCGACACAATAAAGTATTTGTATTCTTGATTAACATCTCTAGGCAAGTTTAAGAATCCATAATTTTACCAAATTGAAACCATTGAAACCAAGTGATATACCTCTTATGACTTGTTGTTTGATTCTCTAATAATCTGCGTTCAAATTTGTCATTTGTACGTTGCTCATTTTTTGACCTACTTTCATTCTGGTAATTATGAAATAAGTAAATAAATAAATAAGAATTCATAAATTTATAGATCAAAATAATTTTCATCGGTGTATCAATACAAATAAAAATGCATCATAAGATACAATAGTTTTTTCTCAGTGAGCCCACTCGGTGGTTCGGCACATCATGTGGCTGATATGCGCGGCTCCTTGACAGGCGGTTTGGTTCGTTTTGGTTTGGTTTGGCCAGCCGTTTGACAACAACTTTCACAAACTTTTGCCAGCCTGGTCGCGCGATCGCGATTCTTATTACAGAATCAGGTGCGGGACTCTCACTCTCTCTTTGAGTCACTGAACTGGCCACTTCCACTTGCAACTTGCAACTTGAGGCACGTTTGGTTGACAGTAAAAGTAAAGCCGCGCGGGAAAAGTGAACGCAATCGAAGGCGACCCACTTCCCGACCCAACAATAATTCGCCCCGATCTTTATCTTCATCTCTCTCTTTATTTTTTTTTTTGGTTGGTGGGGGGGGGGAATGTTGCACACATATATTTTGGAAAATCTATCGAGAAAAGTGGGTGGCCCACAGCCAGCAGCGGCTGTCTTCTGTCCACTGTCCACTGTCTGGTGTCGAGTGTCAGTCGTAGAAACAGAAATTGAGCCGAAAAACTGGCCGGACAAACGCATACGCAAAATAAACCAAAGTGGCCCAAACGAGCCATTGGCGTGACTTAATGATGCATAAATAAGCGAGGCTCCAGCTTCCAGACTGGGCTTGGCTCGGGGTCCAGCCAAAGATACAGATACTTCTACACCGGGAAATTGATTCAGAAAAATGGTAATTAATTTTAACAGAAATTGCTGAACAGGAATAGGGAAAAAAAATTTAATTCATGAAATTCTTCAATAAGTTAATAAGACTAACAGTTAAGAAATTGCAGTTTAGTTACAAATTAGTTTAAAGAGGTGTTTAAAACTACTCACATCATTGATAGAGGGAAATCCCTCTCCATTAACTTAACTTATTAAACCGAAGAACAAATCAATATGTATGTTATGTCCTATAAAATAATTAAGCATAATAACTTTTTCTTTGAGTGTAGCTCCCGCACGCACCTCTATCGTTCAAAGCGGCTTAATTGCGCACACTGCCGCTGCGGGACCAATGAAAGTGAGCTGCTGGTCGGGGGGAAAATAAATTGGTAAAAACAAAAGTGAGCCGCCGCCAAGATAACCAGAATTTCCAGCCAGACCTCCTCTCATCCTTTTTTGGCAGTCTGTGCAGAATTTCATCGCTTTTCACTTTTTCCTGTGGGCTGAACTTTGGCTTGAGATCAAAGAGAGAGGCTTGAGATATATCTAAAGAAAGATTTAGGGGCCCCAAAAAATAAATATATTTTATTACTAACATTTCCCATTACTGAACGAATTTGTTTTCCAGTTTACAAGACATATATAAGAGATAGTATACTTTATTATTTTCAAATATCATTTACCTCTTACGGATTATTTTAATAGGAGTTTAATTTCGATTTGTTTATATAGTTTGTAACAGTATTGAAAGCCTATTAAATATTTTATTGTTGGACTACTATTTAAACTAATTGATCTGTTTTGAAAGTACTTGGCAGATATATTTAATATTCTTCTTGACAAATCTGTTTTATTTTTAAGCACTTTATTTCAACCACTTTTAAAGAAACTTCACTTGCTTTGGCTTTCATTGCAAATTTATATATTTTAAATTGTTCATATCAATTGCGGACTTGAGTTTAGTAATACCATAGCACATACACGTAGAGCACGATCAACACGAATAGCAGATGGATGAGGAAGAGCTCGATGGCCAGGGTGAGCAAGGCCAGGGGCTTGAATGCCACATAGGTGATCTGGATAAACATGGCTCCCCCGCGATCCGTTGGGTCATTAGAGATGCAGTTCTCAATGGACTATCTACTCCTGTATGGTGAAGGTCAACTGCTTGCTGCGCGAACTTTCGAATCGATTGGGCGTGTGCATGCTGAGCATGGCGGAGATTCCGAGTCCCAGGATGCCAAGGAGCAGGGTCACCACGAAGAGTCCTGCCAGGATTGGGGCCGAAATGAATCCCACGCAATCGTAGACCTCGCCATACTTCTGACGTCCATTCAGCCACGGTTGCACCTGGTAATCCTTGATGAGCAGGCTCTGAATCGTCTCATTCCGGGCGGGATTCAGGAATTTTAAATTCTCCGCCGAGCAGCGGTACGAGAATCCCAGTGGAGCCGAGGGCAGGGTATACTCATCTCCCCGTGCCACCAGCACACTCTTTAGCTCCCGGTACTCCACCTCCACATTGCGCAACGTCCAGGATCCCCGAATCAGCGTGAATTTAAAACGCAGCGCACACTTCTCCCCGTTGCTTATGAAGGTGATGCTCAACCGACCATATCCCTTGGTTCGCTGATCGTCGAAGGTGATCTGCTTGATGTGCTCCTCCAGCTTGAGGGTCTCATTGGTCAGCCGGAGTTCCAATGCTTCACTGAGACTCAGCACCGCCTTGTTGCCCTCGGCCACGTAGATGAAGCTGGCCTCGGTCTCCTCCGGACCCTCGGTTGCCTTGGGTTTCTCCTCCTCCTCGCCAGCGGCAGCAGCCTCTCGCTTGGCCAAGAAGTGCGCCTCCTCCTCACGGCTGGCCAGGATTCCCAGCACTTCACCTCGGCCGTAGGTGTTCAAGGCCTCGTTGTAGACCGTCAGGATCTCCGCGTCGTCCTCTTCTCCGTGTCCCGAAAGGCTGACCACCTAAAAAATTACAATGGATTAAGAATAGCCCGATAAAAAGTAATAAAATAATAAAAAGTCAAAAATATCTTTCAAGCTAGCAGTTTCATTAATGTTCTTAGTAATAAGTGAAGAGATAGAATAACTATAAATAACTCATATCACTTTCTGTGTTTATAAAAAGATTAAGATCATTTTGTTTACCTAATGCCATTCCTAAGAATTTTATTCTACAATAAATGATATGAACTACAACAAAATTTGATTGACTTAGCAATTATTTCCTATTAATAGCTCATAACTAACCTCAATGTTGGCATTCAGACCGAAGGGCTCCGCTGCCAGACTTCTTTGCGGCATGTAAGTCCAAGCTCCACTCTTCACCAGATTCTCGAATCTGGGATACTTGGTTCCCTCCAGTCGACTGGTTGAGTTCCGCACGAAGACCACAATTGCCTTGGCCTCCGTGAAGAGTTGCGTCAGTGGGAGTTCCCTGCTGCTCGAGTCCACCAAAGCCTGGGGCTGCAGGTCAGATACCCTGGAGTGGCCCCACAAGATAAACGGTCCACTTATGGACGCAGTGCAGCTGCCAAATGCCAGGCACAGCAAGGTCGCCACGGGAATCAGCTGCATTCTGGAGTTAAATGGAAATGTGCGTCTTCACTGGGGTCTCTAACACCAAAGACTGCCTGCGTCGTTTGAATGAGGGATGTACATATGTATGTATGTAGTGAAAAATCGATTGGGCACACTCATGCGCAGAAATAAATCCAAAGTGGTGGGTCTCTCTGAGTGGTGAGATATGCTCGAAATCCCAAGATGTAGGTCAGTTCTGAGTTATGTGGACCAAGTAAATCCACCACCATGCTGAGCACCATGTGTTTATATATCGTAACTTTAATTCAAAAACCTTAAAAAACCCCATGTATAGGTATTTTGGAGCCAAGAAATATAAATATAAAATAATAAGAGAACTGCAATATTAAATACTGTACAGTTTATAAAAATTTATTGATTGAGTATTTACAGGCATAAATAAATAATTTTTTTAAAAATATAAGCCCTCAAATTTACAGACATCTAGAAGCTAAGCTAGTGACTACAATGATATTCAAACTCGACTTGAGTAATAAAAAAAAAATATGCTGACAGATTTTTCAATAAAATGATTTACAATTTACAGGAACCTAAGGGCTAAGCCGATGACTACGAAAGCTAAAAAGAAAGGCTTTGGTTCGGTTGGAGCTGAGTTTGTAGAGTAAAAACCGCCCCTGAAGTTTTTGGTGCCTGTTGGATAGATAGAATTAGTTATTTGGGATCAATCCCGGACTCTAGACCACTTACGCTTCTCATTGGTATCCCTAACTCCACAGGTGCGATATGATATGGTGGCCTTTCGCTTTTGGTTCACGTAACCTGGAATAAACAAACTAGGGGCATCCAATCTACCGGCGGCTATCAAACGGGACATATCCAACTCCAGGCGATGGGCCAGAGGTCCCTTGAAGTGGATAATCATCTGGATGCAGGCGCCGCCATGCAGTTCCCTGGTCTTTCGGGCATCCACATCCAACATCCACTCTGGGATCCCCATCACGGATCGCAATTCCTCCAGAAACTGGGCTCTAAAATATCAATTCCAAATTAGTTAAGGTACATTAAAGATAAATATTGATATACTTACACCACGAAGCGAGGTGGCTTTTGAAGGTTTATGTATTTTATGACATTGTGGTCGGGCTCAATATTTGCACAGGCAAATCGCTCGTGGGAGTTATCGGGTCCAAAGATCACAATGGACCGTCCAATCGCTCCTACAGGTGCCTCCAAAGGAAAGTTGGAGTCGGTTAGGACTACGCGTTCACCTCCAAGATCTAATTATTGATATATTTTATAAGTATTTTGTTATAAAATTGTATAATATTCTTTTGGCTGCCACTTTATTATTTATGGAGTTAAAATGAACTATCACTTACCAATAGTTCCCAAACGAGCGCCCACATCGCCCACGTAGCAACGCAAAGGATTATCCGGACTGCACTCCTGCTCATACAGATCGAGCTAAAGAAAAATTCCTTATTAGTATAAGATACATTCTTCAACCATAATTAGATAACTCACATTTAAAGGATCTGCCAGCTGTGTATAGTAAGGATTCCAGACATATCCCCCAGCCACACAACGCGTGTTTGTGGGCTTTACGGCTGCATCCACTCCCACGGGATTAACAAAGATCTGCCAATTGTGGTTTCTCGTGGAGTTTCGATCGTTCTTTCCCGGATGCCGTAACTTCACCTCTATCACCGTCTCGGACTGGCTACCATCATTGTGGATCAGTTGCGTCATCTTAACGTAACCATAGGCATAGCCCGTGGGATGATGGAATGAGGCGATGGCCCTGAGTTCCCTGGCCTCACTAGGACTATAGCCACGCTCCAGGGTACTAAAATTAGACATTAAAATATGTCAATAACTTAACAAGAAGAGGGTTCCTTACCTGCAGGCCCATCTTGCATTTTTCTGTTTCTTCTGAATAACCACTGATCGTCCAATAATGCTGTTGTACCCAAAAAGGGGAAGATTCGTGTCATTGTAAGAATCCTCGAACTGGGTGACTCCTTCCAGACCCCCAAACTTTCCACTCAGATCTCCCATCTCGTATTGGTCAGTGGTGCCCCTTCTGGAAGGAGGTGATGACTTTGGACTAACGTCGAAGGGATTCCAGTGGCCATATAAAGTGGAAGACTCGCAGGGAAAGGCTAAATTGGCTTCCACGGGAGTCTACATTAAATTTGAATTTAATCAGATTAATTTATAGATCTATTAATAGAATAAATACCCTGTGAATGTGATAGCCATTGTTATCTTGCAGTCCCTTAAGTTGCACTTCCACATTGCTGACATCGTACTCCGATTGCTGGGTGATCTCTACCCGACCACTAACAGTCAAAGGGTCTCCGTTGGCGTACCACTCCTTGGCCACCACTTTCCTTCGGAAGTGTCCAATTACCGCGGAGCAGGCCAATCGTTCGCCCCTGGCTTTTGGCCCACTATCCTCATAGATGACCAGGGATTTTCCCAGGATGCCATGCCGACCAGAGAGCGGAAGATTTCCATCCACAAACATCCTCCTGCTAATTTTCTGGGCAACCCTTCTGCCTCCGGCGATGGTGAGTCTGCCCGACCTCGCATCCATGGCACCCATTCGGCACATCGAGGGTAAATTGGGTTGGCAGAAGTCATCCACACTACGATTGCCCCAATCCACTCGGAAGGGATTATAGACGGGTCCTGCGGAGATACAGCGCTGTTGCCAATCGTAAAAGTCCTTCCCAGGCGCGTTACTGTGGATTGCCCAGCGGTGTTCGTAGGTCGTATTTTGAGTGGATCCATCTGCCTGGATTAAGTACTCAAATAGCACAGTGGTGTCCTGCCAAGGCTGCTCGGCCGGCTGACGGAAGATCACACGACCCACCACAGGGTAACGGAAAAGAACCTGATAATAGTATATATCAAGTTAAATAGATAAGAAATGAAAATGTATTAATTAACCACTAACCTGAGCCGTAACCATGTTCTGCTGATACACCCCATTCCGCTGATATTGCCCCAAGCTGGAACAGCCCCATATACTCTTTGTGATATTGGAGACATCAGTTCTATTAAAGGTGTATATGACCAGACTCCTCTGATCTATGCTATGACGTCCTTGAAGGGGCAGAAAGACATCCCAGTAGAGGCCATTCAACTCTGAACTCGTTCCGGGCAAAACGTACTGATGCCAGTAACCCTTGTTGCGACCCTGCAGCTTCCCAGAGAGATCGCCCAAGGGATACTGCTCCTGGGTTCCATAGCCGGGAGGGGGTATATTGTCATTTATCTCGCGGGGATTATGCATGTCTCCAGTGGTCAGGCAGTAGTCCTCGTGACCCATCCTTTGTGGCACTGGCGGCAGACTATGAATCCGGAAAGCGGCCACATCTTCGGCAAACTTTCGACTGACATGCTGGGAAAGTGGTGCTCCCAAGGTGAAATTGAGGAAAGTGGGGTCGAATTTGGAGCGCTGCATGAAGGTTACTTCTCCCTTGACACCGCCGGAGTTGATGAAAGTTCTGCGGTTAAAAATAAAATAATAATTGTCTTGTATGGAAAATATGGGACTTAAAATCGCACTCACTTGTAGGTCAGTGGTTGGACATGCCGAATCTTGGTACAAGCGAGATACGAATCCGGATGCTGGTTATCAAAAAGCACCAGGTAGAGGGTCCTGTGGGGAATAGTGAGATCTGAAGGCAGCAAAGCCAGCTGAGCATCCCTAAAAACACTGCGCTGTGGCGAACGAAGAGCATTTTTGGCCACCCCAATCCTTCCAAGACGCGCATCTAGATCACCAATGCCATTTCCTGCTCCACCACCTTGGGGATCGAAAACCAGCTGCAGGAAGTTGCAGTTATCCTCAGTACGGTGGTGATCATGCTTAAAGATGTCCGTCACATAGATCTTCCAGTGGTGCTGGGTGAAAGATGCCGCTTGACTTTTATCCTCCTCCAAAGCCGGTGGTTGTTCCCTGATATGGTACAGATCGGAGTAAATCAACGTATCCCCAATAGCTCCTTCCGCCGGAGCCAACCAACGGAAGTGAACGGATCCGGCTACGGGTGTGTTGAAACGAGCCTCCGCCATATGCTCTACAGAACTTTGGATGGTGGTGATGGTGGCGCAGATCCTGGCATTGGAATTAATCTCCGTAAGGACCAACGACTTGCCCCAGATTCCTCGATCTCCAATCAGCTGCATATTTCGCTCCCATGTGGAAGTTTCATTTCCAGGGAGCACCAGGTATTCCAGATCCTCATCGAAGCTAACAACTTGGGAACCCAAGCGATTGAGTTCGCAACGATCTTCGGGATCGATATTTGTGTAATCCACTGGGAATCGGCGTACTCCCCAACTCCATACTTGATCAGGATACTGCAGAGTGGCCTCTAGACTAGCCTTGATTTCCACCGTGGTGGCATTCATTTGCCGGAAAGTAATCTCTCCATGAAGACCTCTTTGTGAGATATATGCGATCAGATGCTGTGCATCAGCTGATTGATGAAAAATAAGAGTGAGAGTGGTTGATCGAGAGTGTGGTGAGTTATCACAAGGCTACACAGAGAGAAATTAGATTAACACCTAAACATATATTTATAAAACTTAAATATATTTGTATTCCTATTTTGATAAAAAAAAAATCGAATCTACAATTTTAAAAAATAATAAAAAGCAAGTTCAATAAAACTACTGTTTACAATTAGTTTACATTTCACTAGTTAGTTACAATATTTTATAGGTAAATAGTTAAAAAACTATCTGATGGTACTCAAATTTTCGTCGTTATTTTTCCCTGTGCACTTAAGTGCGTGGTGAGATGTTGCAGACACAGTCTGAGATACTTTCAATTTCTTCAGCCACGCAAGATTAGCATACAATGCGATCGATTCCCAGCACTTACCTCCACTTAAAGATGAAGTAATCCAGCAGGCTGCCGTGAACCACAAAAGGTGTCCCACTTGAGCCATAGTTCTGGTTTTCCCTCCCGGAATAACCAGATTACTGCAAAAAGTAATTTTCAATTGGATGTGGCAATCGTGGCTGACTTTCACATCGTATTGCGCATGCGTGCGCCTCGAAACTCGACTGAAAACTGAAAACTGGTGGCCCGAAGGTTTCGGCTTTGGCCATCGACTTGGCCAAGTGTGGGGAGTTTGCCACTGCGCTCCGCTTTGTTGGCTCCCCAGCTTTATCGGTGGTTTTGTTTTGACCTGTAACTGGTTTCCGGCACGGCTCAGCTGAGTCAGATATTGTAAGGTCCATACCCCCGAAAACCCCCTCCCCTGAGAAAGTCAAACTGCAATGGCTTAGTTGTTTTTTCAAGACGACTCGCTTATGCTTTATTCCAAGACTTCGTCATCGTATCATCATCTAGTTATGTTGTATAAAAACAGTTACTTGTTTACTATAGTTGTAGATAGTTTTTTTTGTTAATATTTCTGACCGGGTTATAATTTTTTAGAATTCTTCATTTTGCCGTGTATAGCTTAATTTATACTGAAGTAAAGATTCGATTCGCATTTAACAACTTGTTGCATGTTGCATTTTGAAATGGATTGGTGTGTGGTGTGTGCTCGTGTCGAGTGTTGAGTGTAAGTACATGGTATAAAGTGTGGCTTTTTCCGATCAGCCTAGGTACTAGTGGTTATGGGTACCTTATTCAAACTAAATCATCCAAACCCCCCCATCCCCATCCTGGGGGGGAAGAGGATCCTCCTCGAAGCTTCGAAACGCATTAACTAGAAACACTGGGTTGGTTGTTTGATCGTTTCTTCATATTTCAGATATCATATTGGGTTGTTGTTTTCTTTGTTTTGGGTGGTTTATAACGCTGATAGTTCATAAGCAGAAAGTTGTGGTAGTGGTGGTGATTAAGTTATGTAAATTCGCATTAAACAATTTGAGTGAATGAACTTAATGTTTCTTTGTTATTAGCCTAACTCTCGATAACTTGCAATAATATTGATAACTCATAACTGATAATCGTAATTGATATTGAAATTGAAACTGAGTAACGAACGATAGATATGCATAACGATAAATATTGTGTTTATAGAAGGATAAATAATTGGCTCTCAGTTAAATGTCCCTAACAATAGTTTGCTATAGGTTTGCCTCTCTCTCTCCTGGTCCTGCGAGATTTAACGAACGAAAAAAGAACATCAAAACTCACAAAACTCGTTTAAAAACTCATATTCATATTCAAATTCAACTCGTGGGTCCAGGCCTAACGAATCCAGCCTGGCTACCCATCAACATCATCTTCATATTCGTCTTCGTCTTCGTCTTCGACCTCGTCCTCCCTACATCATCACATCCTCATTTTTTTCATTATCATTTCGACCTCGATCTCGATCTGGTATTCATCTCTCTCTGGCATTCTTCAACGGACAGCGATTAAAATAGACACGGCTTGGTTGTTGTTTTTAAGTTTTTTTGTTGATTTTATAGATGTTTTTAAATAAAATAGATAGCATTTGTTTTATAAATTTTACGTGTAAAATTTAACAGTAAATCAACTAGAAAACTAACGCGTCAGTTCTTGCCGTGACAGTGAACGTGATCGTAAGTATCCCTAACTATGATGGACAGATACATGGTAAATGGTTCTGATCGCTACCAAAAGTTGCTGAAGAAGTTCAGTTTCAGTTGTGATCGGATGTTGCTGATCTTGTTGGTGGTGTTGGTTGTTCTTGGTGGTGGTGGATAACAAAAAAGAGATTACAAGATACTGAGAATCTACATATGTAAACGAGCGTTTCTTTTAATTACGTTTATTATTACTGATTTGACTGATTGATTTAACGTTCTGATTCTGGCTGTAAGATGGATGCTAAGTTAGAAGTTAGGATGTGATCTCGGGTGCCTTAGGCGGCCTCCTCCTCCTCATCTTCACCCTTGCCGGTGAGCATCTCGATCAGGGCGGCGGTATCGATCTGGTTCTTGTCGTCGATCACCATCTGATCGTAGGCATCATCGACCTCCTTCATGGTGAACTTGTCACCGAAGTTCATGAGCATTTCGCGGAATTTGTCACCGTCGATGAGACCATCGTTATCGAATGTTTTGAAGGCAGCAATAACAACTTCGTCTTCATCGTTGGCACCGGAGGTGGCCATGCGGTTGGCGAACAGGGTCAGCAACTGGGTGAAGTTGATCGGACCCGAGGCCTCGCCCAACATAGCGTCCAACTCCTTGTCGTTGGCGATCTTGCCGACGGAGTCGAAGGCAGCGCGCAGATCGTTCTTGCCAATAATACCGTCCTTGTCGGCATCCATGAGTTGGAAGGCCTAATCGATCCCGCACAGAGAGACAGAGAGATAGAAAGAAAGAGTGGGTTGGTGACTTGGTCCTTGACAAGTGCGATAGATGCTTGTACGATGGGTGATTGGATGGGTTCGGGATCGGAGTGGAATGATAGATGTGGGTTGATAGATGCGCCCAACACTCACCTCCTTGAACTCGGCGATCTGCTTCTGCGAGAACACAGAGAAGACCGAGGAGCCAGCGCGCTTCGACTTCCTGGAGCCGCGGGATCCGCCCGACGCTCTCTTCGAACCAGTGGCGGATGCGGCCGGGGCAGGAGTTGCGGCTGGTGCCGGGGTTGCTGCCTCGGATGCGGCCTCAGAAGCGGTTTCGGAAGTACCACCCTCTTCCTTGGTCTTCTTCTTCTTAACCTTCTTCTTCTCATCGGCCTAGGGGGAAAAAAGAGGGGTTTGATTAGTATGGGTTGGGCTATTTGAGGGTTATGGAGTCGGTGGTCAGTCAGATAATCCTTGCTTGGAAAATCTTAAACTTTTAGATCGTCAGGAAGATTCCATTCGAAGATCTGAATTGAAAATGTATACTTTTTAAGGATATATTATCCAATATTCATTTCTAGGATGTGTAATGGAAGATTCTCCAGTTTTAGGGATGTTTCTTCATTTAAAAGTCATCAATTGAAATTGAAAGTAATCCATAAGAAGGTTTTCCATTGGAAAGGTTGCCCATTAGGAATAGGCCAGAAAATATGTATCTGGGGCGAAAAGTTTTCCACTTGGCTAAAAATAGCCCGGTCGCATGTTACGTAAGCTCTCCGCCGTGCGCCACTTGCCGTCTCGCTCGCTCCCCGACACGGATATCGGATTACGTTACTGACGCGTAACACTCGGATCGATCCATTTATAGAATTTTCTGCACTATTCTCACTGTGAAAAGGTGAATTGGGGTCACCATGGAGTTATGTTCACTTCATATTCATATCTTCTTTTTCTTTCTTGAATGCAAATGATTCACTGCACTGATCGGTCATTATCCTTGCTGCTTATATCCAGTCACTGAAGGTCCAGTTCGGTTCGGTATTCAGTTCGGTTGATATTCCGGGACGTATCCTTACCATGGTGCTGAACTTTGATGTGTTGTCTAATCGAGTCGAGCCGTCAGAGCACACTGAATCTCTGGCTGATTTTATCGCCAAGACAATGATGTTTTAAGAGCTCGGAGGAGCTCTTCTTCTTCTACCTCTTGGGGCACTTCGGCGGGGATTCGGCAATCTTCGGGAATCTTCGGGTGCCATTCGCTGTATCTGTGTCTACAATATTCGTGCTGCCTTTTTTAGTATCTGCAAGGCGAGGTCCGCCCAGGCGATCGGCGGGGTGGTGGCGGCTATATCTATATAGCTATAGCCATGGGGTATAGCCTATGGTGTAGCTGTATCCGAGTTGTTTACTCATCGGCCGCTGCTCTAATCAAAAATCTAATTTTAAAGGCAGAGAAAATGCTTTTGGCTTTGGCTTTTGGCGCAGAAGCCTATACATATGTTCGGAATTTATTTCGGGGCGATTCGGATTGGTTCGGCTCTCTGTTGTGGATACATTTCCCCATGTTCAGATTTTGTTTTGTTTTCTTTTATTTTGCTCTGCTCGGCCCATCACTTTTCTAGAGGCCACCCTCCCAAAGGTGTCCTCTTGCGCTGAAATCACCTACATTTCCCTTGGCAGCAGCACATACATATCCAACTTATAACATAAGTCTATTCATGCCTATATACTCGATGTTTTGCCTTGCCTATTTTACGTTTCTTTTTCTGTTTTCGAAATGCCCCGTACATTGTGCAATATGAAGAGCGCCGAGAATTCCAAATCTATAGATCTGTATACACACAAAGATCGGACGGATTTCGTGTCGCATAAATATCCAACGAACCCGATATTGGACCAGAGTTATTTCGGTGATCCATGGACATTGCATAACAATGCGGAGGTTTTTGATTTTATTTTTTTCTATTTTAATTTTAAAACTTTGTTGTACCACGTCATGATACATTAACCTTGTTACTGCATGCATATATACATATCCCAAATAAAACATATATTTCAAAATATGTTTAAAGTTGGGAAAATTATGCAAATTTTAAATGACTAAAACAATTTTTAACAAAAACGAGACATTAAGTCATTATAGAATAAGTCAATTTTAACAAACATTTTAAATCTATTATGAACTGTTACGAAATATAATCCATTTAGTACATATTTATTTTTATATAAATACATATTCCTATAAATAATAACTCAAAAGTATGAGGTGCTTATTCATAAATATATGTTTACGGTCTGAAATTGGTTATTTTTCCTTTAATGTTATTTGCCTTCTCCAAAATAAAAAATAAAATGATTAATAATAAGCAAAACATTCAAAGAAAACGTATATATGTGACGTCATTAAGCCAAGTTGTGTGTCATCTTTTTTCATTCCCCCCTTTTCTAGTGCAATAATTAATGAAGCTATAATGCTTATTTTGCTAACGGAAAATATATCAATTAATGATGGGATCCGTGTGAGAAAGCCTTCATAACTCATCGATCAGACATAATGAAAATCAATAGCGAATGCAGTCTTCTTCGTGCTCCATTGAAAGTGATTTTCTGCAAAAACTCATTTGGCGCTGCAATATTGGCACGATACCAGGCGACATTTTGGCCTATGGCCAAGCAAAACAAGAAGGAATACAAGGAAAACTACCCACATTATAATACGCAATGTAGCATTGAATATATGCAAAAAACTATAAATAGAACAAAGTGCAAAAAACGAGAAAGACACAGTCAAAGGAATGTTAAAATTAATGAAAACTGCGGCAAATGTATTCAATTTTCCAAGGTTCGCAAGTATTTGGGAATATTTATGGTTTTGACACTTTGGAAACATTGTTTATGGAGAGGTTAACAATCAAATAGGGAATATAACAGCCTACACATAACATTTGTTTATCTCATGGTTTTCTAAATTTAAAAGCCAAATCATCTTTATCGATTTACTGGGTAAGTCTGTTTGGGTATACACAGTTCCACCTGATACATGAGCGAACTTGGAGGCTGCGTACTCGGGAGGTCGTACGTCATTGGGAATCAACTGTATTCAGTCCCCGCTACGCATTCCTAACACATCTGCGCACCTCTCCTCACGCCTTGGCTGCCCGATGGCCGAAAATAGAAGAGCCAACGCGAACCACTGTGCTCCCCATCTCGATCTAAAAGAATAGTTCGGATTATAGAAAAAGATCTTGGCCAGTCAGGTTCTGGCTTACCGCTTTGTCAAAGTCGTTGGACATTCCCATAGAGACGAGCACCGAATCTGGGGCCAAAGAGTGCGCCTCACAGATGGATCGGTGCACTTGCATAAGCGATACAAAATCCGGATTGGGTCCATTGCTGTAATCAAAGCCAAAAGCGCCAATAGTCATTATGCCCCTCAGGTTAAGATGTTTTAGGTTGCTCTTGATGAACTGGTAAAGCGCAGTAGCATCCTTGGCTGTGATTCCGCTTTTGACTAGAAAAAATTGAAGAAGAGGAAGTGAGTATATAATTTGTTAATTTAGAATTTCCAAGCTCACCGTCCTCGCCACTTGTGTTGATTTGAATGAGCACCTGAAGCGGCTGCTCAGGAGCTGGTTGTACTTTTGACCAGGCTGCATCCAATTTGGTAGCCAGCTTCTCGCTGTCGACTGTTTGGATCATACTCAGGTTTGGCACCGACAGCACCTATAAAAAGAGTAAGAAAGGAATAAATTTGTCGGTTGTTGTAAGTTTTATACAAGCTTTTTATAGTTTGTAGACATTATGAAGCCAATCCAAGTTGATTTTGTTAATCTTGCTGCTATGCAATTAAGGAATAAAAAGTCACCTTTGTTACTTAGAATGTTTAAACTTTGCACTCTAGATCCTTCAAAACGCTGTGGACCAAATCTTCACAAAGGTTTCTACATATTAAAATGAACCAATGCATTACAGACTTCTGTGTCACCTCCAGATAGATTGAGTTCTTTGGTTAAAACCTGTAAACAAAGCTGACCTTGTTGATTTTGTTGCTCTGCATGTGACCTATGAAGTGCCACCTGATGTCGGGACACTTGGCCAGGATGTCCGGATGGCGGCTCTTCTCCTCCAGTTCCTGGACATAGTTCTCGCCAAAGTCTCTTTGTCCAGCTTCGTAGGCCTCGATTACGGCTTCAGCTGGCTTTGTTTTGCTTACTGCGACGAGAAGGGGCTTTGCAGCTTGCACTTCCTGAGAAAAAGATAACAATTTAATTATAAGAGATCATACATGGAGGCGATTCAGGGTAATTCCACCTTGGGACGCTGCAGGAGCACCTCATCAATCCGCTTCAACACGTGCTGCAGGCCGGCTTTTACGTCGAACTCCGCCATTGTCCGTTTGAGCATTTAACTGCAAAGGGGTTTGTAATAAATCTACTTTATATATAACCTAAGATAAATCGTAGTTATAGTAGTTAACTCTACTGATAAGAAAGTTGCCCTGTAAAAATAAAAACAAAATTACCACGGCTGTGAAATCAGCTGTTTGATAGTGTGACCACTGAACATTAAAAAATACTAAAAATATACTCTCTATTTTCAAAAATACGAATATCATTTTTTAAAAGGCGGGAAAATTTGAAGTCAGATTGCTGAAAGAGTATAACATTTTATTTATTAATTTTTTATTTATTGAGTGTAGTCAATGCAGAGCAATAAAACTAATAAAAAAATAAAAATATAATAACTTATCTTTCCTTATATTAAGAACCATTTCCAAAATCATTGATATTATATTGAAAATAATTTGTTATTAGAGTTTGGGAGCCCAAAGACAGTTTTCCTTAAGTATATCTTGCAAAAAAACAATATCCCATTGCCTTTGCCTTGGCAGTAAAGTGCTGCCGCATTTTAACCTTTCGAAACCCTGTGCTAGGGAGAAATGCCTTCACTGGGACCCAGACAGACTCCTCTACTTGAACCATGGCGGACGCCATCAGATGCGCCTGCGATTCCCTGAACTCCGTCGTGGACTACCTGGTGACCATGAGGATCTGCGAAATCCGGCATTGCCTCGAGTTCCTCGGAGTGGCACACACGGAGGTCCTCGCAGGCGTAGTCCTGTTCGTCCTAATGCAGTTCACCAAGTTCACGGCCGTCTTGCTGTTGGCCATTCTGCTGGCCTACGGAATATTCTACTTGGTAAAGAATGATCTATTTATTTCAAACCCATTTAACTGAAAAATTCGCAGTGGGACACCTACTTCCCGGAAATCAGTCAATTTGGTCACAGGGGTATGAAGATGTTCCGGAACGTACGCACCTCTGCCAATTTGCCGCCTTTTGCCTCCGACACTGAAGAGAGCCCTGGTAAGTTTAGCTTAAAATATAGTGATTGAAATTATCTTAACTTAAATCATATCTTTCTAGGAGAGTACTTCATTAGTCCAAAGGTGCAGCAGTACACCAGTGGCATGTTAACCCCGCCAAATGCTCTCAAAATGCCAACGCTACTACCTATGTTACCAACGAAAAACATGAGGACAACCAGCCTGCAAACAGACCGCCAACGCAAGGAAGAGGAAAACAGACGAGGATCTCGGGGACGAGCTCACGCATCTCATCGGGAGTCGCAAGACCCGGGAAGACATCGCCAGGAGCGTCCTTACTGGCGATCTGTTAGTCCCGAACCCGAAAGGGAGCACCACTCGTCCAAAAGAAGTTCCCATGGAGCCAGTGGAAGTGGTGGAGGCGGTGAGTCCAGGCGGATGTCGAATGTCCTGCGAATCCCGAATATCACCAGTGGGGTGGTGGACACCAGAAGACTTCCCGCTATGACCAGTGAGCACCTTAAACGGCTGCCCAATATAACAAGTGGAGAAGGAAGGAGAATCCCCAAAGAAACTAGAGGTTCCAACGAATCAAAGAAGTTGTATAATTTAACCAGTAGAGAAGCTATGGAGTCTCGAAGGGTTCAAAAAATAACCAGCGACACCAATGAATCGCGAAGATTACCAAACATAACTAGTGGTGAAATGAAGGAATCCCGACGAGGTCAAGGAGTAACCAGCAATACCAATGATTCTCGACGATTACCCAATATAACCAGTGGGGAAGTTAAGGAAACCCGAAGAAGTTCACATCCACGAGGTGGTGAGTCGCGACGTTCATCTCAAGGTCATAGAGATGGCGGAGGTGGTGGCGAGTCTAAGGCCCGCCGTCCTTCGGATAAATCCCATCCAGCCCAAGGTCGACGACCGGAGGAGCAATCGAAGCAGCGACGGAGCAACAATGGCCATTTCGGAGTGACTAAGCGGCCCTTTCCGGAGGATCACTACGAGCGGTTGAAGATAGAGAACAAGGAGTACCAAGCCCGCCGTTTGCAGGCCAGTGGTCCAGCTGGATTCCGTCAGACCTCAAACAACCCCACCTTCGAAGGAGCTCTACTCACCAAACAGGATAACTTCATTGCAGGTCATCGCCAAGGCGACAGACGTGAAACCCAAAGAAACTCCAAATCAAGTAAGTAAACGGGGGATTTATCACTCACAAAAGTATAATATTTATTTCAAAATAGGTAACCAGGGCAAGGATGCCGGTCATCGGTACAGAGCGCAACCACATCGCATGCTCAATCCGATACTTTAGAATGGACAGAAGCAGCATTCGCAAAAAGTCCACATTTCAAAGTGGGGCTGACAAGTAAGAGCTTTAAATCCCCCTATAAATGTCCTAAAAGTTAATGTATTCTCCAAAAGTACTTCACAAACCAGCAATGAATCGAGAAGGACTATCCAATTTGACGAGTATCCGAAGACAATAGATAGTTGCGATGACACTGATGAAAGTTCAAGTGACAGCTCCTCAGAGAGCGCTGTCAAAACAAAGCCGAAAATAGCAATAGTAAAGGATAAATTACCAGACAACTCGCAGAAACAAGAATCCAGCCGTGAACAAGTGAACAATCCAAGGGAGTATCCCTTTGTTGTGGAGATACCCGAGCAAGAGGAAAAAAAGAAAAAGGGGTGCTGTTTTGTCAAATTAAAAGACAAATTATGCGATCAGAAAAAGAAGGAAACAAACTGAGCCCAATTTCTATGTTTATCTAAATTCCTGTGTTTTCCAAACAAAATAAACACGGCAAAGGCATTTTGTACAAATATTTTGTAATACTTTTTGTAAGACTAAATCTTTAAATTCATAAATAAAGAAATGATATTACCTGAAAAGGTATATAGATTAAAATTGATGTTTTGGGTACTTACTACAAATTTTTAAATATATTTCTGAAAAGTAATTGCATCTTATTAAAGCCGTACTTGTAAAAAATCAGTTTAAAGATTTAAAATAATAAAAAGTTAACGTTTTATGGGCAGCACTTATCCACCAAATTAACTAACGCCTTCAATCAGCTGTTTCGGTATTTTGTAGTAACAATATTGACGAAGTTGGCAGCTCCATTCGTATGTTTTTGTTTTGCATCGGGATTTAGAATAAACCACATTCCTTAAAATAGAAATAAAACCCATCATTCGGGGCTAATGCCATTTCGAATACCTTCAACAAGATGACCATCTTCAATCTGTACATATTTGATAAGTTCGGAACGCTACTCCACTACGCAGAATGGAATCGCACGAAAAAGTCGGGGATCACTCGAGAAGAGGTAAGTTCAATAAGGAATTCTACGATTTTAATTTATTAAATCTGTTTATTCTCAGGAAGCTAAACTTACCTACGGCATGCTCTTCTCCATCAAGTCCTTTGTGAGCAAGATATCGCCCCATGATCCGCGGGAAGGATTCCTCTACTATAAGACCAATCGCTACGCCCTGCATTATCTGGAAACTCCCTCGGGATTAAAGTGAGTTTATTTAATAAACTAAAAGGATAAATAGGAATTAGAGCATCTACAACTGTATGCATTTATAGTTATCTTATCAGTACCAGTGTAGTTATACTTTTACAAAACATGTTAAACTTGACTTCACCTGCATTCATTCATCATATATAAAAGTTTCAAGACTTTAAAGAATTTAAATGTGAATTAGTATTCGGCTTAAATAACTCTCTGTAATCCATACAAAAACCCGAACGGAATTAACTGAAAAGTTGTAATTTAATACTGTATGACGTCACAACTTGTTTAAACGTAATTAGATTATGAAATGTTCCACGTTAAGTATCCGGTTTCATTAAGTTGATTAATTTAAATTCCCATCAAAACCCCATATCATTTTCCGTCCTCCGAATCTAGAAAAAGGGAAATATCATTGACTTCTATTTAAGAGGCATTCTTCAAAAATCCATTCTTTTTCTCCAGATTCGTTCTCAACACGGACACGACGGCCATCAACGTAAAGGAGCTGCTGCAGCAGATGTACGCCAAGGTGTGGGTGGAGTTCGTGGTGCGGGATCCACTGTGGACACCCGGCACAGTGGTCACCTCGGAGCTGTTCCAGTCCAAGCTGGACGAGTTCGTTAGGCAGTCCCCCATCTTCGGCATTCGCAATATTTAAGCAAATAAATAGCTTTAAGCTCCCATTACCAAGACAATAGCGAATGCTATGCAAATTTTGAACTCGGAAACTCAAAGGTCTATGTCATTAGCTCCGAATTGCAAATTACGCTGACAAGTGCTCTGAAATGCAGCCCGCGAGATCCGGGCTCCGGAAATGGTATGCACTTAAAAATTGTCTGCGGGGCGGCGAGGAAAAACTGGCCCCAAAGTTGCGCAAGCCCTGTCTTTTGCTGTTGTCCACTGTCCAACGACCAGCACTGACAAAGGGGGACAAATGTCAAATCGGTGGCTGCAACTCGGAGTTTTAGTCAGTTCCACGAACAACTGATAAACTGACTGAATGTCTGAATAAATGACTGGCTGAGCGGGTGCCGCTGCAGACTGGTAGGGATTACACTTGAAAATTAAATGATAGTAAGAAAAATCTAATCTTAGAAGTATCACAGAATCCGCTTCCATTTCAAAAATGTCTTGAACAACCCCGAAAACTCCAAGACTTCCAGACTTGTCATTGACTTTGGTAGGAAGAGATTTTAACGACTAGATAGAGTATAAAAAGCATGTGATAAGATCAAATATGTATATGATTTCCAAGGCAGTTAAAATTTGTTTTAATCAAATAATTTGATGGCTTTTTTTGCATATTAATTAGTTGATAGAGATATAAGGGCGAATATTTAGCAAGATGAAAGTGATCTGATAAATTATGTAAGTAGTCTTGGCCCTATTTTTGCACGTGTAACTGCAATTTTTGAACAGACAGCTGAGTTAGAGTCAAGGGTTTTCGCAACTATTCGTTGAAGCCGAGGAAAATGAAAATGATTTGCAGAATGCATCCATAATCGGGGGAGCAGCACGTGAAGCTGAAGCCGCCGAAACCAGTCGCTTTAGCTCCGCTATTGCGGATCCACAACGGCAGCATGAACTAGCAAATATACAAATATGGCAATACACAGATACCGCTGTGAATGCTCTTTCCTATACGCCCGATGTCTCACTTATTCAAAACTTTGTGCAAGTCACCAGACATTTGAACTAAATATGTTTTGTATGTTTTAGCGCTCTTTTTTTTCTTCGCATTGTCTTTGACGAATTTTTAAAACGGGTTTTTAACATTGCAAAAGCCGCTGGCGGGACAATAAAAATGGAACCACAAAGCGGTTTCTTTTCTCCGCGATCGAAGAAATCAATTTCAAAGCCAAACGTCCAGGCCGAAAAGCACAAATAAATCAAATGCTAGGCCGGGCATCAAAAGATAATGATGGAACCTGTGGACCACCGAAATTCGGCCCGAGAAAACCAAACCGAGAAAATACCATCGAACGCACGCACAGGTTACAAAATACACATGAAGGTGCCCTTTCAAAATCCGGCAATTGCATAGACATAGGCACTCAAACCCATACCCATAGATTGGGATCTTGTGGAGACCAGTTCCGAAAGAGAGGCTGCATATCGGCGATCACATGGTTGTAGGTATAGGTCTTCGATGCCATCGCATCGGCTTCCAATTAACCGTGGATCTGGTAGGGATTTACGGGGTCTCCGGGGAATTCGGAGTGCCGGAGACGAAGCTTTCTGTTTTCATTCGCAAAAGTTACGCAAATTTCGGGTTACTCGTCTGTGGTTTTCGTCACCAACTCCGGATCCGCGGCAAGGTTATTAACGGTTTGCTGGTCAGCGCTTAGGAATTGGAAATTGTCGCCCGGTCACGTCATTAAATGACCGCTATCTTGATTGCTTTACGACCGCTGCAACCTTTTCCCGTGCGTAATTAAAAGTTTAACGAGCAGTTGTGCCGGGTATTTAGTTAAAGAGAGAGCAATCTTGAGAGAAGACACCGCCATGCGACCACCCACACGAATCTCGTGTGGCGATCAAGGCCCTTTGGCCAACCGGAGGCGGACCTGATCTGCCAGCATAGCCATAAACAAGCCCATCGGCAAGGCACATTGAAATATTATGCAAATTCATAGGCCTAGCTCTGACCAAAAATGGTTGTTTTGCCGAGCCAAATTGGGGGAAATGCTCGAAAAGAAATCTCATATATTTCGCATAAATCTTTAGATAACACAGCCAGAGTTCAGGCAAGGGCAGTATTGTTTACCCCCAAAGGGATTTGGTTTGCCTCACCACTGATCATTTGTTTATCTCCCACTTGAAAACAGAAAAACATTAATTAAAATCAGCTAAAAATAGATAAAAAGAATAATTAATATGCTTAAAAATGCGAACGTAACTAAGCTAAATTTGTAAGAGTTCTGAAATGAATAAAAAAGTGAACTTTGTCCACAGCAAAAACTAAATGAAAGTGGAATAACACGTTTTAAGGTCATCGATTATAAAAGAGAGATCCAAGTTCTTTGTGTAAAATTCTAGAAAACCTTCTGGAATATTCATTTGATTTGACCCGATGGACACGCCTCTTATTTATGTTTTTTTGAAGCTATGAATGCAGATTTGAATTTTCAATTTAGTTATACTAACTGACTAGCTAATCTTAATCATTGGTAAACATTTATTAGTACTTAGTACTTGATTATGGAAAATAATAAAAAGATCCTAACCCATAACTGAAAACCATAGAGCTGCTAGAATGAACTGATCTAAATAAACGGAAGCGTATTCTGAGGAAAAATAAATTATTTTTTGCATGGTCATGGTTTTTAGAGCTGGGCGAGTTTTCAACTTTTCCAATGAGTGGCAACCAATGCTTTGATGTAATCTCGATCCAGCCCCCTGGGGCAACCTTCAACTAACTAGGCCCACAAAAATGGGCTAAATTGAGTGCTCGTTAGGTGTCCACTGGGTCGTCACCAATTAGGTGACGATGACAGCCAGACAGCGCTAATGAGATGACGATGACACGATAGGGTCTCGCTTTTTGGCCATTGCTTGGAATGTTTGTATTGGCAAAGCACTTGACCTTCATAACAATTGGTGTATAAGTTAACAACACTTATAAAATATCAGGATATTGTATTTTTTCCATTCCAATGGTTTATCCTTTCAACCAAAGGATAAAAGAAAGGGACCCTAATATTATACACCTTCCCTAAAGCTTTAGGGTAATAACAAAATGTATAAAATATCATAAGATTGTTTAAATGATTTTTCCATTTTAAAATGTGTTATCCTATCAACTGAAGTATTGAAGAAATACACTTCCTCGAAGCTTTTCTAACCAACACTTATTTAATTTTCTGAATATCAATCAAGAAATAATTCTATATAAATATTTATAAAATGATCAGATCTTTTCTCTGTAAGCATACAAGTCATGAAAACAATGAGTGGCAGAAGTAATGAAGTTTTATGGTAATCGGGAATTCCCATCCACTTGATGCAAAAAGGGCGATGCTCCAGGAATTCCCCTTGAATGTCTGATGGCTTGAACCTTTTCAAGGTTCTCGTTCTTGAGATTGAGTTCGGTGTACGTGCCAAGTGCACGTAGGCCTGCCTAAATGGAGGAACTGAGGGGCAGATGGGGCATGTGGGGAAGTTAGCAAATCGATTAAGGAACTAGTATAGTCACGGCGTCTAGTCGCGGTTCCTTGCGTCAGTTCCTGTGACTGTACGATGACACGATCTCCAGATTGGACGCCTCTTTCGTCACGTATTCCAAAGTCGAGGGAAACCAGTTGGCGCCTAAGCAACCACTAACTCCGCCTAGTCCCGCCTACTCAGCCCACTTAAATGTGTAAAATAGTGATTTAGATGACGATGGTGTTCATAACAATGGCAAAAGTCGTTTCCATTTCCCATTTTCATTTCCATTTGCATCTTAATTTCGTCACAGCCTCAAATTGTCATTAAGTGTGACCTGTAAATAGTTTCGTTTCAGTGGGTGGGTGAAAGGGAAATCTCATTGTGGGCTTACGACTTTAATTTGCATCTAAACTATATATTTTAATACGAAGCTACTTAAAGTGGGCGATGTTTTCACCTACAACAAAGCCTCGATGATTGTTAAGATACATTTCAACTAGGGCCTTTGCTGCACTGATTATCATCTTTTTGTGTCAACCTTAAATATGTGTACATATTTATTTTAGCACATTCATCTTTTATAAGATGAGATGTTTTTGTGCAATTATTGTCAATGCCCTTCTAGGAAAGCAGATAAACAACTAATGGCTTAAAAACGTTCTAAATTTTGCAAGTCGTAATATCTGTAAAGTTGTACCTAAAGATCTTACAGCCTGCGGAATTTAGAGTGTTTTCAATAAATAATGTTGACTGTAAAATAGCACTAAAACGTCTAAGCAAACAAAAAAATTAATTTAAAATAGACAAACCTGGGTGTTACTTAAATATGGAAAAGTATCAAATCAATTTGTCACTACAAAACTCATCTTTTGAGTTCTGTTAATACTTTTAAACTACCATGGATATATTTATTTTGTGACTCACTAGCAAATATAAGACTGAGTTCTTATAATGGGTTTGCTTACCGATTTCACAACTTCAACATTGACGTCAATTGTTGATATAGGCTAGGCTTGGGTATATTTAAGATTGTATATTAAAAAACAGTTTTCGCGCTTCTTGTTTACTTGAATTTATATTATCTGCGAAAAATGTTGAAAGCTTCCTAGAACTTTAAAGTTGGCAGCTTCTTAGCCGGATAATTCCAGATTTAATGGAAGATTTGGTTTTCATTATATACGTAAATTGTTGATCTCAGGCAAAGATTTATTCAAAAACTGTTTTCGCACTTATGGTTCATTTGAATAAGGAGGTTTTTTTCCAGGCATTAAAAACTTTCCAAGTTCACATCTTTAGCTCATTGCAAAGTAAATGGGATTACTTCATATTTTATGCCCAGGTATTTGTCACTCCCTAAAAAGACAATACCTCAAAAACCCCAAACCATTGACCAATGGAAATTCGATTCACTTTAGATTTTTGAATTGTTTTTATTTGTAAATATTTATTTTCTTTTTATTTGTTTCGGCATATTTTGTTGTTGTCGTTTATACGTAAGTTTGTGTGTGACTTATAACTTATGTCGTACCGTGCTATCTGCTAAATACCTAAACCTACACAAATGAAGATACGAAAATGAGTGGATGTGGGGGTGTCTGGTTGTGTGTGTGAGTGTGTATCTGTGTGAGTGTTAACCATTGCGGTGCAAGTTGGTTTGGAGTGAAGATATAGATAATGATAGAATAGGGTTTAATTTAAAAAACGATTATCGACTATGTCCCGCCCTCGCATAGACGCAAGATAAAGTGACGTTCCTTCCCATCAGTGATCCGCGAGCCCATCTCGATCTCTAGATGCCTGGACGCCAGTATCCCGAAATCTAGGGATCTCTAGTTGGCCACCTTCTTCGACTTCTTCATCCGCTCGCCCTCGTTCTCGTTCTCGTCCAGCTTGGCGCTCTCCGTGCTGCTGGACTCGGCATCGTACTCCAGATCCGGATCGGGCACCTCAGCGTAGTGCACGTGGCCCACCATGGTGGCTCCGGCCACCACTCCATCCTTGAACTCCTCAGGACCGCCCATCTGGGAGGCGTGAGTGCCATCGCCATACTTCTCCAGGGTGCGACGCACCAACTCCTTGGACGGCTGCTTCATGTTCCAGGCCCATCCCAACTTGTGGAAGGCATCCAGCACCATGGTGGTGAAGTTGACGGTGTAGTTGCCCAGCTCAGCTGCTTTGTAATCCCAGGGGAAGACGTGGTGGTAGTTGTGCCATCCTTCGCCCATGGCCAACAGGGACACGTAGATGTTCTCGCTGGGCATGATCCGCCTGATGAGAAAGATAATAAGATATCAGTTAGACATATCTTTAGAAATAGGTTCAATAAACTCAACTAAGAAAAAAGCCAACCTCTCTTAGAACAAGCATAGCTATAGTAAATCTGTTAGGTCTCTCCTTAGAACTGAGTTAAATAAACCTAAGTGTGAAAACAATAAGTTTCTTTTTAAATCAAAACAAAGGCTTTCGTCTCATAAATCATAACCTCTTTTTGGGCTAAAATTAAAAAATGTTAAGCCATAAGAATGAGAAAATGCAGACATAAATAAGTTATTTTACAAAAGAATCTCGGTACACAATAAAAAAACTTATTTATGTTGAATAATTTTATCGACATTTTAAAGAAAACTACAACCTACACGATCTGAAATATACTTAAATAATGTGGATTTTACACTTTAACAATTGTTATGCGAGCTAAAAATATGATCTCTTTGTATTTTGGGTTTGTATATTCTTCATTCTATTTTTATCTGAAAGGTGTTAAAGCGTGAGATTTATTTTTCGCATGCCAAGTCAGCAGAACAATGCATTGAGTAATGGGGAAGTGACCTGTATTCATGCTCAAAATGCAATATGTTAATGTCAGCATCCTATTGACATAATATTTGTGGGGGAAGACTCACTTGTCGTAGGGGCGGGATCCCCAGAGATGGGCGGCACTATTCACGGACCAGGTGAAGTTCAGGCTGCTCACGTAGCGGAAGAGGCACTGCTGCACAAAGGCCAGCGTCCAGGTTTCACCCCAGCAATAAACTGGGATCACGGTGGGCAAGATGAAGCAGAAGAAGGTCTTCAGGGGGATGAAGTATTTCTGGTGGAATCGCACCACGGGATCCGCCAGAATATCGCTCATGTCGATCTGACGACCACGTCGGAGAACTTCAGGGTGCTTCAGCATCATCAGCCATCCCACATGGGAGAAGAAAAATCCCCTGTTCGCATTGTGGGGATCCGCATCCGTCTCCGAGTACTTGTGGTGAACTCGATGGTCCCGAACCCAGTCGTACAGGGTGTTCTGAAAATGAATTATATTAGTTCGAAAGAGCTGCAAATATGACATAAACTAAAGGTTTCCTAGTCATTTTTATCTATCCAAATATCATGTGTCTAAGACGTTACACAACTATCTGTTTGAAAATAACGAAATAACCAATATAAATGTTCATAAAATATAAAAACATTTGATTGTAAAAACGAACATAATTTTTTACTGAACATAAAATCCCTCCTGCGGGGAATCCTTATCTAAAAGTGACAATCAGCGGGGTTCATTTAACACTCCATCAAATTTGATTGTTCCTCTTAATCTTCAGGTTGCACAGTATATACATATATATATATATCTTTCACGCTCCCCATCAAAATCTAAACTTCTGCGGCTGAGAGCTGCTGCGCTTAATCGCTGCAGTCATTAAATAAGACAAATGTATCTGCGAGATACACAAAGCAAAACACTTTTGCCGGTCGTCGCAGTCGCGAGTAGTTGGAATTGTCAATTTTACAGTTTGTCAGTCGCGACAGGCATTAAGTTGTTATACTTAATGATGCAATTAATGCTAATTGCATTACAGCCCCGAAAAAAAAACGAAGGTGGCGCGTCAAATGAATTGGCAAATTGCGGACAAGTCTTCAGGTGGCATTACGTGTGCCAAAGGTCGAGGGATCCGATCCTCATCTTGAGAAACTCACCTGTCCGGCCACGCAGTAGCAGACCATCAGAATGGATCGCAATACGGTGTTGGCCTTGTAGCTTCGATGGGTCCAGAACCTATGGGCTCCGGCCGTAACTCCAAATCCAGCCACGCCGCCAACGAAGAATGCTGCAAGATACATAAATTAAAAGATAGATGTAAGTGTCGGCTATAAAGATTCGGACAAAGGCAGTGCTAATTGGATGCCAAAAGAAAAACCCGAAATTACATTTCCGCAAATTGAGCTATTTGAGGCAGGGTGCTAATTCCGCCGACAAACAAATGGAGTATAAAAGAGAACCGAGATCGCACAAGGTTGGATGCTAGGGGAACTTTATATAAATCCGGTGAATGACAGATCACGATTCTGGAAATTATCAGAAATATCACTCACATTGAAATCACACAGGTACATACCAGCCCAGACGATCTCTTCCATTAGTTCCTCACTTAGAATATGCAAAATGCCATTGTCACCATCTCATTGAGTTTGATAATTGCTGTGGGTGCAATTAGAAGTAATGACTTATTGATACGACCCACGAAGGGGTTTTCCGCATCGCCTAACGATCCATGATATAGGAGGATCTGAAATATGCTAACACCTCACCACACATTTCGGCAACCAACTAATGAACTATTAACGATTTCACTGAATGGGAATTTCATAGATCGCTCGTTTGATTGGAGGAAAGATTAGCCTTCACAATGTTGCGACAAAAACCAGTTGGGCCTTACCAAAAAAAAATGAAAATAACAATTAAAGGCCATCATAGAGTCCGGAAATGATCAAATTCAACATTGGTACGCCCACAAATAAGTTACGTTTAAGGTTTACGGAATTCTTCACAGTCACCAATAACAAAAACTCAAATCTATTTTCTTAGAATCATAAAAATAAGACGAAGTTTCTATAATATTCCTTTTTACTATTGAGGAATGCAAATCTGAGAGAAAAGTTTTCGGGTAATCTTTCATTTGGATATTTGCATTTCAAATGCAGTGCAACTTGGGGCCATTGCAAAAAAATCCAAGTTCAGGCAGTTTCGAAATTAGATTTTGAATTGACTCGGAGATCGCTGAATCGCTTAGCCGCATTAGCTATACCACTGACTATCTTTTTTGATCCCAAGACTGAAAAACAACGAGCGTCCCTGAGTCAACCAGAGCGTTGACTTGTCTTCATATAAATGTTAGTTTTTTGGCCAGCTTCATTAACGCCCAATGTTAATGGGTTTATGTAAGTTCCCTCGGAGGTTTATTTCTTTTTTTTTAAGCCTGTCGAATTTAATCAATATCTTGGCCTGAGCACGACAATTTTCGCCATCTACGAAACCGGCAAAAGATGATAATTCCCAGCATGCCAGCGAGCATCTTTAAGCGCTGCACGTTCGCCCGGCAATTTGCCAAAATATTTACGAGCTCGACGCCCCAAATAGGGATGCTCCTCATACAAGGATACTCCTTGTATTTTTTTTTGCCTGTCTGGCCGCACAATGCGCAATAAATATTGAAAATTACCAGGTATTAAGGCATTTTTCGCTGTACAGCCATTAAGAGGGAAGTGCCCAAGTACCCAGCTTCGTATGCTGTGGTAATTCCGTTGAAAACGAAATCGGTTATGGAGGATCCCCCCACTGATTTTTCCCTTTGAGTCTGTCTCAATGTCAACTGATTTTTTGCTCTGCTCGCATGTGAAGTGCTCATAAATTGAGTCAGTGTTTACTGAACAGATAAATCATCTTTTGTCTTGTGAAATATATGAATTTGGTAAATGTAAAATGAGATCTAAAATGGTTATGTACAAGTATAGAAGTGTAAGTCGCAGAGATTTCTGTTTTAGCCTTGGTAACCATGAAGATCTGTGTTTACAAAACAGATAAATCATCTTTTGTGGTTTGGTAAAGTTTCTTAGAAAATGCCAGAAATCAGAAATTTCTAGCACAATCTAAAAATAAGTATTAATAAGTAAATCAAATACATATTCATTTGTTTAAGTTCTAACCTTTGGATAAGCTTAAGACCCAGAAATTTCTAGTTCAACCTCGTTTACTTCAATAACAGTGGGGTAGATCTTTAAAAGCCCCAAATAAATTTGTGTCAAGCGATTCTTGATTCTCTTTCTCTCTGCCAACCTCTCTTTGTGACCGCATATTTATTGTAGACCAGCACGTTTTGCTTTGCTTTTCTGCAATCCACCTGTGTCAGTCAATTTTTATGCTGAGACTGAAATTGCATGCCAGCCGAAAACCCAAAACCCAAGCCCAAAGTAAAGCCAATGAAAGAGATTTCAACACATGTCGTATAACAAAAAGCAGAAGCTGAAGGGCGTTTGCAAGGGGAAAGGGGGCAAAGGGGGAAAGGGAAAGGGGCGGCGTGTTAAGCGGTAATCAATTAAAGGCAATAACAAGGGGACGCATTTTGTAATGGCCCAGAGAAAGAAAACGCCAAGGGGCTTAAAGCGCTGGGCGCGCTAAATTGCAAATAATTGGTGGGGCAACAAATATTGGGGGAGTGGAAACTGAAAAGACAACATCATCACCGACACCAACAACAAATCTACACTTGCAGAAAAATATTACTCTTTAAGCAAATGATTATTTTTTTGAGCAATAAATAGCTGACTATTGGAAAAAAATGTAACTCCCTTAAAATCCCTTATTCCGCTGTGTTTTGAAATTTCAATCATCATTTATAAAATATTGTTTATAAATGTCAGAAATGACAGTAATGAAGATGGGAAGATGTCTAATTTCCTAAAACCTAGTGCGATTTATCCACTTAAAATTCATATAAAGAGTAATTTGTGAAGCTATCAATCAGTTTTGAATATCAGTATTATTTTTTCTTTGTGCAATATTTCTTTCCTTTACAGCATCGATCAGAGATGAGTCTTTGTTTCGACACCTATCCCCATTCCACCATTTACAAATTCGAGCCGATAGAAAGAGAGAGTGGGCATTACGCAATGCCGGATAGGATGGATGTGGATGAGTTAGACGGTGCATATTCGACCGAGATAGATACTTACACCAGATGGTGGTATACCAATTGAGGTTTCGCAGCGGATAGGTCAGCAGGCAGATTCCGGCCACGATGTGGAGCAGTGAGATCTGGATGACTTTGTCCCACTTGAGCGGTGCCTGGAACTGCCATCCCAACACGCGATCGCCGACGAAGGTGCGGGTGTACTCCTCGAGATCGATGGCGTCCTTGGGCACGTGCTTGGCAATCTCCTTGGGGATCTCAGCTCGCGGAAGTTCCTCCCTCTTTTGGGGCAGTTGCAGCTTCGCGCGGGGCGCCGATTCCGGCGAGGAATCCTCGCCTCGCCGCACCTGTTGCTGGGCATCTCCGTTGCCCAACTTGGACCTCCTGGCCACAAGTGGGGGACTCGAATCCCCCGAAATGGCCGGCGTCTTGCTGCACACTCGCTCCGAGGTGGAAAGGTGACCCATTTTTCGCTTTCACAGATATGTATTTCTCTCTGGGCCCCCGGGGTTTTTTTGGGTTCGCCGGCGGAAACCGCGTTTCGTAACTGCCGCACGCACACTCGCCGAACTTTCTTCACAGCTTAACACAAACACTCAAAGGGCCTAATTGCCGGAGTACTTGGCCCAGAGTCGGTGGTGGCGTTTGGAGTTTGGCTTTCTTCCAAAGACACACAGTCACTTCTGCGGACGCGGTTCGTTATTGTTTGTAAGTCGTTTGGCCTTTAGGGGTTTTCCTTTCCTTTCCGCGTCTAACGAACTCAACGCGACGCCGTTCCGTAGACAAATGATCGTAGCCAAAAGTATAAATTCCTACCTATGCGGCTTACCTGGGCAGAGCAATACACCTGAGCAGCGACGGCGACTGCGACTGAGCCAAAGTTGACTGATTGACCGACTGACTGACGGAGTTTCCGAGCCGACGCACCGCACAAAGGTAAAGAAAAGAAATGGAGAGACGAAATGGCCAAGAAGGCCAAGATTATGCCACCACACACACACGTCCAACCACCTGTAACCGCTTCGGCTATGGCTTCGGATATAGCTTCGGCACAGCCCCGACTATAGCTTCGTGTTCCACTTCGGATCGGCACTTCGTCGCAGAATCAGCAGCGCAGTCAGCAGCTCTGAATTTACGCTACCTCGAATTTACGCCAAATGTGTGGGTCTTTGGGTGTCATGCATCAGTAGGTCGAACTTTGTCTCTGCGGGAAACTCAAGACACCGAAGAAAGGCTTGGGAGTTGGGAAAGATTTACATTCACTTATGAGTTGGCGTCTAAATATCAATAGTTTTCTATTGCGAGAAGGTCAGCTAAGTGTTTGCAATCCCTTTACTACCTGCTGCAGCGAAAACCCACTTTAAGATTGATATCTGTTCAGTCCATCACAGACTGATCAGTAATCAATACTAAAAGTAGATCACTAATCTAATTGGTTATAATCAAAATAATGTTAGCTCATCACTAAGGAAATTATAAAGCAATCTCAAGCCATAGTTATCATAAATACTCTTATATAGATGATAGCCTTAAATGGTCTAGAGCTCGCAAATAAATTAGTAAACAACCATCTTTAATGAAAGGGAAAAGTTCATGATTCCCAAATCTGTATAAATTAGTTTAATATACAATTAATTTAGAAAGCTTTATGAATTTAAGATAAATAAACACCCCAAGACGTAGATTGATAGTAATCCAATGTGTTTTATACACAGTACCACGGGGTCTGCCCCTTTATGTCGATTCTTATCTGACTGACCAGACAACTCTTTCGCACCCGACTTATGCCCCCCTGGCAGTCAAAAAAAGAAAAATAACTCAGAGACCGACAAGAAGTCTGCCGGCACTTCTCACGATTACTCACGAATGTTCGAATGTACTGACGATCTACAAGTAACTCAGACGATTCTAATTGCATTTGCTAATTGAAATCGAATTTAAAACGTGGATAGCACTTCAGCATGCTAATTGAAAGAGTTAAACTTCCTTTATTGACGGATTCGCACACTTGATCTCTTGTCGTCAAGGGCCCATAACCCATATGCCCGTTAGGTTCTCGATTCAAGGGGGATATTCAAATAAGACCTTTCCCTTGGCGATTTCTAATTTGAACGAAGCCACTGGATTCTGCGATTCTGTTAATAATTTGCATACGGACAATCTCTCCTTTTGCAAGCTTTAAGTATTTATAAAAATCGATTCCAGTCATCATCTTTTAACTGGGCTTCCACCACACATCAGCTTAAAGGTGTGGATGTGTGCGTGGTGTTGACCAAAGTCAAAAGCCGTTCGATGATCATGAAGTTCAGTTCCCGAAGACCCACTGACGAGAGTTGCTTTCTCTTTACGTAACCGCGGCGACAGAAACAGAAACCGAACTTAATTAAAATCCAAAAGCAAAAGCGACGAACCCGCGGCGAAATAAAACCAAAACCCCAGAGCCAAGGAAGCCCTCTGTCCGATCGTAAAGTGGGTTTACAGCTTCTCCAAAACTCTCCGAACTCAATTTCCGAATCTGCGAACGTTCACAGTGTCACGCGACCGAACCCTTTGATCTCGGCCCACTGTAAATGGTGTTGTGTGGCGCATATCTGCAAGATGCTGTTGATGAGGTGCTGATGTTGCAAGACCCCGGCCATTAGCCAATTATGCAAAGCCACAGAAAAACAGAAAAGAGCTTGGAAATTGTCCGCTGCTTGGGGAATGCTTTGTTTATAAACAAACAGCCAACTCGAAATCATTGGAAACCACTTTGATATATTGCGCAGCTTCTCATTTCGCACTGTCAGCGTTTTATATGAGGGTTCTGGCCAAAAAGTTCCCCCTAACAAAGCGAGCTCACTATTGTTCAGGTACCCATAAATATGAGTTACATATGTGTGTGCTTATTTTTTGCCTAATCGCTTCCCGTTCCACTGTTCTTGGCCGCACGCTCAAAAGACAGTCATTCATGCGCGAGATATTTCAATTTGCTAGAGATTAGGCCGTGAATGGTGAGGTTTTTCGGAGCTCCATCCAGCAGCGTTGACCCCCCAGCATCCAAACACCTGCCCGAATCGAAGTGAGATATTTTTTGGGGCCTATGGTAGCCATAGAGTTGCATAAGCCGACCAGTCAACAGCGATTTTGCGTACTCCACGTATTTGTGCAACCTTCAACTGTCGCTCAGTCGGTTTATGGAAAACAAATTAACACTAAACAAAGCGCAGAACGCGACGCGACTGCAATTTGCCACAGAGCGGAGCGGATCTCAGATCTCAAATCTGCCACAGCGCAAACAGCTAAAAGTGAATAGGGATACACTCAGAAAGATCTAGGGAGTACTATTAGTTACTTGGAAAAATTACATTTTATACAACTGTCATGTCCATCAATTCGAAATAACTTAGGCTATGTAAAGGTTACCTTGTAAATGTTCAAGCTATGCGCCATAATTCCCAAGTTGTTATTTCATAAAAGACACATGATTTTCTTTTTACTGTTTATTATTACCTTAAGAAGAATATATACTTTATAATTAAATCCCATTCCAAATAATTTATATGTCATTACCGAATCATTTTCTCATAATAATATAGATCTTAAAATTTTAAAATCAGCATTTTATGATGTACACAAATTTCTTAGAAAATGTATTTACATTGTCTATCTACTGGCAAAGCGATCTTTACTTTAAGTCGTTTTCCTTACACCACACGTATGTCATTTCACGCACTTGTAGGTCATAAAATGTTTTAAGTGTGCCAGCTTTTAGCAGGCAAATTCATTAGTAATCACTTCAGTGCAGAGTCATTAGGAATTGGTACAAGTGGCCGACTCAAATGTGAGTCAGTGGAGTTGCGTTAAGTGTGGAATGTTCACACCCAGGTGGATTACACGCACGGGGGCAGGGGTGGGGGTATATTAGAATGGTCAGGCTGTTTAGCATCGATCGATGTGATCCAAGTCAGGCGCACAGTTTGCTTAAACCAAGTTTGATGAGCAAACATCGGAGGAGCCGGAGGATGGATTGGAAAAGGCTTCTGGGCAGGCACTGAGTGCGGTGTCAATATTGACGAATCAATCAGCCACACAGCCACTGAACACACATTGCGTTTGGCTAATAAAATCATTAGGCACAGCCCATAAGCCAGGCACAAAGCACCTGATGCCGAACATAGATATATACCCATATCCCGATACCCAGCCGATTCGAGCATGGGAAAGCAAACGAACCGATTGCCAAATGAATTGGCATCTGTAAACAACCGAAAGAGAAATAGGAAGAGGCGACTCGAACTTGGATTCGAAATTGGAACTAGGCAGTGCACAGGAAAAAATGATATCAAAGATCCATTCTACACATTGTAGGTGTTCGAGGTGTGTTAATACCCGAAATGATGTTATCATTATTCTATTTTTGATCATTTGTTATGATATTATTATGAAGATATTATTATCAGATCACTTGATATACAAAATATCATTATCTTACATACATAAAACCGATTTCATGTTACCCTATAATTTATTATTGAAAAATATATATAATTTTCTCTATGTGTGAATGGGAATGCATAATTAGGCCGAACTGTGATTTGTAAGCTAGTTTGTTTACTCTTGGGCAACAAAGCCCGCCAAGTGCATCCAGCCACGCCCACTTGCTAGCATCCCACTTCCATTTCCAGTTCCATTCCAGCCCACGAAAATGCCATGGAGTTCGAACTGCACCTCTGTTTACCATGTTTTTTATGCTGACCAATAATTAGGCTCTCAGTTTACTCTACTCCGCCTCCTCTGAATGGCGGTTAATTTATTTTAACGACTGCCGCGGCCATTTGTCACATCTTTTTAGTGCCCCGATGATGCAATATGCTCACATAAACTTCTCCCGGTTGAGGAAATGGTTGGAGGGCAGTGCGTTTTCCTCCAACTCCACCTGTTCCTCGATGCACTTGACGATCGGTCGGCCCGTTTCCACCGCCTTGGTGAGTCCTTCACGCACGGCCACGGATCCAATGGTCTTCAGATCCTTAGCCCAATCGAGGGCGGCAAACACTCGGATCATCGCAGATCCGATTCCCGAGGCATAGTCCCCGAACTCGCCACTCTGGTAATCCCTGGGAAGTAGATAGTGATACTGCGGCCAGTAGCTCTTCGTGATCAGAAAGATACTGTTTGAATCCGTCGGCTTAAAGCCCTTGTGGATGCTCCAAATAAAGTGCGATGAGTTGACCAGGTTTCCCAGATTAATCACAATGAGACTGCGCAACCAGAAACCCACGAACATGGAGGTAGCCAACGATTCCCCAAAGTATTGGAATGGGGTGTTGATCGAAAGCAGCACGTTCAGGAAGATGTACAGCAGGACATAAAACCTGGAACATATATTAGTTGTAGTTTAACGAATCATCAATTAGATAAGAATTAAAAAAATAAAACGGACTTAAACATCTTAAAGTTACACGAGTTCATGAAAATGGTCAAGAGGATACAAAAACTAAGAGGCAATGAACAATTAATTACATTCTATAACAACCCACCGCTTTTGAAACATGACAATGGGATCACTTTCCAAATCCGTCATATCCACATCCTTGAGCAGTTCCTCCTGCTGGGGCGAGTATTTTAGTAGACCCCCTCGCACCTGGGCGTACATGAAGCTGTGTTTACTGTAGTAAGGATCCTCATCCTTTTGAAATTTCGCGTGGTGCAGTCGATGGGCCTGAACCACACTGTAAATGGAGCCCTGAACCGGAAAAGTAAATTCATTCATAAGCTTAAACCAAAAGGTGTGTGTCTCAGGTAAATGAAACTCATAGGTAAAGCTTTCTTTTGTGGCGTAGTGTCTATAAACTTTAAGAGGGGTCACCTTACCTGGCCTGCTGTCGTTTGGCAAAACATGAGAAAAACCTTCAGAGGCTTGGAGGCGGTAAAAGTCTTGTGGGCCCAAAGACGATGGACACCCACCGTCACGCCCAATGTTCCAAGAAGTGTGAGGAGAGATGCTAATATAAGGATATACGGAAATATATTTGGGGTAAAAATTTAACCCCTTTCTTAAGCGGCACTTGGAGCTGTTTAGCCCGCCGAACTCACTGAATAAAATCGTGGCCCACGAAGCGCTAGTAAGCAGAATGTAAATCCCATAAACACCGAGGATATTTACATGGATATAGAAAAGAACCACTGGCCAGATCGCATCGCGCTTCTTATGGATAGAGTCCCCTTGATCCAACTCCTTTACTTTGGTTTTCTCCATGGTAGATTCCTGTATTCCTATTTCCGATCCTGAATCCCAATGGTTCCACCTTTAGTGGCAGTCCAGACTATACTAAAAACCGTCCTTAATTACAAAAGCCGATGAGGCGAGTATATGTTTAATTCATAGACCAATCGCATATGCATAAGTCATTAACTTCCCAAGAGTATTCAGGGTCGAGCAACTTTATAATACAAAACATAGTTTATTGACCCGTAGGTAAGTAACGAAAGCAACGAAGGGAGGTTTGCGTCCCTTTACGACGATCCTAGTGATCCGGGATGGGATGGGGATGGGATGGGTCAAATGCCCAATTTACAGATCTGAGTTTTTCATATGATTAAAAAAAAATTCAGATGAAAACTTAGATTTTATAAACCGAACATAAGGCATGGCTTGGTGCTACAAACTTAATACTATAAAAACCACAGGCTGAAAACATAATAGGCGGCCAAAGCTTAGTTTTGCATCTTGGCCAGTTCCACGATATCCTCGCGGGGAATGTCCTTGTCCCCGAAGCCCCACACCTGATCCTTGTGGGCAAACTCATCGTCCAGGAAGCGAGTTCCGTCGCCGCATTTCCTGGCTCTCCTCAAGACCATGTCAGGGGACACCGATTTACCTAATTCAAGGGGATACCACAAATCAGTAGAGATTCTATTGGTAAATATAGCCACAACTTACGTCCTGTGGCCAGGCCCAGCCAGGCACAAAAGTCGATGAAGCCGGTGGTAATGTTGAGGCTGTAGTTGCCGAACTCGCCCGTCTTGTAATCCCAGGGGAAGACGTGGTGGTAGTTGTGCCATCCCTCTCCCATGGCCAGCAGGGAGACAATGGGAGCCTCAGTGGACATAAGGTTCCTGTTTAAAGAAAAGGAATACATTGGAGTTAGTTGGTGGGGAAACAGAGGTGTTGACTAATTTCAGGAGATTATATACGGACAGTTTCAACCATTTGTAAGAGAAATTAAAACAATTTAATTTGATTTACTCCTATAGACAACTAAGCTTTTAAAAGTATAAATATATTACACTTTGCACACTTTATTATTGCAATTTTCTATTTTGGCAAGAAAAACACAAAACTGTTCATTTGTGTGGTTTGCAAATTAGTTATACAAGAGAAACCAAATTGAATTATTAGCCAATTTAAGCAAAATTATTGTTCATAACTACATTTTCAGCGCTTACAGTGCGGAACTAAATTCATTTGATAATAAATAATTGTTCAAAAATGCATACAAACAAGCATTTTGTTGATTTGTATAGCGTAAACAAATATAAAATATTGAGGGAAAGTTAAATAAAGATAGTTCTTTAAGCTATTGTTCATAACTTAGTTTTGAGCTAAACTCATTTGATTACAAACAATTATTCTATAATGAATACCAATAATCAATTTGTTGATATATGTGTAAATACTTGAAAGTGTGGTTACAAACAATTATGTAAATAGATTGGGTGATAGTACAAATTATAATCATATCATGTATGATTATTCACTTAAACTTTCACTGCCAATATTTTTGTTGTGCTTAAAAAGATTAGTTTTTTATTCATTGGTTTTTTCCGTCCTTCTATCACACCCTCAAATCGAACCACCCTGAAGTACAGTAATCTATCATACCTGTCGTACGGCTTGTTGCCGTACATGTGTGCCACGCTGTTCACGAAGAAGGCCACGTTGAGGGTCCAGGTGAATCGCATGTTGAAGTTGATCCAGAAGGACATCCAGAGGTCCTCGTTCCAGAAGTACCAGGGCACAGCGACCGGCAGAATGATGGAGCAGAGTGCGAAAAGTGGGATGTAGTACTTCCGCTGGAACATGCACACGGCATCCGCCTCCAGGTCAGACATGTCAATGACCTTCCTCTTGGCCACGACCTTGGGATGTGGGGTCAGGAACAGCCAGCCCACGTGGGCGAAAAAGAAGCCACGCTTGGCATTATGCGGATCGGCATCGGTCTCGGAGAACTTGTGGTGTATCCTATGATCCAAAGCCCATGTGTAGGCATCCCTCTAAAAAGTAGAAAATCGGTTAGATCTATCTTCAAAGTGCGTGTTTAAATGAGATACTAACCTGACCCGCGATGGAGAAAGCAAAGGCCAGCAGAATCCTTAGTGGTAACGAAGCAGTATATGATTTGTGAGACCAAAGGCGGTGGGCTCCCGCCGTAATGCCAATTCCGGAAACCCAAACGGTGACCACCACTGGAAAAAAGAACAGACGGATGTCATTGTCTAAACAAACAAACATATACTATATATGTAGATACCCGCCCCATCTGAATAGTTTGGTGTGCTGCGGTGACGCTTCTCGCTTGATTTGCTCAACGGATGACACAACGCCCGACTCTAAATATATCTATCTATGCCCCGTTCTTCGGGGTGGCCTATTTTGTCGCCACTCGGAAATCGGTCCCACTCTTTCCCTCAGTTCGATCACCACCCGAATTATATCGAGCAATTGAAGCGTTCGTTAACTTTAATTGCCAACGGTCAAAGTTCACGGGGCAACATATGCAAATAACCTGATGGTTGTTTACCTATTGCATAATCTTAACTTATTTTGATTTTCCCTGCGTCATCTTGGACGAAAACATTGATGAACAACATTGTTAGGTATGGCGAACTTTGATATAGGACTCATACATTTTAGTGACTAAATTCAACTCCTCAAGTGAGTCAATTCTTATGAATCTATATACAATGTGGTGCGTTTCTATTTTAAATTTACTTTAATTAGTTCTTCAGCATTTCTGTTTTCAATTTTTGATGAATGTTTATGGCAGTCGAGAAGCTCCTTGTGATATTTTGAGCGAATAAATTGTGTATAATATTCAATTAAATCTAATTGAACCAATTAATGTGGCTTCGTCTATTTATCAGAGTGTTTATCAACGATATTATCCTGTCTTCAACACATTTAAATTAACACGGTTTTAAACTAGGTTACACTTCATTATTTTGACCAATATATCTCCATTAAGAATGATACGATTACCTCACTTCCAGGGGATTTGTAATACAAACAGCTAATTTATACTGCCCTAGTTAACAGCAACTGCGGTTTGTTACAAAATAGCCAATACCCGACTATCTGGACACTGTTTGCATGTTGGCAGATGCAATTATAGAGATTGGTGTTCAGGGGTGGCGACTCACTAGCTGTGCAGATGATAATTACCCACGGACGACAGTGGACACTCACCCCAGAGGAATGTGTAGAAGTTCGCGTAGAAGAGCTGGTATAATCCGTACAGGGCGCCGATGTGCAGGAAGGCCTGGGCCCCCAGATCTGGCCATCTGATCTGAGGGTTGTACTCCTCTTCCTCCTCCTGTTCTGCATCCTTTAGCTTCTGATCCTGTTCCTGCAGCAACTTCTGCTGCTCCAGGGCGTTCTCCTTGTAGACCGCATTCTCCTCCTTGTAACCCAGGTTTTCCTCATCTTTGATTGGGTTGTGTGTAGCGTCTGTGGCATGTGTTCTGTGCTTTAGTTCTCCTCCATTCGGGACACTAGTGGAACTACGGTTTCCATTTCTGTCCAGGCTGCATGATCCGTTGCAATGGCCAACGGCGGGCGCCTGTTTTTGGCCGGGAATCGGGGATGAAAGGCACATACTGCAACAAAAGATAGTTTAAATTTTAGCATACTTAAATTCCGTTTAGAAATAATCACACCCCATCGAATTAAATTAATTAAGTAGATGCATTACCATGCACAATCTACCGATTGTGTACCATGGAAGTTTGTCCTGTGATATGTTTGGTATACTCTTTTCCACATGAAATGTTTGAAGTCCTTTGTTTAAATGGATAATAAAGAACCATTTCCATTTGTGACACAAGAAACATGGAAAGGGTTTTAGTTTGAAAAACAAATATAGGAACAGTTTCTTACGTTATTTAAAGAAGTATTCATACCCATAAAGTTATAACCCATTAGCAGTGATGCCATTTTCTCTAAATGCATTATTGAGAGTAAAAGGTAAGTACTTTTCAAAAAACTAGAATATGATTCTTCATTTTCAAAACACAATCAAAGAAGAAACATCTAAACAAATATGAGTAATACCCAAGCAAACAAACTAAGGCTAATAAACCTTTCATTATCTAAATATTTGTTGCTGACTGTTAAACTAGTTATGGCTTTCAAGAGCCCATCATCTATTAAAGAACTTTTCTCGCTGTGCTATCAAAGCAAATATACAGAGACTTGCTAATTGAAGTTTAGGACGGTTATAACCGCGCACTATTAGCAGGCCTTTCAAAGAGTTTCGACTGTAATTGGTGTGAAATCTGTTGCCAGCCCCACGTGCCACGCCCCACCTGCCCATTCGGCCCCCCCGAAAAGTAGATTTGCTCTGGATATTAACAGAATTCCGTTTATTTGCGGACATGGGTCGGAATACGCCGGCATTCAGGGTCGGCGTTATCGTGGCTTATCGCCTACCAAGTTCCCTGCTGCAATCACCGATCTGCAAGTTGGCCACTATCTGGACGAAAACAAATAGAGCCACACTACATCATTATGCCCATGAACAAAGTGGCCATTAACAGCAGTGAGTCATAGGCAGGTGTAGGACACCTGTAGGTGGATCTGCACACGAACCACAGGCTAAATTCGAAATAATTTTATGATGTTTAGTGTGACATTCGAGGAAAAAAGTTGATGATTCTTCTATGTTGCTGGGATTTTGTCGACTCATAGTCTCCTAGTTCTCTTATCTAAGCACCCCCACCCTCACTACCAATAAAAAATATCAAGTGTGTCTGTTTAGTGTACATTTTTTAACTAAAAGATACCGGTTACCAGCATTCTGTGGCCTTTTTGGCACCTGTTGTTGGACATAAGCTAGTTCATTAGCGGAAAAAAATATATGAAATAGATTAACAGTAAATTTATAAAAAAGAAACATATCAAATCAAATTCATAGTCATATTTTTAATCATCCAGTTGGCAAGATTTTTATTTTATGGTTAAATACAAAAGGGGAAAACTAATAAATTAATTACCAAATACATTTTTGTGGGAATGGAAAATGCGTGAATAGATTTCTAGAAATATCAAAATAAATTGGACAGCTGAAAAAACCGAACTTCTGATTTCCGTAGATTGATAAACGAAAGTCATATTGGTTCCTATGAAATCAAAAGTTTGATTGTTAATAAAAAAAAAAAAACTTAAAAATATAAAATATTTTCGGTATAGTCTGCCAATAGTTTTCAAAATATTTTATTTAAAAGAATAAAACTGTTTCCGGCAATAACAATTTTTAAATTTTTGCCACTTGGCTAAATTGTGTGCGAAACTTGATTTATTTGCTTGAAGAGCTGAGAATTGCAATTGTAAATTGATAGCTTTTGATTTCTATATTTCACACTCCCAACCGAAAGCCATATACCTTTGGACCCTGCGAATACTGGGTATAGTCGACGCCCCCGCAGAACATTTCCTACAGTTTTCGGCCCAGGGGAATGGTCGATCGGTTTCTCGTGCGTGCGCGATGGCTTATTGCCTTGCAGATAAGCAGTGCACACCTGGCCCACTTTTTCCCAGCCGGACCATTACTTCAACCCCAACCCCTTCCGTTACTTGGTTCATTCAAAATTTTCGGGTTAAGAGCGTTGATAAGACCCAATTGAGAATGGCGAATACTGGAAACGCGATTATTTCTAGTGTGATTCACTTTCTGTCTGACCCCTCCAGGTGTTCTGGGTGGCATGAGTAATGGGGGTGCCGAAGAATCGCTCCTCTTACGTAAGTCTGGCCATAGATAAGATTGGAGTGGAGTCTAATCAATTTACATATTGATAGTATGCCAGATGGGGAGGGGTTTCGCCACAGTGGGGGACTAAAACACGCCCCGTCTGTTAATTAGAAAATGTAGCCACGCACGCTAATTTAAATAAGAAGGGCATAAATCGGGGGTTATGGGTTATCGGGTGGGGGGGCTTGGACTCACAGACTGATAGACTGACGAACGCTGTCACAAGAATTGATCAACATTTTCATTGGCCCCGAGCACGCGACTCTAGCATGCATAAATTAAATTCCATAGAAAAGAGCCACTTCCCTTTCGTTTGTTTAATTTCGATTTTTGACGGCCCGGCAACTTGGCAAACGCACTGCACAGACTGGGCATAAAACAATCTAGTCCGCCCAATAATAAATAATAATAAACATACTACCCTAAGCCAGCTCCCTCCCCTTCATTTAGCCACTATTTTATTGGCATTTGCCCGGTTCGCTCTGGAGTGTTTTCATTTCTCGTTGGCAGTGCCAGCGATAAAGCTGACCGCCCATCGAGAGGTTCTGCGGGTCCGATTCCCGTACACCTCCCGATTTCTAGACTCAATGCCTCCCCAGACATGGCTAATTGCCTGATGGGTCGCACGTCGCCCTATCACATACTATTTTCCTGTATTGTCACTCCCAGTGCGATTTTAATGCCAAAGTGCCGAAATTTATTGGAAACTTTCCATATTCCCAAGGGCAGAGAGCTTTTTGTATGTTGGGAGAAAACCTCAAAGATTTCCCAGCACTACGAATTAATAGAGCAGCAGCGCGAGATCAAGTATCGCCACTTGTTGCCCGGCAGCCACCTTTAATTGGAACTTTTAATGTTCGTGGGGTAATTGAAGGCACTTGCTATCTGAAGATAATTTAGACCAGATCGCTAGCAAACTATGCGTACACTGGGGGAAAGAACCCTGGTTAATGTGGAAATTCTTCCATTAAAAACTACAATTTCAAGGCAAGCTAAAGAATGTGAAATATATTAAATACTAGATTATTAAGATCATTATTTTAAGTGACCTTTTATGGTAGTATGTATGAAATTGAAAAAGACTGTTAAACTCAAGTTGGCATAAACTTAAACATTGACATTTTAAATAATCTAAGAATCATTAAGAGCCATATTCTCACTAAGATTTTTTGGACAGTCTATTGTTTGTTCTTGCTAAAGGGTTACGATAAGGGTTTCCAAAGAATTCGCACTTGGTTATTGACATACAAAAGCATAATTTACTGAAGATTGTGGGCCACATCTCATCGATCAGATAAGCAAAATGAGCAAGACCATTTTAACGGTTGCGCTGGTGATTTGATTATTTTTGTAAGTCGAGTTCAAACGATAATGGATTTCACGAAAAATGTGTACTGTACTAAAAAATCATATTCACTATTTAACAATACGTCCCACCAATTCCAGGGATTTTACTTCACTATTAGGAGTTAGAACTTGAAGATGAAAACTCGGTTAACTTAGAAACATATTCATTTGTAGACACTTTATTAAATAGTTTCGTAAAATGAATTGTAGTTTATGAGCAACTCATTATTTCTTTCCGCAAATTACTGGAAATTCACGAATCCATTGGGAGTTTAGGTTTGGGGGACCTTAGTTAGTCAGTCTGTTTTGGTCGGTTTATTGATGTGGGTCAACGCGTGTCGCGGCAATCAAATCGTGAGGGATAATAATGTGTATACAGTCCTAGAGCTAACACCTGGGGGAGGTACTTTGGAGGTTTGGGGCGGTGGGGTGTGCATGTTATTCGCTCTGTTGACTCTAACCATCCCACCCCCCATTAATCGACAGTGGTAATGACAGAAATGAGCAAACAATTGGGTTACAATTTGCATTTGAGCAGTGTGTTGGTACAGGGGGCTGTGAAATGGAACTGGGATTGGGAGTAATACTATAATACTAAAAGTGGGCGTGAACACTACTTATGAATTGGGTTTTCATGTCGCCAGATTATGCTCTATAAAGTCAGTTTCCCAGAGAGTTAAGGGAAAAATATGTATGACATAACGCGGGTAGATATTTTGTGATCACTATTTTCGAACCTACTTTTGATGTGGTTCGGGACTTTGGGTTACTAGGATTCACTAGTCCACGGCGGAAACTTGGAGGCTACGAAACTTTGGGATGCGCCGGTATTCTTCGCGATTCTCACTCTCTTCTCGCTTCGCTTTCTCCGCTGTTGTCGACCAGGCGAACGAACTCAAGTGACTAACGACGCCCGCCGCAATGGGTCTACATTTTACAACCAAAAGAGCGGGCTCTGCCGGCGCCGCTGTCGACGTCGCTGCTTTGGTGGCACCCAGAACTATAGGCAGCAGCGACGCCGACTGCGACATCGACTGCGGTGGAGACTATCCAATTTGTAGTTTATTTGTTGTCGCTTCACTGCGTGCTCTGCAGCTGCGTCTACAGTTATTATATTATCTACCATTCCGCCTTGCCCTCTTCGTCCGTTCCTCTCCCCTTTTGATTCACCCACTCTGTTTGTCATTCTCTGTTGTGCTCACACATTCCGTAAACATTACACAAACAACTCTCGGTTCAAAGTCAATGCTGCCGCTCCGTAACATGACCAACTTAAAGGGAAAACTATGGGGAATAGGAGACATTGGGATACCCTATATGGTATTTAAATTGTTCTTTTATGCTAAATACAGCCAGATCAACTTAAAAATTCAGTGAAATAGGAGCATAAAGCTTTAAGTACAAACTTGTCATTAGAATTTTACCACATTTTGCGAACATATTTTTTGTTTCTCATATTTCTTTAAAATAACTTATTATATAGTTCTTTATCTTTATATTGTTATTACTAATTTAGCCAACTCATTCGAAACTCTCCCTCTTCAGATCATTTGCTTTCTACAATTAATTATTCATACCTACATATCGTATGTGCTTTCCTCAAGTACCAATCTTAGTTAACCCATATTTGTAGGGCATTCCACAATGAGTAGGTGTCAACGTAGGCAGAGCTATTGACGTTGACTTCAGTGTCGGCGCTGGCGCAGACGTCGGCAGAGCAGCAACAGTCGCCCAAACGAAGCCGGCAACGGGTAGTATACTCAATGCGAGTAGGTATCTTCCAACACGTATACGAGTAGTGGGCTCCGATTGCGGCATTTCGTCATCGCGTGAGATCCCAGAGCTGTAAATATCGGCCAAGTTCCCAGTCGCTTACTTTTCTTACTAGCCCACTTTTCCAGAGAGCGGAAAATGAGAGAGCAATTTCTTTAGGGGGAACCTCTATTCTCTCTTTTTGTTTGTTGTTAATAGCATCATTATCGTAGTGTCGCTTCTATCTGTCTTCTTTCTCATTTTCTATTTTTTATACACTTTGCGTTGGTGGGGGATATTTTCATGTTTTCTCTATGGATACTAATAAAGAAAGAGTGAGATAGAGAGAATTATAGGGGCTATTATACAGCAAACAAACATTCTTGGAAGCCTATTCGAGAAACTAAAGTCGGAAACCTTATTTTGCTCGTTATCGCCGCAGAAACTTGAACAAGTTCTCCGATAAGCCGAAAAATTTTACTTTTAAATTCAAATAGCAAAGTGGGAGCTATTTGAATTTAAAAGTCAAATTTTTCGGCTTATCGGAGAACTTGTTCAAGTCCCTTGCAATAAAATCCATCGCCCCACCAGAAATATTCATAATTTAATGCCTATTTTTGAAAAATCTTTAATGCCAGATGATGTAACATTGGCTCTGGATAAATATAGAAAACTTAGCGAAGCAAGAAATTCTGGGCAATACTTATGCGATCATTAAACGAGCACACACAGGAAGCTTTGCTAGTTGGTATAGTAACTATATAAAAGGTTTATCAGGGGCTTATCAGCTATTGTCTAGCCCATTGCAGTCACCGTGGAACGACAACTTTAACCGTCCGGAACAGTCTCGTGCTGATTGCTCCGATTCCTACCTGAACAAATACTAAATGTGCACTGTGGAGCGTCGAAGTTATGGCTGATTAACCGATAAGCTGATAAACTAACAGCAGACTTATCTTTTATACTCGTTAATCAAACGTTTACGATTAATAAGTTTTTTTGTAAGTCTCATAATCAACGTGTTTATTTTATAAGAAAGTAAAATAAATTTCTGGTCATTTATTTTTTTCTGTGCATGCGATAAAGCTTGCACTAGCTTTTAAAGTTGATATGGATTCGTTGTACTTAATCATGATTGTGGCAAATTTTTGGTCGCTATAATATTATTTAACCTAACACTTTGATATAAAGTATTGGAGTTACGTATAATTTATGAAGAAAGTTATCAATTAAAACTGAAATAACCTCATACTTATTATAACCCTAAAGTGGATAATTGCTTAATCTTGTCCAATTATAATCCAAAAAACATTGGAATGGATTGGTCACCAACTGATAATATTAGCGCTACATAAACGCACATTCATAGCAGATTGTGATTCTCGGCTTTATTTGAATTGCGGCGTGACTCAGAAAGCTGTCGCCATCGATAGCGGATGGGGATGACATAATAATTTGTCAAAAGAACAGCCAAGTTCCCAATCCCTGCGGCCCAGTCCCCACAGAATATGGTGGGAACTGAACTGCGACAGTCATAAACATTTTCCGCTAAGAACATGTCAAATAGAATCTACACACATAGTGTCCTAAATCCAGTTGTCAGTATGTGGACAGCGTTATAATTAAAGCGTGAAATGGAGTTGCTCGATACAGCATTACGCATTAGAGGTCCAAGGACAAAGGACTCCCACTCCATCCACAGGAATACCAGCCCTAATGATAACCGTTCGTCTAGAATGGCGCACAATTAGGCACCATCAATAATAAATGCCCCGGCGGGGTCATTTAGATAGAATCGCCGATGGCCGGCGAGCCACTTCCCCAAAAATCCCACCAACTTGTCATCGAACCACCTGTCTCGCCCACGGGTCACGCCCCCTTGTAACACCACCATCCTCTGGGAATTCCCCAGACACAACAACCAAAAAACACAAACACAATATCAACAATTTGTCGGAAATCGAAAGTTCTACCCGAACTCATGTTGTGGCCAAAACTACTTTCCTACTCCCGAACATAAAGCCACTTCGTGTTCGTTTTCATGTTCATGTCCTTTCGGTCCTTTGACTTTAACCCCCAATCCTCAAAGTCAGCGTTTGTAGTTCGTTTTGTTTGCCTTTAGCTCGTGTAACATTTCGGAATTGTTGAATTGCGTGATTTTGCGGTTGCTTCTAATTGAATTTCAAAACTGCAATCAATCGAATCGGACAGCTTAAATGGGGCAGGAATGCACTAATTCCATAAATAAACCAAAGTCTTTGTTGTTTAATAAAGGTCTGAAAAAGGACTTGATTGCCCTCTGGTCTAAACAATAGCGTTACTGATTTCATGATAATAAAAATACAAGGGTTTCAAAGAAATAATGAACACATAGAGGAGCAATTACTAAAAAGACTGATTACTGTCTTTAATTTCAATGGATAAACCTTTTTAAAAAATGTACTGTTCAGATACTATTCCACAATGGGAAAATATAAAAAAAATGTTAGAGCTACAGCCAACCCAGTATAGGTTTAAATTTCATTACAACCATTCCACTAAGCGGTGAGTCGTGGTACCTACATCACACAAAAGTAGTATTAATGTCGTGTCTAAACTAACTAGTCTAACTAAAAGCGAATACCATTGTTGTATACAACATTTAATGTGGGGGTAAAAAAGCTTTTCACAGGGTGTTTCGTGAATCTAAAAAAAGCTTTCTCCTCTATACAAATTAATCAGCCCCGGCCCCACTCTTTCAAACTCTTTCTCGTAACCACCCGCCAACCACATAAATATGTGATGATTCAAAAGCGTAATGCGTGTAATGTAACCAAATTTTGGAATACCTATAATTACAACGCATACAAATGAGACGTGGCCAAAGAAAACGTATAGCCACATGATAAAGCTTTTGCAAGAGTTGCAATTTGAAACCATTATAACGAACATAAGGCGCCCACTTTTTAATTAAGAAGTTCATCAAACACCACGTGACATCAAAAGAACACAAGACTTTCAGACATCCAGTGAACGGCGCCTTTTATGGCTGCCCATGTCCAATGTGCGACACATGCCAGCAGGATACAAATCCAGCAAATGTAATGCCCCTTTTAGAGCTGATTAATTACAGGACAACAGGAAATTGGCTTAATTGAAAGGTGCTTAGTTTTAAATTGTTTAATGTTTATTCACGTTCTCTAGCTCATGTAAAAAACTCATCCTCTGCACGACAGAAGCGCGGTGACTTTTCCAGATGAACCGGCGAACCAGTGCGACTTTCTAACGAGAACCCGCCCTAGACATTCAGGTAGTTGTCGGGGAATTCGAAGGTAACGTCGCGACCAGTCAGCTTCTTGTAGACCGAGGTGAAGGTATCAACCTGAAGGAAAGGAAAATGCACATATTAGTCACAGGATCTTAAAGAATGTATGTATTTAAAGAAGTGTACAGCTGCCGTGACCTCCTCTGCAGCAGGAAAACTGCAGAGAAGATATCGTACGGAATGCTGGATTAATCTGCCGCTTATATAGGAAGTCCCAAGGCACCAGGATAACTAAACGGTGCTTGGGAGGCAAATAGGCGGTACTCAAATTGCATCGTGTGTGGTTTCAAAAAATTAATAAAACATAGAATTACAAAGGTGTTGCAAACATTTAGTAATGATGTAGTCCTGGTTAATTTAGACGCATCATTATGGAGTGATTAGTTGCGTTTTAGTTTGCGTTCTGTTTGACAATCACTGGACTTTGAAAAACGTCTAGCGAATAACACAAGAACGGTACTAAAATCAAGGTATTTAAAAGATATAAATAGGTATTTATAAAAATGTGGCGCGCATTTAGTAATGCTGAAGCCCTGGAAAGTCGGCTCAACATTATGGAGTGATTAGCTGCCTTTGATATACGTTCTGTTTGATAATCGCTAAGCTTGAGTAATCGCTTAGCAAATAAAACAAGAACGGTGTTTTTAAACAAGTGTCTTATTAGTATTTGAACTGTAGCAAACATTTAGTAATGAGGAGGCCCTGGTTAAAGTAGACCCATCATTATGGAGTGATTAGTTGCTTTAATATGCGTTCTGTTTGACGATCGCTGGACTATAGAGACATCCAGCAAATAACACAAGAACGGAAAGGGATATCGATTAAGTTTAGATATATGCATGTGGCATGCATTTAGTAATGCAGAATCCCTGATTAAAATAGGATAAACATTATGGAGTGATTAGCTGCCTGGAATCTTATTTACGTTCTGTTTGACAATCACTGATTTTGAATAAAAACAACCAGCGAATAACACAAAAACGGTAATATAAATTTTAAATTCCTTCGAATTTTCGTTCCCGATAATTTTGTTTGCATGTAGCAAGCATTTAGTAATGCAGAATCCCTGGATAAATTAGGATTAACATTGTGGAGTGAGTAGCTGCCTGGTTTTTAGTCTACGTTCTGTTTGACAATCACTGGCTTTGGATATAACTTCCAGCAAATAAAACAAAAACGGTAGAGAAATCGAACAGTTGATCCCGTAAAATGATAATAAAATGTTCATATAACTAGAATCTCCTACAATTACCTTTTTAATCGACACTATGATTTAAGAAGTTTGTTTATTTTACGAATTGAGGTTCGGGTACTGATGTAAAGATATCAGAATGTGGCATACATTTAGTAATGCAGAAGCCCTGGAAAGTCGGCTCAACATTATGGAGTGATTAGCTGCCTTTACTTTTCGTTCTGTTTGACAATCGCTGGTTTTGGGTATGACAACCAGCAAATAACACAAGAACGGAATTTGTGACCAGAGTGTGGCCAATATTTGGAGATGCAGGTCCGCAGTGGCTTATAATGCCTGCAATAACGAGTAATTGGCTCTGACTGCTCTACGTCCCCTAGCGAAGATTAGGCTCCATGGAATAGGAGTCCAAATATCGAGGGGACATACGTACACACACGATGCACTCTACTTATAGACGGATGGATTGTAAGCTTACTTTGTGTTCGATGGTGGTCTGCTGGTTCTTGTCCAGGTGCACCTTGACCAATTGGGAGCCGTCCAGCTTGACGCGGATACGCTTGCCCACGATCTCGGCGGGGAAGACCAGATCCTCCAGGATGGCGTCGTACACAGCGGTCAGAGTCCTCGAGCGGGGACGCTTCTGCTTCAAGGGGTTGCGGGCCTTGCGCGTGGGCTTGGGCAGGATCTTGCGCTCCCCAATGACGACGACGTGCTTGCCGGAGAACTTCTTCTCCAACTCGCGGACCAGGATGATCTGGATCTTCTGGAACACCTTCTGCTGTGGAATGGGCACGTAGATGATGACGGCCTGGGGGTGGAGAGCATTCAAGGTGTTATAGAACTACTTATGGAAACTCTTCTTAAATAATTTATACCTTCTTGCTGCCGAACTCAATCTCGCGGGCACGGGTGATGTGCAGATCCCGCAGGTAGGGCTTCAGGTCGCTGTTCGCCTCGAGTTCCACCAACGCCTGGGAAATGGACTTCTCGAAATCATCGGGATCCGAACCGCCGGGCTTGATAATCTTGGGGCCGATAGCCATCTGCAAAGTTCAGTAGCCGTTGTCAAGTAATTCAGTAAGTAATAGCGAAAACCGCGTCCTCACAACGCAGTACAATCACAAATCGCCGGCAATCGGCGGTATTCGGCCAGCATTTCACTGGTTTCCGTGCAAAACGTCCACCTGCCGATGTTGCGCTAGCTTGTTGTCTTATTATTTTGCTGGACTGCGTTGTGGATGCCGCGTATCTCGGCCATTTTCGGGCCCGAAGGGAGAAAAGTACCACCTTGGTCGACTATTTTGACAGGAAAGGAAGTCGGCGCTGGCCGTGGTGATGGAACAAAAGTCCGGATGGCAACATCGATGGTTATGCGATACTATCGATACAGTTGAGCGTTGCCACACCGCGCATGTCGTCGATCTGGCAGCGCAGGCATCTCCAACAGCGATTGAGTGGGCTTCCCTCTGTTAGTTAACATGAGCAGAATGGTCTGAGACCATTTTGCACAGCGGTTAAAAGGGTTAAAATATTATCGCAATAAAAAACAGAAATTCTTCAGAATAATCAATTCTTACTTTTTTTTTTTTTTTTATAGATTTAAACATTATAAATATATTTTTTTGACTCAAAATATTGAATTTTCACAATGAACCACTTAACATTACTTATTCCAATGTTCTTGTTTGCTTTTTAAAGTTTGTAATTTTATTGTTTAGGAAATACCCTTATAGTGCAGATACGAGTATTTCCCAGGTAATGTACACGGTAATAAATACAGAAAGGTACAATTTTTTATTTTTTTAGTGAATTTTTGATTTTGCATGTATAGGAAATAAATAGAACAAATTAAAGTTTTGCTTTTGGCTAAGATAAAAAGCAAAATAAAACAAAATATTACTTCCCAAAAACCTAGACATGTGGCTCTACTTTTTACTCAATAACCAAACCTGAATATGGTATAAACAAAGACCAATATAATAATATAATTATATTGGTCTTTGGTATAAAGTACTTAAAATTGTAGCCAGGCACGTATCCAACAAGTTTTTAAGTACTCCACAACGCTACCCTATTGTCTGTAGTTCTGAAAGCTTAAAAATTGTTTAATTTGGCAACTTTAATATTCAACATAAGCCATTTTCATTTATACAAAGGCCAATTGATGAAAAAATTAAAATTCGAATTATAAAATAGAATAAAAAGTTTATTGTAAAATTTGGTCCTGTTAACATGAGCAAGAATGTTGAGTGCATTTTTTACAGCGGTTAACAGAGTGCTGGAGCTGAAGGGTTCGCCAGTCAGACCGTCGGTTGAAAAACGGAAAAATACATCTGTCAGAATAATCGCATTCGTATTCGTTCAAATTAACTGTTCAACTGTGAGTCAAATTTTTGTTTATATATTGTTAAATCATTTAATTTTTTTGCTTGGACTAAAACATAATCTAAAAAAGAAATAACTAGAAAAAAACAGAATCAATAAATACCGAAAATAAAAGTTAGATGTACACAATTTTTTTACTTCAAAAACTAAAAAGACAAATAAAGTGAAAATAAGGACAATAAAAACTTTGTAACAATGGTAACTTCTTGACCCAAACGGTATTTAGAAGAACCAATGGTTCTTATTCTTTTCCACGGATTGTTTATCCACCAACTTCGCTCAGTTTAAACTCTCGAATCATTTTTCCAACATTTTTAATCGGCTTTATCAATTTTAATTTGAAACCTGGTTTCCATAAGTGACAATCTGTTTTGTAAGAAGTACAGGCCAAATGCTTGATAAATTTAATAAAAATATAATTTGCTTATAATTGTTAATTCACAAATTTATTATTTATTTATTGTTGAGATGTCTCATTGGTTAGCGTCCCTCGCTGATGTTGTGATATATAACCCACAGATGGCGATAGCTTTGCCCCACAGGTGGTGGCAGAAACAAAATTATTTTGGCGCTCTGGTTGAATAAATTTCGTATTTTGATTATTCGTTCGTGCTTCTTAAAAACATTTTTTTTTTACATACGCTTCGTAGAAATTCTATCTTAGAAGCATGCTTATGAATTAATTGTTTCTTAATTTTGTTGATATCTAATATTTTTTCTAAATTTTCGTTTGTCTATAAAAACGGACCAGAGTCACAGTTTTCGCCAAGACAGCACAACTATCTCTCAAAATATCCAACAATGAACTTCCTAACGATCTTCCTTTCCGTCGCTCTCATCCTGCTCATCAGCACAGGATGGACAGAGGCTCAATTTGGCAACATAGCTAGTACAGCGGTTTGTTATCCCTTTCATATTAATAATATTAATATTTCATTCAGAAGTTAATACATTACTACTTCCACAGTTGGACACAGGTGCGAAATTTTTAGACTTGGGTCTGGGAATTGCTAAAACCGTCGCTGGTGCCATTCCTAAATCTGGATAAGAACTGTTTTTAATGAATGCATTGTAAAAAGAAAATAAATAATTCACATTCGTTCATATCTGAAATCTGAATTTAAATTGTATTATTTTTTTGTTGAAATATAGAAAAATATATCTGTGAGAATAATCGCAAGGGTATTCGTTCAAATTAACTGTTCATGGCGTCAAATATTTGTTTGACTTTTTATATAAATAAAATATATTTTGGTGTTTTTAAAGTTAGAAAGACGGGACTGGCTATAACGTATAGCTGCTGTATACCTTAACGATCAGAAACGCTATAACTTTGGTGTGTTTTCAGACTTAACTTTAAACCTAATTTAGAATTGTTATTGAGCACTGGTACATATAAAAAAATTTGTACTTAGTCATAGAATATGACTAATAAATAAATAACATCAATAAATCAATAACATCAATCAATAAAATTCAACCCCTTCAAACTGTTCCTCAATGGTAATGCCAACTTTTGAGAAATAGATTTATTAAATATTATTTTCCATTTTAAATCTGTTTTCGATTTATTTTTTTTTATTATAAATTCAGTCAAAATTTTGCAACTCAGTGAAGGAAACATTTTCGAACATATGAAGTATATATATTCAGGAGAGTCGATATAGCCATGTCCGTCTGTCCGTCCGTTTCTACGCAAAATAGTCCGTCAGTTTTAAAGCTATTTGCTTGAAACTTTCCCAAAATTTGTCTTTCTATTGCAGGTAGTATACAAGTCGGAACGAGCCGGATCGGGCAACTATATCATATATCTCCCTAGGAACAATCGGAAAAAAAATTCAAAATAATTATAACTTTGTTGTTTTAAATTTTTTTGTTCCTTGGGATTTGGTAATATTTATTTATTATGGAATTAGTGTTTTAATTAAATTAAAATCGGATAACAATATCATATAGCTGACATAGCTTCATTGTTTTTAGTAATATAGGCATATAAATCGAAATGAAGTCGTTTTGTAATAACGGCAAGGTATATAAACTTCGGCTTGCCGAAGTTTGCTTCCTTTCTTGTTTTATTTCAAAAACTAAAAAGACAAATAAAGTGAAAATATAAGGACAATAAAAACTATGTAACAATGGTAACTTCTTGACCCAAACGGTATTTTGAAGAACCAATGGTTCTTATTTTTCCACGGATTGTTCATCCACCAACTTTATCAATAGACGAAAACACAAGTTTTAATGTGAAACCTGGTTTTCATAAGTGACATTTGTTTTGTAATAAGTACAGGCCAAATGCTTGATAATTTTAATAAAAATAGAATTTGCTTATAATTGTTAATTCACAAATTATTTATAAACAAATTATACATAAATAATTTAGCATGTCTCATTGATTTTCCCCACAGGTGGTGGCAGAAACAAAATTACTTTGGCGCTCTGATTGAATAAATTTGAATATTTATTTTGATTATTCGTACGTGCTTCTTAAATAGTTTTTTTTTACTTACGCTTCGTAGAAATTCTATCTTAGAAGTATGCTCATGAATTAATTGCTTATTAATTTTGTTGATTTTTAATATTTTTTTTAAGTTTTCGTTTGTCTATAAAAACGGACGACTGCTTTTCAGAGTCACTATCTTTCGACAAATCCAACAATGAACTTCTTAACGATCTTCCTTTCCGTCGCTCTCATCCTGGTCATCAGCTCAGGATGGACAGAGGCTCATTTGGCCAGTGTAGCTAGAACAGCGGTTTGTTATACCTTTCATATTAATATTTCATTCAGAAGTTAATACATTACTATTTCCACAGTTGGACGCAGGTGTGAAAATTTTAGACTTGGGTCTGGGAGTTGCTAAAACCGTCGTAAGTGCCATTCCAAAATCTGGATAAGGACTGTTTTCAATAAAAACATAGTAAAAAAAAATAAATAATTCGCATTCGTTCATATCTGAAATCTGAATTTAAATTGTATTATTTTTTAACGAGTTTTTTTTTAATTATACCCCTCTATCTGAGCTGCCTAAGACATATAATTCCTCAAAACCTATAAAACCTAAAACTAACCTAAATCGTGAGTCAAAGTCATCTTTAAAATATTTTCGCCATTTTTTACAGTCGCTTGTTTGCCTACAAAATTGTCGCCTTATATAAAATTACCCTCAATTGCTCATTTAGTTACCAATTCAGTTCAAATATTTTGTGAGTAGTACGTGCTTAGTGAACAGTTTTAATTTATTTTTTTTTGAGTTTTAGAAATATGTCTATTGTAAAATACGGCCGTGATTCCCCAAAGCTTAAGTTGATTCCCCTCAAATATAAACAAGAGAGAACGCTATAGTCGGGTGCCCCGACTATCAGATACCCGTTACACAGGTAAAGGGAGTGCGAGGGAGATGGAGATAGAAACTTTGATCACGCATAACTTTTTAACGAATGGTCCGATTTGAAAAATTTCTTCTACATTTCGATAGGTATTGATAAACACAATAAAACTGCATTTTTACTTTTCCGAAATATTTTCCGAAATCGTATATAAGCGATTGTGGGCGTTAAAGGGGGCGTGGCACCTTTTTGAAACAAACTTGCGCTGCGTAGGAACTCCTAGAATCTGCATGCAAAATGCCAATCTTCTAGCTTTTATAGTTTCCGAGATCTCAGCGTTCATACGGACAGACAGACAGACGGACAGACAGACGGACAGACGGACAGACGGACAGACGGACAGACGGACATGGCTAGATCGACTCGGCTAGTGATCCTGAACAAGAATATATATACTTTATAGGGTCGGAAACGCTTCCTTCTACCTGTTACATACTTTTGCACGAATACAATATACCCTTTTACTCTACGAGTAACGGGTATAATAAACATGTCATAATTTTTTAGATTTGTACGAGGATATATAAATGTACAACTCCAACATTTAAATTTTAATAACAAAAATAAAATGATAATAAATATATTTTATTGCTTAAAAATTAACTTGAAGATTTCTGTATACTAAAAACTATTTTTTGACTAACATTTAAGGGAAATTAAATTTTTAATTTTGTATTATATTGAACTAATTTACAATTGGCATATTTCGTAAATTTCTGACCTTCCATCCTTCGTGTAATTGATATATGTATATACCTGACACATTCAGATTCCACCGGGCTTGTGTACTTTTTCCCAAAAATAAAACCCCCTTGCAGCGTTATCAGCAACGATTTTTAGCTGTCTGTTCGTCTATAAAAGCGTGCCCCTTTCCAAGCTAAGTGATCAGTCGCTCAGTTCTCCAACAGCAGCATCATCTACATTCGCTTTCTTTTAAAAGAGAATAATCCAAATATCTCGCCATGAACTTCAACAAGATCTTCGTTTTCGTCGCCCTCATTCTGGCCATCAGCTTGGGACAGTCTGAGGCTGGCTGGTTGAAGAAAATTGGCAAAAAAATTGTAAGTTCCATTTCCTGTACTACTTTTACTTGAAAGCTAATTCTGATCCTCTTTAAACAGGAACGCGTTGGCCAACACACTCGGGATGCCACCATTCAAGGTCTGGGAGTTGCTCAACAAGCCGCCAATGTGGCAGCTACTGCCAGAGGATGAAGAAACCCTATATGCCCCACATTAAAAGCTTATACCTATAACTATCTTTATAATACCTAATTTATTATTTTCCAATTGTATTGTTCTAAGTAAATAAAATATCCCTTATATATAATTCAAATACCTATTATTTTTTACCCTTTTTTTTGTGTCTTCCAATACTTTCAGTTATGACCTCTCTTTATACTTTTAAGCTTTGTCTTCGGAGCTATTCGGTTTAATTTAAATATAACTTAACTTTTCAAAGTTAAGTATTCACAATGCAGCCATTGTAAAAGAAGAAAAATAAATTAAAGCAAAGATTAAACAAATGATTGCAATTCGCCAAAACAGCAAAGTTTAAATTGGCAAATTAATTTAAATCTAATGAAAATGATAAAATTGTGGATAAAGTCAAACATTTTGGAACCTAAGATCGGTTAAACAGACATTAATTTTAACCACTAGAAATTACATCAGTTGGGTTAGTTTTCTGCACATCCAAATGAAAACCTCTGACTAAAGTCATAATTAACTTAAAAACGAGGACGTAAGCTAACTTCGGCAAGCCGAAGTTTTAATACCCTTGCAGACTTAGCCGAAATGTGTAAAATAAACCCGAAGTCTTCTTAATAAAAAACATCAAATTTTGACCGATTTCACCCTATTGTTCCTATGGGAGCTATAGGATATACACGTCCGATCAGCACGCACTTTTACCTTGATGAAGGTATGCATAAAAAAATACGATTTGAAAAAATTTATGGCAATAGCTTTTACACTGCGCGAAATATGCTGAAAAACATCAAATTTGGACCGATTTTACCCTATTGTTCCTATGGGAGCTATAGGATATAGACGTCCGATCGGCACGCGCTTTTACCCTGATCAAGGTATGCATAAAAAAATACGATTTGGAAAGATTCATGACAATAGCTTTTACACTGCGCAAAATATCATCAATTCTTGTAAGATATACCCGATTGTTCCTATGGGAGCTATAGGATATAGTCGTCCGATCGGCACGCGCTTTTATCCTAATAAAGGTATGCATAAAAAATTACGATTTGAAAAGATTCATGTCAATAGCTCTTACACTGCGCGAAATATCATCAATTCTTGCAAGATATATCCGATTGTTCCTATGGTAGCTATAGGATATAGACGTCCGATCGGGGCGATTTTCAAACTTGATCTGCGTACACATGTTTTAGGACGAGGGTGAAAGTTTCAGATCGCTAGCTTTTAAACTGAGCTCGCAAACGGTATTGAAACAGACGGACAGACGGACAGACGGACATGGCTATATCGACTCCCCTATTGGTCCTGATCAAGAATATATATACTTTATAGGGTCGGAAACGTCTCCTTCACTGCGTTGAAAAATTCTGACCAAAATTATAATACCCTCTGCAAGGGTATAATTAGAAATCTACCCGAGATAAATACAGATCCTTAGTTACACCTCTGTACTATCCAGCAATATACGAAACGAAAAAGTTTCTCACACTGAAAATTATTGTCATATTTATTTTTCTAAAATCAATTCTAAAGTAATGAAATAAAATAATCTAAAAACCCGTGAGATAACACTACGTTAAAAAATGGTGTTGATAAAAAACCTTAATTAAATATTAAGTTTGAATGTAATGAGCTTGTTTTTTTTTACATTTTTTTCACCTTTTTTTATATTTTAAAATTGTAATAGAGCAAATCGAAAAATGTTTTTTTGGGCTTATAGTTGGGGGCTTTTATATTTTAAATCCAAATTTTGGTTATACAAATTTAAAACCCCCGATTCCTGCACATGATGTCTATACTGATTTAATACAGATAAGTTTCCTCTCGTGTACTTTTTTTCTGAAAAATCCCCGTGCATGCCTTATCTGTCATTGAGTTTGAGCTGTTCCCCGCCTATAAAAGCAGTTGTCTTTTCTATCACAGCCATCAGTCGTTCAGAGCTCACTGCAACAGCAATATCAGTTCAACCTCTTCCAGCCAGAAATAATCAAGCAATATCACCATGAACTTCTACAAGATCTTCGTTTTTGTGGCCCTCATCTTGGCAATCAGCATTGGACAATCGGAAGCTGGATGGCTAAAAAAGATTGGAAAGAAACTCGTAAGTTATAAACCCCCAAATATTTTTAGTTTGGTCTTAACCTAATTCTTCTTCACAGGAACGTGTTGGCCAGCACACTCGAGATGCCACAATCCAGGGCCTGGGAATCGCTCAACAAGCCGCCAATGTCGCAGCAACTGCCCGAGGTTAACAACTATGCCACACTATTTATAGTTATAATATTTAAAATGTTTATTTATTTTGTTTTACTAAGCTAATAAAAAATTTGTAAAGTATTTTCTCGTCTTATAATTGAACAGTTTTAAAAGCATTAAAGGGTTAAAAATACTTACTTAAAAGAATACGTCCAAAATGACTTCACAATTACGGTTACCGATAATAAACTTGATGGTAAAACAAATATTTCATATAATAATACATGGAGTCTTTATAAAGTCTGCTTATATTTACTATTTACATTGGTATGAATATAAATTAAATAGAAATTTTATTTAGCTGAGCTAACCATGTATTAATAAATTTTTGCAAGTGTGCCGAAATCAATTCACCATTTTAATGTTTGTAATTAATCTTCATCCTTCTATGTATAACATATTTATGTGAGTTTGTATATACTATGTCTATTGAGCTTTGTATCCGTACAAACTAGTAAAATTTAAAATTTTGTTATTTAGTTGCAGAGAGTGATTCTGATCAGATTGGATTCCTCTCCTGTACGCCTTATCAGGCATGGCCTATTAAGCTGATTCGCCTATAAAACCGCACGCTTTTCGGGGTATAGTTATCAGTCACTCAGTTCCCACTGAAACATCAACATCAGAAGCATCAGCTTAAAATCAAACTATCGCAATATGAACTTCTACAAGATCTTCGTTTTCGTGGCCCTCATCTTGGCAATCAGCATTGGACAATCGGAAGCTGGCTTGCTAAAAAAGATTGGCAAAAAACTCGTAAGTTATAAACCTTCAAATAATTTTAGTTTGGTCTTAACCTGATTCTTTTTCACAGGAACGTGTTGCCCAGCACACTCGAGATGCCACACTCCAGGGTCTGGAAATCGCTCAAAAAGCCGCCAATGTCGCAGCAACTGCCCGAGGTTGACGACGATGATAAACTGTTAACAATTGTTTTATATAAGATGATGTATTTATTCTATTGTCCTCAGCAAATAAGGAAATATAAAAATGGGCAACCAAATAAATCAAGAAGTGTTTTCAAAACTTTAAGTCGCACTTTTTTTTGAATGTTCAATTAGGGTTGATAAGAACCTTATCATCATCACTTAGAGCTTATGTGCTTCTGCGCTGTAGCCGAAATATACACCAATTGTAACCTCTAAGCAATGTCACGCGGCTGAGTTGGTTTTCCACTTTTTCACTTTTGGAGCGCAGATATTTTCCAAATACAAGTTTATATTTTCCAAAAAAAAGTTTAAGATAACTATTTGCACGCGCGACTAGTGAACTAGTGGCAAAAGTGTCTGCTAAATATTAAAAATTTAATTTTACTCCTAAACATCACTTGGAGCTTACAACATTTCCAATTAAATATATATATAGATTTTAACCGATGTCTTGAAGGCTTTAATTCTGTGTTTAAAAATTCAGAATATTTATCAGTATCCTCATTCTTATGATCTAAAACATACCACTTAATTGAAAATTATTTTAGGAATAGTTTCTTTCGGTAGAAACAATTTCTAGCCAGAAATGATTTTCTTCTTCTCCATCTTTAAGCATTATGGTACACCCCAAAAGCAAGGTGAATTCCTTTTCGGGCCAACCAATGTCGATCAACAATAAGAAACCCCCGAATATGATTTCGATTCAGACTCAATTGCCCAGAGTGATTCCGAAATGATGGGATTCCTCTCGTGTACTTCTTCCCCAATAAAAATCCCCCATCAGGCCCTATCAGGAAACGCTGTGAAAGCTGACAGGTTGCCCATAAAAGCTGTTGCAATTCCTAGTGCAATCACCAGTCGCTCAGTTCTCACTTAAACAGCAACATCAGAAGCATCAGCTTAAAGTCAAACAATCGCACCATGAACTTTAACAAGATCTTCGTTTTCGTCGCCCTCATTCTGGCCATTAGCTTGGGACAATCCGAGGCTGGCTGGCTAAAAAAGATTGGCAAGAAACTCGTAAGTTTTTTATCCCTACATGTTTTTAGGCAAGGCTTAACCAGATCGATCTTTACAGGAACGTGTTGGCCAACACACTCGAGATGCCACAATCCAGGGCCTGGGAATCGCTCAACAAGCCGCCAATGTTGCTGCCACCGCCAGGGGATGAAATGGGAACCACCTTACCCATTAAACTAAAATCATATTTATTTATTTTAGTCGTTAGTAAATAAAACAGACTTTGGAAAAAAAGCTTCATTTTATATTAAAGATTTTTAATCTTGGAATTTTTTTAACATTTTCTTGCTGGGTCAAATTACACCTTTAAGAAGTGTAAGAATTTTATAGCTTGATTGATCTAATCTAATGTTAATGTGAATAAAAACACATTATGAGGTTTATTTCTTGGGGATACATAGTAATCTTAAGAATCGTCTTTCGTATACCTTACTATCCTATGCACATTAATAAACTACCTAAACAGTATTTCAAATTATTTAAATATTATAATGAAAAAATGTGTACATTATTGTATCACACATATTTATATTAAGTGATAGGAAAATTATTTTCTTCGGATATTTTCAAAATTTTTTTTTGGTACTTACAGATAGTTGTTGCTTGTTTTCATTGTTAACTAAATAATAAAAAGTTGCTGTATAGGAGAAGAAATCTAGTCCACTATTTGATTTCTATGAATTAAAAAAAGTTGTATATGTATTTAATTAGCTTTGTTTGTATTTATTTTTGTTTAAGATAAATATATGGTTTGCTTTACATTGACATACGAAATTTATTTTTGTTTTTTTTTAATTTAAAAGGCTTAGGGTAAATGTCATAAAATAATTAAAATTATCAGTCAGGTTATGTAGCGGGTTGAGTATTATCAAGGTCTTTTGTTTCAACCTCGAGCTGTGGCTGCCACATTGGCGGCTTGTTGGGCGATTCCGATGACCTGGATGGTGGCATCTCTAGTATTTTGGCCAATGCGTTCCTATAAATATAACTGAATTAGTATTTGCAATGCAAATTATTAATAGGTACTCTTACAATTCTCTTTCCCAACTTCCTAAGCCAGTTAGCCTCCGAGTGTCCGAAGCTGATGGCCAGAATGAGGGCGACGAAGACGAAGATCTTGTTAAAGTTCATGGTGAGATAGCTGGCTAATTAGCAGATCGAAAGAAAGCTGATGCTGTTGCAGTAAGAACTGAGCGTTTGATGAATGGACATCGAGGAGATCGAGCTTATATAGCGATACCCACACAAGATGTCGCTGCACAGACGGGGATTTTTTCACTGGGACAAAAGTTCACAAGATGCATTCAGATCGGAACTGCCATAAATATGACTCTCCGAAGAGGTATATCAGAATTAGTGGGTTTTACTCATCCTAGTTTGCTGATGATTAACCGATTGAATTCAAGTTGAACTTACGAATATTTGTTAATTGAAAAGAAACATTTTGTAATTAAAATAAATAATTAAAATTAATTAAAATTACATTTCTATTACTACTATTAAATAAAACAATTCTAAAATTTGTATTTTTTATAATGAAGTGCTTGAGGTAGTTCCTCATTTCTTATTACTCATTTCTAGGCTTTTCAATGTCTTATTTATTGTTTTTGACGGATTGCAAATGCTGTATCTAAAAAGAACGTAGTGTAGTCCCCCATCTGACCATTTCCCAAAGACAAGCCTCCGATTTTTAATACTATCTGTGCATATTCTGCCCAGACAAAATCCCCTTCGTCGCCTTATCACCATCGCTTGAGATGCTGTCTATAGAAGCCATAAAGCTTCTATTTTTGAAGAGAGGTTATCAGTAACTCAGTTCTCACTGAAAATGAAATATCAGCAGGGTCAATAACTTGCGCTATTTTTATTATAATAAGACTTCCAGAGTTTATAACTTTTAAAGCGAAATAACTCTTTAAGGTGTCCTACAATTGAACTTCTAGAGACCATAACTTTCCCATATTTAATCCGATCTCAAAGTGGCATACCTCTAAACACTTCTGGGTTGATTCTTTAAAAATCTGCATTAAAATGTTTCATTTTAAGTTGAAAATTTTTCCTTTATAAGTTATTTTAAATAAAAAAAAAAAAAAAAACAAAAAAAAAAAAAAAAAAAAAAAAAAAAAAAAAAAAAAAAAAAAAAAAAAAAAAAAAAAAATGATAATTTTATTTGAGTTGATCAAATTGTTGACCCATTTATTTCTAAGTTTCCGATGTCTAGTAAAAAGGTGTCCTACAATTGGACTTCTAGAGACCATAACTATGCCTAATGTAAGCCGATTTCAAAGTGACATACCTCTTAAGAGTTGTGGTTTAATTATCTAAAAATCTGCATTAAAATTGTTCAATTTAACGTTGATCGATTCTTTGACTTATTTTCTTAATGAGTTAGTTTCCGATGATTTGTAAAAATGTGACCCCCTATTGGACTTCCAGAGTCCATAACTTAACCAAATTTAAGCCGACATAATTTTACAGATGTTTATCATCAGGATGTTCCCTAATTTGGTAAATGTGAGGAATCTCTCTGCATAGCAACTGTAGAAACTATGCTATTTCCTGATTATAAGAAATCCCCTTAATCAACATCGTTTTGAATTATCTTTACCACAATCCACATGAATAATCCTTTCATTATGGACTCAAAACATAATAAATTCCATTAGTTGTGGTAGCAAACAACTTGAAAAGAAACAAAAGAACTTTGGGACAGAAAAAGTACGGGAAATAACGCCAAACATTTGAGCGGCAAGCGAAATGGATTAATCAACAAACACGTTTTATTGGCTTCCCCACAACAGAACATAAAAAAGCAAAACAACAACGACGATTACTCAATGGGTTGAACGATCGTAGAATTGAGTTGGAACGATCTACTGACACATTCGCGATACCTCGAACTAGACTTAATTAATGACTTAGAGAAATGTTAGTCAACAGATGGTACAAACTTTATGATAACGGATGGGTTTTAGAGGAATATTTCCTGCCAGTAAAGTCCCTTGTCTAATCATTGTTTAATTAACTGACTGTAAAACCTTTTCTAAATATTATTTTCAACGGAATTGTAATAAAATATACCCTAAGTACAATAAGGGGTAACACAGTCTTTACTACGAATGAGTTTTATGAATGGAATTGCTCCACGGTGATTTCTGTTCCCTCCAAAAAGCACAGAGAGCTCAGAGCTTAGTGGAAACCCACACCCAAGTAGATCCGATGACGTGTTTATATTATGATTCAAGTGATCGATCAAGATCGAGGGTAAGGGGCACACCTGTTTTGCTTATTTGTTCCCTTTCTTCTGACAATTTTGTCATTGTTCTGTAGTACGGTGTTCCTTATCAGCACACTCGTTTATCAATTTCAGATCCGCTGTCTTTCTCCGGGTGATTCCCAGGAAAAAAGTTCCCCCGACGGCATCTGCTGATTATTTCCCTATCAAAGAGGCAAGGCCAAGATGGTCAAACATTTGCTCAGCCATTGTCTCCAGGTGGACTGATCAACTTTGCGAACTGTAATGGGAATTTATGTGGCGGGGATGCCTGCTGAAAAGGTCATTTAAAATCAGCCTGAGTCATTTTGATTAGTCCGGTTGTCCCCTGGAATAGGGTATTTTAAATCCATTAAAGTATGATCTAAAATAGCAGTTGTAAATATGAATGGGTTACCACGCGTTGTCTATAGTCATCCTGTATGAATGAACTCTATTAGTTATTCTCATAATCTATATTTTAAATGTATATTAATCACAATATAACACACCTAAGGCAGTAATAAATATACATTTTTGCAGAGCACTTCTTGAAAACTATCTTTATAGAATACACTTTTTGAATGCGTCTTCCACTACATCCTTTATCCTGTATCTAATGGAAACATACTTCCTTTTTAACTTACCTTAATATCATTTAAGTCATCTGAATACCTCCCTCCAGTCTGAGTAGTTGAGCTATCCTTTGGAACCAGTTGCGGCATTTAATGACTTACTTACGCTGCTGTGGGCATTACCAACTGGATGAATCGGAGGATGAGGATGAGGATGAGAACGAGTCCTGGCGGTTATGACACAGGACTCGCTCCCTCCTTTTGTGTCTCCGCCTGCCACTTGTAGCTGTCACTCAGCGGTTAATTCGAGCGATTTTATTTACATTTCGCAGAGGCTACAGAACCGGAAAGGAGCAACATGGAGTTCCAAAGGGAAGCGGAGTCAAGGCCCAAGTTGGATAAAGCGTTTTTACTTGTTAAGGAAATTAGTGGCATATCCTGACAGGGCGCCCATCATCCTCGTAGCTTCCTATTCTAGATGCTCTATTCTTAGTCACCTCTCCACCCAAAATATACATCTATGGATATATCCCCACCCCTGATTGTGTGTGTTCTTGCCTCCCTTGCTGATTTAATTCGCTTGTTGTCTTTGCTGTGAGTCTATGTCTATTGTTTGCCCCTCGTTGTTGGTTTTTTATGGTTGAAATTAAAGTTACATTTTCGTGGTGGTTGGTATTATGTGCTGATGAGAGTGAAAGCCTACAAACAGGGCCATCCCCTCTTAAAAATCATGTACAGTTGCGTGAGTGTGTTTATGTTTATGGTGTACTAATCTAGCGTTTCTAAATTGAGATTTGTAGGCAGCTTAAGTGATAACACACACATTTATAAATTTAAGTTCATATATTTAATTTTAGTTACTATTTAAATATAGAAGCGAAAGCAAAAAAAAATAATTTTGAAACAGTATAATAAAATATTTCGGTTTAACATTTAATATAATATTTGGAATTCGAAAATTGTAATGCCTTAATAAGAAGGTTTGTGCAAAGTTCATTAAAAATCTAAAAAATAAACAAATATTCATTTTGATTATATGATATATGTACTTTTGATTCTTAATAAGAAAGGCCAATATATTCTAAGCACAATACTGTTGGCACATTTGATAATATAATTTAAAATAAGACTTTAAATAATCTGGGGGAGCTCAATTTTTATTAGCAGCTGGACAAACAGATAGACACTTTTCCCGTTATAAAGAAGGGGATCCACTGCAGTTGCATATTTGCTGCTCTTTCTCTTTTCGTAGCGAAAAAGTTCCCCGTCCTCAACTTATCAGCATCGCTGTCTTCGCTATAAAAGCTGGCTACACCTGAAGTCCAGTCATCAGTCGCTCAGTTCCCACAGCAACAGCTATATCAACAGCTAATTCGCTTTTCTTCAATCCAAGGAATAAAATCCAGTAATTTCATTATGAACTTCTACAAGATCTTCGTCTTTGTCGCCCTCATTTTGGCCATTAGCTTTGGACAATCCGAAGCCGGTTGGCTGAAGAAACTGGGCAAGAGAATTGTAAGTATTGCCTCAAAAATATTTTTAAAACTCAAAAATCTTCACACATTGAAATTTATAAATGAATTTATTTAAATATTTATATTAAAACGTATCTAATAATGATATTTATAGGAACGCATTGGCCAGCACACCAGGGATGCCACCATCCAAGGTCTGGGAATTGCGCAACAAGCCGCCAATGTGGCAGCCACCGCTCGAGGATGAGAATTTGATGCCCATCAAAGGATTCTCCCAGGATAACCTGCTTAATTATAAACACTTATTTATTTGCAATCACATAGAAATGAACTAGTTTACATCCCCGCAATTTACATGTGCATATGTGTCTATGGCTATGGGTTTTTTATGGGTGCCGCGAGGTTGATTCCACTTTCCCAGGGTGGCTGGGCTTGCCCTGTTTTCCCACAGTTTTCCCGGAGATTCTCGGGATCAGCGCACAAGTGTAAGGGCTCCCTTGGGCCACCAGCCTTGTGCTCTGGGTCCACCTCTTGTTGGTGGTCATTTCGAGCACAAAATGCTTCTAAATGTCAAAACACTTGTGAACCTTTTTCGGGGGGCGGAGTTTTGGGTTAAAGTTGAAATGGGCGAGAGTTGCCCTTGGCCCATGTGTGTTGTGTGTTGCATGTTGTGTTTTGTGTGTTCGGCTGGTAATTTGCTTTGATTTACTTACATGAGCGGAGGTCGCGCCACGTGACCGCAAAGTTTACATTAAATTATCGGAGCTCCTTGTGAATGTGATTACACAAGTTTCGCGAAAGGAAAACAATGAGAGTGGGGGTAATGAAATTGGAATATTCTCTCGGGCATCACATGAGTGTTTGAAAAAAAAAACTAATTCCAAATTAATGAGTTTTTCGGTAGTGATTAAACACATATTAGTTATTCAGCTCAAATTACAGCAAATTGATACCTTTACAGCAGTTTTTGTATTAGTTTAAAATAATTTAAAAAAATCTTTTGTCTTTGTTTTTGCTAATTAAAGAAAACTTTTTTTAAACTCTTTCTTTTATTCTAAGCAAAATTAAAAATTTTTTGAGGTAAAAATTTATTTTCCATGAATCTTGCGGATGTTCTTTTTTCCATTGTAACAGCTCTTTTTTCCATTGTAAAGTTCGAATTGAAAACCGCTTCCGAATCAATTTTAAAGGCTCTTCCGATGTCGCCCGGGAGCCGCGTCCTAATTACACGGCCTCTCCGTCGGATTAGGCCAACTCGCCTGGGAAATCGACAGCTTGGTTGGCAAATCGCGGGACTCGACGCCTCGGGCTAAGAAGCGCTAAAAGCCAGAGCACATGGTCTGAATTATTGACAGATTAGAACAGGATTGTCTGTCAGTCAATCATTATCGTTCCGCGGCGCCTCAGAAATCCAACTTCAAATGACGATGGCGATGGAGCCGTGGCAGCTGCCAAATGATTTGAATAACAATAAAGATCAGCTTTTGTCTGCCGGCTGTATTTTGTAATTTATGCATTGATTTCCGCAGCCTCCCTTCGCCACCCCCTCGCAGTAATAATCATTTTGAAATTACATAAAAAAGAAGACGCGGTGTGATTTCCTCATCGGCCCGCCCGTTGCGCAGATTGTAAAATTTGAAAATTTCATAAAGCAAATCCCGGAAAATCATGCGTAAGCCCCTCGAACAACTCTCGAGAATCTGTTGCTAAAAAGTGTAATATGCGTTGTAGCTCTGGAACAAGAGGAATAAGTATGTGGCACCCTGCTAGGTTTCCCCCTTGAAAACCCCCTCCTGGTACTGGAAAACTCTCCAGAAATCGTTTACAAGCCATTGAGAAGCCGCCGATGTATCAATAATATTTGCCCACCAAGTTCAAAGGTGGTGAAAGTTGTTTTAAAATATATTACACACAGATGGGCAAGGCGGGGTGGCTCGAGTGCTCAGCCAAGAATAATGTTTGACTTAATTTCTTTTATGGCTCAATATAACCATTATTCGCACAACTCGAGCATAATCAGCAAATTTAAATTCAATTCGCCTTTTAAAGCGTTAACTGGGTGGCCATCCGAGTGTCAAATGCAGTTTAAAGTGGCATGGGACTTATCCGCCCTCTTACCCATTCTAAAAAGTAGATTGTGGTTTCACTAGCTTCTCAATATTTTCATTTGAGAGCTCTGTGCGACAATTTATCATATTTAAAATGTCATAATCTGTCTGAGGTATAATTTTATAGTACTTGCCAGACAACTAACGATGGCAGGATTCTTCTTGAAAAACACACTGAAATCTTTAGTGCAATTGGTTATCAAAGTTGCAGTAATGATACAATAACAATTTTTATTTAATAACATTTTAGATACAATTTTGAATTGAAGATACATAGTCACAGAATCTGAAAAAATAAAACTTTTCTTTAAATAGTTTACATATATTTGATATCCTCAAGTAATTGTGTTTGCTATGCAGGAATTTTATTATTAATCTATTTATAAATCTAATTTTATGATTATTTAAATAAATTGGTGTTTTAGGGGCTTATGTTGAATTAGTTTTGTCATCATCTTAAGGGTCTCCCCTTATTTTCTTTTAAAAGGTCTAACTAACTTTGTTAAATACTTTTCGTCATCGATTCAGTCGGTTTGCCAGACTCGATGTCGCTTTGATTCCATTTCCATTGCTCAGACGGCATTCTAAACGCGTTATAAATCACAAAGATACACAAGCACAATATGAGCACACATGGCCACGCTCGAGAGCTCATATTGGATGGTTTTTTATTTGGTTTTGCCAAGCAATTCGAAATAAGAGCAGAGCTCGTTGAGGGACAACAATGCAAAACAATTCAATTTATGAAATATTTTCCCCGAACCCTTGCTCTTCACTCCGTATCTTTGTCTATGGCGCAAATAAATGTGCGAGTGAGTATCTGAATGTATATGGAAAATGTCAAGTCGGGAATTACATCTCATACGCAATTGGGATTCCCTGGCATGGCCAAGATTTATTGTCAGCTTGACGATTAACAAAGGTGGACTCCGGATTGTGATCCCCTCTTTTTGGCCAACTCACCCCTTTCGAACCAACAATTTAATAAACAGACTAACAATGGAAGCGCTTTTGGGTGCCTTTTCAGGACAAACGAAATGAAATTGTTTGGCATATAGGCATTTTTTATTGTGTGTATCCTGAATTCAGCATTATGCCCATCCATTGAACCGAAGTCCTGTCAGCGCATAACTTTCCCGGGGCAATAAAACCAATTCAATTGTTGTCAGCTTCCAGGCGAGTGCCTCCCAATGAGATCCCTTCAGATCAGATCGCGTGAGGATAGATAGGACACAGTGCCAAGCATTCCATTTATAAATATGAATATGAACGAATATGGGGAGGTGTTGGGTACACAATTGATTGCGTCACCGCTGGATGACCTCATGGGCTCTGGATTTTTTAATAAGAATACCAATGGCAGGCGGAAAAAGCACTAAAAAGTGAAATCTCAATTCATAAAAAACTTCAAGTATGATTGTGAGGTAGAAAAGGAAACTGTGACGATGAAAAATTCTTAAAGAAGGGATGTTGGATAGAACAATTGTTGTAAATGAAACCAATAAAACGATCAATTTAACATGCATAAAAAAGTAACAATGAAAATGTAATGAACTTTTAGAAGCTGATTGACAATAAAAATCATATAAAATGTTAAATGCCTAAATACATCAGATTTATTCAGTTTGCAAATAAAAGTCTAGGAAACGTTTATATGTCTGCACTAAGTTGTTAGAAAGAATCAAATCTTTAAGTTATCTAAATAATAAAATTAACCACGGCTTTTAAGATATTGTATTTTCTCTGTTAATTTCTACTGCCAATTCAGGAAATAAGTTTCGAACTCTTAAGGAAATTACTAACCGCATTGTGTTGAATAAATTTCCTTTCATTTTTCATTAATTAATTCTCGCACAGATAAGCGAACAATCCAATTAAAACTGGCACCGCACGCAGAACTTTTGACTTTCAATTAATAACAATTTGACGCCTCAGCAGCTCCTCCCCTGGAAATAAGGAATAAGGAATCAGGACTTCCCCATCCACAGCCTAACATTATTACGAAGATAAAAGAAGGCGCTGGGCCGAAAAAAAGAGACATTTCCGACTGACAGGCACACGTCAGATCCTTTCGGGGCGTAAATTAATCTCGATCCTGGCAGCGAGTGGCGAAAAAATTATTAATGAGGCGCATGTGTGTGAGTGGGAAAAATTCTTAATCAGGGCAAAAAATGGACCCAAGAAAATGAGGAAAATGCGAACCAACGCAACAGGGCAAGCGACCCTCATTAACGGGAAATTAGTTTTGCTCTGATTTCTGTCATCTCGGAATCTGGGTCTCTCATCCATTGAACAAAAGGACCCAGGACGATTCCTTTCCAGGGGTGATTAAATGCGGAAATGAGGCAAACATCAAGTTCTCCTGGTCGCTGACACTTTTGCGATTAGCGCAAATCAAAGAAAGGAAAGCGATTCTTAGGTGTCGCAGTTGCACCAAATTAGTCGTCCAAAAAGGGGAGTGGACTGGCATCCAGGACAACAATGGACTTCAGGATTAAGTTCTGGACGCATTTCATTTGAATTAATTTGCGGCACTCAAGTGCCACACATAAATCCTCTTCCCTCTGAAGAGTATTATGTAAATGTGAACTCTTGTCCTGTTCTGGTACGGTTTTTTTTTGGTCCTTTGCTGGTTGTGTTATTCCCGGATATACACTTGAAAAAATATTGACCAGGCTTCAAACATTTCCCTATGTATGGAATTAGTCTAAGCGAATGTGAGCATAAAAGATAAACATACATTCTTTGAAATCACCAAAATTTTATTAGTATTATTTTCTAATCTCCAAATTTTTAAAATAGCTTTGGCTCAAAACATAGCCTTTTATAATAATAATAGCCTTTTATAATAATAGTTAAAACACATAAAAAAATTTTATTTTTTTCTTTAAAATGTAATGGTTATTTTTTTTGAGTGCTTCAAAAGAGAAGTGTATTGTGCGGACACCTTTTGAGTGCACTTAATTATGCGTGAACCTTGCAGAACATTTTTCTGAATTTTCCTTACGATTCTGCCTCATTTTACACCAAATTTAGCTCAATTATAGCCACTCTTTGTACTCCTGTCAGTGGCAGGTACAGTCTGACCTCTGACCTCGGACTTCTGTACAGTTGTGCTTGCCATCCCAGACCCCGATTACACGACGGCTTGTGCTCTATATAAAGTTTCATTCGCATTTTTCAATTACCAATCTAGGGCTCAGTTTTCTTTGCTATCCTCTCCACTTGGCATTGTTTGTCCTGGCCGTTGTTTGGTTTATTGATATGTTGTCGTTGCGGTCCTCTGGGGAAAATGGCCTGCCAGGACTCGTTTCGGGTTTTTCATCTCTCCATCGGCGGAACATCCCGCTCTTCCCCAATAATTTGTTTAATGGCAGCGTAAAAAATTAGACCATATTGAATGTCAATTGTTTGATTTTTTGATTAAGGTTCGGTTTCCCATCGTTGTTGGTTGATTGTTTGCTCTCAGCATTGATTAAATATTGAAAGAGTAAAGTAGCGTAACTTGAGGCTCTCATGGATCAGGAGTTACCCCTCAAAAAGAAAAAAAATACAGGATGTAAGTGGAGAGATTTCGACTGGGCTTTACAATATTTTTTAATAACAATCCGGGAAAGGTGGGCCAGCTGTGGCGGCTTTGCGTCATCCAGTGGCATCATTAATCAAAACTCTTTTTTTTACGGCCCAAAGGACATTAGCATAACGAGGTAGAAAAGCAAAAATAGGGGAAAAGAAAGCAAAGTCGTGTCAATTTACGCGCCAGCGCTGAAAAGGGAAAACCTCAGTAAATTCAAAGAAAAGCCAAAGAAAACACTTTGCAGAGGGCTTAAAAATTGCAAACGGATATGGAAAGTACCCCGGTTTTTTCATTTTTTCCCAGGAAGTCACTCAGTCACACATGTGCCCTGGTTCCCAGCCCAACTATTTAGCGGCAAAACATCATTAATTTTTACAATCGCTGGGTCTAAATTTTGATGCTGATGCTGATGCTGATGCTGATGACATCAACGCCCAAATCATTTCTGTCACGCCAGGACACTTTCACCCACTGATGAATCCTCCCCTCCATTGTTGTTGTCGCGACATTTGCAATTTTTATAAATTCGCAAAGGAAGTTGACTGGAACATATGTCGCGCGGAGTTCCACGAAGTTGGTAAGTGTCTTCAAGAGCCCGTTACTTTTGACGTGTTGCTGATTGGCGCCAATGGCAGTTGGTTTTTTTGTTGAAGGGTGGCGAGCAGTGTTGGCTGTTAAAAGTATTAATTTTAAAGATTTTCAAAAATATTATTAAATCCAATAATAATCTCTAGTAGTTTGAAATCACTCAATGTAAATGTAGAACGTAAGTATAGTTTTCTTTATAAACAAAAACACATATATATTTAACGACACTTTGGAATAGGAATTTAAGGGTTTCAAAATACTACCAATTTTTCGAAATACAAGTATTTTTAGGAAACCCTAATTTTCAATAAGAAATATTTAATTCAAAGGAGATAATATTCTCGCAATCTTATTTAATAAAATTGTGAATTGCTATTTAAAGGCTATACGAGCAGCACTGGTGAAAGAATCACTTCCTTCTGGCAGCGAAATCATTCCGCTAAATGAATGCAAATTTTTATTTAAACATTTCGCTAAATGGCAACGAGCTGTCAATATGTTTGTTCGTATCTTCATTGTGTCATGAGAAGTTTGCGATCTGAGAAAATACGGAAGAGGGGTCGAGATGTTAGCCATGAGTGCTACTGACAGCTTGAAAAATGGTAAGTTGAGGCAAATTTGATTTGCAGTTCGTGTTAACACTGATTCGCATCGAATAAGTTAGGGTGTGGGGTGGGTGAAAAGTATCTGACGGATACTCCATATCTTCTTGTGTTCCTATGCATAACTGTACCGCTCACGACTCATGAATACTTTGATTAGCCAGGGGCTAACAAGTCCCTCAATGACCAGCAGTGTCCTTTTAACCCCTCTAAATTAAAAACTCCCAAACAGGACCTAACGAGCGTAAAATGCGTTTTGAAGTTTGGCAGCATCATCATTGTGTGCCCATGGCAACCTTCAACCCTTCAGCCTCCGTGTTGGCCAATTAACAGACTGTTGACCACTTGACCAGCCGGAGAAAGTGTTTTCCCCGCGTTTTCCCAACCCCTTTTTCACCATTCAGCTGCCTATTTGAAAGTCATTGTGTGTGTTGGCGTGAATGAATTGAATTTAAAGTCTACTGCGTGGCACATTTGTCGCATGAGCTTGCAACCTCAAACAGGTTGACCAGCTGCCCGGATTGTGTCCATCCCGCTGACCAGGGTTGCCAACAAACTGTCAAATTTAACAAATGACTGGTCAAGCGGGTCGCGGCGGTTTTGTCCTGTCCAATTGTCTCGCATGAGTGGGCAATTCCTGGCGTTGTTTCTATTGCGTGCTCATTGCACACAAGTTAAACAGTTGTCCACTGGCACATTCCCTTCTCCTTTTTTTGGGGGGACTTATTATTAAAAACTTTTTTTATAAAGCCTGTTCCTTAAAACTAAAAAAACATATGGAGAAGTAATGAATGTCATAATATTTTGTTTAGAATAGTAGCACATTAAACCTTAACTTAATTTAGCAATGTCCTAATAAATTATTATTATTTTTTTTTAAATATATTATATATATACGTATATATATTATATATAAATAAATAAATTACCATTTTTTTCAGGAGAATTCATTCTCAATTTCAATACCTAAACATTTAAGGGGTTATTCGTGCTTATTATTATTTTTGTTCCCCAAACGATGTCAAGCCTGTCACAACCTTATCATTACCGCCTTTATCTAACCTAATAACTGAGTGAAATTGAAACAGCTTAACCCTTATAAACAAGTCACAGCTGTCAGGATGCCGTAACCCCGCTGCATCACCCCTTTACCACCATAAATCAACGCGTCAAATGGAAAATCGAGAGATTTCCCAGTGAAAAATTACGAAATATGAACGCGGATGCAAAGTATTAGGTCCTTGGGAAGGGGTTGCCAAGTCAAACCGCATGGATGGAGGGATTCTGGAGGCAGGATTTGGAATTGGTTCGGGGACTTACAAGCGTCCAACATCAATCAAAACACGCGACGAGCGTCGACTTGGTTCCGCCGATCTGATGATGATGCGATTTGCACTAACGATGCAATCCCAATTCCTATAACTCCGCACCCAGTTCACACTCCCACATGTAATCCACACATGTGTGACAAGAAGTCATTTGAAATTGGTTGAAATTTAAAGTAGTTTCCCGCTTTCACACACGCGACCCGCTCGAAACCCTTTGGGATTTCCTCGCCACCTCATCGAGCCCTTTGAATAATGATGATGATGTCGTCGCGGGCTTTTCATCCGCTTTTTTGGGAAAATTTGCATGTGAAAATCGGATGGGAGAGCGCGGAATTTGGCATGTGGAATGCGCCATGTAATTTACACGTCTGACAAAGTATCAATGCCATTGCCGATGACACGGAACCCGTCCTTCGATCCCTTTTTTCACGATTTTGGGAACGCCGTCGTCATCGCCGCAGACACACATGACACAAATCGTCGCAAATCGTTTTTTACAGCACAACAAAGAGTTCAGACACTCGCAGAAATTTGTATCAATATGTATGACTTAATTTGCATTACAAAAAATACGAAAATAAAAATTACGACAAATATATTCAATGTATTTTTAAGGGGGAGAACGTTTAAATATAACTTTTTTGAAGAAATAGTACAAGATAATATTCGAATTTATTCTTATATTAATATGAAAAGAGAAACCAAGTTAGGTTTTTTATAAATTAAAATTTGTTATCCCGAACACCATCCAAAAATATGTAACAACATTTTTTGTATAATTTGTTGTACTTTCTTACCCTGAAAGCAAAACAGGGCTGGAGTTTAAAAAATATATTAATTCTTTAAACTATATTTTAACATATTTGGGTTTTTTTTTAATGTATAGCCGCACCCTTAGAGTTCCCCATCCCCACCTAATGTGTGCGTTTTCACGCCGTCCTGGGGGCGGAGTGCAAAAAATATCCCGCGGCGCTTTCGCTACACATCCTCACAACAATGTGTGAAAGTTTTTTTATGTCTCGCAGCCCTCGGTGGCAGCCCGAAAAATAAAAAAGGAAAAAAACGAAGCTCCGCATGTGTCAGCCACAGGCTCAAGGGGCACTCCGCTTCCTTTGGAACCCCCATTGGGGGGTTGTGTCTGCGCCTGTTTAGTAGTTTTTAATGTTGTTTTGCTCCCCGAGGCTGCGGAACTTGGTCCTTTTCGTCCTCCGGCACTTTGTACTCTTTTACAAAATTAATTTTAACCACAGAAATTGCAACATTTCGATGATTAATGATTTGTTTGGGTGTCACACGCGATCGAAGGGGCAGCTGCAATCCCCCGAAATTTGATATGTTCGTTTTTTTATTGGACCCAAATTGAGATTATTCATTCCTCTGTTAACATAATTCATTAATAATTTTTATGACCGCTTGTCAGCGGGTGAGGGAAAGTCAAGATGAAGGCCCGAGCAATCAATCTGAAAAGGTACAGTTGTGCTTAAAACATCTCACATCTCACATGGGTGGAGTGGGTGAAGAGTGGGCAGGGGGCATGCAAATGGCGCACGGGCTTTCTTCTTTCATCATTCCCAATTTACCGGGACTGGAGCAGCCCATTCGGGCCAATCGAAGCAGAAATGCCTCAAATCATGTGCCACACATGACAAACAGGGCCAATGTCAGTTCACCAGATAGCGCGTTCCCCATCCCCCTGGGCAAACCCTTTAATGAAACCCCCGTGCGGTTGCCGCAGAAACCAGTCAGGGACAACAAACAAAAAAATGGTACTCTAAAGTTGTAATCTATGGAATGGAAAATACCTATTAATCGTATACCTTTACACACACTTAAGCTTACTTTAAAACACTTTTTGTATACCTTTAATTGATATTCAAATAATTTAAAGTCGTGGGCTTAGTTTTATAGTTAATAGTACAATATAGTATAATTTCAAACAGCTGAGAATTTATGACATTTTAAATTGTAAACAAAAAAATTGTATGTGTGTCGTTAGCAAACTGTTAAAGATAATAAAAGACACCTCTTTGCAAGCACCTCTATAAAACAAATAAGAAAAGTTAAGTCTTTTGTGTGCCTTAAGTAAAACTATATTGTTTAACTTTTAAAAAAGCATTTCATTTCACGAAATTCTCATATACCCAATAAGAAAATCAATGGGTATGGTAAAACCTAATTTTTGCAAACTTTAAAGCAAACAATGTGAAAGGCAAAAGGGGCAGCCGATATCAGCCAACTCATGCATTCCTTACTACAGCCTTACTTACATCCATTCTACCCTCGGGCCAGCGACTTTCAAATGCGTTTGACGAAATGACATCCCGGCGTGGACCAGGACCAGCAGCAGGACCAGACGCAGGATCTGGAACAAAACTGGGACCCTGAGATGAATCAGGACAACAATCAGGCCCATTGAGCCGTGGCTGGTGTTTGGCGACCGGCGACCGTCGACTGTCGACTGCGTGCTTCACGCTTTATTGGTTCCATTTCGCATGTGAAGAGCGGTTCCCCGCCCACTTCCTCATCCCCTTGGTCCTCCAACATCCAGGCTAATTTGCAAATAATATGCATGTGTGTGTTTCAGCGAGTGCGTGTTCATGGCATGTAAATTTCCAAAAAAAAAGGGGTTCCCCCTTCGCTTTGGCGGTTTCCGTCATCAAAATTGGAAATTAGATTTGAAAATCCTTTCAGCCTGCGTTTCTTTTATTTTCCGTATTTACTTTGGCAAATTAAGGTCGCAATTTTGCGCATTTCATTCCGTGTTTGTCTATTGGCCGTACCTTTGAAGATTCCGCTTGCAGCTCACGTGGCCACGAAAATGTCTCAATCCACTCAAGTTTTGAAAAGACCTTCTTCAGTTTGCGGGTTCTTAAGTCGAACGGTAAACATGTTGCCAAATTTTATTTGTTGTGCAAATCTTTGATTTTTCAAGCGGTTTATCTTTGGTCGCTCTTATCATGATGCCACTGACAAAACAGCTTCAATCCCCCCTTTATTTTATTTTCTGCACTTCCAGAGGAAGATTTCAGTGCGCAGTTCTGCAGAGAAAATATTCCTTTGACTTGTTAATTTTACTTTTTCAAAATAACAGTCTAGACATATTACTTAAAAACGAACCACTTTCTCTATTTAATGCACAATTTAAATTGTTATAACATTTCCGGCACTAAACATCATATTGCATAATTTGTAATCCCTTTCCACAATTTAAATTATTTTTCTCCCATGGCCTTTCTTTCTCTGTATGGTCGAAGGAAAACTTACTTATCGTGTACCAAATTCAATTGGATTGAATCCCCAGTCCTTAGCTGCCACAAAAGTGTGTCCACTTTTGACAGGAACTTTTCCATTATACAAATGGCAGCTCGCGATAAGAATTCCAGCAGGTAAGACTCCGTCCAACAATTGATTATGATTATGATTGAGCGGCGCGCAAAAGTCAATAACAATAACATTATGCAGATGCAGATACAGATACAGATCCTGTCGCAGATCCAACAAAGGCAGTCGAATAATGGACCAGGGGGAAGTCCCCCGAAGTGAGCACTTAAAATTAATGGAAATGTGTAGCCAACGCCACACACAAATAAAATTTAAATAATGCTCAAGTGCCCCCTCTCCACTTTCCGTCGAAGCGTAAAATATTATGTCATTATCAAAAAGGGAACGCAATAAATTTCTCTGGCCGCGTCTTAGTCGGATTTCAATGCAGCAGGCAGGAAGGAAAAGAAATCCTGAATTTACAATTAGCTGCGGACGTACGGAGTCCTCGAGGTCGTCATGGTGTGTGGCAATTGATAAAACTCGAGAGCAGTCCTGCCTCTTAGCCAGTGTCCTGTGGCGTCTTCCTTTGTGCATTTTTTGTAAAAGTTGTTCCACCTCGCGGGTCACTGACGAGTGCCAATCAAAGGCAGTTCTCAAATCGAAGATGCACTCTTAAAATTTAGTTATGGTAAAAATATAAAAAGGAAAATATTTTAAAGGAACAAATTTTTGCAATCAAAGAAAATATTATCTAGATTGTTTAAATACTTCATTCATAATCTTTGTAGGTTTTTAATTCAATACTGTCTTATTCCTTAAGATGACTTAAACGTATCTTCCTTTAAAAAAGTAAAGAAGTGTAAACAAATTATATAATTTTTATAATTATATTATCTAACCAGAACAATTGCAGAAATTTTTGATAACTTTTTTGATTTTTTAAAATGGTAATTGAATTTCACAATTTTATTTAGTTGAGGAGATCGAAATTTTGATTGGTTTTTCAATTTAAAAGTAACTTTTCCGAGTGTAAGGACAGGACCACCGCGGTGTTGTTATCTGGGACATGGCATGCGTCGCGTCTCAGGATTCTAATTACGCGCAGGACACCTCGTGGCAGGATATTCAAAAGCGCTGTGAATGACATCCGTCGCCGGTCGCCTTGGCTGCCCTTTTGGCCAGTGTCCCGTATCCTGGCAACTTTCATTCCGCGTCCTCGAAGGAGTCTCCGAGTCATTAAGCTGCTGTAATTGCCGGGTTTCGGGCCAAGTTATCGGACCCACTGGCTCAATAACCATAAATATAGAGTGCGAGAAACTAACCCAGCCCCCCGGAGTTTTTATTGCCTGCGACTTTCACTTGATTTGGTTGTGTCAAAAGTTTTCGGGCCACTCAATCGGGGATTGTTTATGGATTGTGCCACAATATTCCTCCCGCCGTCGGCCGCTCATTTCCGTAGCTCTTTTGGGAGGAAATGACATTTTTCTACGGCACAACATTTCGCCAAACTGACATATATCACCTCGAAATGTGGAAGATTGCACAGCCCAACGTTCCACATATCCGCCTTTGGTTTTTCCCCTTGACTGGCCCTTGAAATCCTTGGGATAAGTCGATTATGTGCGGAAATGAAAGCCCATAAAAATCCTTTCCTACGGTGATTAGTTAACATATTTTTATTTTTCGTCGTCGGGCGCCAGTCGAAGGACTTGGAATTGGGAAAGGGAAACTGAACACAAGGGAAGCAATTATTTATTAGAAATATTATTTATTATTTATTACTGTTGTTGTGGTGCCTTTGTGTGTGTCCTTTTTTTTTGCTACATAACTGAGGTTGAGGTCCATTAAATTCTCCTGCTCGTCCATTTATGTCCTATGTATATGAAAAGAGGGTCTTGGGTTTTAGATTGGTTTGTTAACGTCCACAGCACATATTCATAAGTGTGTTTATTTAGTGGTAAGAGGAAAAACGAGTTGGCAAGGTCTGAGAGGATTTTTCAAGGAATATTAAAATCCCTTGCATAAATTTGGTAAATCATTTCCCTCACCTTTGTTTGCTTTTCAAAGCAACTTATTTAATTACAGCTCCAAAGAAAACTTCATTATGCGTCCGCTATTAAAAACAAATTTATCCAATTTACTTTTCAAGAGGAAAACTTCTGAGGGAAAATGAAAATTTTCAGCCACCAATTCTAGGCAATTTACCGCACAAAGTGGAATAATTTAAAAATTAGTCCAATCAAAAAAAAATGTATATCAATTACCGCGTAATTTCCATAACTTGGCAGCGAACAAATTGGCTACAAAAAAAAAAAAAAGAAGATACCAAAGGCTGTGGAGAATGCAACCGCATCCTGACAGCGCTGACAAATAAGGCAAATCAATCAAAGGACCTTTACCTCACCCTTGTCGCGTGTTGGAAACTAATCAAAATTCAATTTCTGAAAAGATCCCTGTCTCTCCATTAAAATCAAAATTCGCAAATGATGCGCGTAATCAAGTGAGCTGTGGAAATTCGAGTTTCCCAGGCAGCAGATCGACCTTTCTGATGGGTTAATTCGCCAACCGCCGTCCGCTGGTGACAATTGAAAAATAGCCGCTGCCAAAACATGTTTGCAAACACGTAAACCCCCTATGTTTTTCCATTTTCTGTTGTTGTGGTTGCCGAACCGTATCAATAAATCCATTTAAAATTGCGTGCAGGCCGCGTGTGCTCTTCCTGGTTTTTTCGAGTGAAGTGGAGTGGAGTGTTTTGTCATTCGGGTCGCATAATGCAATGGGAATTATGGCTGCTTAGGGCTCTGCACACACTCACCGTATGATATTGAAAATAAATTGGCAGCGACAGCAAAACAAAAGCGCCAAAAAGACGTCACCAATTGACATCGATCCCTGCTTCCTTTTTTTTTGTGTTGCCTGGCTAATACCAGCAACCCTCGATTTAAAATGCAAAATCTGAAATCAAAGTAAATCAATTTCAGCTGCAAAGGCACGTTCCCTACCCCTCCACAAATTTTCCCGTTCACTAAGTCAGCCAATAAATCAAATTGCGAATTTTTACTTAGATAGAATTTTATGCGCATATGTGAGAAACCAGAGGATTTCTTTCGGATGCCGAAGCTACAGTCACTCAGTTGTCTCCTTTGCCCTCTTCTTTATTGTAATTTGTGCGAAATCCTTCAAATCCTGCACATTTATCAAGAATATGCGCTCATAAATCAGGTCACATGCGTGCAGATGAGGAGGTGTATCCAAAATTGGGGGTGTGGCACTTACCCCTCCGGAACTTAATGTTTTAAAATGGCCCATAAAATCATCGCCAGCTATGAAAACTTCTCCATGGCCGCGTCTAATTTGCACATTTTCACTATTTTCTCAAAATTTTCCGCTTTCCCTTTCCTCGCCCATTGTTCTCGATTTTTTAATGTGGTTATTTATGCGTCCTGTTTATGATTTTATGTGCTTTCTATGCTAAATAGATGGCCAACTCTAGGTGACGTCGTTTATCATCCTCAATGACTTGGGGGCGTGGCGGGAAAATTTCAGCGCCAAACCAAACCGTTTGAAGATAATTATGAATTATTATCTCGTAGAGAAATGCTACCGAGATTATCGGGAAAATGAGCACTTATAATTGAGAAAAGATCACACATGATTTGGCAATAAAGTGGTTTTGAATTTTCCTATTTATAATGCATACTTTAGGGGTTAGAGCCAAAAGGTTTTAGTCAAAGAAAGAAATAAAATTAAAGCTATGTACAGTGAAAATGTTATAAATTCACATTTTAAGCACTCTTGAGAATAAGTATGCAAGTGCATTTACTTAAGATACTTTTAAGTCATATGAATAAAACGGACCCAAGTACATTTCTATACAAAAGTACTGGCTTTTGTGGGATGTCTGAATTTTCAAAGTGAACTTGTGGCTAATTTGCGTTTAATCTTTCAAGCATCTGCTGAACTTTCGCCAAGAAAGAAATGTCGAGAGAAACTTTTTCCAAACGACAATTTTTGGCTGGCTTTCAACCCAAACCGCTGTCTTGGGGAAAATGCTTTCAATTATTTAGGGAAAATGCAAACGTCCGTCTATAGATGGCACATTACACATTACATTCATAGATATATATTTAGATAAGTATTTACGACCCGCCCGTCATGTTGTCAATAACAATTTGGCAATGACACACGCAGGCACCCGAATATCCTGCCAACCTCCAAGGACAACCCCTTCGGATTTTGGGAGGACCAGCTCGAGACGACGCAACAAATCGCTGCAAATTACATTCATAAAATTTTATCACCCAATATCGGAAATGGATTCCTTGTTGTCCGGACGAACTGGCAGACTAATGGCCAGCGTCTGACCCCGACAAAGGATTCAGCTCCAGGATCAGGACAACATCTGCGTGAAAGTCGAGGAAAGTACGGAGATTAGGGAGGTCCTGCTTAAAAGAAAGGGGTTGCCACTTGCCAGTTGATGTCTCTAGATGGTCATAAGCACTCATAATTTCATTATTATAGAGTGCCAAGTGTATGGAAATGGGCCATTTGTGTGGCCATTTTCCGTTGATGGAATTTTAAGGTGCCGTGACTAATGCCCAAGAACTGTGAACTGCGAACTGCTACTAATTACTCGGAATTACTGGGCTAATTTTCTGGGTTCTTCATCATTGCCATGGCGATGATGTATTTTGGCCAGCGGATGGAAATTCTCCAGGGCAAAGGGACGGCATTCAATCATGCCAACTGTTGCCATCACTCAGGCTCAATCAGTCCCAGTATCCCGGAAGGTTAAGTAATAAATGAAAACGAAGTCCTCGGATTACATAACGCCAGAACGCCCTTTCCATGTCAAAACCCCATCCTCTTTTGGCCACCGGAGTCGGTCAGTCTGGTCAGCGGGATGGGATTATATGGGCTCTAACCGCAGAAGGGTCCTGAAGATGGGACGTGTGTGACCGCAAAACGGCTTCTGGGGCTGCCCACAGATTGGTTCTTGGCCCTGGGCAACCAGTTGATTACTGAGATGCGGATTAATCAGCCATGCAATCGTCATCCTTCCCGTCGACTTGCACATTTTGCTTGTTCATCAAGTTGGTTTTTCGGGGAGTTCCCTTTTAATTGCCAGCAGAAGTCCAGGGAAGGGAATAAATCTAAGCCTGATACACTTAAAAGACTTCTGCAAATTACAACTTTCAATCATTGCCTTTTTGCTGAACAAAGAAAAACACAAAGAAATCTATCAAAACCAAAACCAGTAAGTACTCGAGGGCAAACTCACCACTAGATATTTACAGGGTATTTGGAGCACAAATCATACATTTTTTTGGCAATTAAATAAACTAATAATAAATGTAACATACAAGTCACTTTTGACTAAAACTCTCATTGAAATGTTTAAATATTAGGGTAATAAAAAGGAGTAGAATATGTAAGTGCTTTAAGATGATTTCTGTACAGACTTAAAAATATTATTTAAAGGCTTTAAAAAATTGGTTAAGGTTTATTAAGACAAGAGTGTTGTTTTACAGTAGTGTATATCAAGTATTCGAATTATATTTCTCGATAACCCTCCCCTGGACAAACGGCCATAAATTATAGAAATTTGCGACATAAATCAAGGATGAAAGGACCACAAGGAGCCGCATATTGGCAGCATATAAACTTTTCACTTTTCAATATTTGCTCGGACAACATCTTTTGTCTGGCTTTAACTACGACTGTGCGGATTTATGTGTTTGATTTGTTTGACATATTGAAGTGGTCAAACGTGAGGGGAGTTACCAAAGTGAGGGGGCGTGTCCGGTCCCGGGAAAGTGGTCCAAAGTTAATTGATTAACGACACGAACAGTTGAAAAGTGGAACATTTTGACAAGGGGAAAAGCCGTAGGAAAAACTGTTTATCTGTCGGCACATATATCCGAGAGATTTGTACAATTTCCACAGTGATTTGTGGCCATTGTCCTGGGCAAATTGTCCAGCATTGTAGTCCCAAAAATCTCATGTGGAGAGTTTGAGACATTTTCTTTGTAGCAAATTGATTGGAATTTTACGAGTGCAGTACCTGGTTATCATCTAGGGTTTCCCTGGTCAAGCCTTTGGTTGAACCACATTTATCGGGGGTGGATTTCCTCCATATTATCCTCCCTTCTACGCTGTCATTCAACTATCCACTTATACTTATTTATGCTTTTAATAAGCAACATGACATGCTGCAAATGTCAAACCTCGGCTGTCATTCAAATGTAGCCAGTACTGCCCTCCACTTCCTCGTTTTCCGGGCACAGGATGCGCTTGATTGCTTGACATCTCGCCTGGTGTATCCATGTATTAATGAAGGAAATAAATTTAATTTCGGCAATTAATGCCTGGCCCAGTCCACTGGGGGTCCTTTGGCGAAGGTCCTTCTGCGAAAGCCCTCGGCATCAAATGTCAGCACTCTACTCCTTACAATCTGTGGGTTTATGTTTATCATTATTGACTCGTGAATAGTTTCGCCAGCATTTCGTAATCAAATATCGTAGCTGCTCCTTTCACTTTCTCCGCCAGTAAATTTTCGCAAATTGCAATAAAAGCGATGGCCGACGGAGAGGGGGTAACGACTTTCCCCGAGGGTGGACGTTGCTTAGTCATCATCCTCATTTCATCGCCGGAGTTCCCATCATCGTGCCGATGATTGTCATCATTGGTGCGCCATTGTCTTGGCCCCAGGCGGCTTATTGGATTCTTCGAGTGATACTTTAAGGCTCTTTGCGAAGCACTCTAGAGGAGTTCTCTTTCTTCAGCAGCTGTCCATGGTCACTTCTACTTGGAGTTCTTGGGTTAACAATCGTTGCACAGGGAAAAAATATGAAAAAATTATATTCACGAATGTTTAAAATATTTATGTTTTTCGATAAATATTCGGGTATAACTTGTTTAAATGAAGGTCCATTTTAAAATTACAATAACAGTAATACGACATCAAATATCTTCAAATGTATTGACCCAAAATAAATTGAATCCAATTATAGCAAAGTATTAAATGAAGAGTAAGGAGAAAATTATTTTTTTAACCATCGTTTATTTTGATTCTTATAAAATTTAAGTTTTTTGATTAGGTTAAATAAAAAATGATGGCTGGGTCTTTAATCCTTTTTTTCTCGGTGTGAACAATGAAAAGTGGCACAAAAGTTGCCCAACTAAGGCGGTCTTTGTTCCAGGGCCACTTCAAAGGATCTCAAACCTGTTAGACCAGCTCTCTTGTCTTTTTAAGGACATGAGGTGTGAAATCCCCCAACCCCCTTTCGCACACACACTCACTCCCAATTAGCGAATCAAAGAGGAACAAGACCTCAAAGGGAAGCGCTGGAAAGTCTGGTAATAACCTGATTAGAGATTAGCAGGAAGCTCGCGGCACTAAGGCTTAATTAAATGCTACCTGGGAAAATGGGACTTGCCACATGTGAAAGTGAAGCCACACAAAGGAGCAACAATTTCCATTTTCCCCGTCGCGGTTAACGTACGTACTCATCCTCTTTCTGGTTTTCCCCGCTTTTCCTGCGCTCGCGGCCAAAGGATAATGTTTCACTGGTCTCTGGTCCTTTCCTCGTATCCATTACACTCGACTGGCGATGACCAGGGGTTACGGAGATTCCGAGGGGTGGCCAGCGATTAGTTGAGTCCATCAATGGCACATCAAACTGTCCGGCAATAACAACAATGGAACCATTCAATCAGCGCGCATAAAAACATAAAGAGATTTTAATTTTTTGATTATGTGTATGTGCGTGTCCTGCTTTTCCCTCGGGGGGAAAACTCTCCTTTTGTGGAAATCGTTAATCAATGAACTCCATGCGTGCCGAGAAGGGTCTTTTCCTTGGTCAGTCGAGCTGAGATCATTTGTGCGCTTAGCATAGTAAAAAAATCAACGTCGATGAGTAGTTGGCCGGAAAAACCAAGTTGATTAAATTTCAATGTCGTGCCAGGACCAAAGAACTGGACCCTTCTTGGTCTTCCGTTTAATGCGGCGTAATTTCGATTTAAGTAATTTCCTTCTTTAGCATTCGTGCTCGGACTTGTGATATGGCATTGGATATGGCGAGCAAACCGATAATTGGAGTCAATCAAGGGAATGGCGTGTGTGGAAAATGGAACTTGATTAGTAACAGTTCAATGGTAGAAGTCCTCAAATGGGCGTTCTTGCAATTAGGGAACTTGGACCTAAGACCCGGCTATAGGTTGCTTCATCAAGGGGATACCTTAATTTCGTCGACCTTAATGGGCAATAGTTTAATTGGAATGGTCTATTGATTGAGATCTTATACTTCTATATGAGTAAAATGTGTTGTTTCTCTGAGTAGTCTCACATTAAAAACAAATCTCAAAACATATATATGTTCCAAAAAAAAACTGTTCTTATTTGGTTTCATTATAATTTATTTTATTTTATTTTAATTACTTGACATCTTTGAAATTAAAAAGCCTCAATAATTATGTTATATCCTATAATTTAAATTTGTTGCTTATAGACCAAGACATTCTGGTTGTTTTCTTAATATGTAGCAAATGTATTAATTCTTTGAGCTTCAAGAACCCTAAATAACAATTTAAATGGATTGGTTCATCAAACGTCTCCTTATTGTTCTTCCCTCCCTTCAAGATTTCTACTTTTTTCCTCCTCCTTCCGCTCAATTTAACATTTGAATGCAATTTGGAGAATCCTTCTCGCGGCCTTTCTCCCGACCAACAACAAAAGACAAATCATTCCTATTAATTCCGCACTCGTGGAATGTTTCATTACCAGTTACAAACGGCACTTTCGGATACTCCATATGTGCCTTCTTTTGTGAGGAAGGATTCGGATCTGGAGAAGGAGATGGAGATGGAGTTGGGTGCTCTGCTTACTTTTAATTTGCCTGCCCTGCCTTATTACGTTCATTCATATGCAAATCGCTGGACTGTAACACAAGCACAACAAAAAAGCCGTGAAGAGGGAAAAGTCACTGGAGATGGAATGGGTTGCTCTCATTGTTCGGCATTCGCTCTGAGCGATTAAAAGCAAACTTTGGCAGACACTCAAAAAAATATTAGAGATAGACATTCCTTAGTAATAAAACATAAGAATTAATACTATCCAAATATGTATTCTTTTCAATAATATAAAATACTTTTTTGATGCTGGCAATTGTTTGGAAATAAATTTATTTACTTTTAGGAATTGTATACAATTACTATAGTAATAATACTTATACTCAAAAAAATTATGTTTATCTGTAAATTTCTCTTGCATTTATGAAAGTTTATTTTATAATTATTATTGCAGTGCATTCTTAACATGTGAGGCTGAATAGAGAAGGATCTTAAAGAAGTCTGCGGCGCGGGGGATTTTCACCTCGTAACCCAAAAATGCGCCAGGGTTGGTGTTTGATGTATTCGCCATCTCCCACCCCTGTAACCGCCTTGGAAAACGCTGTATGGGGTTGGTCCGCACTGTCTGACTGTACCTTGTCATCCTGCCGAATCCCGTATCCCATATCCCATATCAAATTTAAACGAATCGATCCGCTTGGCGCGACTGCCCGGAGTTAGGGTTATGTGCATTATAATTTTCCAACATCAATTCGAAATCCGAATTGTATCGTTTCCATTTCCTCGTTTTCCCATTTTCCCTATTCCATGATTATTGTTTTGCATTTCCTTTGTTTGGCGAAACAATTAATGTTATTTGCATAGTTGGTGGGTCGCCCAAAATGTTTTCGGAATTGTTGAGATGGGTGGATGTGGATAAGGTCCGCATGTGGTCCAATTTGGAACGTTTTGTATCTGAAGTCCCGCCTGCGGCTCTCTAACCTTTCTCCATCCTCGTTAACTGGTCTTTTTGGCTTTGTCTGACCCGGCTATCAAATTGTATTTGACTTTCCAAATCTGTTTGGGAATGGGGAGTTGCTGTAAGTGTCTGACTGACAGGCTCAAGAGGTCCTTTCTTCTCCCTTTCCAAATTCACCGCATTATCTCGAGTGCTGCGTGCTAATGTGCAAAAACTGTCCATGTTGAGCAACTTCAACTTTTGCACAACCTCTTCAAGAAGATAGGGGGAAAATTCTACTCGAAACCTTGGGAAACTCACAAGTGTTTTTACCATACCCTCATATGTGACATTGCTCACCTTATTTATTTATTTCCCTGCCCAAATGACACGAATTTGTCATCTTGGTACAGTCTCGAACATGCTGTTAAAGCCACCACCCCTTCTTCATCTGACATTCACATATGTCGCTGTTTGTTCAGTCACACCCACCAACAAATGCCCCCAGGGCGGTGGTTTGTTTGCTCAGCGGCTGAAAAGTTCAATTAGAAAAAATGTTACGAAATGTTTATAATTAAGTTTCACTTTTTCGTATGCAAATGTGCCGCCCTTTGTGTAATTGGAATTAAATATTCTTTTCTTAGGCGACCTACGAGTTCCCGGGGCTATTAGCCGCAACCTGACCCAGTGCCCCAAATATAAATTCGAACTCCTTTGATAAGTTTTCTTTTATTTTATTTTTGGTTTCTAATACAAATAAATTTCTTTCAAAAATGTAATATTTGTTAATCAGCAATCATGTCAAAACATTTTTCAAGAAATAATGATTACAATCACTATACAAATGCTCCTAATATAATAATTGAAATAAACGGAAGGAAATGGACGTCGGCACAGCCTGCTTCGTTTTGCAATAATTTTCTATTTGTGCCATGATTTCTTAACAGCTTGTTGCTAATTTTTAATAAATATTGAACACGGATTGAAGTGCCCATTTTCGTGAGGGTTGCTTTAAGACCTATGCAAATTTCCGAATAATAATTTTCGCACAAAGCAAAAGTCATTATTTGGTCGACTCACGTGCGCCGTTCCTCGAAAAGAAAAGACCGTGATGATGATTATTATCGCGACTGTTTTTTCCATTACAGAGCGATTATGGTGATGGCATTTGAAGGTTCTTGGTCGAGAGCGCAGATTTTATTTGTTCTTAATTTAGTGGCCACGTGCGGGGTAAGACTTCATTGTTATTTACTGGGGTACAGTCGCGTCTTTTTATAACCATTTCTTAATGTATTTTGTTGCATATTTATGGGGATGTGAGATCTTTAAACCGGGGGCACTGCACTATACCCTATGTGGCAAACGACCACTTTGTTTTGGCCCGAAAAATTTATTAAAAGTAGAAACAACTTTTTTTTGAACTGCAATGTAGGAAAAACCCATTAATCTCAAATGTAACGAACAGAAAAGTTAAACAGAGCGAATCATTATCAGCTATCCAATTAAATATTTTAATATGTCAACGATAATTACTTTATCAACTTGACAGTCTAAAAGCTAGTTTGAACGAGGGGACTTCTTATATGAGCGATATGCAGGAATGAAAGTAAACTTTACAGAAAAAGCTAGAAAATCCAAATAAGAGTCTGATAAACTTGGGCAATTTGCACGAATGAATTTTTTATTATTTTCCAAGAAATCCTAACCATTTTCTGTTTAACGTGACGCTTTTAGACCGGTGTAAACGAGCGGATATCTTATCTGAGTTATAAACAAGCGATAAACTAGCAGCTATTACAAAAATTAAATCAAATAAATTAAAGCTATTTCGATTTCTCGATACATTTTTCGATCTTTCCTATGTCAGCAGTAAGAAATAGTCCTCCGGTTTTTATAAAATTAAGACCGTACTTCTGAAATTGTAAAAAATCACTATATCTCATAGGAAAGTTTTAATGCATTTGCAAAGCTAGATCTAATTTTTTTTTTTTTTCAAAAAACTCATTATTACCTAATCCTTGATCCTTTCTATATCTATCGGAAACTAATTAATTTGATTAGCAAGCCACAAACTTTTAATTCTTTTATTCTCAACAAATTGTTTAGTTATGTATAACGGCTATAAATATTTTAATTTTTCCTTCGACGATTAATCCTAATTCTTCGCCCCAAGTGATCTGTTCGTCCGCGTGCACCTAAACTTAATCTACTTAGACGGTTTTTAGTTGAATCGTCTGCCTGTTAACATGAACATGCTATTATTTTCTCATTTGCTAAAAAAACATTATTTGCAAATTCACCTGAAAATATTTATTTCTAAGGCCTGAGGTTGAAATTCCATTGCCTTTCTGCAAAAAAGACAGACGTTTGTTTTGCCATTAATAATTACCTTAGATAAATAATGTGCTGGTTGTCCACGGTTAATGTAGTGTTTACTTCCTTTATTTAATTCCGTGTTGAGGTGGGCGTTCTCCTATTGCAGGTAAAATATTTTATATATTTTTGCTAGTTTTTCAGTAAGAATTCTTACCTTAATAAACTTTTTCTGCTCTCCATTAACGAGTAAAAATCTACTGAGTAAAATCAGCATCAGACAGCCCTGGATTGCGACCGATTTGTTTGAGTTACACATTGCAAATGATAGTAATATATCAGTTTCTGTAGCTCATAAAACACGCATATAAATGAACTTGTGATAGCGTTACTACTACGATCCTACGTCTATATTCTTATAGGGCATTATTCCAATATGACTGCTCATTCAAGTCGTTATTCTGATAAGCAGCCAGTGACCCTTATTTTTCTTGGCGTGCAATCCATTAACTAATGAAAGCGATCCGGATACTTTGCCATTTTTATTTCCATTTATTTATATACTTTCGCATTTTCCTCTTTTTCGCATTTTAATTTCATTGAGTTTATACAACAATTTGGCCCAAATGTTCGCAGTTACCCTTGCTCAGTTCTCGATCTGGTGGTCTAAGGGGTGCCCGAAGCCCTCGTCCTCATGCAAAAATTCAAAGGACCCAGGATATGTGTCCTGAGACGCACTTGGCACTGACATTTAATGGCATGTCAACGTCTGTGTCGCACGTTGGCATTTATTGATACGTCGCTCAGTTAACAAGTCGATAAAGTTTTATAGTCGAGGGTCTCAGCTGCCGGTAAATGGAAATGGAAATGCAATTGCCAATGTCATAAGGGGGAAAACAAAGCATTGGAAAAATGATTCTACCTGGAAAACCCTTGCTGGCCCATATGGCTAATTTTCTAGCTTGCCTTCTAATTTACCACTTTTAAAAGCAAAACTTCTCACAAAGCCCAGCCCAATGCAATTATCAAACTTTAGAGGGTTGCCGCTGGCAAATTGATTAGAAGACTTTTCCTCTTTTCACTCTTTTGTACTCTCACGCAGAACTTCAAGCCCCTGATAAAGTAGCTCAAATTGAGTTTATAATTGGCGAGTGGGCGTGGCCATAAACGAATTACTCCGCCTATTTGGCCATTCAATCCTGCGGTCGCCAGTTGGTCGATGTTTAGATTGACATAGGAATTGCCCGCTCGCCAGATGTGCAGCTTCGTTTAAGAGCCAATAAAATATTACAAAAATTGATTGATGCTCTCTAAATAAAATGATAAAGTTATTTTATTTTTACGGACTTCATTCTTTTGTTTATATGAAGAAAATGATTAAAAGGCAACAAAATATTATTGCATTGAGAGACTGGCGGATGATACGTGATATATCTGGAACTGAGAAAGAGCACAAATAATATATGGCTGTGTCATGAAGACTTACTTAATTCAATTACTTGGCTTTAAAAATATGACTAGGTACAACAATTCAAAATGAAGGTTTTAATGGGAATGTAAATTTATCTAGTCTTATCAATTAAGTAAAGTGCTGATACATTGTTGAAATTATATTACTTAATCGCTTACTTAAATATTTTTTAAGAAATAATCATTCTATAGAGTATTAATATTTAATTCGGCTGATTAATCTAACCAAATTTTGTATCATTGTCGTTGAGAGTGTACATCAAATAGTAATCACTCACTTAAGTCCAGTGAGAGGGTTTTTGGATTGAAAACCGGTTATCATTTCACCCAGTTTTTGGCTGACTGTTCCGCGAAAAGCCCTCCGTTTCAATGTCACTTACATATGTTTGCCAATTCCAATATCTATGGGTCCGAATTTGAGTGTGTGTCTGAGAGTGGCTATGTGGTTCAAGGTTAACAAAAATTGCCAAAAAAAAAAAACCGATAATGAGCTGCTCAAGCATATGTATGAATGGGTGTGGGACTGGGAAGAGTGGCGCCTCCAAGTCTTGGATCTGGTTTTCGAACAGGTGTCGTCGCCAGCTGATAAACATCATGAATATTAATGCACACATCATAATCACCGGTGGGGGCATTAAATCAAATGCAGCCCGTCCAAGAGTCAAGTTCACTTTCACTCACCATGACGCACTCGCCGATGATGATGATGATGAGCAGTTCCCCCCTTGATTTTTTGGTTTTCGGCTTGCTCGTTTTTTGTTTTTTTGGTTTTGGCCAATTTTGGTCAGTGGCCCACTGGCACTCGGCCACAACACCTGCGCACCGCATACAAATGGCAAATGGAGCGGCTCATTTCTGGGACTCTGGCTATTTTCGGATCGCACGGAGGCCTGATGAATGGCCTGGCATCGATTTGGAGTCCGATTTGGATGAGTTTTGGATGGGCTTGTGGACTCGACTTGGCTTTTGGCAGACATTGCATCACTGGGCTGCCAGTTGTTCAAATTGTCTTGTTTTTATTTCTTTCCAGCCACGTTCTGAGTGCAGGCCAATGGCGGCGAGTGAGAAAGCAAAGTGTGGCAATCAATGACGACATCAAAAGCGAAGACTACTGCACCAGCGGGTTTGACCAGCTGGTGGAGCTACTAAAACAGCTGATATCCACCGAACCAACCGATAAAGCGGCAATAGGTGCACTCAGAAAAATAGGCACCGAAAATCTGTATGAAGGGTAATTAGAATGTATGGTAAAACGAAATCGAGAAAATAAGTTTAGAATACCTATTAAAAATTTCCTAATATCTTATAATTGTAAAAAAAACTTCATTGGGTATAAAATTGTGCAGCTAAAAGATATTTGTATAAATGTATAAACCCAATTAAAGGTTATAGTTTTCTTAAAAACCTACTAGACTTAATATTTGGCTAAGATATGATCTAATTATAACAAAAAAAAATACAAAATTGAGAAAACTTCAGGCGTAATAAATATTTTGTCGATCCATCAAAACAAGTTCAACGATCTTTCGGTTTTTCAAGAAAAGTAATGAAATTTAAATTTCCCAGAAAGTTAAAAGAATGTAATTGATGATTAATTTTGAGATTTACTGAGTCGAATTATACGTTCCATTTTATGTCATTCTGATAAGGATTTCTTTTGAATTGTTTTTGTTTACTGATAATCTTAATTAAAATACTTTTTGCATGAGCAGAATGTTTTACGATGCACTTTCAATTTCCCGAATGAGTCTGCTGCCATTATTAGCTAGAGCTCCCCCTCTCCAATTTCAAATAAACTCAACAGAAGGAGTACATATTCAGTAGTTTATTTAAATAGAAACATGTTTTTCAGACTTTTGTTAGCGCAGACTCGCACATTCACTCACATTCCGCACTCATTTACTCACACGCTTAACCAAATAGTTGATGGCTGTTAGATAATTAGCAAAATATGTACAAATATTTGAGGGTGGCGGTAAATAGATTAGAGTCGGATCAGAGCAGCTGCCCCGCCCCCAAAGCCGCCCACCTCAATTAGGCGCCAATTGTTCTTCCCCCAAAGAAATCTGACGTCAAGCCAATTTGGCCTGCTCTATTGTCTCTTGACTCTTTTTCTGCCGAACAACACTCTCGATCCAATCCGTATATTCGGCCACGTTAGTATAAACGGCGGGCTTCCCGGCCATTCCGCACTGGGTGAATCCGTAGCTGACTACGCCGTGGGCCACCCACCGGGAATGCGGGCGATCGAAGTACATCAAAGGTCCTCCGGAATCGCCGGCACACGTGTCCTTCGCGAATTCCCCGCCGGCACAGATTTGTTTTGGACCGAGTCGCACCCCGAATCCCTCCAAAATCTTGGTGCACTTCTCATTGGCGACATACGGAATTCGCAGCTTTAGTTTTATGGGACTGTGAATGTTGATGAAGTACTTGTTGACTGCAAGAGAAAAGATATGTATTAAGATAATTTTATAAAATTTTGTAGTAGTCATTTTTAAATATTTAAATTTCTCATTTTAAATAACCAAAAATATATTGAACAATGTAAAATAGGATGTTAAAGTATGGACTTATGAAATTGACATTAACAACATTGATTACACATATTCGGTAGGCGAAAAATATTAACATAAGGTATTGTTTTAACACCAGACTTCCTTATTGAATGAAGTTAATGAAAACCACATAAGCGTCTGGGGAAAAATCCATGTATTGGTTTTTTTGAAAACTTCCATTAACAAACCGGTAAGAAATATTGTTTCTTCTTTTTCTTTCCTCAGTTATGCCTTTATTGTTGCTTATAATAAAAACTTGGCTTTACGGAATGAGCAACAAGTAATTAGATAACGCAGTATATTTTTAATACCCTGAAACTTCTTAAATATAAGTGATATATACTTACACAAATCCGTGCGACCCCATCCGGAAACGGAGAACATCTGACCCTCTGCCAAAGTCAGAGGCTCTGACTTATTGGGCAGACAAATGGGCATGACAAAGTGGGTGAAGGATACTGGATGCTTCAATCGGATAATAGCAATATCATTGTACTTATAGTTTGAGAACTCCTTGTACTCTGGATGCACATGGATCTTTTCATAGCCAATATCCAAAGCGGCATCTGCGCAGCTCAAATAATTCGGCTCCTCAATGCAATCGGGTTCTGTTTTCACATTAAACTCGCCCAAACGCACATGCTTTCTATTGGAATAGACAAAATCCGTATAGAGATTGTGTGATATATATTTTAACTCCACTTACAATCCTCGTCGATCACGAACCCCCTCGCCTTGAACGCAATGCGCTGCTGTCAGGATATGGCGATCATCGATTAGGGCCCCACTGCAGCCATAGTCATCTGAGAAATATTGGGAAGATATTTATGAACGTAATTATAATATTATTGATTAACGGTAAATAATATAGTAAATTGATGTGGCTGTGTGCTAAATTATGGTCAAATAAAATACAAATAACCAAAAGTGTCACATTACCATTTTAATTAAGATATTCTATTGGACAGATAAACTTTGTCTAATAAGCTCAAAGAAATGTAAGCAATTCATAAGGCACATTTAGAAAACCTGCCTACATAAATAAAAAATTAAATTGAATTTTTTTTGATGGAACATAATAGGTTCACTGTGACTCTAAGTCACCTTTTATGAATCTATAATTATTGAGCTCGAACTCTTGAACTCACTTGAGTTGTAGACGAGCAAGGCCAGCCAGGGATATTCATCCAGTTCGGCGATTTCCCCTCCGTAAATTCGGTTGGTGACCTGCTTGCCGCACTCGTTTAAAAGATTGAATCCGGAGCTTGGTTCCACGGTTTGAATGCGGCGCTTCAGTTTTTTGCGCTTGAAGCGGGCAGTTACGTCCAAAAACCTGCGATACTCAAACTTGGAGAACTGCAGCACGGGAAATAGGTAATCCTGTCCATTTGCCGGGCAACAGACGAGGGATTCGTAGGCACCCTTGGCCTCTGCAACTTTCTGCTCCACCTCGCATTGCACTTTCTTCAGGAAATTCACCTTCTCCGCCGGCAGATTGGTGGCATTTCTCACTTGGAGATACGCCGCACACTTGCTGACCTCCAGGCAAACTCCCCTTTTGGTTTCATTGGGAATATCGCACTCCTGAGGAATCTCGGCCAAGAAGCTGTGGAAACAGCCGAAGAATATCCATAATCGAAAGACCGAACGAAGCATAGGTACAAGTATCTATATGATCTGGGCGAATCACAGATACAATCTACGAGCGATCGTGTTGGCAAGAAGAAGCGGCGGCAAAGGCTTTCGAACCGAAACTGAATGGCAACGCAGTTTGTATAGGCAGAGTGCCAAAAAAAACAACCAAAGAAATAAGATAAACGAAGCGAAAAACCGAAGACCCCAAAAAGTCGGAAGAGCCGAAGACCCCAACTCTACAAAGCTCCAACTCAGGTGTCAACAAATGAGCCCGCCCCCGCCCCATTTAGGCGGCGAAAAACGAGTCCAAAAGTGCAGTGGTCGGCAGGTCGACCGATCGATCGTCCGGATGGTCCGGTTATAATGTATTGCGTAACCATAACCAACTCAGCTGGCCAGCTGGTTTCACTTTCGTTTAAGGTGAGAGAGTGACTTGACCAAAGCTCGGCCCGAAACCCATTGCCCACTTTTAGGTGGCGCATTGCCAAAGCTCTAACCATTCGTTTTGGCCAAAGTCCACGGCTCAAAACACCTGCCAATACCGGAAGTTTTCTTGTGGTTTTCTGCCGCCGTAAAGGCCAACAATTAAAACGCGGTGGCAATGTCATTTCGACTTGCGATTGTTTGCGATGCCGCATTCTGCTGGGAAAATCCAAAGGCTTATCGGAGTTCAATCACCTTGGGGTCAAATTAATATAATAGTCAAATATTTTTAAACATAAATTTAATTTTTTATTTTTATAGCACATTAATGTTTATTGGTAATTGTAAATAAAACGTTTGTCAACTAGATGTAGGGAAATTTCGGTGATTTAAATACTTTGAAATTTTCTGGGTTTTTGCTTTGGTCTTTTTTTCCTAATAAGCGGCGTAAATCGCATTGAAACACTTTCTAATACATCTATTGAAAATTAAACTAATCATTTATTCACTCCCAAATATAATTTAACCTATATATAATTTATATTAAAATATATTTTTAATGACATTATGAGTAACAAGGAAGACCGTTTTCATTGTTATTGATAAGCTGCGGACTTTATGAGGAAAAAAATAAGTCGCAGTGGAAATGCAATTTAAATTTAAACTCAAAGAAGATAAGACGTTAAACCTGCGCAGCTTTTGTTCGACAAATTAAACTTTACTAGCATTTGTTCAAATATGCTTTATGCTGTAAGCTACACCAACGATTACTACTTATAATTAGCATTCATAAAAACCCAACAAGAGCGGTTTTCCGACCGAACAAGATCCGAGACTTCATGTTGTTGGGTATTCCACAACTGGACTTGACAGAGAGCATAGTAATCTAATCGGTAAAGAACCGGATCAGTGCTATATAAGTCAAACTAGCTGTTGGGGCAAGAGCAAGTAAAAAACCTGGAAGTCTCCATTAAACACATTTATTTTTTTGCAAATTCATTATTTTGTATGTAAACAGCACCAAACGGGATATTGTAATTCCTTCCTAAGGCCTCATTTTTTCCCTAATCCAGGGATCGTATACAGTCACGTTGGTGTAGACTGCAGGCCAACCCTTTTGACCACATTTGTACCCTAAAGACACAATTCCCTGCAGGACCCAAACACCTTTGTGGTATGACATCAATGGTCCTCCAGAATCTCCATCGCAGCTGTCAACCAGACTTTCACCTCCGGCGCAAATCTGACTGGGTTCCACAGCGATTCTCGCAGATAAGTATTTATGACGACAATCCTCATACTCCCAAAGGCGGACCTGCACTTTCTGTTTGGTCGGACTACTTGTGCCATCTAAAGTACGACCCCATCCTGCCACGGTGACCTGCTGTCCGGCTTGCATCCTTACTCCACCCACAGTCGTGGGGAGACATATAGGTCCAATTGTTGGAGAATAGGAAACCATACTCGCCAAACGGAGTATTCCAATATCGTTCAGTTGATTGAATCCGCCGACATAACTTTCGTGACTGTGTATTTCTTCAATGCCCATTCTCACAGCCTCTGAATAGCATCTTCCTCCTTGGCAATCCACAGCGGTACGAGTGTCATGCTCACCCAATCGTACAGAGACCCTGAAATCAGAAAATATTATTCACTACAAGAAATTGTTGAAAAAGAAAGCTTCTTACGGTGTATCAACCAGACAGTGAGCTGCTGTTAAAACATATCGACGATTGATCAGCGATCCCGCACACTTGGTTCCTAGATCACCTCCATTTGGGTGACGATACTCCAACAATACCATCCAGGAAAACTCACTGGTTCCGGCTTCTGCTCCATTCAGGATTTTGGGTTTGACGATATCAGCTCCACAAGAATTTTGATCAGGAAGCATATTAAAATGTTCTAAAATGCGAGGAGGCCTGCTAAGAAAATTGTTATGGCCATCCAAAATAAGTGGAGTTCTGTCAAAATCTCTATCTCCAGTACAGCAGGCAAAGATTTGGTTATTCTTCCCATTTCCGCAACGGGATTGCTGGACGAATCGCTTCTCCGAATCGGTCAGTCTGCTCTTCCTCAACACGGATTTAAGGGCCGTACACCAGGTGATATCGATACAAAGTCCAGTCCGTTGATTGGGATTTCGACATCCAGAATCTTTAAGAGAGATTAAAGCAATTCGATTTTCTTAAAAAAAATATGGATTCATTTCGTGGAGTTTATGTTGAAAAAATAATAATAATGTCACTTTAAGTCACCGCTTGCCGGTACGCACGACCAAAACAAAGGTTATATAATTTTTTTAAGGTCACTTACACTGAGCACGGGCCTCGAGGACAATCAGAATGAACAGTAAAACAGCAGCTAATACTTTCATTATTCCGTAATTGTTTTTGATCACTCTCGACGACGATCTATTCCAAGTGTTCGAAAAAAACTGATGGTCACCTTATCTGTTTGAGAGCTTTTATAGCCGGAGATTCTTTGACTGTGATTGCATCGAACAGAAGCAAAGATAGGAGACTTTGCATTTTATTGTTTTTTAATCGTGGAAATATATTCTTTTTGGGTTATACCCAGAGATTAATCCATATTTAATGTCTCAACTTGATTTCCTACTCAGCTCGAACCAGCAGACCCAAGTATAATCCTTTAACCGCATAAGGGGCCTAAGGCTTAAGGCAAGGAGGCGTCTTTTGAAAATCGGTATCCTACTACATGCAAAGATTCGGCTATCTATGCCATACACACATTGGGAGGTTCGAAGATATGTCTTTTTCGATTAATGATTATCTTAGGGCTGGCAAGTAATTTAATCTGTCCAATAGCTTTCATTATTAATGACTTCGAGGCCTGCTTTCTCAGTTCTTGATCGGATCTAAGTGCCTTTGAGGAGATTCCCGATAATAAATAATTATTTTCGAAAAAAAAAACCTTTTATTTGTAAAGAAATATATAGAAAAAATTTTAAATTATATAAAAAAATTGGTATTTAAAAATGAATGGTTAATAGAATAGATAAGATCAACATTTTGGATTTGGGCTTGTGGTAGTTCGAATCGCTTCTAAGCCCGCATATTCTGCCTGATCCAGATGTCGTACGCAGCAACGTTCGTGTAGACACCGGGCCAATCCTTCAGACCGCACTTGTAGCCAAAGGACACGATGCCCTCCAGGACCCAGGAATCGCCACGGAATCGCATCAGAGGTCCGCCGGAGTCCCCATCGCAGCTGTCCTGCCCGAACTGTCCTCCGGCACAGAGTTGAGTGGATTTCACGGCGATCTTGATCTCCGAGAATCTCTGGCGGCACTTGGCGGGATCCACATAGTTAAGGGTCACCTTTTGCTTGATCGGACTAAGGGCCATCTCGTCAGTACGGCCCCATCCAGCCACCGTAACTTGCTGACCGACTTGCCAGGCCTCCGGACCCATAGACAAGGGCAAGCAAATAGGTCGAATGTTATCCGTGTAGCGGACCTTCCGCTTCAAACGAATCAAACCAATATCGTGCACTTGATTTTTGGACTTCTCCCTATAGCCTTCGTGAGCGCGAATCTCAGCGTAGCCCAAACGCTGAACCTTCGGGGCGCCACTTCCTCTGCCAACTGGGCAATCCACGGCTGTACGTGTGTCATGCACTCCCAATCTCACGGAGTGACTGAAACAGATAAAAAATTAAAGAGCATTTAAGCCATTAAACACCAAAATTAGCCCGCTAATTGAAGCTTGACTTTTATGACTTATTAACTTTCGCCAGTATAACTGGATTAAAGAGTATTAGTCCAAATACCCTTTATACTGGAACTTCACTTCGTCTATTAAGTTGCCGCCCATTAATAAATCAGTCCGCGAGATATATAGTAAGTCCTTGAATGTCATTTCTATTACAAAAACCAATAGTAATTTATAATGTCGGCATGTTCGGGCTCTCTTTAATTAATATTAAGTAAGGTGACATCAGCTGCCACATCAGCTGCCTTAACCTTAGGGGCTTTTAAAATACGTCTAATGACCAAAATTATCAAAAGTCCCTAAACAAACTTACAGATCCATTAAAATATATCACAATAGCAGTCTACAAGAAAATCCCCGTTTTCTTTGATTTATAAATGTTTGAATTTTATGTATGGTGGTTAGAATTGGGTCTTATAAAGGGTATAACAATAAAACAATTAACTTTCGATTCGCACATAAGTTGCTATCCTGCCTCTCATGAATAACTTAGATTCCTTGAAATATATAAAAATAAGTCCCCCACCTGCTTCTTTACATATTAATTGCTGTATCGAATGTTTCCCTTATATACTTACAGTGTTCCGATTTCGCGTTCGATTCTTCCAGTTAGACAATGGGCAGCTGTCAGGACATAACGCTGATTGATCAGGGATCCTGCGCAGCTGGTGGACAGATCCCCGTTCCGTTTGCGGTACTCCAACAAAACCATCCAGGGAAATTCATTGAGTTCGGCGTCTTCGCCATTGTAAATTCGGTTTCTGACGCTCTTGGTGGCCACGCCCCCGCAGGTGGGCGGCTGGGGAAGCAAGGCCTCCTGATCTTCGAAGCACCAGGGACGATTTTTTTGCTTGAAAAAGGCAAAACAGTTTGGCCTCACCAACTCATAAAAGCGTCCGATATCATCGTAGTCCTTAAAAGGTGTCCTGCGCTGGTTTCTGGCATAACCCGTATCTTCAGTGCAGCAGACAAAGGGTTGGTTATCCGCACCAATTCCACAGACCGAGGACTGAATAAACTTCGTCTCCAGATTGGACAATATACCCTGATCCAATAGAGAATGGAACGTCTGGCACTCGGCTATGTGCACACAAAGTCCCGGCCGGTAGTTAGGATTCAGGCATGGCACATCTACAATCGAGATAAATGTATTTCAATCTGGTTCTCCAGGGGATGCCCCAAGATGCACGCGCCTCTTCTGACATTCCTGCGGTTGCAGCAGGTGGCCAAGTGTTCCCAGATTGATCATGGCACACTCAAAAAAAATAAGATAATTTTTTTCGCCTTGTATTATGATATTAATGTCTTTTAGTTTGGCCTTAAAATTTGAATTTGAGCTGAATTATGTATGTTTATATTAAGAAATTTTTTAGTTACAAAAATATTTTAAACTCTTTCAAGTTTTTACAGTTTTAGGGTTCACAAAGCAAAACTGTATTTTAAATGGAATATGATATTTAAACAGCCATTTTAAAACTATACTTTATTTAAAACTATATTTAATTTGATGAGTAATGAAAAATTCTAAATTAAGATTTATAATAAACCTAAGGAATAACTAACTAACTAACTAACAAGAGCCAAAATATGAAATATTTAGTAGGATAACAACGAGAAAGAAAGCAAATATCGGCAAGCTGATATGTTTAAGACCAAGAAAAATACATTTTTTAGAAAATAATTATCCATTTATTTTTAAACTGAGAGACCAGTTTACTTAGTGGACCGTTTTAGTTCGCTTAACACTTACACTGGGCTTTGGCCTCATGGGTAATCAGAATGCAAAGGAACACCACCGCGAACATATTTTAGAAACAATAACTTTCGGGTTGGATCTTTTCCAGCGGACCGATAAAACAGACTCCGAGATCACTTGGAGTAAAGCCTTTTATAGATCGTTTTTATCTTAATAAGTCTTATCGTATGTAATCACATAAATGTAAAGTTACTCATCAAATAAGCAAACAATATTTTCTATATACCCATTTTCAAGGGTATATTTACATCTGTTAGTAGGTGCTTGCATGAACCAGTTCCTAATGCAAAGAAGCTTCTGAAGTTATTAACTTCACTTTAAGAAATTAACGATATTCCAATGCATAAAATTATCGTCTATTAGTTGTTATATCTATTACTCTTAGAGTAAAAGGGTATATTGTACATGTTGAAAAAAATTTAACAGGTTAATCCAAGCGTTTCCTTGGATATTCTTGATCACTAGCCGAGTCTGTCTGTCCGAATAGATGTCTTGATATAAGTCCCCTGACAATAAATAAAATATTTTTCTTACTGATTCATGTTATATTAAAACCCATTTCACTCGCTTTAGAGTTCAGTTTTGACAAGATCAAAAGCAGTTAAAATTTTTAGTGTTATCAAAACTGTGAGAACCTGAACAGACCTGAATAAGTCCAACTTATTTTTGGGAACATAGAAATTAAAAACCTAGAAATCGCAATAAACCCATAAACCAGTCAGAGGTCTTTTTTTCATTTTCATTTTTAATATTTATTCTTGGTTAAATCCTTGCAGTGCTTATAATTCATGCTCTCTGTTATTCTAAATAGCACCAATTTTAATTCCCTCCTAAGGCCTCATTTTTTCCCTAATCCACGAATCATATACAGACACATTGGTGTAGATAGCCGGCCAATTCTTCGCACCACATCTGTACCCAAAGGACACAATTCCCTGCAGGACCCAAACACCTTTATGGAATGACATCAGTGGTCCTCCAGAATCTCCATCGCAGCTATCAACCAAATCCTCACCTCCGGCGCAAATCTGACTGGGTCTCACGGCGATGTTCACAGATAAGTATCTTTTGCGACACTCATCATACTTCCAAAGGGGGACCCGCACTTTCTGTTTAGTTGGACTACTGATTTCATCCAATGTACGACCCCATCCTGCCACGGTCAACTTCTGACCGGCTTCCATCCCCACTCCGACCACAGTCGAGGGCAGACATATAGGTCGAATTGTTGGCGTATAGGAAACCATACTCTCCAAACGGAGTATGCCAATATCGTTCAACCTTGAGGATTCGCCGACATAACTTTCGTGAATGTGTATTTCTTGAATGCCCATTGTTACAACCTCTGAATAGCATTTTCTTCCTTCGCAATCCTCAGCGGTACGAGTGTCATGCTCACCCAATCTCACAGAGACACTGAAAAAAACAGGTAATATTATTGACAATAAGGTACATTTCACAAAGGCAGTTTCTCACAGTGTTCCGACCTGTCTCACATGATGTTCATAGAGGCAGTGAGCTGCTGTTAAAACGTATCGGCGATTGATCAGCGATCCCGAACAGTTCGTTTTCAGTTCACCTCCATATGGGGGACGATACTCCAACAATACCATCCAGGAAAACTCACTGGGTACGGCTTCTTCTCCATTCAGGACTCTAGGGCTGACGATATCACGTCCACAATGATATTGATCAGGAAGCAAATTAGAAGGCTCGCTATCTAAAATGCGAGGAGGCCTGCTAACAACATTGGTATTGCCATCCAAAATAGGAGCAGATCTGTCAAAATCTCTATCTTCAGTACAGCAGGCAAAGATCTGGTTATCCTTGCCATTTCCGCAACGGGATTGCTGGACAAATCGCTTCTCCGAATCGGTCATTTTGGCCTTCTGCAACACGGATACCAGTGCCGTGCACCAGGTGATGTTCATACAATGCCCGATCCGTTGATTGGGATTTCGGCATTCTAAATCTGCGCGATTAAAATACAATTTTGTTTGGCTGGGACTTGCACTATGTTTTTTCACTTACACTGGACTCGGGCCCCGCGGACAATCAGCATGCACATAAAAACAGTAACGAACACTTTCATTTTTGCTATACTGGTTTCGATCAGTCTCGCCTTCGAATGGTTCTAGGTTCCTTAAAAGATGACCGAAGTGCAAGAGCTTTTATAGGCAAAGCGTACTGGACTGCATGTGCTCTTTCGGTTGGCAATCCGAAAGTTTGATGTGCCATTAAGATTAATCAGAAATTCCCAGCAAATCATTAAAATTTTATGTCAAGCGAGGGAAATTTTGTGGGTCAAAGTTAATTATAATTGAATTGCGAAATTAAAGCTAAAAGTTTGTTTGTGTGCCAAAATGTTGAGATTTTTTAAATTTAAAAAAAATTTTATTGCCCTAGAGATTTCCCAACTTTTTATTGATTTTCAAACTTGGAACCTAAAGGAATTGAAACAAATGTTTATACTAGACTTTTACTTGGAAGGTGGTTTTTTTTCTTTCTGGCAAACCTTGGCAGTAAGAAAGTATGAAAAGTATATTAACAAGAAAGGAAGCAAACTTCGGCAAGCCGAAGTTTATATACCCTTTCGATTTATATTCCTATATTACTAAAAACATTACTATGTCGATTTTGGGCTGCATTTTGCCATCGTTTCTATGGGAGCTATATGATATTGTTGTCCGATTTTGATATAACTTAAAGCGTAATTCTTATATAGGATATAATTACTATTTTAATAAATAAAAAAACAGCAAATTACATTTTTTTAATTTTGTATTTTTTTTTAAGTTTTTTAATTTTTAATGGGAGCTATACGATATAGATGTCCGATTTTAACTTAATTAAAACCGTTATTTCGTAGTATTTAAATATTACCAAATCCGAAAGAACAAAAAAAAAACAGTAAAGTTATACATTTTTACATTTTTTTTCCTATGGGAGTTATATGATATAGTCGCCCGATCCGGCTCGTTCCGACATATATACTACCTGCAATAGAAAGAAACCTTTTTGGAAAAGCTTCAAGCAGATAGCTTTTACTGAGAGACTTGTTTGCGTAGAAACGGACAGACGGACAGACGGACGGACAGACGGACGGACAGACGGACGGACAGACGGACGGACAGACGGACGGACAGACGGACTGACAGACGGACATGGCTAGATTGACTCTCCTAGTGATGCTGATCAAGAATATATATACTTTTGACCAAAATTATAATACTTTCTGCACGGTATAAAAATAAACAAGAGAGAACGCTATAGTCGGGTGCCCCGACTATCAGATACCCGTTACTCAGGTAAAGGGAGTGCGAGGGAGATGGAGATAGAAACTTTGACCACGCATTTCGATAGGTATTGATAAACACAATAAAACTGCATTTTTACTTTTCCGAAAAATTAAAATTTTTAAAATCGTATATAAGCGATTGTGGGCGTTTAAGGGGGCGTGGCACCTTTTTGAAACAAACTTGCGCTGCGTAGGAACTCCTAGAATCTGCATGCACAATGCCAATCTTCTAGCTTTTATAGTTTCCGAGATCTCAGCGTTCATACGGACAGACAGACGGACAGACGGACAGACAGACGGACAGACGGACATGGCTAGATCGACTCGGCTAGTGATCCTGAACAAGAATATATATACTTTATAGGGTCGGAAACGCTTTCTTCTACCTGTTACATACTTTTGCACGAATACAATATACCCTTTTACTCTACGAGTAACGGGTATAAAAACAGCTCCTTAAAATATTCAAAGAATAAGTTCATTATGTGTCCTGTCAGACAAAAAACAAACATATTTCTTATAGATCAGCGATTCCGAACAATAGGCACTACAAAATGAAATGTTATAATTTCAAGTTACATCATAGGTAGATCATCTCGACCAACTCGTTAAGACCATTAAGGAAAATTCATTGCGATCTTTTTTTTTATAGAATATTTCATGCCAAATAAAGAAAATATACTAGGAAAGCAGAAATTTCGTTTGATAAACTTATATTTTTATTGTCTCGTTTTTATGTTTTTTTTATACTTAAGGTGGAGTTTGATTCGCTTCTAAGGCCTCATTTTCTCCTTGATCCAGCCGTCGTAAGAAGAAACTTTTGTGTAGACACCCGGCCAATTCTTCGCACCACAAATGTACCCAAAGGACACAATTCCCTCAAGGACCCAAACACCTTGATGGAATAACATCAGTGGTCCGCCGGAATCCCCTTGACAGCTGTCAATGTCCTTCTTTCCGCCGGCGCAAATCTGACTAAGTTCTACAGTAAGTAGAACACGTTGGTATCTACAACTGCACTGATCATTATCCCACAACTCGAGCTGGACTTTCTGCTTCGTGAAACTACTGTTGCTTTGCATAGTGCCACCCCATCCAGCCACGGTCAACTTCTGACCGGCTTGCATCCCCACTCTGACCAAAGTCGACGGCAGACATATAGGTCGAATAGTTGGCGAATAGGAAACCTTATGCTCCAAACGGAGCAAACCAATATCGTTCAAGTAATTGCCTCCGTCGATAAAGTTTTCGTGATAATGGATCTCTTCAATTCCCATTTGTACAACCTCTGAATAGCATTTTCTTCCTTGGCAATCCTCGGCGGTACGTGTATCATGCTCACCCAATCTCACAGAGACACTGAAAAAATAAGGCAATATTATTGACAATAAAGTACATTTTACCAAGACAGTTTCTCACAGTGTTCCGACCTTTCTCGCATGATAACCATAGAGGCAGTGAGCTGCTGTTAAAACGTATCGGCGATTGATCAGCGATCCCGAACAGTTCGTTGTCAGTTCACCTCCATATGGGGGACGATACTCCAACAATACCATCCAGGAAAACTCACTGGGTACGGCTTCTTCTCCATTCAGGACTCTGGGGCTGACGATATCACCTCCACAATGTTCTTGATCAGGAAGCAAATTAGAAGGCTCGCTATCTAAAATGCGAGGAGGCCTGCTAACAACATTGGTATTGCCATCCAAAATAGGAGCAGATCTGTCAAAATCTCTATCTTCAGTACAGCAGGCAAAGATCTGGTTATCCTTGGCATTTCCGCAACGGGATTGCTGGACAAATCGCTTCTCCGAATCGGTCATTTTGGCCTTCTGCAACACGGATACCAGTGCCGTGCACCAGGTGATGTTCATACAATGCCCGATCCGTTGATTGGGATTTCGGCATTCTAAATCTGCGCGATTAAAAAATAAAATTTTGTTTGGCTGGGACTTGCACTATGTTTTTTCACTTACCCTGGACACGGGCCTCGCGGACAATCAGCATGCACATAAAAACAGTAACGAACACTTTCATTTTTGCTATACTGGTTTCGATCACTCTCGCCTTCGAATGGTTCTAGGTTCCTTAAAAGATGACCGAAGTGCACGAGCTTTTATAGGCAAAGCGTACTGGATTGGCAATCCGAAAGTTTGATGTGCCATTAAGATTAATCAGAAAATCCCAGCAAATCATTAAAATTTTATGTCAAGCGAGGGAAATTTTGTGGGTCAAAGGTAATTATATTATATTCGTATCGCCATAAAGAATTGCGAAATTAAAGCTAAAAGTTTGTTTATGTGCAAACCTTTCTGGCAATCCTAGGCAGTAAGAAAGTATGAAAAGTATATTAACAAGAAAGGAAGCAAACTTCGGCAAGCCGAAGTTTATATACCCTTGCAGTTATTATAAAACGACTACATTTCGATTTCTATACCTATTTTACTAAAAACATTACTGTGTCGATTTTGGGCTGCATTTTGCCATCGTTTCTATGGCAGCTATATGATATTGTTGTCCGATTTTGATAAAACTTAAAGCGTAATTCTTATATAGGATATAATTACTATTTTAATAAATAAAAAAACAGCAAATTACATTTTTTTAATTTTGTATTTTTTTTTAAGTTTTTTAATTTTTAATGGGAGCTATACGATATAGATGTCCGATTTTAACTTAATTAAAACCGTTATTTCGTAGTATTTAAATATTACCAAATCCGAAAGAACAAAAAAAAAACAGTAAAGTTATACATTTTTACATTTTTTTTCCTATGGGAGTTATATGATATAGTCGCCCGATCCGGCTCGTTCCGACATATATACTACCTGCAATAGAAAGAAACCTTTTTGGAAAAGCTTCATGCAGATAGCTTTTACTGAGAGACTTGTTTGCGTAGAAACGGACAGACGGACGGACAGACGGACGGACAGACGGACGGACAGACGGACGGACAGACGGACGGACAGACGGACGGACAGACGGACGGACAGACGGACGGACAGACGGACGGACAGACCGACGGACAGACGGACGGACAGACGGACTGACAGACGGACATGGCTAGATTGACTCTCCTAGTGATGCTGATCAAGAATATATACATACATATACTTTGCAGAGTCGGAAATGTCCCCTTCACTGCGTTGCACACTTTTGACCAAAATTATAATACTCTCTGCACGGTATAAAAATAAACAAGAAAAGAAAGCTAACTTCGGGCGGAGCCGAAGTTGAAATACCCTTGCAGAATATTCTGTAAATTATATTCTCCAAAATTATTCATAGGATGCATTCTTAACACTCATAAAAAATCCCAACTTCCTAACTTTAAAAACACCAAAGTTATGGCATTTCCAATTGTTCAGTTATATGGCAGCTATAGGATATAGTCGGCCGATCCTTATGAAATTTGGTAGGTCGGATTGATTGGCCAAAAATAAAACTCATAGAAAATCCCAACATCCTAACTTTAAAAACACCAACGTTATGGCTTTTCCGATCGTTCAGTTATATGGCAGCTATATGATATAGTCGCCCGATCCGGCTCGTTCCGACTTATATACTACCTGCAATAGAAAGACAACTTTTGGGAAAGTTTTAAGCAGATAGCTTTAAAACTGAGGGACTAGTTTGCGTAGAAACGGACGGACGGACGGACAGACGGACAGACGGTCAGACGGACGGACAGACGGACAGACGGACATGGCTAGATCGACTCTCCTGGTGATGCTGATCAAGAATATATATACTTTATAGGGTCGGAATTGTCTCCTTCACTGCGTTGCAAACTTTTGACTGAAATTATAATACCCTCTGCAAGGGTATAAAAACAGCTCCTTAAAATATTCAAAGAATAAGTTCATTATGTGTCCTGTCAGACAAAAAACAAACATATTTCTTATAGATCAGCGATTCCGAACAATAGGCACTACAAAATGAAATGTTATAATTTCAAGTTACATCATAGGTAGATCATCTCGACCAACTCGTTAGGACCATTAAGGAAAATTCATTGCGATCTTTTTTTATACCCTTGCAGAGGGTATTATAATTTTGGTCAAAAGTGTGCAACGCAGTGAAGGAGACATCTCCGACTAGTCTCTCAGTTTTAAAGATATCGAATTGAAACTTTGCACACACCCTTCTTTCCTTTGCACGCAGTATATAAGTCGGAACGGCCGGGATCGGCCGACTATATCCTATAGCTGCCATATAACTGATTGATCGGAAATGCAATAACTTTGGTGTTTGTTAAGTTAGGAAGTTGGGATTTTATATGGGTTTTATATTTGGCCAATCAATCTGACCTATCAAATTTCATAAGGATCAGCCGACTATATCCTATAGCTGCCATATAACTGTACGATTGGAAATGCCATAACTTTGGTGTTTTTAAAGTTATGAAGTTGGGATTTTATATGGGTTTTATATTTGGCCAATCAATCTAACCTACCAAATTTCATAAGGATCAGCCGACTATATCCTATAGCTGTCATATAACTGAACGATTGGAAATGCCATAACTTTGGTGTTTTTAAAGTTAGGAAGTTGGGATTTTATGAGTATTAAGAATGCATCATATGAATAATTTTGGAGAATATAATTTACAAAGTATTCTGCAAGGGTATATCAACTTCGGCTCCGCCCGAAGTTAGCTTTCCTTTCTTGTTTTTTATAGAATATTTCATGCCAAATAAAGAAAATATACTAGGAAAGCAGAAATTTCGTTTGATAAACTTATATTTTTATTGTCTCGTTTTTATGTTTTTTTTATACTTAAGGTGGAGTTTGATTCGCTTCTAAGGCCTCATTTTCTCCTTGATCCAGCCGTCGTAAGAAGAAACTTTTGTGTAGACACCCGGCCAATTCTTCGCACCACAACTGTACCCAAAGGACACAATTCCCTCAAGGACCCAAACACCTTGATGGAATAACATCAGTGGTCCGCCGGAATCCCCTTGACAGCTGTCAATGTCCTTTTTTCCGCCGGCGCAAATCTGACTAAGTTCTACAGTAAGTAGAACACGTTGATATCTACGACTGCACTGATCATTATCCCACAACTCGAGCTGGACTTTCTGCTTCGTGAAACTACTGTTGCTTTGCATAGTGCCACCCCATCCAGCCACGGTCAACTTCTGACCGGCTTGCATCCCCACTCTGACCAAAGTCGACGGCAGACATATAGGTCGAATAGTTGGCGAATAGGAAACCTTATGCTCCAAACGGAGCAAACCAATATCGTTCAAGTAATTGCCTCCGTCGATAAAGTTTTCGTGATAATGGATCTCTTCAATTCCCATTTGTACAACCTCTGAATAGCATTTTCTTCCTTGGCAATCCTCGGCGGTACGTGTATCATGCTCACCCAATCTCACAGAGACACTGAAAAAATAAGGCAATATTATTGACAATAAAGTACATTTTACCAAGACAGTTTCTCACAGTGTTCCGACCTTTCTCGCATGATAACCATAGAGGCAGTGAGCTGCTGTTAAAACGTATCGGCGATTGATCAGCGATCCCGAACAGTTCGTTGTCAGTTCACCTCCATATGGGGGACGATACTCCAACAATACCATCCAGGAAAACTCACTGGGTACGGCTTCTTCTCCATTCAGGACTCTGGGGCTGACGATATCACCTCCACAATGATCTTGATCAGGAAGCAAATTAGAAGGCTCGCTATCTAAAATGCGAGGAGGCCTGCTAACAACATTGGTATTGCCATCCCAAATAGGAGTAGATCTGTCAAAATCTGTATCTCTAGTACAGCATGCTAAGGGCTGGTTATTTCTGCCATATCCACAATGGGATTGCTGGAGAAATTGTTGCTCCGACTCGGTCCATCTACTCTTCATTCGTATGGACATCAGTGCGATACACGAGGTGATTTCAACACAGAGTCCAGTCCGTTGATTGGGATTTCGACATCCAGAATCTTTAAGAGAGATGAAAGAAATTCGATTTTCTTAAAGCAACACGGATTTATTAAATAAAATAAATAATTTAGAATAAAATAACTTTAAGTCACTGCTTGCCGCTACGTACAACAAAAACAATGGTTCTGTGAATATGCAATTTTCACAGGATTCGTTTTTCTCTTTTTTTATTTCTAAAATATTTTTTAAAGGTCACTTACACTGAGCTCGAGCCTCGCTGGCAATCAGAATGAACAGAAAAACCCCAGCTAATACTTTCATTATTCCGAAATCACTCTCGACGTCGATCTATTCCAAGTGTTCGAAAAAAACTGATGGTCGCCTTATCTGTTTAAGAGCTTTTATAGCCGCAGATTCTTTGACTGTGGTCGCCAAAAAAACACAGGCGTCGGAGATTGCATCGAACTGAAGCAAAGATAAGAGACTTTGAATTAAATTGTTTTTTTATTTGTGGAAATACATTATTTTTGGGTAATACACAGAGATTAATGCATATTTAATGTCACAACTTGATTTCATACTTAGCTTGAAACAGCTGTTCCAGGGAGATATTCTATTAAAATCATAATAATGATGCTTGTAAAGATTCGGCTATTCTTGCCATATAAACATTGGGAGGTCTGTAAATCAGGCAATCTGCTTTGTTTCTTTATGAAAAACAGTGGAAGGCACTGTTCATTAAATGAAGACACATTTTTTTTTTTTTTTACTTTAACTGGCGACGGTAGTTGTGGACAATTAGAATACACATTTAAACAGCAGCGAATACTTTGATATTAGGTGATCACCGTCAACGTCAATCTAATTCCAAGCTCGCTAAAAGCTGCTGAAATTTCGACAAAGAATCCATCTTTGCTAGCAAATAAACCCAACCAAGTCTGATTTAAATAACATTTTTATAAATATTCCAAAGGGTTATACAATTCTATGGTAAGTTTTATGCTAAACTTAGTATAGTTAAGATCACAAATTTGGCTTTGAGCTTGAGGAAGTTCGAATCGCTTCTAAGCCCGCACATTCTGCCTGATCCAGATGTCGTACGCAGCAACGTTCGTGTAGACACCGGGCCAATCCTTCAGACCGCACTTGTAGCCAAAGGAGACGATGCCCTCCAGGACCCAGGAATCGCCACGGAATCGCATCAGAGGTCCGCCGGAGTCGCCATCGCAGCTGTCCTGCTGGAACTGTCCGCCGGCACAGAGTTGAGTGGATTCCACGGCGATCTTGATCTGCGAGAATCTCTGGCGACACTTGGCGGGATCCACATAGTTGAGGGTCACCTTTTGCTTGATCGGACTACGGGCCATCTTGAGAGTTCGGCCCCATCCAGCCACCGTGAATTGCTGACCGGCTTGCCGCGCCTCCGGACCCACTGACGAGGGCAAGCAAATAGGTCGAATATTATCCGAGTAGCGGACATTCCGCTCCAGACGAATCAAACCAATATCGTGCACTTGGTTCTTGGACTGCTCGCTATATCCTTCGTGGGCCCGGATCTCGGCAAAGCCCAAACGCTGAACCTCCGGGGCGCAACTTCCTCCGCCGGCTGGGCAATCCACGGCCGTACGTGTGTCATGCTCGCCCAATCTCACGGAGGCACTGAAACAAAAAAGAAAAAAAAACAATTAATGAGCATTTAAGCCATTAAACACTAGAATTAACACGCTAATTGGGGCTTGGCCAACGGCCATATCGAGAGCGAAGCGAATTGAGAACCCGAACACTGAGTTAGTGAGTCATCAAAACAAGTTAGCAAACGGCAAAACACCTCGCATCTGGCTGGTTAGAAGTTAATTAACATTCTTAAAATTGGCCAAGTCTTAACTTGGGGATCCCTTAGGTCTCGTTTAGAGACTTAACCGGAGAATGCTGCCGTTTTTGCGGAATTGTCACACAAATATGCATGAATAAGCCACTTTCGCCCACCCAGCAAAACTGGATTGGAAAATAGTAGTCTTAATACTCGTAATATTGAAACTTGATTCACCGGCTATTGGGCTATTGAACTGCCGCCCATTCATGAATCGGTTCGTGAGAGCTATAGTAAATCCCCTAACGTTGTAGTCACAAACATCAACAGTCATTAATAATGTCGGCATCTTCGGGATCTCTTTTAAAATGAATAATAAGAAAGGTGCCTTTTAAAGTCCCCTTATTCTATGTTCACAAACATCACCCGTGACATCACCTGTCTAAATCTTAGGGACTTTTGAAATACATTTATGTACACAAAACAATAAAAGTCACTTAGTAAGTTTACAGAAATCTTGAAGATATTGAAACACACTTGCGGTCAAAAGGAAAGTCCCTTTTACCTTCAATTATAAATGTCTAAATTTTATACTGTGGTTAGAGTATATGCATAGCAAGAATCCACACTAACTTTTAGAAACAGAGTATGAACTACGAAAATGTATTTTCTACAACGAAAGTGTTGAATTCTGATTTAGGGTCATAAGAATGATTGAAATAAGTGTCTGACCCCGCCTCACAAATTACCGACATCATTTTTCAAGAGACAAAACAGCGAAGCTTCTTTAAAGAATATAAAAAAGTCCCCGCAGCAGCTTCTGTACACCATAAATCCTTATAAAAGAAATCCCCCTGGACATAATATCAACCTATAAATACTTACAGTGGTCCGATTTCGCGTTCGATTCTTCCAGTTAGACAATGGGCAGCTGTGAGGACATAACGCTGATTGATCAGGGATCCTGCGCAGCTGGTGGACAGACCACCGTTTCGATTGCGGTACTCCAATAAAACCATCCAGGGAAATTCATTGAGATCGGTGTCCTTGCCATCATAAATCCGATTCCTGATGGCCACGCCCCCGCAGGAGGGCGGCTGGGGAAGCAAGCTGGAGCCATCAACACCAGTCGAAGTCCTCTGGACTGAATTCCTGTCTCTGCCCTGCTGATCTCCAAAGCTCCAGGGACGACTTTCTTGTCTGGTAAAGCCAAAACTATTTGACCTCTCCTCCTCCCAATCGCCTCCGAAGCCATCGTAGTCCGGAAAAGAGACAGTTCTGCGTTGGTTCCTGACATAACCCGTATCCTGAGTGCAGCAGACAAAGGGAAGATTATCAGCGCCCATTCCACAGGCCGAGGACTTGATGAACTTCTTCTGCAGATCAGTCAATCTGTCCTGCTGCAACACAGAATACAGTGTCTGGCACTCGTTTATGTGCACACAAAGTCCCGGCCTTTGGTTGGGATTCACGCACCGCGCATCTGCAAACGAGATAAATATATTATAATCTGGTTCTCCAGGGGATCCCCCGAAATGCACGCGCCTCTTCTGACATTCCTGCGGTTGGAGCCGGTGGTCAAGTCTTCGCAGATTGATCATGACACACTCAAAGAAACCTTACGATAATTTGTTTCGCCTTGCATCTAATTATGAAATTAATTTAAGAATCCAAATTTGGATTTGAGCTGAATAAAATAAGCTTTTTTTGAGATTTTTGTTTAAGATACGCTTTGGAATTTTAAATTTAACTTGAAAAAATGTTATTAGCTATTGTGGGCTTTTGGTGTCTTTACTTTTCTTAAAGTTATTTCACATGTTTGAAAGAAATATAATTCTTTAATATCAATAATAAGCTTTGTTTTAAATTATGTTTAACATTATTTGTAAATCATATGATTTAGAGTAGAATTTAATTTTGTGTTTTAACAGACAAAATATAAAAGATGATGTTATTTTTTTAACTAAATAGTTAATTTATATTTCAATTTAATTAATTTTAAGCTAATTTACAAAGATTACCTTAAAAAAACTCAAATAAATCAACTCTGTTGTGAAATAGAATGATCTTTTAACAAACAAAAATTCACGAAACCCTTGTTAATATATCCCCGAGTGGTTTTAAAATATATCCACTGTCATAATCTGTTAATTGAATGGGAAATTTGTAAACTGATTGTGATTTTGATCCTATTTTCTCAAATGCAGTCACATCTTGACCACAAGTCGTTTGACTCCGGGCACTGCCCACTTTTTAACTCGGCGCGTGCAATGTTCCCGGCCAACTGGTCCAACCGGCTCAATTAGAAGTGCACTTGTGCGTTTTCCCCTTGATTTTGGGGATTTTTCAATGGTCAGTGGACCGTTTAAATTCGCTTAACACTCACACTGGGCTTTGGCCTCGTGGGCAATCAGAATACAAAGAAACACCGCCGCGAACACTTTCATTTTTGCTAATATTTTAGTAACAATAACTTCCGAGTTGGATCGTTTCCAGCTGACCGATAAAACAGACTGTGAGATACCTGGAGTTGGTCCGAGCTTTTATAGCTGCAGCTTCAGCATCGTTTAATACGCTCTCGGTTCTCGATCGTATCTTTAGATCGGGTTTATCAATTGGCGCCACTGTTCTCCGATCTGCGGTTAAATTTTCAGCAAGTGGCTAGTATTATGTATATGTATCTTAAAGATGCGTGTCACTGGGTGACACCCATGGTTTTCAGCTCCAAATTTATGCTTACCTCTGTTTTAGGGTGCAACGAACTTGGGGATCCAAAGACCTCAAGTCAATGACGATGGTTAGAAATTCCTGTCTACGTCAGAAATATTTGACCAATAGGATTCAGCCTAATTGTACCGGAGTTACTCATCAACCTGACATGCAATATATGTTCTAAATAAATTGGAATCCGTTTATGACGTGACAAATTCAAGGGCATATGTATCTAATTAGGTGCTTGCATTCATTTAGTGGGTTTGCCCGTTTGTCATGCATCATCTGCAAGAGACCTGTACTTGTAAATGATATATGGCAACTATATCATGCAAAGTCCACCGGCAGAACAAAATCCGTCATTCCCCGGAAAGCCTGGTGATTTACCAACTAACGAGGTTCCCGGTGTCGTCTACATACATATGTAAACCAGTTCCTAATGCGGAGAAGATTCTGAAAAATTTCCATAAACAAGGGGAAAAAATATAATACGAAGACAAATAATTTAATACGAATTTCCAATAAATTTTAAATTATCAGTAATAAATCTTTTAAATTGATAAGAAATTATAAGCTTTTCACTTATTTTTAATCATCTAAGTTCAAAGTACTAAACATTTATTGATGCAAAACTAAGATGCCAAATGAAAACCAAGATTATTTCTTTAGATGACTAACCTTTACTCACATTTAAAAAAATACTATATTAGCTGGGTGTACATAGCATTCCAAATTTTAAAGTGACAAAAACAAACTTAAGCTTTTTTAACTCATTGAACTATACTTTTGTCATAAAATGTATATTTTCCATATATTCATTTTATTTTGAATAATCACTTTTTCTCTGTGTAGTTGTAAATGAGCTTCGAATTGGTTTATTGCTCACAAAACTCAATGTTTCTGCGGAATATCTAGCAAAAACAATCTTTGTGGTATTTAAGAGTCAGTTGGTGCCCGGAAATAACCACGGGATACATTTTGGACATTTGATACTTTTATCCATTTGATTTCAAAGGCTGAAATCCGAGCAAACCCTTTAATTTCCTGACATTTCCTTTTCGTTTGCGGGTTGTTAACGGGATCAACATGTTACCGCAAAAAGGGTTGAGCAGACGGTGAAGTTAAAACGCAGCACGCGGTAAATGTCAGCGCCAGATAAGCGAAGTCTTTGTACCCCGGAAAAGGGCCCCAGGTCAAAGTTCGTGGCTTTGTCCCATTTCGCGATGTCTAATTAGGCGTGGAATATGTAAAAAAACGAAGCATCCTGCTGTTAAATGGAAAAAAAATTGTAACTTGACAGCGGTGGGATTCGAACCCACGCCCTTTCGGACTGGTGCCTAAAACCAGCGCCTTAGACCGCTCGGCCACGCTGCCGCAACGAAACGCCATCTGCCACCTACAAAACAAAAGGTTCTCAACAAAAACAGTGTTTATTTTTCTAAAAATAGAACATTTCTATTTATGCAATTACTCGCTGGTAATTGTGTTTGTAATTACACACACGCTAATATAATATTTGTTAACATTAATAATTCTTTTCTTAATTTTGCTTTGACAGTCTGAAAAAAGAATTGGCTCCATTTGAACGTTTATCACATAATCCAAGTAAAGCTTTAAGTTAAACAAAAATTAGTCAGACTTCATCGTGTTAAGCTGACTATATTTTTGGCAGGTTCTTGAGCCATAAAATATTTACCAAATTAGAGCAACAAATGACACAATTAATAACAATTACTTTTAAGCAGGTTTCTTTAGAATCTTTGTTTCTATACTGAAAAAAAAGTGGTACACTAAAAAATCTTAGGGTAGTGTTGCACCCGATAGAAATGATCAATTCTGAACATATTAAATTTAACTTATAAATTGAAAACTTTTAAGTTAACCGTAATACAATTTTCAACAAATGCTGAGTAAGTTATTAGCACCTGCTAAAAAAAGATAAACGAGATAATTAAAAAAACACTTTTTTGTTAGCACCTTTAGAATAAAACCACTTTGAACACTTATTTATGCGATATACTTAATCTAATTGTTTATATTCTTTAATTTATTTTTGTGCATGTCCTAATAAATTAAGCTATACCGTACTTGAGTTTTAATAAATGTCCATTATGTTAATTTTTGTTAGTAAAAAAACATATTTATTAGCAATTTCCCATTTGAAAGTAAAAGAAGAAAAAAAAAACTGTGACAGCGGTGGGATTCGAACCCACGCCCTTTCGGACTGGTGCCTAAAACCAGCGCCTTAGACCGCTCGGCCACGCTGCCTGTGAACGAATCGTGTCAAATGAACAATTTCACTATAGCAGCTGTTGAGTTAATATGCTACGGGATTGCTGGCATAATTTTGGGGTTGGTATTTTAACAGTGTTGTCGAGGCTTGTTCAAAAAAAGTAGTAAGAAAAAAAGTAGTTAAAGAAATGTAGTAAGTGCATGGGCGCCTTGATTAAAATCAAAAAAATTAAATGTTTGCTTCGAAAAATCACTAAACTATTTTAAGAACTAAACAGAATGTTTTGACCCGCACCCTTCGGCATTGACCGCCTTTTGAGGTCATAAGGTCGCTCACTCAGTACTTTATTGTTGCTTTACGATTTTAGTATTTGCAAAGTTCAGCGATAGTTCAATCCGCCAAAAGGGCTATACCAAAAAACTTTACGAGCGACATCGTCATCGAAGCGATTCTAATTCATTGGCAAACGCATTTTGATTTTGCGATAATGAGAGTGGGGTGGGGTAACAACAGTGGTTCGGGACACCTTTGACTCAAACTTCCCTTTCGTTTGCTATTATCCCCCTTCTGATGTCCTGAGGTCGCACCCCGCTTTGTTATTTTACGATTCCAGCATTTTGCAAAGTTCGCCAAAGACGTAAAAAATATATGCTGTTGTTTTTGTTGTATGATTTGCATGCCATTATACAGGGTAATACAAATTTTAAATACATAATGCTACTTATAATTTATAATAATTATTTTAAAATCACACTAATATGGTTTTTATTCAACTAGTTTTATCAAAACGAATTATTTATTTTTGCTTCAAGAAATGATTATTTTTGTAACATTTAGTTTCTCAACATTCAGTATCAAATATATTTTAATTTATTTGTTAAATTTTTTGCGAGCTTGCAAGGGTATTGAATATTTCCTTGTGCACTTTCCTGGTCTACCTCCGTTTTTTATAGAGTACAGTAGCAGAAGCTACAGATTTAAAAGCCTTTTTATATGGCCATAGTTTCGCTTTCGCACTGGCATTTTACGAGTGTTTTATAACTTGTTTACATTAGGCGAGTGAGCTGGCGAACACCACCCGAAATGTCACGTAACGGAAGTGCTGGGAATCATTTTATGCAAAAATCTATCAAATCGCTGGCGGGCTGCATAAAAATCGTCGTAAAGCGATTGCTTGAATCAGAACCATAGCAGCTGACACTGCCTATTTGTCAGGGAGAGAGATCCGAGATTGGAGCGGTGCAACGAAGCGATTTTCTAAAGCGATTCTGTGGAGAATCGGGGATTAAGTGGATTAGATATCGAGCGAGCGGATCCGCTATTAAGGCTGCCAATGGATGAAATGATGCAGGTGAGCGGAACAGTGGCGACTGTGGCCCTGCTCCTGCTGATTTTAACCCAACTACCGGAAATCCAGTCACATCATTCCAATGAGGCCATTCAGATTGAACATAACATAGAAGCAGCAATGGGATCTATGGAAAGGAATTTGGAAGCGGGCATCGGAATCGATTCTGAAGAATCCCGCATCATTTCCGATACATTCGTGAGCTAAATTTCCATTAATTATTTTCGAAAAAATTTAAATTTTTCACTTTTCCCATTTTTATCCAGGCGAAATTAGGAGATTATGTGAAAAAAGAGACCAAACAAATTGGAATCCAAATTACCCTTCCCAAGAAAACGAAAAAACTGATTTTGGATATCCTGTCTAATATATTTTAATACAACATTTAACTCGATATATAAATGTACCTTTCTTTTGCATTTCTGCGTTCTTTTTTTTTAACAAAATTGGAATAGGCTCTACCATAACAATATTATAAGCCCCAGTGTAGACATATTTTAAGTATATCCGCAAAAAAATGGAACTTCAGAAAATAAAAAGTTAAATAAAATCTGTGCTTCGAATCGAAGTTAAGTGTATCGAAATGATTTTCCAGACAAGCCTTTTCTGACTTAATTTACTCCAAAGCAGTTACACGATGACGGCCCTTTTAGTAGTATATCTTTCCTTTTTACTTTTGTTTGCTCAACACATCCAGGCAAAGAAAATCAACTCTAGAAATATAAAAGAAATTGGCGAAAAGAACGGTCGGGAAATGGAGAAACAGCTTGTGAGCAATAAACTTTATCTCTCTGTTAAATAGAACCAACTAAAGATTTTTTCCAGCTAAATTTAGAAGATAAAAATCACAACAGCCATGACAAGAAGGTGTTCAACATCGAACCAGGTAAAAACGCCCACATTCGTTTCTCTTACCACCCACCTAAAGGAAAAGGCCCATCGACTGGAATGAAGAAAAAGGAACCAGAGTATTTCCTCAATTTTGTATTTGACAATTATCAAAATCCAAAAAAGTCTATGGATCGAAAAACCCTGTTAAATAAACTAAAAATGCGACGAACTGGAAAGCGATTACTTCCTAATGGAATGTCCAATCCTTATAAATTCTTTCCGTTAAAAGGCGAAGATATGTAGTTAAAATATTTTAGCATGTATTTTTTTGTTTACTTAGCCAACCCAGACAAAATGTTTACTCACTGATAATAAAAATAACTTTCTACTGATTATTCATTCACAAATAAAAAAACCTGAACGTTTTAGATTGATAAGAACAAAATTTCCAAGCTAATGACAAATTGGAAATCATAAATTGTTATCAATTCAATTTATTTAAATGAAAATAACAAAAACCGTAAGAAAAAATTGGAAATTATAATTGGTTATAAATACATGTTTGCGATTAAGAAGAAATGAATTAAAGACTTAAGTTTACAATCGAACTATAACTTTTTAAAGTTAATAAGAAAAAAATGAATTGTAAATTTGTTCATTACCTATATATGCACTTAAAACATAATTAAGGTATTTAATCAAATGCCAGACGCCTTCAGATAACGGCCCAGACCTAGGAGACACTAAATTCCTTATCTTGTATTATTTTGGGTACTTTCCTTTCCTAACCACCAAAACTTAAGGAAGTAATTGTTAAAAGTCATATAGGACTTAAAGTAGATCGATCACCAAGTGGGCCTTAGATAAGAACTTTAGACATTTGATAAAAATACAATTTTTTTGGTATATAAGGCATGCAAAATACGGAACTATCTTCAGTACGATATCCAAACATGAAAATTATAGTAGTCAGTCTGTTGTTGACGATTTTCCTACTGGAACAACACCAAATCACCGCCAAAAGTGTGCTGAGTACCTTGGTAGGAAAATATTTTGATAACTTTAATTGCAAAAAAATATAAAAAAATATAAAATAAAATTATGAAATATTCAACGTTAGGCCACCGAAATCGCTCCAGATGTCTCCGTTTTCGGAAATGAATTAGGGGGGGAAGTCGTTCAATTTGGTCAAGAGGCTGCCAAAACCATCAGTCAATATGGCCAAGCTTCAGTAAGTCTAAAATAATTTAGTAGGACTTAATTTAGCAATATAAAATGTATTTTCTTTATAGGATGATGCTTCCTCCAGTTGGGAACTTGCACAGGATGGCAATATTTTAGGTCATGAATTGGGACATGAGGGCACTCATTTAGGACAAGAAATCTCAAATAGCGCCAATCATTTATGGAACAACGTCACCCAGAAATCGGTTAGCTAAACAATTTCTGCAGTTTGTCAAAAGTAATTTTAAAAGATTTCCTTTTCCTTTTAATAGGAACAAGCAGCCAGTGCGGAACTTAGTTCCTCGCAATCCTCGGTAAGTTAAATTACGCAATAAAGGTAGATAAAATATTTTTATTAGTTTTTGTCTTTTTTTTTATTTTAGAACACTTCTGGCGAAACTAAGGTTTGTTTACTATCGTAGCCCTTTTGATTAATTTTAACTCAATTATTTAACCTATCACATCTATAAATGATGTACAATTTGAATACTTCCTTTTCTTAATCTTTAAAATAAAGGGTTCTAATAAATTTTTTCCAGAAATCAATCACTAAGAGGGAAATCGTTAGTGGCAGCGATTTGGAACAAAACCAAAACACCGCCAAAAGTGTGAGTACCTTGGTAGGAAAATATGAATTGCAAAAAAATATAAAATAAAATTATGAAATATTCAACGTTAGGCCACCGAAAGCTCTCCAGATGCCTCCGTTTTTGGACATGAATTAAAGGAGGAAGGCGTTCAATTTGGTCAAGAGGCTGCCAAAAGCATCATTCAATATGGCCAAGCTGCGGTAAGTCTAAAATAATTTAGTAGGACTTAATTTAGCAATATAAAATGTATTTTCTTTATAGGTACATGCTTCCTCCGGTTGGGAACTTGGACAGGATGGCAATATTTTAGGTCATGAATTGGGAAATGAGGGCACTCTTTTAGGACAAGAAATCGCAAATAGCGCCATTCATTATTGGCACAACGTCACCCAGAAATCGGTTAGCTAAACAATTTCTGCAGTTTGTCAAAAGTAATTTTAAAAGATTTCCTTTTCCTTTTAATAGGAACAAGCAGACATCACGGAACTTAATTCCTCGCAATCCTCGGTAAGTTAAATTACGCAATAAAGGTAGATAAAATATTTTTATTAGTTTTTGTCTTTTTTTTTATTTTAGAACACTTCTGGCGAAACTAAGGTTTGTTTACTATCGTAGCCCTTTTGATTAATTTTAACTCAATTATTTAACCTATCACATCTATAAATGATGTACAATTTGAATACTTCCTTTTCTTAATCTTTAAAATAAAGGGTTCTAATAAATTTTTTTCCAGAAATCAATCACTAAGAGGGAAATCGTTAGTGGCAGCGATTTGGAACAAAACCAAAACACCGCCAAAAGTGTGAGTACCTTGGTAGGAAAATATTTTGGAAACTATGAATTGCAAAAAAATATAAAATAAAATTATGAAATATTCAACGTTAGGCCACCGAAAGCTCTCCAGATGCCTCCGTTTTCGGACATGAATTAAAGAAGGAAGGCATTCAATTTGGTCAAGAGGCTGCCAAAAGCATCATTCAATATGGCCAAGCTGCGGTAAGTCTAAAATAATTTAGTAGGACTTAATTTAGCAATATAAAATGTATTTTCTTTATAGGTAAATGCTTCCTCCGGTTGGGAACTTGGACAGGATGGCAATATTTTAGGTCAAGAATTGGGAAATGAGGGCACTCTTTTAGGACAAGAAATCGCAAATAGCGCTATTCATTATTGGCACAACGACACCCAGAAATCGGTTAGCTAAACAATTTCTGCAGTTTGTCAAAAGTAATTTTAAAAGATTTCCTTTTCCTTTTAATAGGAACAAGCAGACATCACGGAACTTAATTCCTCGCAATCCTCGGTAAGTTAAATTACGCAATAAAGGTAGATAAAATATTTTTATTAGTTTTTGTCTCTTTTTTTTTATTTTAGAAAACTTCTGGCGAAACTAAGGTTTGTTTACTATCGTAGCCCTTTTGATTAATTTTAACTCAATTATTTAACCTATCACATCAATAAATGATGTACTATTTCAATACTTCCTTTTCTTAATCTTTAAAATAAATAAATTTTTTTTACAGAAATCAAACACTAAGAGAGAAACCGTTAGTGGCAGCGATAATCCTTCCGTTACCTGTGCTTGCACCTGTTCCAGTGATGGAGATGTCACTAAAGTTTCAAAAAAGGTCGCAAATGCTGCCAGCAAAGTAGCTGGAGATGCTGCAAGTGCTGCTGGAAGTGTTGCAAGTGCTGCTGGAAGTGTAGCTGGAAGTGTTGCAAGTGCTGCTGGAAATGTTGCCGGAGATGCAGCAAATGCTGCTGGTAAAATTGCTGGAAGTGCAGCAAACGCTGCAAGCAAAGTTGCTGGAGATGCTGCAAGTGCTGCTGGAAGTGTTGCAAGTGCTGCTGCAAATGCTGCCGGAGATGCTGCAAATGCTGCTGGAAATGTAGCTGAAAGTGCAGCTAATGCTACCAGCAATGTTGCTGGAGATGCTACAAGTGCTGCTGGAAGTGTTGCAAGTGCAGCTGGAAGTGTAGCTGGAAGTGTTGCAAGTGCTGCTGGAAATGCTGCCGGAGATGCTGCAAATGCTGCTGGAAATATTGCTGGAAGTGCAGCTAATGCTGCCAGCACTGTTGCTGGAGATGCAGCAAGTGCTGCTGGAAATGTTGCAAGTGCCGCTGGAAGTGTAGCTGGAAATGTTGCAAGTGCTGCTGGAAATGTTGCCGGAGATGCTGCAAATGCTGCTGGAAATATTGCTGGAAGTGCAGCTAATGCTGCCAGCAATGTTGCTGGAGATGCTACAAGTGCTGCTGGAAGTGTTGCAAGTGCAGCTGGAAGTGTAGCTGGAAGTGTTGCAAATGCTGCTGGAAATGTTGCCGGAGATGCTGCAAATGCTGCTGGAAATATCGCTGGTGACGTTGGAAATATTGCCGGAGATATTGGCCAAGCTGCCGGCAACATTGCTGGAGATGCAGCACATGCTGCAGGCAGCATATTTCATGCAATATTTTAGAGTGCATATCTTTCCTTAAACTTATATAATCCAATAAATAATCGAGCAAATTAAAAAAACAATCATTTGAAATTTACTTAAACACCAGCACTTTAGATAATCTACTTTCATAGTTTATTTTGACTTCTGGACAAATGGACTGCGATTATTTTTGTCTGCTGATATGAGGACCCTCTTAAGACTGTCTTTTGAGGATTGTATAACATTAGAGATACCGTAAGGAATACCCCGAAATGAAGTCAAATAACTAATCAATCAGAATCAAAATTTGCCGACACTCACTTGGGAATCATTAACCACTTAAGTGTGATTTGTTTTTATTGGCGGCGTCAAAGAAGTCGGAAACTCCCACATAGCCATTCAGATAAGAATGGCCTATAAATGCAATGTGGCTACCAGAAGTTTATTAGTAATTCATTGAGTTTACGAAACGCAACAACATGCAGTCTTCGACAATCCTAACCATTTTTGCCATCGTCCTGGTGGCCCAAAATGCCAAAGCCGGTACCCTGAACTTTGGATCTTTTATGGGTGATGTGTCCCAAGTGGCCGTCGCTGGGGAGAAACTCATCCATCAACTGGAAAACGCTGTGGCCAGTTCGCAATCGGATTTCGTTCAGCCAACCACTCTGAATATCCTCAGTGATATGGGAAACGCCTTGGGAGATCTGGCTGTAAGGAAACTATTTAGTTGGTTTTCAGCTAAAGTTGATTTTCAATGTATCTTTCCTAGAATGCCATCACTAGTCTAAAAGTGGAGGATAATTATATGCAACCCGAGGCAACCAATCTTCTGGGCGATGTCCTGGGTGGAGTTGGCACTGGCCTTGGAGATTTGGCAGTGAGTTGCAGATCTATAACAGACATTCCAATAAAGTTTAATATTTAATATCATAGAATGCCATTACCAATCTCAGTGTTCAAATGAAGACCGGTCCCCAAGCTCGGAGTCTTTCGGTAAGTTTTAAAACAAGGTTTTAGTTTTATAGAAATATTTATGATTGAAAAAAAAAACTTTTAATCAACTAACCAAAAAAAAATTTTTAAACATTTATAAATTTTCAAAAAAAACAAAGGGAGTGAGGGGGTCATTAAAAGAATTTGAAACTTATAATAACCATTTGTGTAGTATAAAATAAAAGTTGCAGTTATTTCTACAAATGCTGTAGCAAGAATAGCTCTCCTAGGGAATCCAATTAAGTTGTTTGAATTTGTATGCATTTAATATATGGTTAACTTTTGTTAAGTTGTAGTAATTAATAAAAATAACCAAAACTTAAACATATATCCCATAAACCTCTTTTCTCAGTCTGATGGCGCTTCTATCATAGCCGAAGGAGGAGTAAGTATATCTGACAAAAATTGTTGTAAAATAATGTTGATAAGACTAACAATAACATTCGATTTGCAGGCTATCAGTGCCAAGACAATTGCCGCAGCTGCCGATGCCGCTGCCCCTTATATAAAACAGCTGAATGCTGGCCTAGGCGATCTGGCTGTAAGTGGTTCTTAAAAATTGTTGCTAATCTGATAAGTAATGAATAATACTCCCCTTGCAGAATGCCATCACCAGCCTCTGAACAACTTTGAAACAGTTCAATTAACAAATAAATATTCAATCGCATAAAAAGCTTAGTGAGTGTTTCTTTTGTGTTCCAATTTGGGCAGAGTCCCTCAACAAGTTGGGCCTCAATTAGTTGGGCTGTTGTGAAATCTAAGAACTGTAAACAAGGTCGGGTTCCCAATCGAAAATGCGTCCATCTGCTCTTGGTTCTATATCCCCAAAGGGGGTTTGTATCAAGAATGGAAAATGGAAAAGGGGTCAAATGATACGTAAATCGAAGTCGGAACACGTGATTGCCAACAACATTAGGGGATCAAATTTCAACAATAAAATTAAAACCATCAGGAGAAGGAGGAAGCGCCATACACACATGCCGGTTTTTGTATAATTTTTATTATGACAAGTAGGTTGCTTTTGTTCTCAAGCCTCCAGAATTGGGTCATCTCGAAGGGGAATGGGAAATATATGTGGGGCTCAGGGACAAGGTATGAGGGTCCCACTACTCCGGAAGACATTCCCTGAACTCGTCGTCGTAATTCTTGCGTTTCCAGAGGTCTGCCATTAAGTTGCTTTATCGAGCGGCAAATTTCGATTCTTCCTCCTCCGCTTACACACGATCTCTCTCCCCCAAGGAAAAGTCGTGCCAGCCGGCTCTACAGACCTGTAATTATGAAAATTAACAACCATTTTGGTAATTAATTTCGGCAACCCTTTGGTCGCCTCTTAGCTTTATGGCACCCATAATCCCGCATCAATTAAAATGCACAGGCCGTAATATCCACCCACAAAACACGACTGACCGAGGTGCGTGCGACCACTAGCTGGGTAAATACTTTAATAGTCGAAAATTGAGCGGTACAGTTGTTATCGGGCAACCGAAACCTTAAACAAGCTTTGAGCTCGACTAATTGTTTTTGAATATCCGAAGTTATTTAACGATACTAAATAAATTGGTATTTCTCGTATAAAGGTTTTAAGGCAAACTACTCCCTCAGATTTTAAGCTATTTGAATAGAACTTAACCAAAAAATCGAATATTTGGAAAATGGCTTGCGTGAAAGTGGCCTAAAATTTGCACATTTAAGGCCATAACTTTTCGCATAGCAATCCGATTTAGAAGTGGTACCTCTAAAAGCTTGTGGTTCAATTCCCTAAAAATCTGCATTCAAATTTTGGTTTTTAATTTTTGGTCGAAATTTTGCCATTATTTTATTAGGTCATCCCCTTTTCAAAAAACAGCTTTGCAGAAAAGTGACCGAAAACCTGCACTTGTAAGGCTATAACTTTTCTCATAGCAATCCGATTTCGAAGTGGTATACCTCTAAAAGCTTGTGGTTCAATTCCCTAAAAATCTGCATTCAAATTTTGGTTTTTAATTTTTGGTCGATTTTTTGTTATTTGTTATGATTTCAAAATTTGTGAACTCCCCAAAGGGTAAAAACGTTTTAAATATTTTGTAACACTCTTTGTTGGTCAACGTTTGGGCCATTAATTGGCGGTTTGACAGCTGAAGACCTCAACAGCGGAATCGACGGATCGCAGTCGGTTGTTACCAGTTGTGTGGGTGTGATTGGGTAATTGAATAACACAACCCTCTTCACTTGCTCACAAACATATATGGGATATATGCAATGGATCGGAGGGGAAAAAACGAGGGGCGTAGAATCATGAGGGGGCCGTCCTGCCAGCCAATTGTGCAAATCGAGTTGGCCCGGCAACCGGTTTCGGCCAGTTTCTATGTTAGTGGTCAAGGTCTAAGGAGCAGCGGACTTGTGGACGGACTCCTCTGAGGAGCGGCCAAATGAATGCTGCCAAAGCGGAATAAACAATAACAGCAGGCCCAGAGAAGAGCTGCAGAAGGCCAGGCGAAAAAAAAACCACAACGAGCGGAAAACAGAACCAAAAGGAGTCACGAGAATTGCATAAACAATGTATGTACAAAGTCTGTCAGAGTACGTACATAAATCGAGTTATATATAGCTGGGGGGAGCCAGTCGGCTTTAATCACCAGGGTGCCTCAGGTCGATATTTAATACAAATATTTTCAAGAGAAAAACTATGAAATTTGTTAGCATGAATATTAGGCTTGGGAAATGTTGTATAAAAACAATTTTTTTCATTAAACGTAATCAAAAATTCGATTTTAAAAATTACAAATCCATCTAATGTGAAATAAAATTGGGACCTAAAAGGTAGTAAAGAAAGTGAAGAGTTCTGCACACTCATGACATTATTTTCAAAAATGTATGTAAATCATTAATTTGTATTTGGAACAACTTTTAGATTTAAGTTAATCGTTTTATTCCACAATTTGTATATATTTGCGATTAACATAGTCTTTGGCCAACCCACCGTCAACCTTGAAACGTTAATCCTCCCAAGATCAAGAGTTAACCACCCTGCTTTTCGACGCAAGGGGCACGCACATGCATCATGCAACATGCAACTGCAACAGCGGCGTGATTGCAATGCAGCAAGAAAAAAAAAGCTGCAATATGCATCGAAGTGGCATCTAAACAGGCATATGTACGTGCCTCGTTAAAAAAAACTGCATTTACTCGGGGCTGCAATGGTGTTTGTGTGTCAAAAAGGGTTGCCAAACCACTTTTAGAGCCTTATGTACACAATACACAATGCACACAGGACAGGAGAAATCCCTATAATGAACATTTTTTCAGCCGCAGAACTGGTTTTCGATTACGTCGGCGCAGTCTTTACCCCTCGGCCCACCGACAAATTTGCAGAGAGAGAGAAGCCAAAGGTTGTCTTATCGACACTTGACCAAAACCCAAAGTAAAACCCAACCGAGGTCTTTATGGAAGATACGAATCGGAGATTTGGTCAGCTATCGATGCGCGTCCACGACTCGAAAATATCCAATGGCAGCATTAATCGCCACAATTTCAGCCTGTCAACTGTCACTCCCGAATAAAAACTTTCGGGCCTTTGTCTATAATTTGCGACACCTCACACGCACATCAGCAACAGCTTCATTAAAATTAATTAATGCTCAGGCACACATTAAAACGAGTACACTAAGAACAAAGTCCTTGATCAATTTTGTTTGATATATTCTCAAATATATTTTCTATAGATAAAAATATCATCATAATATTTATTTTACTAAGTAAGAGATTATTAGAAATCTCAATTTATTCAAATATCATATCAATCAAAATAATTCCACATCTGTAAGACTATAAGTTTTTGTTAAATATTTATAAATTGTTAAAATGTCTAACAATCGAAGTCATCATGCTCTATTTTTCAAGTGTAAGAACACATAGAAACACCTCTAGGACTAAAGACCCAAAAGGGGCAGGGGATCGACATCATTAAGCTCGTATCATTTTACAATGTTTTCCTCGCCGCGGCAGCCGAAAAAATAATGCACAAATTAAATTAAATGAAGTGAGTGTGAAAATGCTGCAGGTGGAAAAAGGGGAGGGAGATGGCCGGAGGGGCGGGGCGGCTAGCTCAAATGGAAAGCCATAAAGTGCAAACGTTAAACAACCGACGGGGCCTGGTCAAAAGGAAACACGCTCAAGTGATTTCCATGCCACCAACAGACCCCAGATATGCCACATACATCTATAGTCACCTGTATTTTCTCGTACCCCTCGTGTCTGCCTGTTGATGGTGAATCAAGATAAGCAAATTGTTGCCGAAAAATAGAGGCACAAAGGAAGCGATTTGGACGTTTTAATGATGATAGAGCATGACACAGAATAAATGAAAATGAAGTGTGGAAAAAATTCATTTAAATTGCGGGGTAAACAGAACCCGACAGCAAAAGTAACAGTTAAGCGATGGTGAAAAGAGTTTCGGTAGGTGAAAATAGGAGTGAGTAACTCTTGATTAATGACTGCAAGGATTATTTTGGTTTATTTCGGAAGATACCCCAAATGACAGGCACAATTGTGCTCACCAGCAAACTGAATAATTCTGGTAGGCAGATAATCAACAATGTGGATCTGTTGATTCTTTTTATAAAATTAGTATAATGGTGGCTTTAATTTCTTACTAATGAATAATTAAGTACAATAAATCTATAAAACAAATTATTATTTAATAACCCATAATTCGTATAAGAACCGCATTAATGTTTGCGTATGTTTGTAAATAATATAGCTTCAAGAGAAAAATAAATTTTATATCCACCAAACCATTAAGGGTACCAGCTGAACAATATGCTAAAAACGATCATAAAATTAAGCAAATGTGCACTGCATCCTCTACACATGTCTTCACACATTTTATACAGACACATGCATTTGCAAGCTGCTCCTGATGTTTGTCGTAAACAAAAGTTTCGATAATTATGATAATTCTGTTTTATACTCCGGTTCCCCAAGTTCACCATTTCCCTTCCTTCCTTTCCTGGTCGTCTGCCTGTCAAATTGTCGTTGTCAAAAAAAAATATGTCCAAAATATGAGTAAAACGTCAAGTGTGTGCAAATGGCAGTATACAAAAACATATTTATATGCAGAAGTACACTAAAAAAATTATTTTAAATGGTTAAGGAAATAGTCATTTTATTATTAGAAATGTAAGTATTTCTTTAAAGTAATTCAAAATCTTTCTAAGATATTAATTTTGTAAGAAATGACCTTTAACATCATAGTTAATGTTCTTTAATAAATGTTTTATACTGCTGTCATGTTTTTTATTTCAGTGCACCTATTCTCACAATCATATATATAAAAATATGTATTTAGTATGTTGTGAATGCATCTTTCTTGTTTTTTTTTGTGGTCATGCTCAACCTGTTTCACCCGAGCGAGTTTCCCCGAAACCCCGAAAATACAAAATCCCCGATGAGTGGACAGCGTGTAGGGTTCATTATCATCTTGGTTATTATAATGATAATTTGGTGTCTGCTTTTTTGAGGTTTCTTTGTACCCTTTTAAAATGAGGATAACAAGAACAAGTGCAGTTGGCACTGGTTAAAACTGATTTAATTTATAATTTTTTTGTCGGGAGTCAGGGCTTCCTGTTAGCCTTCTCTATATAAGTGTTGTCATCCCCCCTCTTCGGGACCCTTCTAAGCTGCGATTCTTAATGGGCAGCGAGGCGTCTCAAGGTCTTCCCTGTCAACTGATAAAGAGATAATGTTGCAAAAAAACGCAGAGAAGAAATTATAAGAAGAAGAGGCACCAAAAGTGAAGTAGCAACTGTCTGACTGACACACACATTCAGAAAAATATAGCCATGATATCATCGAAGAAACAGAAAAAACTGGGAAGAAGTCTAAAACCGGGGAGCAAACTGAAACAAACCGCAAAAGCAACAATTTGGGGCACCAAGAGGGAGCAAAGGAAGCAAAAGGGGTAATACACAAACAAAAATATAGGAAACTTTCATTCTCAGTTATTTACTTTGAAAAGAAAAACTCTGTGTTAATCTTATCAAATTGTTGATGTCAAACTAAAATGTAGGTTTGTATATTTTTTAGATGCACTTATAGAAAAGTAAACGAATTTAATGATAACTATATTTTTAAAATATTAATTCTTTTTTTTACTGTATACACTCCAACTCACAAGCGAAAGAGATAGCAAATTCCTGACTACCGTCCACACTCTTCGCTCTCACAGACACTCACACCAGCAAGTTCAAGTTTGTGAGGCAGGATCCCATTCAAGGCCCCAACCAGCAGACTGCAAAGAAGAGGAAGAACAATGGGTGAGGGGTACAGCAAAAAAAAAAAATTCCAAACAAGTTTCGCTTTTATTTAGTGCCCAACAACAGCGCCAACTTGCAGATTCCCCCTCACACAGTCGCAGAATTCCACATACGCGCCTTATATAGCGAGGGAACTGGCTATGTACCCAACTTTGCACCGAACTTTGGCGATCTGATGCGAACGAATGTTCCAGCTTTACGTGCCGCAGCATAAAAATGGAACAGGGCAGCTGAAAGAGAAGGAAACGGGGCTACAGATGGGTTCAAAATAATAGTTCTCTCCTTTCTTTAAAATTCTTAATTAAACATATAAATTATTTAAATAAATTTTAAGATTTTTTATCACGTTACGTCACATTAAACTTAAGAAATAACTTTTATTAAAAGTTCCGTAAATGTAAGAGACTTAAGGGCAAAAATAGTTTCTCTAAGCTCATGTAAATTACAATTTAAGAGCTTTAGGGGGTTTTTAATTTCATGTATACTATTAAACTTACGGAGTGCAAGATTTTAGTATCTTAAAAGTGGAGTACCTATTGTATGTAGCGCTAATACCTTATCCAGAGTTGTAGAACCATCAGCCAAAGCGAAGGCGATCGCACTTAATGCTCCACTGATTGCACAACGATCGTAGAAAGGGAGAATGCGATAGAGGGAACCGGAGGATTTCAGGGGTATTCCATGAGTATTTGCAAAGGGGGAGTAAATATCAGGGGAGTGATGGGTATAAAGGGGTGGAGCAGTAGACACAATTGTTGCCGCAGTCGGTGTCAGTAGGTAGACCCCATCATCATATAGTATAAGCACTATGTGTGTGCCATGTGCATCTATGTGTGTCACAAGGAGCACAAATTAAAGTAAGGCAGGAGGTTTCTCGGACTGGATGGCATGTGCAGATAGAATAGACTCTCCGACCCATTCCACTTTGCTCTTTTTTAAGCCACCACACAATGGGCATTTAATTATTTAACCCTTCTGCCACTCCCCGCGATGTCAGACAGTCATCTGATGCAACTTTGTTGCAATAGGGCCAGATATCGTGTGGACTATAAGGTACCTATGGGTATTACTAGCTGGGAAAAAATTATCATGTCCAAAGGATAGAATGAAGTCCATATAGGGCAAGGCAATTATAAAAAGATTAATGAAATGGAGTATTTAATATTAATGTAATATCTGTAAAATTAGGAAAGATCTTAAGCTTTTTACATGAATCATTATGTATGATAAATACGAAATATATTTATAAAATTGTATGTATTATTTTTTATAAGATTCTATTGAATTCTTTAATTGCACAGGAGTGCTTTCCCAACCACTTACGATCCAACTAAATCCCAAGTTCCCCATTCAACCAACCGAATACCGAGTGTAATGAAAAGTGATTTCTCAGCCAGAAAGGATGAATCTCCAGCTGCCGGCTGATTAATCGCGAATCGTGATGGGGCTATCGGCTTGAGATCACGTTCCGACTCCAGCTGAGATCCTCCCTCCCTTTGTGAGTGCGTTAAAAATAGTGCCGCCGAGTATTTAGATCTTAACTCCCAGATATACGGGTATATGATGGGGCTGCCCTGTGGGCGGTGTGGGGTCGTCAGCAACTGATGAACTACAATATGGGAATGGAATCCTCGACGGCCGCTAATTGGAGCCCATCACAATCCACCCATCCCCTCCGACATTTTCGAATGATTTATTCCAAATATTTACACTTGTTCTGGCTCTCTGGCCTTATAAATCCCAGCCAGCAAATGTTTTGTCACGCGATCCCCCAGTCGTGTTCCTCTAAGCATGTGGTTTTCATTTCATCGTGACACAATGTCCATGCCCCAAAGTGTCAAGTTCTGGCTTAGTTCAGTTCGGTTCAGCGATTGCCATAAATAACGAAATGGTTTCGAAAACAACTCGAGAGGAACTTCAAATGCACACGGAAAAATGCATTTCCTTTTAATACATCTTAATTAACATCTTTTAATCAACAATGATCATGTGAAAAATAAAAAAAAAATGTTTCATTCAAAAATATTTAAGATATTAAAATTACCCAAGCTTCTAGAATATATTTCATATAGTTTTCAACTTTGCATAAAAAATTATTATTTTTGTGAATTCAATTGCTTTAATAAAAATCTAATTTGACTCCAAAATTTGCTGGTCCAAAAAATGTCTTCCATAAATTATTACATAAAGGCATACGCCTTTTTTGTGCCTATAAAATTACGCAATTCCCTGAAGAAGAAACAAAGTGTTTGTTTTTCGACCATGGATCGAAGAGAACAATAAAGTTTTTATGTATTTGAAGGAGGGATCCCAATTTCAGAGTTCGCCTGCATTGGTCGATAACCAAAGGACCTCGATCCCCAACTGCGACCTTCGATAAATCAAAGGCTGGCAGAAATACCGAGTTAAACTTATGGCCTCCGATTTTCAGTGCTGACAGTGACCACCTTTAACCCTTCTCCAACTCCTTACTAATTATGCCGCGAAGCCAGAAAAAAAATACAACCCAAAAAATATAAATAAATTTTTGAAAAACGACTTTTTCTTGGGCAACAAAGACTCCCCTTGATGGACGACACTCTGGGGAACGTTTTGCCTTTAACCCCGCCCACAAACAAATTGCTTACAGGGCAAAATGCAAATCAAAATGACAAAAGCAATTAAATTTAACCCATTTCCAATGCGAAAAAAATGTCTCACTTTTTGTGGTTATTTCATGTGGAAAATGTACTGCATCACGACTGGGGTTCAGGTTGTTTTGCTGGAAAAAAAGTAGAAAAACTAGGCAACAAAAAAAAGAATAAGGAAAAAGGCTCTTTTAATTATTTGGCGCCTGCATGTGTCTCAATTTAAATTAGCTGCCGGGGTTTTTCCTACGGCTTCCAAGGAAATTAAAATTCAATTTAAAAATGCCACGAAAAATAACAGAAAAAAAGCTGGAAAAGCTGGAGAAAAAAATCGTACAACAAAAGTGGACTAATTTTGTTATGGTCCCTCAGGGGATGGTTCCAAAGGTCCAAGACGAGTTCAAAGGGTTGCCTTTGGAAATTAGTTTTAGAATTTATGGTGCACCAGGGGAAGGGGTGTCTTTAGCTCGCCTTTCAATTGCCATAAATATGATTTATGATTGCAGCATTTAATAGGGATAATTTTCATTATTTCTGCCACTGAAGGCAGCATCCCATTCGGTTCACACCCGCCCCAATTAACACACAATGGCAGGAGGCTGTACCGCCGGTTTGTCCCCTATTTGCCCCCCACTTTTCTGGATCTTCATCCCAGAGTTGCTGCATCTTCGTGGGGCAACTATTCATCAGTCATGCAATCGCCGATGCCTTCGAGAATCGACTGCGATCCTCAATGACATCGAAATGTGCGGTCGGCATGCCGGGAACTTCGCAGCAGACAAGTTCAGATGAGGAAGATGAGGACGGCCCCCGCCAGAAAACCTTGAAAACGACAGCCAAAGGGCTGGTTTCCCCAACTCCCAGCTCCTCAGCCCCCCAAATCTGCAAAAGCCCCTCGTTTCCTTTGGTCGCGGGATCAGCACAAAGGCGGCGTGCAAAGTAAACAGCGGATTCAACGCACAGTGGTTGGAAACACTTCAAAATATATTGAAAATCTTGCATACTTAATAAGTGTTCTTTATGAAAATACCGAAAATAGAAAATGAATTTGCAAATACCCTCTTACATCAAGTAAATCTACTTTACCAAACTCCAATTAAATTATTCCAATAACTCTAGGAAAATTAATTTTTTAGGGTTTGCGATTATTAGATTAAAAGATGAGTCAATTGCCATTTTCTATGTAAATATTTGTCGTACTATTTTTTTTAATTTATTTTCAATGGCAGTTTAATAAGATCTTATTTTTTTCAATAGCACTATATTAACAGGAATAACCTGAACCCACAGTTCTGTGAGTCCGGAGTTCGGGATGCCTGGGCACGACGCCTGGCCAGAACAAACATTGTTAGCACTAAATGTCGTCGTTGTCCTCCCCTTTGCCCCCCTTAGCCCTTATCCTGCCTCTTTTGAGCCTGCCCCCTTGCCCCTCTGGAGCAATATTTACACGCGGTGCACGAAGTTGCAATGAATGTTGCTGTGGCTGGTTGCTGGTGTCGACAGATACGCCGAGGCATTAAAGTATAAAAATAAGAACGTCTTCCTGCCCAAGCCCCTCGTACCGCCCCCATTTTTCAGGCCTTTTCATCTCCTTCGTGGGAGCGGGCCGCACTTGAAATTGCATTTTCTCGGTTCTGGCCTTGAAAATGGCTCCGCCACAAACTCACAAACCTACCAACTGACTTGGCCCGAAGTCACCAGCGGCAAATGGCTAAACGAATGAAATCGAAACGAGCAGGACCGAACTTTTGGCACAGTCTTTACCCCAACAAAAATCATTAACAAATTCTTTTAAGCCAAACAAAATTCAAAATAATATAATTCATATTCATTGACATAAGACCTAACAAATAATAATATTTATACAAATACTTTCTAGGGCTAAGAAAATGTATATCCAATCTCATAAAGCCAAACCAAATGTTTTTGTTTTACGTCGCCGCCTGTCATGACACGACACAAACCACTCAATATGGAAGATGGAAGAGATCTCCCGATCCCCTCTTCCCGGACATAAATCCAAAGTGTGCAATTTCTCTAATGTCGAATGTTTCAACGACTGCCAAAGATCTCAGAAACCGACGACTTCAGACTCTCGAAAGGAGCCCAACTAACCACTGACCCACTCGAAAAAGGGAAACAGAGGAACCCCTTCACCAAAAGTTAAGGCATGGCCAGGAGGCGAAACCAAAACACGGAGTCATGCCTTTGAATGATGCACTTAACAAAATAATTAATTCTTAACTTTAAAAAAGTCAATTAAATTAACATTTAACTAAAAATTATAAAACACTTGAAAAATTAAACTCAACGAGGACGGAAGCTAACTTCGGCAAGCCGAAGTTTTAATACCCTTGCAGACTTTGCCGAAATTGCTAAAATTGAAAAGGTAGCGAAAGGAATAAGGTATACATAAATAAACTAGATTTATGTCCTGTCAATAACTTTTATACTGCAAAAATGTCATATAAAAAGGAAAAAGGGATATTTTCGGAGCCTTTAACAATTTTTCCTACGGAAGCTATAAGATATAGACGTCCGATCGGCAAGCGCTTATACCCTGATCAAGATATGCGTAAATAAATTAGACTTGAAAAATTTATGTCAATAGCTTTTACACTGCGCGAAATATTCTGAAAAACATCAAATTTGGACCGATTTTACCCTATTGTTCCTATGGGAGCTATAATATATTGACATCCGATCAGAACGCGCTTTTGCCTTGATCAAGGTATGCATAAAAAATACGATTTGGAAGATTCATGTCAATAGCTTTTACACTGCCCGAAATATAATAAATTCCTGCAAGGTATATCCGATTGTTACTATGAAAGCTATAGGATATAGACGTCCGATCGGCACGCAATTTAACATTGATCAAGGTATGCATAAAAATTACGATTTGGAAAGATTCATGTCAATAGCTCTTACACTGCCCGAAATATCATCAATTCTTGCAAGATATATCCGATTGTTCCTATGGGAGCTATAGGATATAGACGTCCGATCGATTTTCAAACTTGAGCTGCGTACACATGTTTTAGGACGAGTGTGAAAGTTTCAGATCGCTAGCTTTTAAACTGAGCTCGCAAACGGTATTGAAACAGACGGACAGACGGACAGACGGACGGACGGACAGACGGACAGACGGACATGGCTATATCGACTCCTATTGATCCTGATCAAGAATATATATACTTTATGGGGTCGGAAACGTCTCCTTCGCTGCGTTACAAACTTCTGACCAAAATTATAATACCCTCTGCAAGGGTATAAAAATTAAGTTTTCTGTAATTATACATAAAAAAGATTAGCTATACGTAATTAATTTAATTTTTAAATAGCGGATGTAGTATGTACTTGTCTGATTGGCAGCAACTTTTACCTGAGCAAGGTGTACATAAATAAATTAGATAAATTGCATAAATTGCATAGTTTCATGCCAATAGCTTTTATACTGCAAAATTGTCATATACAAATAGGGAAAAAGGGATATTTTCGCAGCCTTTAACAATTTTTCCTACGGAAGCTATACGATATAGACGTCAATCGGCAAGCGCTTTTACCCTGATCAAGGTATGCGTAAATAAATAAGACTTGGAAAATGTATGTCAATAGCTTATACACTGCGCGAAATATTCTAAAAAACATGAAATTTTGACCGATTTCACCGTATTGTTCCTATGGGGCTATAGGATATAGACGTCCGATCAGCACGCGCTTTTACCTTGATGAAGGAATGCATAAAAAATACGATTTGAAAAATGTACAGCAATAGCTTTTACACATCGCGAAATATTCTGAAAAACATCAAATTTGGACCGATTTTACCCTATTGTTCCTATGGGAGCTATAGGATATAGACGTCCGATCGTCACGCGCTTTTACCCTGATCAAGGTACGCAAAAAAATAAGATTTGGAAGATTTATGTCAATAGCTTTTACACTGCGCGAAATATCCTAAAAATCATTAAATTTTAACCGATTTTACCCTATTGTTCCTATGGGAGCTATAGGATATAGACGTCCGATCGCCACGCGCTTTTACCCTGATCAAGGTATGCAAAAAATACGATTTGTAAAGATTAATGTCAATAGCTTTTACACTGCGCGAAATATCATAAATTCTTGCAAGATATATCCAATTGTTCCTATGGGGCTATAGGATATAGACGTCCGATCGGGGCGATTTTCAAACTTGATCTGCGTACACATGTTTTAGGACGATTGTAAAGTTTCAGATCGCTAGCTTTTAAACTGAGCTCGCAAACGGTATTGAAACAGACGGACAGACGGACAGACGGACAGACGGACAGACGGACAGACGGACATGGCTATATCGACTCCCTATTGATCCTGATCAAGATATATATACTTTATGGGGCGAACGTCTCCTTCACTGCGTTACAAACTTCTGACCAAAATTATAATACCCTGGGTATAAAAAGCATTTAAAAATCATATTGAAAATGTTAGTTCCATAAAGAAATAACCAACAAATTTAATTATTTTCTAAATTATAGTAGCTTTAACTTGATGAAAACCTAGTTAGGCCTATTTTTATAAATTTCCCTACAAATATTATTGATACATTATTACAATCTTCAAGTCTTAATCAGGATTATGACTTGTTAAAAACAAATTTTTTAGACTCAGAAGGATTATTTTGAAGTGTGATCTGAATTCTGGAGAGTCTGTTTTTGTTGCTGGTTTTGGTCTGCCCCGGGTGCCTGTGGTTGCCTGCATTTTTGGTCATGGCCTTTTGGCACTGCTGCCCTGACACTGCTGCACATTAATTATTGTTTATGTCCGGCCAGACAATGCAACATGGACCGACTGGCGGCCGTGTCAAGTTCAAGGGTTCATTAAAACGGCCCAGACAATGGCTTTCTGGATCTGCCCACACCAGCAGGAAAAAAATAAGGAAGACCCTTCTCTTCGTGGAGAAGCCGAATGCAAAAACCCTGCACCGGATGCACCAGAGATAAATTCAGATACACAGGCCTGGGGTTTAGTTTCTAACGATTTTCAGGTAGGTGCAGCTGGGATCTCGAGAGCTGGGGAGCTGGGGAGCTGGAGCTCAAGCCCCGTAATCTCAATTGTCGGCTTTGCATTGCTCGGCGATACGTGTGACCCTAATCCGCATTGACATGTCGCTCAAATTAGATAATAAAGTTGTCTCCGCCCCGTGGGCTTGTCTCCGCAACTCCAGTCCCAATCACGGGGTCTGGGTCGGGGTCTCTGGCTCTAACTTTGGCATCGATGAGATTGTCAGACGTGGCGGCTGCTCCTATGACAACAATGCGACAACGAGCCAAGCTATGAAACGCCTTTCCCAACGTTGTAAAGTACACTCAAAGAAAATAAAAGAACTAACTATACAAAATAACTGATGATTAAAGTCCGATTTCTCAATGTCATGTTAAGGTTCTAGTTTCGTAACATCAGGTTAGGAAAGTAAATGGCCCTTAGGCCGTTCTAAAAATTAACATCACATTATGGATATTAAATTCTTCCTATTATTGTTAATTCGTTTGTTGGCATCTTACGGACTGGCCATTGTTTTGTAATAGTAATTTTAAAAATTCAATATTTTTATTCTATAAACAATTTTCTCGTTGTGTATCAAGCCGAGCCCAGTCGAGCCGTTTTTAATCCAATTAAAGTATGGATTTATGAACTACTCGTCTGTGACTGCGACTGTTGCAGGGAACGTAAACCCTTTTTATGGCCAGTGCGTGCTTCTTCTCCCGGAGAAATTGATGGAGAAAGAGAGAATCGGGGGAAATTGAGGAAAATATAGAGAAAGAGTGATATTTTAATGGCTCCAACGAGTTGCAAATTATCATCCAACTTTCCTTGTCACTGCAATTGCAATTGCAGGCGCATTTCAAGTGCACTCCACTCGAAGAAGAAACATTGCGAAGGTAAAATCCAAGGAGCAGAAAAGCGAAGTAGGCGACAAACCGCAAGAGACAGAAATAATTACACATTTTCTCTCAAAAAGGTATCAGCAGATGACACGAAATGCAGCAGAGAAGTAATGAGGAATACGTGAGATATTGTATTTTTGGGGAGAATTTATTTATGTGGACCTTAAGGAAAAAATAGAATTTAAATTCAAAAATTTAGAAGATGGTTTTAAAGATATGTACCTATGTACCTATTTAAAGGTATACAAAACGCGATTTTAAAAGCAAAATATTTTTTATAAGAAATACGTATACGTGATAAAATGATTAAAATTGTATAAAATCATATACCTCATTCTTGACTTTTAAATACAAATTTTAAATAAAACTTTACTAACATCAAACAGCTATTACAAATGTAGCTACCCGAAACTGACGTTTCTTTTAAGTCCTCAAGTACTGTTTTATAAAAGTGAAGTTTTGCCATCAATTAACATATCCATACTGCAGCTGAAAGAACCTCTTCCTCGCCGATTCATTCATGAAGCGTTACCCTTTCTATAGAGCTCTATAGGGTTAAGCCCTGCCAGCACTTTTGCACACAAGAAAAGCTGAAGAAGAATTATCATAGTAATCTTGATAAGTAAACGCATACACATGAAAGGCAGTGAATGTGTATACGTGTATGCGTAATTAGCATGCACGCAAATAAATTGTTAGCAGTTGCGGGTTAAGCACCATGGGCGTAGGGCTGAAGGGGGCGCTGAAGGGGTCTGCCGCTCGATTTAACGAGCTGCGACTGCAACGGCGACGCAAACAGCGACTGAGACAGAAACGGAGACAGAGACAGAAGGCTTTCACCAACGCGTCAGTGCTGTTCTTAAGCCCCCTGGCCCACTCCCTATACACTGGAGAAAATGTCTATAGACAACAGATAAGTGAAGTGGTAAAATAAAAACAATAATAAAAACTAATTGTATTTTTTAGCAAATAAAAGCATTGACAAATTTTAAAATATATATTAAGTCAATTTCTTTTTCTTTATCTAACTTAAATTAATTTGTTTTAATTATGTAAGTTTTTACAATTTCCTTAAACTTAGTTTAATTTGCTGTTCAGTTGCTGTGAATAATTATGTCATATTCAAAAATATTTACTTAATCTTAAGGGGGTCTTTTTTTACAATGTTATCTTCTACAAAATATTTTTCCCTGTTTACCTTAGTCCTCCCCCTTGCACCCTGCACCCTGTTTCTTAACCCCCTGAGACCCACCACACGCATTTGAAGAATTATGAGGCGGCGGCAACGCACATTTCGCTGAAGGAGCCGCAACAGCTACAAATCTTCCCCTAAGCCCCTCCTCTCCCGCCCCCTTTTTACTGCGCCCCGCCTCCCCTTTTTCCGTATTTCCCCCCTTTTGGGCCTCTTTTCTCTAACCAGACGCGGTACATGCAACGTAGCGTTTCAATTTATGCGAAGTGATTCGTCATGCGGTTAACTTTAGAATCCGCACAGCCACAGACCCATGCATTCTTCACCTACAGTAAACACTCGCTTAATTCAGTAAGTACCCTAGGATTTTTGCCACACAGATAAATATACACACATTGCACTTATTTATTTCAAGTTCTTATCAGTATTTCAAATATATTTACAATTCCTATCTATGTATTACCTTTTTATTATTTATCAACAAGCTTATAAAACTTAAAGGCGTAATCTAGGAAGATAATTTCCTCATAACAATGAACCAGTAAATATCATAAAAATGTATTTTACAAATATTTTTTCTTGTTATATTTTTATGATATTTGTTGTGATGATAATAAATTATTTTTTGTGGAATAGAAACATTTGTTTACTTCCCAATGTTAAAGTATTACAGAAACCTTAACCAATCAAGTATCAACAATTAACTTCTTAAAATCTTTGAAAAACTTTTTCGCTTCGAAATATTTTTCGATTAAGATGACACCATAAATATTTTATAATATGGGTTTCGACTTGTAGTTTTTGCTGAGGTTATTTTTCGAATATAAATGAGTTATTTTTAATTTATAAATACATTTTTTTTGAATATGTTTTCATCAATATAATCTATTTTATAACGATAACACACTGTTTTGTGGGGAGTCGTGTGGGTTGGCATAAGAGTGTTCGTGTGTCTGAGTGCCCGACCGTATGGTTGTTGCTTGGGTGGTGGTGGTGGTGCCGGTGGTGCTGTTTCTGATATTTGTGCTGGTGGTGCTGATGTTGCCTAGGCCCTCAGCCTCGTCCGCAAGGCATTTGCATATGACTTGGGAGCCAGAGACAAAAACAGAGAAAGGGAATCCGCAAGGGATCGGGGGGCCTTGAAACCTAGACGGCGACAAAACAATCGTCAAGTTTAAGGCTACGGATATTTCAGGGGGAGGGTGGTTCGAGAGGAGGTTCAAGAGGTGGTGGTGGTGGTGGTGGTGGTGGTGCACCCGAGGAACACTCTGCAAACGACTCAATTGGCGGCGTTGACACTGCCATTTGTTTCACTTTTCATGCCTTTTGTTTGGGCTGCCTTCTCTTTTGGCTTATCGTTTGCTTTGTTAGCTGGTAAAATACCCTATTTTCCTCTTCATCTCCCCGGCATTCCTGCAATTGTTGCAAACTGCATTCGCCATGGGTTTGGCCATGAAAAAGTTTAAACACCTCGCCGGTCAGGAAAATGTGTCCCCCTCCTTTGGACTCTCCTATTATTAGCTAATAGCCGAACGAGTTGGTTGCCAACTGATTAGCCATTGACGACCACGCCCTGTTCCACCCATGTGTGCACAAAGAAAAAATGTTTTAAAATATTTTGAATGGGTATACCGAAATAATTTAGTCATATAATCAAAACAATATTTAAATTAGGCTTTAATGATTAGGTATACAAATAAAAAAAAAACTTTTTATCTTAAAAAACAAGAAATGCAAAATATCATCATGTTTTATGTTTAATTACTATATGTACCTATAGAAAATATTTTAAAATATAATTGCTGTATTTTTTTACATTCTCGGTTATTTTTTAAGACCATCTAAATTTTCTGAATACTTATTATTAAAAATATTTTTTGTATCCATAAAAAGGGGTTCTCAAAATTTTAAATAAAATATTATTTAACATTTCCTTAAATTATTTTAAAGTTTACAATGTATGATATTCCTTTACTTTTTCTTCCTGTAGAAACTCATCAGCTCATCAATTCCCCAGGCAATGACACCAAACAATTTGTCAAAAGATAATGTGTTGTTGCAGCTGGCTTTGGATAGCAACCCTTTCCTTTTCGTCCCCAATGATAAGCGGCTAACGAAGTGGCCATTGTTTGCTCTGGGCCCAGTCCCCGCCCATTTTTGCCCATTTACTCAATGCAGTTAACAGATTGTGGGCCATTCAACCCACTTGTTACTGCCTCGTTAGCCAATTTCCTCCTGATTCGTTGCAGCGTTTTAGGGGCCAGTTGCATTCGCACAAAAGCCAAGCCAATGAATTCAGATTTTCTAGAAAACTTTGCCCCATAGAAACGTGTGCACATCAATTTCCAGGAAAAACCAATGAGTCGACACACAACGGTTACAAATTAATGACAGACAATTGACTTTGCGGTCAAAATGCTATGAGGTTGACAGATAAATTAATAGTTAGAATGGAATATCATAATAACCAATAGAAATCACAAACGACGACAGAAATAAAATAATGTAAATACTAAACAATGAAGTATTCCAAGGCATTTTAATATTAATTTTAACTTTACTCAAATTTTTTACATTGAATTAATTGTAATTTGACAATAATTATATATTTTAAATTTAAAATTCAATTAAATTTAAATAAATTTTATTTACTAATTATGTAATCATTTCTGTGTAACTAACACAGCATGATGTAATAATAACTGAAAACATACATAAGAGAAATGTTAAATACTAATCTTTAACCGTTGCCAATCAGAAGAAATATCTTCCAGGAAAACTTTTGTGACTCGCTTCGTTTTTTATAGATGACAGTTTGACCCCGCCTCTCTGAACAGTCACATTTTTGGGGCACGCAAATTTCTGTGTGTTCCCATGTTTTATAGGCGGCACTTTGATTGCTTTAAGCACACGAAATCTATGGTCGTAGAAAATTAATAGATTCATAAAAAAAAGTTCCCAACAAAAAAAACGGGACCCAACGCACCAAAAAAAAAATATTTCCGATATGTGCGTATAGAAGATCGTGGACTTTGAGGGGAGTAATGAAGGGGAAGGCGATCTTGAGCTCTTGGTGCGGTCCGTTTTAATTTGTTAATTTACCACAATGTCTGCCTTTTCTGATCTTTTTTGTGAGCGCTGTAGACTGTCTAATAAACAGATGTCTTTTGAGGGCTCCAAAGGGAAATGTCTCCCTCAAGGTTCGATTTACAGGGGTGGAGCTGTAATACCTTAAAAGGGGATTGTTCTAATAAGTTATAATAAAATGGTTATTTTAGATATCAACATGTCAAAATAAAAAGTGTCTGGGAAGTCTTATTGAACCTGTTTCAGATAATAGTTACAAATTAAAAAAATATTTTTCTATAATAGTTACAAATTAAAAAAATATTTTTCTATTTCAAGAGTGTTCCCTGTTTTCTGACTTTACTTGCCCCCTTCGTTTACTGTTTAGCATGTGAATGATTTATGACCCCGAAATTTTGCCTGTGCCCATTTGTGGCTCCTCCGCTCCACTCCACTCCAATCCAAGCCAATCCGCATGGCAAATGCGTAGTTACGCACGCTGACAGACTTCAGTGTCCCCCAATCGGCCACAGTCTCCTACGAAAGTCTGCCCCCCACACACTTTCGGCCCCCCCTTCGCCTCATATTAAATAGCAACAATTTGGTTTTCATTTTATAATGAAATAGACGGAGCTTCTGAAATGGGCGGTTCCTGGAACTTGAGCGGATGTGTTGATTTATGGGATTCTTTTCTTTGGTAGGGGGCAGAATTACGTAAGTCAACAATTAAGGCAATTCCAATACAGAACTTAAAAAAGGGGTTGTTGGAATCCTGTGGGAAAGAATTATCACAAATAGTTGGAGAAACGAAAATGTTGCAGAAAGTGACTTAAAACCTGCACCTTTAAGGCCATAACTTTTCTCATAGCAATCCGATTCAGAAGTGGTATACCTCGATAAGCTTGTGGTTTAATTCTCTTAAAATCTGCATTCAAAATTTGGTTTTTATTTTCGGTCAATTTTTTTGCCATTTTTTATGAGATACCACTTTCGAAATTTTCAAAACATAGCTTTGCAAAAAAGTGACCTAAGACCTGCACTTTTAAGGCCATAACTTTTCTCATAGAAATCCGATTTAGAAGTGGTATACCTCTGAAAGCTTGTGGTTCAATTCTCTAAAAATCTGCATTCAAATTTTGGTTTTTAATTTTTGGTCGATTTTTAATCATTTACATTTTTTAATTCTCATAGAATTCCGATTTCGAAGTGGAACACCTCTAAAAGTTAGTGGATAAATTCTCTATAAATCTGATATTCTTCATTTTTAAAGCTATTTGGGTGAAAATTAGAAACAGTTAAACAGTTTTTCTGTGCTTGTGAGGTTTAACAATGTGAATTCATTGTATTGAAGTCAACCAGGATCCATTTTTTTGTATATCCACACTTTTTTCTGTGCACCGATGACGGTCATGGTCTAATTGCACCCAAAAGGGTTAAGCAGACATGCAAAATTTGATCAGCATGCAGAAGGACAGGGGAGTGGAGTTCAAAGGGGGCAACTTCGGACCAACGAGGCGCATTAATCCAATTCCAATTGTGATAATTTCCCACACAAGAGCGCCAGCGGATGTAACGGTCTACAAGCAAATGACAAAAAATCGCATGACGTGATGTTCGTGGAAAGTGCAACAAAGGTCCAACTTACCATTTCTCCTTCCCGAACCCCTCGATTTTCTACCCTCCTGTAGCCACAACAAAATTGCATGACAATGGAGGCGGGAGAGTAGGTTGCCAAAACTGAGTTAACTTGACTATACTGAAGTTTCATACTCAGTATTTACTGGTAACCAAAGTATACTTTATTACATAAGATCTATAGATCAGCAAGTAAGAATAAATTATCGTGATCTTAAGAAATGCTGAAAATAACCCTGATTACTTTTATTTTCAATATATTATAGAAATGTATGCCAGGGTTTTTAAAGTCAAATAGATTTTAAGATATACATATATTATGTTCGACAATGGGCTAAATTAAAAAACGTTTCTATTCGCTAGATTATTGATTAACTAGCTGTATTTAAGGTTGACGAAATTTAACTTAAAATGTTTTAAAACTTTTCTATGTTGTTAAAAACACTTCATTATTTTATAAGTTATAGGAAATCTCATAGTCGAAAAAAATGCATCCAAGCTGGCAGATTATAAATGGAAAGGGGGGGAAATCGGGAGGTGTGGTCTGGTCCCATGTAATTAACCTGCTAAACCGCTGTGACGCCATCTGCCCTGATAGTCATGTCGCAGACTGCACATATATACACACCGAAAAAGAGAGATTGGGATGCAGAAGTGGGGCCCTAGCAAAATTTTAAATTGCCATAATAAATGACCAAAATAAATAAATGAAATTTTAAGTAGAGTTGTGGGCAGAGGAAGGGTGCGGTTTTCCCGGTGGGAGGAGCTCCATCATTTTGTGGAGCTCTTTCGGTATACACATGCCATATTCCTGTGTATTTGGGGGTTGCTTCCGGGTGAGTGTGTCTGTATTTGCAGCCAGAACTTTCATTTTCATTCGCAAAAAGCTGGAAAAAATAACAAAAACGGAAAACAAAGGAAAATCAGCCAAGCGAATGACGTGGCACAGAACGAATTTCGATTACTTTCAGGTGGGTTTGAGTTTCTGTTTATTAAAAAAGGTACATAGATGATAAAAAATTCAGTTTTGAAATAAAATACTCAAAAAAATTCGAAAAATATAAACATACATTTGGGTTAGAATAAGTTTTTAAAATTGGAATGTATAGAAACTCACTTTGAGTACAAAATTTTAAGCTATCTTGTGATACCATATTTTTCCAATTTTTATCACCGAAAAATGTTCTTATGGTTTATAGTTCCATAAAACTATTTTGCTTAACCTTACAATAAATAAGCTTTGACATAAATTTGTAAAGCCACCTCCTTAAGCATGGCCTTACAATTATGGTCCTCATTTTTTCTAGCCTTCACTTTCATCTTTCATTTTATGTTCAAAAATGTTTGTGTTCGTAACATTATTAAGGCGTGTAAGCGTCTTATGGCAAAGCAAACACGATTTTGTTGCAACCCCACCCATTCTGTGACCCCCACCCACTTATTACACCCCGTAACCCCCAGAATTTTTATGAGTCACTCGGACGACCGCAGAAATAAATACGAGCATAAATATGAACATAAGAATGTTGCCCCAAAGATGAAATCTACGCAACAAAATCGCCTAACAAATTGCGCAGTAAAAATAAACAGAACGAGGCGAAATAAAAATTCGATAAAGCAATAAAGATCCCCACCAGAAGTTCTAGGAAAATAGAGAGTGTGCACCGAAGAAAAAAATATGAAGAGTAAGCAATTACGTTTTTATAATTTGATCTATTATAAAAATCATGACACCTTTTTAAGATATTAATATAATATTATTAAGAAATTGCAATGTAAATCAAAATTTTTTTGAAAGGACATAACACCATATTGACCCTCAATTCATTATTATTTATACAACCACATTTATAATACATTTTCTAAAAGTGGAAAACTCTCAACATGAAACACCTTATGCCTCCCACTTTTACTCTTATCCTTCTCCCACTTTTACCCTCATCCTTTCCCTCCCCCACTCACTTTTTTTATGCCACCCCACACATAGAAACGCGACCTCGGTTAAGGAAGAGAATGTTCTCAAACTTCGTCGAAACTCCACAGGAAAAGAGGGGGATGTGGGTGGGGAGAAATGGGTGGATAAGTAGTGAAAGAAGAGAAGTGAGGCGGAAAGTAAGAACCGAGAGAAGCCAAATGAATGCTATGAAAAGAAACCAAAAAGGCGGAAAACAAGGCAAACGCCAGCCCAGGAAAATGGAAAAATGTTTCATGTGCAAATATACAAACACACGCGGAAAAAAATAACTATACATTTAGACTTATAACAGTTCTCAAAATTAGAGACAATACTTTTTGATTTTTAATATTTATTATTTTTGAATAAAGTTAAATTTAGAAAAGCCTTTAAATTAAGTCCAAAATTCACCACAATTTTATTAGAACTCACAGTTATCTTTTGATTTACATCAGAATAATTTTAAAATCACTAGTATTCCCTGAATCTTCGTGTGTTTAATAAACTATTTAAAGATGCTGTAAATTTACAATATTATTTTTTTTAAGCAACGTAGAAGTTCTTGAAAAAACACTAGAGTTATGCATTACCTATTTCCTAATTTTGTACAAGTTATGTTAGTAAAAGGGTCTTTATTAGTTTAACCATCACTGTATTCATCCAACGGAGTGAGGAGGAGGAAAAGAGATAGCACCTTCCCTTTGACGTACTGACGTAATGCGGCAAATGCTGCGCCAAACTCCAATTTATCCCTGTCTCTCTCCCACTCTGTCCCCACCACCCACTTTCCCCTCTGTTTCGCTCCACTCCAACTTCATTCGTGGCCACCAACAATTTTTCAAGGTTTCAAGGCCCCAGTAGCATAGAAAATTCACGATCAAGAACATGGAAAGTTGTGCTCTCTCTCCCCACTCTCTCTCTTTGGAGTTTTTGGAGCCGAGAGAGCGACACGCGCAAAGCTGTTCCAAGGAGGAAAAGGAGAAGGAGAGGTGGGGAAAAGACAGAGAGAGAGAGGGGGAGTTGCCAATTGCCTTTGGTGGTGTTTTTTGTACAGAGGTTGCGCAGAGAGAGCGAAAGGAGTGGGAGAAAAAAGGAGTGGGGGCCATGTGAAAGAGTGAAAAAGGAAACCAAACGAATGGAGTTTTGATGGGCCTCGCTTTCTTTCTCACTTCTATAAACAGAATACCTTTTGTTATTGCCCCTTTCCAGAAGAATGGGAAAGTGAGGAAGACAGTGGAACTCCCTCTCCTAAAAACGGAGTTTCCAGGGTTTCCAGGATTGAGGTTTATTTATGGCCCACGGCTTTTTGGCCAGCATTTTGATACCACGTGTTTTGTTGGAGTTGGCTACAAAAAAAACAAGGAGTTTGGGCCAACAGGAAAACATTGGCATAGATAATGGCCAATGGGTAGAGCAAGAGGGAAGAAGAAGAGGAAGAGATGGAAAGAGGAAATGACGACAGGACAACAGTTACAAAAAAAAGAAAAACAAATGACTCATTTGTTCCTGCCAATTCAAAAGGGAGTCGAAAACAAAATGGTTAGATGGGAAAATCAATTGAATGGTGGATAGAGCAATAATAAAGAAATATGGCGGAATATAAAGCACTACTGTTAAAATAGAGCTGAAAAATAATTAAATAATTGTAGTTATTTTGATTTTATTTTGTTATCAACCAGAACATTTCTAAATTTGTATTTAAAAACATACTTATTGCAAAGACCGATATTTAAGAACCTAATGAGAATAGGAAAATGTCATAAATAAGAAAATTATAAAGCAATAGAAATTTTATCGTATCATTTTTGTTATTAATAATAATTTCTTTCAGAATACAATAAAAACATGGGTTATTTAAAAGTAATCAAGAAGATAAAAAAGAAATTATATAAAGTATTATTTAAGAAGAGCGTAAATAAACTGAATTGTAAACAACATGGTCCTTAGGTAAAACGGCCCCCAAGTTTCCCGTAAAAATATGTAAGAACTTTTTCCGCATTATCCCCCTGAAAATCATTCCAAAACCGCCATTCGATTTTACTTTTCCTTCTACTTTTCCCAATAAAAAAATGAAACGAAAAGAAATTTCATTCAATTTCGATACATAGAATGTTGTCACAAAGCCCCAAGTCCCAAACACGTTTTGGGCATTACATAAGCGAATCTCCAGAGAAGACAGGGATCCCGGGAGATGAGGAACACAAAGAGGAAGAGGGACTTCGCGGGGCAGGATTATGGGTCGAAAACAGGAAAGCAGGCAAAACAAAAACCGGAAGAACAGGAAAAAGTGGGCGAAATGTCAAAAAGTGGGCAGCACAGAAGAGAATTGCGAAAAATCGAAAAGGGAATGGGGAAGATGAAGAGGAAACCTGTTCTACACTGCTGCCCACTCAAGTCTAACTCCGCTTCTTCTTCTGCTTCAAACACTGAACTACACAGAGCAAAAAAAAGTATAATCGTCGTAAGATTGGATTTGAAACCTAAACAAAAAAATTGTTTTATAAATTTTACATTTGTTAATAAAGACTGTCAACTGAAATTAAAATTTGCAGTGTTTTTTTTACTTGTACTCTGTTGCTATTTTTGTTAGACCTAAATAATAGTAAAATAGTATCCATTATTGTTGAATGAATTCGAAGGATCATAGAAATGAGTCACTTCAAAAAATCAGAAACTAAAATTATTTGTATTTATTGCATTAAGATTAGTTTAAAGCAATTTGTATAGGTTTACATGCAAATAAATATATGGAATCCTACATCCTTCAGTTAATACTAATTCCGTTATATGTAAATACTTATAGGAGACGTAAACTCGTAGGAATCAAGACATTCTACATAAAAGAAAGGAGATATTTTCTTATCCTATAAATTTAGAATGCAATTTACCTTTGTCAATGGTTAATAGTAATCCTTTAAATTACAGTGTAGGAGTTGAAAAAGAAGAAGAGCGAGGGAGTGAGAGTAATTTCCAGAAGCTGCTTTCAAGGTCTGCAGCGGCAGAACCGAGAGAGCGTGTTGCAGAAGAGAGCAAAAAGAACCTCTGCCTCTGCCTCTGCCGACGCCTGCTGCGCTGCCGCTGCAGTTGCCCTTGGAAGTTGCAAAGCTCGTCGGGAAAGGGGGTGTGGCGGGGGATGGAGGCAATAAGCACCTTGCACTTGAAAACCGAAGTACGGGCAGCGCAGTCGTCGACGACGTCGCAGCTTGCAGTTGTTCTAATGCGCGCGCAACTCTCTCTTCTCCCTCTCTTTCTTTCATTCGCTTTTTGTTGCAACTCCAACTCGAACTGCAGCATCGACGTCGACTGCGACGCTGGCAGCGACTCCGTTTCATTTTCGGCATGTTGCAAATTTCGTTTTCATGCAGCAAATTTCAATTTCATGTTATAAAATCGCACGTTTTGTAATAGTATTAGTGGTTCGCCGGCTTATGTGTTTGTGTGAGTTGCATATTTTTAGCTCTCCGTCAATTTGCCACTTCCTTTTCTTCTTTTTTCGCTGCCTGGGTCTGTTTCTTTGCCTCTCCTTCTTTCCCTCTCTTCCTTTCTTCTCCTCTTCTTCTCTCTTCGCAAATTGATGTTGAAGGTCAGCGTGTTAGCAAAAATTGCATTATATTTGCATGTGTTTTTGTGTGCTTTGCTTATCAAACTTGGTCACATCGAATTTGGAGGGAGTTTTTGGTCAGTCTGGAAAACAAAATGTTTGCAAAGCTCAAATAAAAATTACACATATTCAAGCCTGCATAAAACTCAAAAAAGAAATCAAGTACAAAATGGATTGGGAAACCAGCATTAAATATTTTATTTTATTTTGTATTCTGTTTTTGTATTTGTTTTAAATATATTACCATAAAAAGATTTAATACAGATTCAAAATTTATACTTTAGTATGTGTGTATTTTTTTTTTACTTTAAATTTACTTTTGTACAATGTCAAAATATAGATTCAAAATTTTAATATCCAATATAACTTGGTTAAAAAGCTTTTAAAAAAAAGTTGTTAAAAAACATTCATATGCATATCTACATTCATAATTATGATTATTCTAACAATTCATATATTTGTTTAATAAATTATATTACTTGTGTTTACTGCTGTTGATCAAACAAATGGAAAACGCATGAATCAAACACTTATGTATTTCATCGCCATTTGTTAAAATTTTCTTCATTTTTCTTTCCAGCATTTGTTTTTCTGACTTCATTTAATTTCATTTACCTTACCTGAACCTTTATACCTGAAAAATATTTGTTTAGTGGGCGGAGTTTCTCACACTTTCTAGGGATTTATAGCTAAGATGAATGGGAAACTCGATAAGGAACACCCTGTATGTTTATTACTTATTTATGTACCTAAGTATTACTGTATGTGTGAGTACCAGCATAAAAAATACCCCCGAAAATGCTGAGCTAAAAAGTGCGTGCGCCTCGCCATCCGCCTCTTAACTCCTCTTATTTTCTCTCCTCTTCTCAACACCCCTACCAAAATTCTTTATCCTTGTGGTTGCTGCCACAAAGGACAAATGAAAATTCAGCATGGATTTGCCGTCTCGCTCACTTTCACTTGGCGCCACAAAGAAAGGTCCGCACAAAAGGATACTGGATACAGGAAAAAGTGGGAGGAAACATAGAAACCCCCTAACTCTCCTAAAGAAAAGTTGGAAAACCAAGGGAACTTCAATCCAAAAAGAGCTCAGAATAACAAAACTTATTTATTACGGCAAATTCAATCTTCTAATAAACTAAAGTTTAATAGCTTGTTGATTTTTTTTAAAAGCTAATGATAATACCAATCCACTTTTGTTTTTAAAAACAACGCTTTATATCGATTGAAAGGGATATTTTTATTACGTTTTTTGTAATCTTAATTTCTTATTTTCTTTTCATAATATATGTAATTCCTAACAAATTAAAGAAGATTATTAAGGCCGCACGTATTATAATTTTCATTAAAAGAAGACCTGAAGTATTCCAATTACAAATCGTAGGATTCGTTCGATGTTACTTCTCATCGTTGATGTAATCATTCTTATTTATGTTTTTAGAGTGAACGATTCAAATCTGTAGTTCTCTTGGTTGACAAAATCATTTCAATTCGATTCGAGTGTACCATATCCCGTTCGTTAAATGGGAATATGTATGTCTATAGGGCGAATGCTGACTTCATTTCTCTTATGTAAGCAGACCAGCGTGAATCAGACCCACATTGGGAGCCACAAGGGGCGAAAAAGGGATTCATCCAGAGTCCTGGACCCTTCTTCTTCTTTTCCACCATTATATTCATCCTTCGACAAGTGTTCGACAAAATGGAGTTTGAGTTATTTTTGGCAACGAAATGAAATTACGACACCCTCCATCGACGAAAAACACAACTCTCTCTCCCGTTTTGTCTCTTTTTATGGGTATATATTTGTTATGTATTATGTTTACCGTTATGTACGACTTTTCCCTGGTGCGAGGTTGAGTTGGGTTGCCATGGCAGTTGAATTTCAAACCCTATTTTGGGTTTCAAAGTTGCTTCCGATTGGATAAATGCGGGAGTATGAGTAATTACAAATAATGCTGCTCTGTCGGCGGTGCGGAGTGGTAAAGAGGTTTTATAGATGGAGGAGTAGGAGTACGGGTGGGTGTCGAACACATCTGCCTGAAACACCCCCGGGACTTAAAAGGCCGAGGAAAACGAAAAACACATGGAGAAGCCGAAATAAATGGATAGCCAAATCGTGGGCGGAGGTAGGGGATCGTCTACCATCCGAACAAGTATCTTATAGATACTCTTACGCCACCGCAAAGTTTCTTGAAGGAACACGCTTTCACACCCTGTTTAAAACTCAAACAGGAAGCCAAGAAACACGCAGAAAGTTGGCTAAAAACACGCAAAGTCATCACTTCAATGCTTAGAAGGTGATCTAATAAAGTGAGAAGTTGTTACAAAATATTTCTTAAAAGTAAGAGATTGCCTTAATATCTGAAAATGTTTTATTTCAGACAGGATACAATCAGAGGTAAGTAGCTTAAGGAATCCAGTAAAAAGACTGAGTTCCCCAAAAAGTTCTCTGAAATTCCATTTTAATGACGAATACAAATGGTTTCTTTAATGTCGAATCACACTTACCTTTTTTATGCAGTTACTAGGATCTTCGTCTGTATTACATAACTATTTTTAAATATGTTTTATACTATTATTGGGATGAATTCCCCATATTATTAGCACCTGGCAACCCTGTTCGGCCCTGAGGGATCCCATTATTGCCATTAATTATGCAAATTTAACTTGATGCGTGTCGCCGAAGAATTATGAGCTCAGCTCTGCCCCGAGGCTTCCAGACTCTCTCCTCCTCTCATTCTCCTCTCTTCTCTACCCTTTCTTCCTCTTTTAAACACATGCCATCAGGTCTTGCGCCTCTTCTTTCTTTTCTTATTATTATTTTATTTTTTCGTTATGTTTTGCATTGGTCATTTAAATTAGGTCAGAGCCGAATGGAACACAAAAGCGAAATCCTTGAGAATTATAAAGCAGCGATGACAACAACAACAAACTAGTTCAGCTCTCTTTTGTTCTCTTTCTGTGTTTTTCTTCCTCTTCTCGGGTTCCTTCGATCCTTTTAGCTAGAACAACAAACAACCCATATACGATGTTATTACGCAATGGCTGCCGATCTGCCTACCTGACTGACTTAATTATTATATCAGAACCCTCTTCTCTTCCCTTTTCTCCTGTTCTTTTCTTCCTGGCAGGTCACCAGAAAAAAAATGGAAACTGCGCAGTTTGACTCGAAAAATAATTGGAATTGGACCTTGACTTTGCACCACAGATCCGAAAGAATAGAAACCAGGATCCTGTGAGTCCTATAAGAAATCCTCATCCAGTTCAATTCCGCTTCCTTTTCCTCCCCCTTTTTAAGTTTTTATTCCACACGTGCCCTTGTTTTGCTGTTTTTACCGCTTCCTCTTATTCGTTTTCGCGTACTTTTTTTTGCAACACGCGCAGTGGGAATTTTTATATAAAAAAGGGAGTCAGGAAAATGAGGGAAAGAGATGGAAGGATCAAGAGGGGAAGAGAAGGAGGGAACAATACATAAAAGCTGGCGAGGATACAATAAAAAAGGCTCAACGCGGAAAAGAATATATCGTTTTTGGCAGTGCAAAAAATACCCTACTAAGTGAGTATCAAACAAATTTTAAATAACACAAAAAAATTTCAAGCAAATTTCCAATAGACCTTAATAAGAAGTGTTTAATTTTACATTAAAAATTAAAATGCAAGACCACAAAATCTTTCCGAAATGGTTTACAAAAATTAAATACGATTTCCGAAATTACAGGGTACATCAAATCCAATTTCCCCCATTACTTGCATTCTCTTTCTTAGTTTGTCTCTGCTGTTTTTTGTGTATATTTTTAATGCCTCCTTTATAACCGGCATTCGCTTTGCATTGTGTTTGAAACTTTGTGAATATGTGTGTGCCAACACATAGGGGATTATATACAAATATAAAATCGCAATCGAAAAGTGCGAACGAGAGGGATAGTTCCGCCAAAGAGAGATAGCAAACGGGTATTCCATTTCCACTGGAATTAAGAGATTAGCCAAGGAAAGCAAAAGTGCGCTGCATATTCTCGGGACTCGGCAACCCTGTTTTCATTTTGTTTATTTTGCCGGTTTTTTGCACAAACACCAATGTACACATTCATGGATGGAGGACAGAGCGAACTTGTTCACCGTTCCAAGTGGAAGTTCAGTCGAACATGTTGGAGGGGAAATGATGGACTTCGAGCTCGCTTCGAGCCAGCTTCGAACCAGCTTCGAACCGCAACGAAAGTGAATTTTGCAAATAATTGAGGGTTCCCGTAAGTGCAATGAAAATGATTTTGGGTATCTTAAAAATCGTATCCAACATTTTAAAAATACCCAAAAAAATGGGTAGAAGGTATACATAATGTACATATATATAAAATATTTCAAGCTTATTAAAAAGCAATCTGAAATAACTACAAGAAATGCTTTAAAATTTCTTTATCGTAATTGGATCTTTAGTCATTTTAAACTCATCAACTACACTGTGTGTGATAGGTTTTTTAACTTTAATGGGAATGGCTAAAACACAATTTGTTTTACATATTATTTATTCAGTTTATATTGAAATATTTTTAAAAATTCTCTTTAAAATTTACGGGAAATCCAAAGGAATCATATCTACATACATAAGAATCTTCATAAAAATAGCACTTAGTGGTGACACTTATTTTCTGGGCCTCTAAAATAACTCCAACCTTAACTTTTCATCCCCTTTTCACCATTTTCCCCCACTATTTTCCTTTTTAGCGCCAAAATCTGTTGAATTTTCCGCCGAATGAAAAGCCAGCGGTTGGCGGCGGTGGTGGAAAGTGAAAACCAGCCAACCACCACCCACCAACCCCCAAAAAAAGCAAAAACGAAGTGGAAAAGCGAAGGAAAGAAAACTCCAACTTCGCTGCCAATGCCAAGCAGCGACGCCGGCAGCGCAGTCGGCGCACCTCTGCCGCAGTCGTCGTCGACGCGCGATGTTCGAACGGTGTTCGCAAGCACAGACCCAAAACAGTTCGAATTTCGCCGTCGAGCTGGTTGGTTTTGTCTTCTCTCTTCGCTTAAAGAGTGCATTTTCTTGTGTTAACAGTGCGTAAGAAACAGTGCAAAAAAACAGAAAAACTGATATGTAAGAAAAGGGAAACTGCCGAAATTTATTTATCCTGCGTATAAACTTCAATCGGAAATTTTACATCCAAGTCTCGCGATTTTTACTTCTTTTTCCTTTCGTTTTGCCGGCGAAAACAAAAAGCGGCAAAGGAGAAGCGACAAAAACAAAACGCAAAGCGAAGCAAAATGTGAAAAATTGCCGAACATGGCGCCGCGTGTGTGAAAGAGAGAGAGACAGAGACAGAGCGAAGATAAACAATAGAAACAATTTTTGATACTTAACGTTCTACAACAACAATAAACTCAGCTCAGGTACAACAAAAAAAAATAAAGAAAAAAACAGACTGCGTAACGGGAATTTTTTCGAAATATTTTTGATACACACAGAAAGAGGTGTACGATTTTTTAACAAAAACAAGCATAATAAAAAGCAATAAAAAATACAAGCAATTACCAAGGTAAAAATAAAAATCCTGTCGGAAAATCAAGCAATCGAAAAAAAAACTTAAAAGTAGCCGAAAAATTATAATTTCCCTGACAAAATCACACAAAAAAATATGCATTTATTATACAAACTAAAAATAAAATCACACAAATAAATATACAAAACCGGAAAAGTTACTCGGAAATTTAACAGAAATAGACTTTTAAAAATTAAAACCATTTCGTGCAACCACAAAATCTGACTTTTGTCTGCAAATTCGCAAAAATAAAAACATCAGTCGAGTCACCAACAAATTATAAAGTAAAATTGAAGTCCGCTGAAATCGCCAATCCACAAATTAAAACCAACCAAATTATAAAACTTTTAATAACAAACAAAACAATAATAAAATTGCGAACTTACTGGAAAATAACCCCGAAATCGGTTTAACAAATTCAGAAATCGGTTCAAAAATAATTCCCCAAAAATAAAACACTGGAAACATTCAATATAGTATATACATTCGAGGCATTTATAAACCACAAATCACAGCATAATTTCCAAAAAAAATCAACAAGCAATATTTTCAAATTTTCAAGTACTGAAAAAATGCTTATCCGAAATAGATATTGAGGATTTTCGAGGATAGCCAAACCAAATTTTAAGCTGCAAAGAGTGCATATCTAGAAAAAAAATACAAATTTATGGCTCCGCGGCGCAACAGCAACATTAGCAGCAGTGGTAATAGTACCCAGCAGCAGCAGCAACAACATCAGCAACAGTTGCAGCAGCAAACCCAAACGCAGCAGCAGCAATTCCTGCAGTTCTACGCGGAGAACACGAGTTCTGCAGGCGTTTTAATGGCGCCCATGCAGGGATCTGGGGGCGTTGGAGGGGGAGTGGTTCGCTGCTGCCTACCCAGTGGAGATTGTCGAAAATTGGATGCTTTGATACCCTTGAATGAGTTATCCTTGGCGGACTGCATACGAGTACTCTGCAACAATGAGAACTGCAGTGCAGGTCAATATATGCATCGCGAGTGCTTCGAATTGTGGGAGGCGGGCGTTTTGCAGACTCTCAAGGCCAATAGTAGAGCTCGATCCTGGTCGGAGAGGCAACGCCTTCAACATTTGTGGACCAAAAAGGGTTACGAGCTGGTCCCCAAGGCCTGCAGCTGCAAATGTGGCAGAGGACAACTGCGAAAGGATCTCGATTGGGTGGCACCAACCAATCAGGGTGTAATATACCTCAATGGATCTGGAAATCGGGGTAATCTGAATGGTAATTTGAGCGAGGACGATGATAAGAAGAAGGCTAAGAAAAAGAGGAACCGTAATAATAACAACGGAGGGGGAAATTCCAAGACCCCACTCAGCAACAACAATGGTAATAGTTATGGCGGACTAACGCCCAATCCAAATGTGGGTGTTATAGGGTCGGGCTTGCCCCACAACAATGGTAATACCAATACTGGTAATACCAACAATGGCCCATCGGAGCTCCTGCAACCCAGTGTGGTGGCCACATTGAGCAATATCCTCAATCCGAACAATGTCCTGGGCTTGGATTTAAGGGCAAGAGCCGGCAGTTTGTCCTCCAGTGGAGCTGGTAGTGGTTCCACATCGCCATCGGCCTCGCAATCCAGTGCAGAAATATCTGTATCCCCTGTGCAGCAATTGTTGCAACAGCAGCAGCAACAGTCGCTGCTCATGCAACCTTTGGGGCCCGCTTTCGGCAACAATCTGCAGAATGGATTGGGTCTCTCGAAGAACCTCCTGATTGCTTCCCAGAAGCAACAGCAGCAGCAACAGAACTTGACAGCTTTGGCCAACATCAGCAACTTTAAGCCATTGGCAACCTATGAACAGCAGCAACTTGTGCAGCAGCAGAAGAACAAGGAGGTCGAACTCTATTCCGAGCGAGTGCGGTAAGTCTAAAATTATATTATTAAAATGCTATAAAATAATGGTTGGAAAATAGTTTAAAAAAGGATCCAAATTACATGTTTAATTCTTCTAAGACAAGTAAAGTTTTGGTTCCATAATTTTATTCAAACATTTGTCAATACTGAAATCATAAGTTTTCTTTGTCATTCAAAATTTTGGAAATATTTAACCTCTAAGGAAAGGACAATAAAATAAGTAAATTTGGATAAGGTACACATTCAAGATTTTTAAAAAAAAAACTATTTGAATTATTATCATTTATGATATTTTTTTGTTGAAACCCGAAAAAGGGGCCAAGGGGCAAGGCAAGGAAGGGTAAAATGTGTGTAGCGAAATTCCCCAACATGCGGTCGGGGCACATGGGCAATTTCAATATTTATTCACAAAACTTTTATCAATTACACTGAACGACAAGACCAGCCAAGCCAAGCAAGGCAAAAAGTTCTTCGAATTACTTTGCAGCTGCAAATAAAGTATTTAATTATAAAACTTTTGGAATCAATAAAAGAATTTTTTATAAATCTGTTTTATAAAAAATGTATTATATTATAAATTTAAATATTTTTTTAAGTTATGTATAGTTGGTAATGATTTTACTTAAAAATAAGCAATGACGTATTTCTTCGATAGAAATTCGTGTGGGGCAGAATATTATCTATAAAAAATTCCAATTCGATATCAGAGTGATTTGATATTCATAGTTCCTTTATCGTGTTGTACAGTGTTATCAACAATTGACGCGTTTGTTTGCCCATTTTTCGTTCGTTTGCCGGTTCCATAGCTTATATAACCTTGATGGCGGAACAGCTGCAAAATACAGACAATATTTGCAGAAATATTAAGTAAAATGCGCTTTTTCTTTTTTAGTAATTTGCAAAAATGTTCTCCTTAAGGAAGTTGATGATTTTTATTGTTTCAGTGGATAAAATAAATACATACAGTCTCCCCCATTTCAGTATATGTATGCTTTTTAGACTTTTTGTTTCGATCCTGCGGGCATTTTAATTTTATCAAAGTCGTCTTCTCTTTTATTTAGCTTTTGCTTGTTCCTTTGGGTCAAGGCTTCTCCCTTTTCTTTTGTAATTCCTGCTTCTTTCATTCTGCGTTTTTCTTTTATTCACCATCAAAATGATAAATTATTGAAATTTATATGCTGCCTTTTAGCAACAGACATGTAGCGTATGGCATGTTTTCCACATGGGCTCTTGGTTTTTATTTATTAACGGCCAATTTTAATATTTCCGCTTCAAGAGCTAAAAAAATATTATTTATTTCATCGCGATAAAAAAACAACGAAAGAGCCAAAAGAAACAGAAAGATAAAAACACGAAAATGAATTAGATCGCTTTTTGTATTTTTTTTTTGTGTTGTTGTTTTGAACGCGATCTTCAAGTTTTTAGATTCTCAACCCCTCACTCTCACTCTCTATCTTTCTTTTTCTTTTGCTGGATTGCCCTCTCTTTCTAAGCTGAGAACTTTGTTTTGCCTTCTATGGCATAATTCCATTCATTCTTCTGGTTTTCGCTCTCTATCTTTCTCTCTGTTTTTGCCAACTTTTCAAGGTCACGATATTTGCTTTATTTTTTGTGTGTTTTTATACCCCAAAAGAGGGTATTCAAATTGTGTATTAGCTTCGTTCGTTTTATTTCTTTGATCGTTTTTGAGCTCTATTTGTATCTCTTTTTTCACTCTACGCCTGCAATTTCTCTCATCTTGCATTCTTCTTCATTCTTGCTTATCAGCAATTTTGTTTGTGATGATTTGCGTTTAATTCAAAAATAAACGTCCACAAATTGTTTATCGCCGTTTGTTTTTTTACTTTTTATTTCAATTCTTAATTTCTTGTTTTGTTTGTATTTTTTTGGTGTTTATTTTTAGCGCCACACGCGGCCCATTTTTATTTTATTTAATTTTTGCTTGTACTGTTGGTTGTTATTATTGTTGCTGCCACGATAAACAAACTTTGCTGATTTAAAAGGTGCGCTAAAAAAAACACAAAAAAAGTTCTCACCTTTCCCTTTAAATTTTCCATCTCTGTTTAATGAATGAATGTGTCAGCTCTCCTCTCCCTCTTTCTCTTACACTCTTTTAACTTGTTTTGTCTGCCGGCATATTTGTGTTTTTCTTTATTTTGTGTTTGGCGTTCAATGTCAAGGTTAAGACACATTTTATGTATTCATTTTCGGTGGGTGGATGTGGCGGAAGTCGGTTTGTTTTTGTGCCTTTTTCAGTTTCCCGACTTTTTTGCAGAAAGCTCTTCCTGTTAGCTTCTCTCTCTCTCGCTGTCTGCACATTATTATATATTATCCGTAGGCCCAAAAGTATCGTGTGGGCGTAGCGTTCTCCCCCTATTGTTTGTAATATTCACCCCATCTCCAAATAATGGCGTAATACTTTCTCGAACGTTCGAGCTATCGCGCGCACAACTGAAAATAAATTGCGAAAGGCACGCCGAGAATAGAAAAACTGCAACAATTTGCAACTAAAAACCATAAAGTCAAAGTAACAACAAAGTCAGCGTCTTGAATTTACATACCGAACGCTACAGGGGTCCAAAGGGTGTGACTAGTCGGTAGATTTAGACATAACGGGGTAAATAATTATAAATATGTAAACCATATATATGGTGTATATATTTATATGTATATATAATAATGTAATAGAATACATACATATGAACATATATAGATCTTTTAGAGGTTTTTAATATCTGATCAAACCGTTTTAAGACCAAAGGGGCTCAATCCTAAGGCAATATACTAACCACAATACGATGAGTAAAACATAATATCTTTTAATATTTATTACGGTATATTACGAACTTCCGCCTAGATTCACACTTTCGGGAGCCTCAACCCATTCAAAGATCTTAAGGTATTCCCCCAGTCGTGACCAAAACTACTGCCTTTTATTTGTTTTTAGATCGTCAAATAATATGCCAATCCCCCTTCTAAAGTGCTGGTGATATGGTGTGAAAAACAAAACTAAAACGAAAATTAACAACTTTCGCACGACTTTTGTTGTTGTGACTATTGCTACGAAACCGAGATAGCTAGAGGCCGGAAGATTTAAAAAGAGCGAGAAAGAGGTAGAGATATCCATATCGGTGCATAGTTTATCTATCGGCCCAGGCGTTCTGTAGTAAATATGACTGAATTATAGTCATAAGGCGTAGCAAAAATGTCATTTAAATTCTGTTTTTGTTTTTCTCGTTAGTTATTCGCCCGTACCCCTCCGTTTTCATAACCCCCGCAGCTTCTCGATAATTAAGCACGTTCCAAAAATTGTCGTCTAGACTTGAAGCATAAATTTCTGCACTGTAAAATTTTTAATAACGCGGAACCCCATTACATCCATATCGATGACGATTGTTTTGTTGGTTTTTTGTGAGGTTAGCGTATTGGAAATAGGTTCTGTCTGATTTCTGTATACTCTGTGTAAGGTTAGGTTTCACTTTTCGCTTGGCGATGATAAACAAACAAAAGACAAACGCAGACGGGGGCAGCGGAGCATGAAATGAAATGGTGCGACTTGGATCTCGTTGGCTGGCATATGCATACATTAACTTTACAGTTTGCACAGAAAAAATTATTTTTGAGATACTAAAATCTCTTTTACTAAAATCGAAAGGGAAAAAGATCTTGAAACCCAATTTCTAATTCATATTTCCTTAAGAAGTATCAAAGATATACCCAATAACTTACCTAATATTATTTTATTATTTTGAAGTGAAAATAAATATTTATGTTTTTTGTTTGTGTAGTTAACATATATGTAGGGACCATAGAAGACCTTCGAGGGGATGGGGAAGCAGAGCAATTAACGACCATTTTTTTTGGATAGCCAAATTGAGGAAACATTAAAATCAGCGCCACGTTAGACACTTTTTGTTCTTTGGAAGCTTTGTTGCGGACACGCTGAGTAGTTTCATCGCAACGGGTGACCACTGTGGCAGACTCCCCCACAAAATTTGTAACCGCATCCAAATCTGCAAAACCATTTGCAAATTAAAGCGCATAACGATGTGTGGGCAGAAAGAGAAATGTTGGAGAAATGGAGGAGGGGAAAAAGCAACCTGGGGAAAGGAGTGGTTCAAAAGGGGAGATGAGGAATCCGGGGAACTACTCACCTTTTGTTGAATATCAAATCAAGTATGCATTGCTTACTCGTTTTCCACTTGGCCCTCTGCCCTCTCAACCGCACAAGCTATTAATGAAATCTTTGCCAAAACGACACGCACACTGAAACTTAAATAAACATATGCACATCAGGGAACGTATACAGTGGTTGCTAAAAGTGTTGCAAAAGTTTTTGAAATCTTAGTGGCGACATATTTTTTTCTAACATAAAACGAAATGCAATTGAAAAGAATTTTAAATAGTTTATTTGATTTTTTCACTAAATAAAAAACAGTAAACGTGGTATTAATGTTATAAAATATAAAATTATTTCAAATTATTCGAACTCGAAACCAATACGAAATCTACATATTTAACCACAGTATCTGGTGCATTGCAGCAGTCTACAAACCCACACATCCAGTGGGCGCCTATCGAACGGCGCATGACTCTCCGGCGGAAAGTTCCCTCGACGTCATTATTGTCGTATTTTCATTGCCAACAGACAATGCCAGGGCAACTCCATCTCCTCCTCATCCTTTTTCTTTGGAACCTCCTGCATTTACCACCCACATCCGTATCCACACATCTATATACATATATACACATGTGTGGCTCCATCCGCAGGCTTTTTGCCAACTTTAAAGGCTTCGTTGGCTCAGCAGTTTCAGTCCCTCTCCCCATCGTTCTATTTCACTCTCTTATGCAGCACTTAAATCCACACCCAAAACAATTGGTCAAAATATTTTATGCTTAGAAACCTTTAGAAAAACAGTTTTCATATTAGAAGGATTTTATAGATTTGATGTATTCTGGGTTTCAAATTTCAAAATTTTCAAAAAATTTTTTTTTAAACCATTTAAAATAAAAAAAATTTTTTTGAGTATTTCGAAAGCAATAAGATTTTTTGCAGTGCACTGCCACCCTTTTCCTACTGCTTGCTGCACTGCTTCCCCATTTTTGCCAGCATGATGTCGTCTGTTGGTTCATAAGCCAAGCCTTAGGTGTGTGAGTGTTTATCTGTCTGCCTCCTGTCTGCCTGTGTGTGTGCTTTTAGGCTTTTGTGTTGTGCCATTCAGCCAAATGAGAAAGAGAACCCCAACTCCGCCTTACCCCTCTCTTTCCCACTGCAGGCTGAAATTGCAATCAATATTGTTGTTGTTGTCGAGCAGCTGCCAGACACAAAAATAAAACGCAACGTGCAAAAAAAAGTGAAAAAAGAGTGGAAACAGTAAAAACGAGCCTGGCGAAATGAAAGAGCAAGGATGAAAGGTATGGTATGGAGTGGGCGAAGGGGGCGTGGATGAACAAGTTGAAAAGCGAAAAGTAAAACAGAAAACAGAACAGGAACACAAAACATGAAATGTTTGTGCAAATGAAACAAAACTGTTGTCCTGCTCCTTCTGTCCTCTCACTCTCGCCTTATCTGTCGGTCTCTTTCGGACCCAGCTGGAGTTCTGATTGGAACTCTCCTGCTGCAGTTGGGAACCTATTGGAGTATACTGAAAAAAATGGGGTAATGTATAAATATTTGATGGCGTACTGAATATTTTAAAGGGATTCCCTTTATTAAATTAACAACAGCCTAAATTATTCAATTTTAATATTGAAAGGTAACAAAACAAAAGAAAAATGTGAAATACGGAAATAATTTGGGGAATCCAATATTTATTATAGCAAAATAAGAATTTTTGTTAGCTGTTTTTTTTTTTTTTTTTATTTTATATATTAGTAATCTTAGTTCCAATTACATAATTAATTTAACTCTGAAGAACTATTCAAATTTCAAATATTATTTTTACAAGCTCGGTATTTTTCGTTAAGTGCATGTTATGCATTCGGACTGCATTGCCTGTGTATATTTGTGTGGGAATGTTTGTTTTGTTTCCTATTTGATATCCATTAAAACGATTCCACATTCGGCGTTTGTCTGCTGCCCCTGACCCTGTCCCAGACAAAACTCCCTACTTTCTCCCCCTTTCTTCATTTCTCCAAGCCCCTATATTTTTGCCATTCAATCTGATTGCGAATGCATTCAGCCTTTTGTGGGCGTGGTGCCTCCTGAACTGTAGGGGGATTTTGTGTTGCATTTGCAATTTGTGTCCCTTGCAGTTCTTGTTCCTCCTTTTTTGCCTCTGCCAATCGGTTTCTCATGTTTATTTGTTTATTAGTTGCAATTTTAGTTTGGTGAGGGGGCATAGATAAAATGGGAAATGTGGAGGTCGAAATTGAAAATTGACAGTCTGGCAGTTTTTGCAACATTTTAACCCTTGCCATTATTCCATTTCCCCATTCAAGTTTTGACACCTACTCAATCACAGTCTCTTTTGCTTAGCCATGAAAAATCCTCAATTACTCTTTTATATTTTTTTCCCCATTTTCCCTATCCTCTAAAAGAAGTCAGACAAGAGCAACAAATGAAGCTTAAATTTTAATCGTCACTCTGACGATAATGTTGATGATTCTCCTGCCCTGCTCTTCATCTTATTTTTCACGCTTTACCCGTCTCGGTTTCGGGTTCTGCAGTTTCCTTTTCTTCATCTGCTTCATGCATCCTGTCAAAGGACAACAAGCGGCGAGGACGTTTCGACGCCGTTCAAAGTCATTTGGTTTTATGATTATTAGCTTGTTTAGTTCTCTTTCTCCCATTTGGTATACCCAGTACTTCTGGGGAAAGATGAGGTATTTAGAATTTTAGTACTTAAATATATCTCATCAACACTTCAAATTATTTGATATATGTAAATTCCTTCCACAGTTGGGTAGATATAAACTTTAAATAATAGTTTAAAGGCTACTTCTATAGAATACAAACAACTATCAAATTTCAATATGATTTCAGTTATATTGAGATTCTGGTAATGTGCAGGATATTTTTAAGTCTTCACTGTTTTTCTCCCACATTTTTCTAGTAGCTAAAGCTGGTATTTTCTGTTTTTTTTTTGTGGGTGCGTAGCTGAAGGAAAACATATTCTTTATGCTTATATAATATCTATTTAGTTGCACTCAGGCAAGTGCTTACCCCGCCCATTTAGTTTGCCCGTTTGTTGCTTGTTTGTTGTTTGTCTGTCCCCATTCTCGCTCTCTCTTTCATCCGAACTATAGCTATCTCTATCCAGCTCCTGCGACACGACTGTTTGCGCTTGTTGTGCGATAACCGTTGCCATTTGTATCTTTTCCATCTTTTGGCCATAACAATTTGACGCTTCATGACTTTGGATAGGGACAATATGCCACAGGCGAACGAAAGAGATAGGGATACCGTTCGAAAGAGATGGAGTGCTGTGTTGGTTTCGTGTTAACAACAATTGCGTTTTGTTTAATTGAATAAGTGCCTGGGCGGTCCGGCAAATGTCAATGGCTTTTAGAGTACGAAAATAAATATAAAATTCGAGGCTTGAGGCGTTGATTGCAGACTAAAAAGGAAAAAAATAAAATAAAGCAAATAAAAGATACAGGGGACAGAGTGGAGACTCAAAAGGTCCCGACGTTAGCAGCATGACGAGGACATAAAACGCATTAAAGTCATTTTTTTCTCCCCCCATTTTTGGGTGCATGCAACAGCGGCAACATCATTTGCCCCGTTTTGGGCAATAAAAGCAAATTATTTTTACGATCAAACCGCCGCAAATAAATAAATGCATTTTTGTAGGTTTTCTCCGCCAGCTTCTTCCTTTGTCGCTCCCCCTTTTTTGGCTTTTTCTCATTTTTATTTCGAAGGCGACGACAACAAATGCATTTTTATGCGTTCGCCCCAGGGCGTGACAGATCATTAGCGGAAGGGTTAAAAAATTCGCTAAAATAAAAAACGAAGGAAATGGGGAGCAAAACGAAACAAAAGGAAGCGCACCAAATTTCTTAATCGCATGACGGAATGGGAAAAAGTGTGGAAGGGAATTAAGCTAATTGCAGGATAATCAGCCGAAATTCATTTCCTGTGGCCCAGAAAAAAAGTTAAGAAATGGGGAAACAGAGCTCCAGAATAATATATATATATATTTCACTTTTTGATGAAAGTAAAGGGAACTATATAATTCATGAGAGTATTTGATAAAGACTTTAATTAAATTTGAAATGTTAGATATAGATATAGGCTTCTTAAAAACACTTTTAAATATGCATAATATCTTAAGATTGTCTAAAATTATAATTAATTACTTTTCAGATACAACAATTTATTTGTCCTCATAAAAATAAATTCTACTAGTTTTCTTGCTCCATTGACCTTTGATGATTCCCCCAATCAACTCCATATCCCAACGCAACCCACGGATCCACTCCCACAGAGTTGCAAAAAACTTTCTCACGCCATTATTTCTGTGTTCAATATTGTGCACTGCTGCCGAGCAACCCAATCACCGATATTTGTAATTAACAATAACACACAGTTATATATATAAAGTGTGCAACATGCAGGCCGCACTCTTTGGGGCAACGATCGCTTGCTTTTGATATCCGATGATCGAAGCGGATCGAAACGAATAAAATCGGAAGGGGAATGGCTTCATTTCATTGTGTGGCGGCAATTGCTGAAAGGCTCGTTGCACATGCGAAAAATGCAACGTATCTATTGCAGCATGCCACATCGATCGGCAACATGATCATCATCGGCAGCAGCAACTAAGACAAGTTTATTGAACTTGGGCAGGCGGTGGCGCCAGCGGCAATTAAAATTAAATGTTAAATGTGGCAACAGGAGAGCGGCAAGGGGCCAACTACTACAGTGTGTCCAACCTTAAACGGACAAAATGTTGTCGCTGATTCAATTAAAGAGCAAAAACTAATCAACGAAAATTGGGCTCGAAAAAGAAAGAGAGCAAAAGAAAAATACGAAGCACACACATGTGTAAAGCGAAGTAATTTTTTTGTTGTCTGCCTTAAAAAGTTAACTTTCACTTTCGAGTGCAACTCCTTTTCCCTTCTTTCTCTTCTTCACTCCACCTGATGACAGCCACCAGCAAATGATAATAAAAATGCAACATTTATTAAGGGGGTAGCGAAGTGATTTGGGGGGATTTTTATCGATGATATGGCCGTTGCCTCGATCAACTTTACTTTCGTTTCGTTTTATTAAAAATGTGAGTGCAATAAAAAACTGCATTTGCCTGAGATTTAAATCAATAAAAATACATAAATTGCAAATGGTCAAAAGCAAAAGAAAGTGACACTCGAGCAGTAAGAAAAAACGGCGAGAAATTCATACCCAAAAACAAAACCTATAAATAAATATTTACACTTCTCGCCTTCGATTTGTGGCTTTCTGTCCTCGTTCCTGTTTCCTCGCTGACCTGGAAAATCGAAAGCCCTGAATACTTTATAATAAAAGCTGTTGCTGTCGATGCTTTTGTAATTGCTTTGACTGATAATATTACAGCTTCTTTTTCTTATTTCGCCTTCCTTTACTCGCAATTCTGTTGTTGATGTACAAGTTTCTTGGGGTTCGTGTTGAAATTGATTTCAATACTCTTCAAAGAGGTATTGTTAATAAAACATAATACATTATATTAGCAATTTACTTTATTTTTGGGCTTAGTTTTGCTGGATATTGTTAAAGTACCGAAAATAGTAATAATCGTATGATGAAATTATGATTACATATAATTACATTACATAAGATAAATGGAGTGGTCAAATTCAAATAAATTCAAGTACCAAGTTTCATAACAATCGGTTTACTTTATCATAATGGAAAAATGATTCTCAAAGGGTATTCGAATTTTCAGACGCCCATATAAACCCTTTTTGTTTATCTTCTTCACTTTCTTTTGTTGTGGTTGTTTAACCTTCTTTGCCTGTTGCTGTAAAATAAATAAATAAATGCTAAAAATGGTTTACCCTTTGGCCATTCCGGCAAATGTCCTGCAATAATTTTTAGCATTCGCCTGACAGCGGCAGAAATCTTGAAAGTGCGGGTGAGAAAGAGAAGGGGTGCTGTTGCACATGACCGTGTTGCATGACTTTGTAGTAAACCTGAAATTCCGTTTGGAGTTGACTTCGTTTCGTTTTTTATACAATTTTTTCTCGTTTCTGTCCCGCATCTTGTTTATGCACGCGATAAAATGGTTGTACAAAGAAACCAAGGAAAAAGGCAAAAAATGTTTAAACGTAAATTCAGGCAACAACAAAAGCCTTGAACATCCGTTGCCAAGCTGAAGTTTCTGGGGTCTTAATCGTAAGGTAGCATCTGTTGGGCAGGCTGACATCCAACTCTTTTTAATTTTTCTTTATTTCTGGGTAAAGGGTGAGGGGTTTTCTTATCAACAGTTGAACTTGTCAAGGTTTGGCCTAGGCCTATAAACAAGGTCAGATCAGAACGGGATTTGTTTCAGCTTTTACTTTATCATATTGTTGATTTTTAATTGCCGTCAAGCAAGGTGAAAAAAAGACTAATGGTTGGGGGAAAATTTTAAAAATATCTCTCATCCGTAAAAACTAGTATTACATAAAATTAAGTTTATTCCCACTATTTAGTATCTTATCCCAAATGCTTTCCATCAATTCAAAACTAATCTCAAATATATTTTTCTGTTCTTTACAGGTAAGTGAAGTTGCCTCAAAAGATGTGCTCCACCTTCTCAAGTGCAGAGGCCATAAATCGCGGCAAGTGGCAAACGAAGAACTTTAGCTTTACGGCCAGGTGGGAGGGTGATTAATGGGAGAGATGGGGTTTTCTCGGGGAGCAGCTCCCTGAACTCCCTGAATTATTTGTAGACGCTTTAAGTTAAACGCTCCCCGCGGCGCCATAAACAAAAAACATTTAAGCGCAGTTTAACGGTTCAATGACATAATGAATTTAAACACTAGGAAAAAATATGTTATTTAAAAATGTAGCGTAGTGGAAAAGAACGTAGTTTTGCGCTTTAATAGAATTTATTATTTTTTAAATTTAATTTTATTGGTTTTTTTTTTTAAATTATACGATATATTTTTGTTTTTAACTTTTAGGTTAGTACGTTTCTAAAGTCAAAGAATCTATAACTGCTCTGTTATTGGTACGATGATTTTTCGCTGTGCATCAGCCGCTTGCAACAAGAAAAGCTGGCTAACAAAAGAGGATCCTAGGATCCAGGACTCGTCTGCTGCCTTGCTAATTAGCTGCATTCATAATTTCGTGCACATTATTTACATGCTAAGCAGGCGCCGACAAAAGGAAAGGAAAAGGAGGGGAATTGAAGCTCAGACAGAAGGCAACCGCAGTGTGGTTGCCACGCCCTCCTGCTCCTTTTGCAGCCCCCCTTTTTTTCGCCTCCTGTCTTGGCTCATTTACAGTTATGCAGAGCATTCCTTGCCAACTTTGCAAAGAACTCTTACAACTGCGAAAAGAACAAAAAGAAGGCTAAAAGGCTGAGGGCCAAGAGGTGCCAGCGTGTTGCAAGTGAAAACTTTTTTAATTGAATACATTTTTCAAGTTTATTTTGTATATTGAACCCAGGCAGCTGAGCAAGTTTCTTAAGTGTGGCAAACAAAGGTGGCTTGCAGTTTACTCACCCTTATAATTTTTTGTAGAGTGTAAACGACTGCACTTGGCTTAAAGCTGTCTTAAGCTGGAGTTGGTTTTTTGTCATCCTCAATATTCTAAGGCTTCTCGCAGCGGGAGGTTTTCTTTTAACTCGTTTTTTATTCCTTTGCTTTGTCTTTTTGTCTTGGCTTTGACTTTGGCTATGGGATTTCGTTAAGCACTATATTATATGACCATTATAAACCGATTATTTGGGAAATCAAATTAAAATCTATAAATTAATTTTTGTTTGTGATAAAAACCATAGAACGTCAACAAGTTTCTAAAAAGGATTTAATATTAAATTATTTTCGAAGGATAAACTTTATCTAGGGAGCTCTTAAGTCAACTTTCGTGACACTCACACAAAGGTCCTGTAAGCTGCGTCCCCTCAATCGATAAAATATTTAAATGCCAGCAATCAATTTCCATTTCTCGCTACTCGAAGCGAATTATCCTGGCGCCATCTTGGCAGACACTTTCCGAGAGCCATATCAAGTGGCCCCAGAGGTGCCACACAGAAAACCCCCCCGCTCTATTGTGATTTATAGAGAAGATAAAGTGGGGGCGGGGCAGGCAGAAGGTCAGACACGCTAATTACCCGATCAACTGTCGTCCTTCCTCTTCGCAAGCACTCAACTTGTGCCGGGAAAGCTCGGAATGGTAGCCGCCAGACATTTCATTCATTCAACTTTATGGCTGGCTGTCGTCTGGCTAATACGTAACTTTTATTTTTCAATTTTGCCGCAACTCTTTCGTTATTTTTCTTTTTTGCCCTTGCTGGTTTTCATGTTTTGTCAACATTTTTCCGCTTTGTTTGTTTCGTCTGGCTTTTCCTTAATTTCCCCCCTTTTGTTGGTTGTCCTTTGGCTCTTTTATGATTACAGTTTTGTGTGGCCATTGTGCAGTTTGCATCCACAAATCAATTTTCCACTAGTCAATTTCAATTATTCAATAATTGTTTATTGTCGACATTAATTTCGGTTTGTCATCCTCGCTGATTTGCATTTTGAAAATGGAAAAACGACAGAGGAAAATCAAAATCGAAAATTGCCTATAAAAAAAGTCAAAGCTCAAATTCGGTTTTGTGGCCATAAAAAGCTTTGTTTTTTGGCCACTTGGCTGCCAGATGCTGCCACTTTTCAGATTTCAACTTTTGGTTTTTCTCTTTTTTCGTTCATTACGCGGCCTGTCAAATTAAATTTGACTTGCGGTTGCCAAATTCGTAAACGCTCACCGAAATAACAAAAACGAAAAAAATATCAACAAATAAAAAGAAACAGAAACAAAAATGTCAAAAGCACAACAAAATAAAGTAACAAAAGCGTATGAAACAAAATACGCGACTTGCTTTGCGATCAGACTGCAATTTTAATTTCAGTTTTGAGACTTTAATTTTGAATATTTTTTATGGAGTTGCTGGGCTGCTCTTTTACTGCTATTTAAATGTGATGTTCGCTTCTCCATTCTTGTAGATTATGATAATTATTTTTAATTAAAAAAAATATTCATGTGTATTGCTTGTGTTAATTTTTTTGATTTGTGTCAATTGTTACAAATTATTTATTATTCTCATGGACATTTATGTTTTTTAATTCCCATCTTTAATGTTCCTTTTTAATTTTCGGAAATAATTCTCAATAACTTTTAGTTCATTTTTTGATGTATCATGGCACGAAGAATAAAGATTCATTCATGTTTTTATTCCCCATTCGGTTCTTAAATTTATTTTGTAATTACGTTAGATTTTATGATAATTTCATTTTTTACAAGTGATGATTCAACGATTTCCTTGTATAAGTTCTTATATTTCAATCCATCCTTCGTTTATTGCATTTAATTAACTTGCTGGCCGCTGAGAAATATTACTCATACGCCAGAGTATCCGATCCGCTCGATCGCTGAAATTGGCCATAGAAAAACGCGTTTAAAACGAGTTGTTCAATGCAAAAAAAAAAAAAATTGTGTGCGTAGCTCAATGGCTCACTACCTTTCTCTCTCTTTTTCTCTAACCAAATGCGAAGCGATTGCACAAAAAAACGTGCCACGCATTTGAGTGAAGTCAATCACACGCCCGTTGTTTTTAATGCTTCTTTTTTTATTTATTTATTGCACTGGGAGGTAAATGCACTTTACACACGTCGCCACGCCCCTTTTTCCTCCCAGATTTTCCCATTTTACGCAAGTAACAACAAAGTGTACACGGGCAAATTTTATGAAATATTCACATTGCATTAGGCGACAATTTATGACTTTTAATTAACCATCCGAACAAGTTGACGAAAAAAAAACTTAGTTTTATTTTCACATTTGCATATTGATTAAAATGTTGATAAAAAGAAAAGTGAGGAAAAGTTAAAAATGCACAGGAATTCGAATTGATATTATTTTGGAAAAATAACTGCCCGTGATAAAGCACATCCATTTAAATGTCAATTTCTAGTTAGCAAATAAGCAGTGGCAAGTGTAGAAAACTATAGAAAAATCCAACCAGATAAGCCCAGTGGGTGGGGAGTTAGGGAAGCCTTGAACGTGCCACGAATAAATAAAAAGCGGCAAAGTGAAATACCAAAACAAAGCATTCGGAAATAGTGGTCCACCGGCAATGGTTCTCTATCCCAACTACCACTTTGATATACAGTCAAAACTTTTTAACAAAAAAAAAATGTATAGGGGTAAAAAACTGATATAAACATCAATAAAATGAATAAATTTTCTTTCTGTACATCTCGAAATAAGGTAATATAAATTTATTATTATTAAGGTCAGAAAAAAGATTTAACTACTCTAGTTTATATTTGAAAGCAAATTTATATAAACAAAATATTTATAAATGATAGATAGTTAAAGATTTTTAAAAACTTAAAGTTAGACCATATTATAAATTACATTACAGATTTTTTATAGAAAATGTCTCTGATATTTTCCATGTTTTATTAAGGTAGTGCCACCCTCTACTTTTTTAATCACCATGGCCCTGCATGCTTCTTTTTCCCTGAGTTCTTAAGCTCTGTCTGCGTTATTTTATTTTACCGCTTCTGCTGTTGTTTTTGTAACCTTGGGGCTTTGTTTCAGCGGGCATTAAACTACGACTACGACTATGGGAAAGAAGAGTAGCTCCAAGTTAGCGAGCGAGAGGGGATAGAGCGAAAGCCTACGATATCAGTGTCAATATTGCGCTCGAACGCCGTGTAATTCTATTAATTATATTTATAAATTACACGCACATATACTAGAGTAGGCATTGCCACACAGATGCACTGGGAGCTTAATTTTTTGTTTATTTTATAGGATAATATTTAACATCATACCTGTTGTATTTTAAGTATGGTATTTTCTTATTTTATATTTTTGTAATTATCATAACTAGTATTGATCCCTAAGGAACAAGTCAATCGACGAAAGCTAGCCATACTAGTAACGAAAAATACATTTTATAAAAAACAAATTTTTTAAATAGTTTGATTACATTTAATTAAGTAATTATTATTATTTGGCATACCATTTTTAATTTGTAAATAAGTTAATTAAATATTGAAGTTTAGACTTTTATTAATAACTTAAGAAAAAAATTAAATTTTTGAAAATATGTCAATATTATTTTCTGTGTATACTGGCACACCGATGCGCGATGCAGTCATTGCAACAGACTCGCTGCTTCGCCGTTTTTCAATGGATCTGTCCTTGGCAAAGTGCATTGCCGGCAGCGACGTCGGCGTCGCAGTCGGCGTCAGCAGAGCGTTGCATTGCGTTCATTCGCCTCGAGTGCAGTTGCAATTGCAATTTTACAGTCTGCTCTTTGCTGCCGCAACTCTGCTGCAGCACTGCCCTGAGTTTGTGCCGCCTGCTTTTGCTTAATTTATTGACTTGGCTGCGGCAATTTATTTGCCAAGCGACTAAAACTTCAATTACGCACGCACTTTCTAAAAATACAGCACCAAAAAAATAAAGAGACTCTGGAAAAAGGCCGAAAATTGTTCAGTTTCATTTTAATTTTCGGTTTCTCGGGTTGCTGCAAATATTTATGAAACAAACTTTATATTGTGGTCACAAAAGACTTGCATTTGTTTGAGGGCTGCGAAAAGGAAAGTACACAAACACACGCTAAGTGGGTCACTTGAAAAGATCAGCTGTCATGTATATATGCATACAACTGGGGTCGAAATTATAGCTTTGAGCGGGGTCTTAGTGTAAATGATTTCACAATCCATATAAGTATTTCGAGGAACTAAAAAATGACCGTTCCCCCAACTTATAACGATGAATTATATGTCATTGATCAAACAATGTCTACACCCCCACCTTAGATCGATACGAAATTTGGAAAACGATTTCAAGTACTTGGCATCTTTGGTGCTAATAACTTAAACACAGCTGTGTGTATATAGCAAAGTTTTCAGGCTCAAGGCTTGAGGTTGATTTTGATAAGAAGAGTTTTGAACAAAGGAAAGGGGCCTGACATTATCGATTTTATTTTTTTTCCAGCTGCAGCTGCCATTTGAGCAAACATCGTTGCCTTATCAGGACTAAACTTTGACTTTCATTTACAAGATTTTGCACGGAGTAGAAGAATGAAGCCCTTTCATTAGCTAACCATTAATGAGAATTATATTGACAATTGTTCTGCGGTTGTTTGTTCGCCGCGATCAATGGATTTTCTTTGTTTTCGCTTGGGTTTCCTTTCTTGGCGCCATCGACTGGTCACTTGACTTAACCTTTTGCCACGCCTACGTCTACGACCACAGAAAATCCGATTATTCACATGAGATAAAGACTCGAACAAGTTTTTGGTCAATATGCCATTTCAAAATTAATATTCTCACGGCGCAAAGTTTTGGTTTTCTCTCTGATTTTTGCAGTTTCGTTTTCAATTGCATTTTGGTGTTTCCTGGTCTGTTGAAACCTCCCCTCCTCGTTTTAATATTTTCCTACACTGAGAAGAAGTATCTATAAATCATTTTGGAGATGAATTTTGTTTGTACTCAATCAGAAAGTATTTTTAAAATATAGATTTATCAAAATATTTTAAGTAACTAAGACATTTATTTTCTTATCACAAGATAACGTATTTTACTTTTTATACCCGTTACTCGTAGAGTAAAAGGGTATATTGTATTCGTGCAAAAGTATGTAACAGGTAGAAGGAAGCGTTTCCGACCCTATAAAGTATATATATTCTTGTTCAGGATCACTAGCCGAGTCGATCTAGCCATGTCGGTCTGTCCGTATGTCCGTCTGTCTGTCCGTCCGTATGAACGCTGAGATCTCGGAAACTATAAAAGCTAGAAGATTGGCATTTTGCATGTAGATTTTTGGAGTTCCTACGCAGCGCAAGTTTGTGCGCAATGGTGCCACGCCCTCTCTAACGCCCACAAGCCACAAGCTGTGGCCACAGTTTTGATGCTATTATGAAAATTTCAATTGATATGTATTTGTTTCGTCAACACCTATCGATTGGCCTAATAAAGTTTGCCCGCCCACTCTAACGCCCAAAAACCCATTAAACGCTTAAGCCTGGCTAGGCCTACATTTCCATCTAACGCCATCTAACGGATAACTTTGGAACAAATCAACGGCCTCCGTGGTGTTCCTGGGTACCGATTTTAACATAAAAATCGAGCGGCGAAAAACATACTAGAAGGCATATTTATATTAAGTTGTTTAGCTGGTAACGGGTATCTAATAGTAGGCACTCGACTTGGTTTCTTGTTTATTATGAATATAAACTTAAAATTGCATTTTTTTTTCTGTGCACAACATTTGTTTCTTGTTTATTGCCATCGTCGTTGTCTGACGATTTTTGTCAGTTGATCTTTGACACATTTCAGGGTGCGGCTCTTCAGCTCTTCCCCCTGTGATTTTTTGTTGATTTTCGGCTTTTTTGGCCTGCTTTGATTGGTTTTCTGTTTTTTTTTTTTGAGCTGTGAGTAGGTGACTTTTCAGCTGTTTCAGATGTTTATCATGTCTCTTCCTCTTCTTCGAGCGACATGTGCACGTACAGCAATTGTTTTTATTTTTGTAGATTTTTTTTAGCCTTCTGTTTGTATTGGCAGCATGTTCCTTTGTGATGGGCGATTAATTGCATATTAATTTTGTTTATTTTTAAGGGGGTTGAGGCACCGCCGATCTTGGCACGTTTCCTGCGGTAAGTGGGTGAAATGAAAAAACTCAAGCAAAAGCAAACAAAATCCACATAATAATAGCAAATAAAATGTGCTTAAAATTTCGTGCGCGTGTTGGCAGGTTTTTTCATATTATTTTTGAGCTTTGTCCCTCGTCGCAGCGTGAAAACAAAAAACGAAACTCTGCTTTAAGTTTTTTAATTAGTTTTTTAGTTCAAAGCACCTGTCACCCTGAAAAAAATGTAATTTCCAAACTGCAGCGAAGCTGAAATGGAAAGCAAATTTTCGCTTTCAATTTGGGTAACTTGAATGCAATCTCCTTGTTGCCATCTCTTTCTGCTTCTGTTTGCCACGCCCACCTTTTTCAGTTGGCAGCTGCCAACGACCGTTATTTTTCTATTACCCGTGTTCGCTTTTTTGCAACATCATCTTCATTAGCGATCGGTAGCAAAGGCATGGTGGTGCAAAATGTTGGGATTAGGCGATCCAGATAGGAATTTACAAGCTTTAAAAAAATGCTTAAATATAAGCTTCACTTTAAAAATGTTTTTTTATAAAATGTTTATTTATAAATTTTTAATGTATAAAATATTTATTTATAAAATGTTCAATTTGAAACTATTATTACAAATTTATGTGGTTGAAATGTTTTGATTATAATTGAACTAGTCCCACTGTTCACGTCAATTTCCCTGCTGCTTCTTTTTGATCATCTGCTGCTGCAATGGCAAATAAATTCGTTTTTTTCTGCTTCTGTTACAAGTTACTTAAACAATTGCCTAGTTGTGGTTGTTAGTTTTGTTGTTTACCTTTTTTTTTGCGCTTTGCACAATTTTGCGTTTGTTGAACCTCGTTTGTTGTAGCTTTTGCTTTTGTCTTTCGCTCTGTGTGTGATTGTTGCAAAATTAATTTTTAAGTGTATGAAGTAGAAAGCTCAACAAGTGGGCAATTGTGGGCGTGGGCTTTTCAGGCAATTTGTCCATATGCTTGTTGTTTTTGCCGGCGTCTAATTTGAGTAATTATATTCAAATTTAAAACCATGTAAATTTCTTACAAAATTATTTGCATTTAAATTGCCTCAGCGGGCAGCGCGCGAATGAACGTCATTGTTAACAATTATTGTGAATTACCTATAACAAAAAAAAAAGAAAAAGATTTGCTTTTGTGCTGCTGGCTTCTCATTTTCTCTATTTTTTCCCTCTTTCTCGGGCTTGAAATGAAAACAAATTGAACTTGCCGCCCACACAATGAGAACGCGTTCTCTTTCTTTTCACCACCCCCCCTTATAAGGCCCTCTCTTTCACTATATTGATACAGCTCGGAATTGCTGACATCATACTATTATTATTGTTATTGTTGTTTTTGCGTTAGCTAGAAATTGCAATGCACTTTTAAGTCAACTTGTTGTCGCTCTAACAGTAAAATGGCAAATAGCTATAAAAGCAACAACGACAACAACTAAAGCTGCTCAATCGAACGACTCGAATGATTCACTCTTCAACTTGCATAATATGTGTGCACGGAAAAAAGGGAAATTCCGGAATTTAATCTGTAAATATACAAAAGTTGAAATAATATAATACGCATTAAAATAATAGCGCTGGGTAAAGGAAAATTCATGAAAATACTAATGATTGGTTTCGGGTTTTGGATATGGTTCATTTCACAATTATAAAACTATTTTTATGCATACAAAATTGTATACGTTTTTCGAAGTGCATTTCCATCACGTTTTGAAACCCAAGAAAGCAGCTAATTATCCGTAATTAATGAAATGTCACTGCACACATATCGCTTAAATCGATGAACGATCGATCGCAAATGGATTGGAACAGTTGGCTAAGTCGTATGTAGATGGCTCTAATTGAATATTGCAGTAATTAAAAATATATTCTAGATGCCGGCGAATTTATCGTTTTGTTTGAATAACAATTTAACGCTTTGTAATTTATGGATTGCATTGAGTGAAATCTATTTTTACACCATGCACTTAATAACGTTTGTGATGATGACATTGTCTGGTGGTCTTGACACTGGTGTCACTAATAAAATTATAATACATGGGCGTTTTCCGACTGTTTTATACCATTTTCCAAGACCTCCGGTTGCTCAATTAGTCATGTCAAGTGGTGCGAGCTCTTTATTATTATTATTATTTGTTATTTTTTTTTTTTTGCTTTTTCGCTCAAGCCAAGTGTTATTATTTATTAAATATCGCATTGCCCGCTCCTTTGTTTGAGCTCGGCGCATTATTTTATTTTTGTTATCTTTTTCCCAGCGGGCTTACGTTCTTATCGCTGGCATACTCGGCGTATGCTTAATGTGAGTATACTCGGAAATGGTCCTCCTCGATAGCTATGTCACTCCCGATTTGAGACGAGATATCCGCTATATTCCCGAAGGAAATAAGTTTGTTTTTCGTGCTTAACTTGGAAGCTGTTTTCACTGGTTTTTTCAAGAAGTCTCTTGTATATTTTTTTGGACTCAAAAAAAGAGGAACCCTTTTGTTGTCATAAGTCTGAGGCACATTTATTATGGGAAGTGGAGAAAGAGCTGCAAACCTAAGTCTAGCCCTATCTTAATAAGAAATCTCCCGACAGCATAAATAACACTTAACATGTTGTGGTCTCAACACATTCGGCCCTTAGTCCCTTTCTGTTGTCTCACTTCCCCTTTTCCCCTTTTTTGACCATATTTCATACGAAATTTGCTTGTTATTTTGTGTACCTATATATTTTTCTACTCTTTATAAAAGGTTGTAAGAATTTGGTTAGAAAGTTTTTTTTTGGTTGTAAGATAACTTATTTGTTAGATCTGCTTTTCCATTTTTAGTCAACTTGTGAAGTTAAAACCTGCAATTATTTAAGTTTGGTTAAACAGATATTTTTGAATTAAATGATTATTTATTTTGTATTGTTTTTTTTGCAATGTTTCATTTAAATATTTTTATTGATTGTTTTTTCTTCATTTAAAGTCACAAGAATTTTACCTAAGCAAACTGAAAGGTAACTTAAATAGCTTTTAGAGGTATGGAAATGTAGTTCTTTTGGTAAGGAAATATACCAAACCATTTGTGGTCATATTATGGTGGTTTTTCCCTCCTTCTCCCCCATCAAAGTTGTCAACAAAATAGAGTAAAAAAGTGGCACAGAGCCGAACCGCCTTTGTAGTTTTGCCCCAGCAAACATGTTTGGTTTTGGTCTAATTATGCTGCCATGTGGGCTGCCGTGTTGTTAAGTGAATTGCCTTTGCCTTGTGACTCGACTAATTTCGTTTGTTTTACTTTTGGCTGTCCGCTCGCTAATGAATTTTAATTGCAATCTGGCAGGGAATGCACTGTGACCCCTACGAAAGGGAATTCCCACAATTTTCCGCTGACATTTTCCCTAGTATTTTAACCCCAGAATTTTCACGCCAACGCCCACGTAACAAATTGTGGCGATGAGGTGATGATGACTCAACCCAAAAGGGGAGGTGGTTGTTTTATTTATTTTTTTCTTTTAACAATATGCGTTGGCTGACCACAGACAACAATTACACAATTATGCGAGAGAGAGACGGCGGGGAACGTGCCGTAAAAGCCTTGAATTAATTAAAAATCTAAGCCTAAGCTTGGCGGTCATAAATAAGCCAGACGGCCACAATAATATAACAATGCCACTGGCCGACAATAATATTGTTTAACAGCCACAAGAAGAAAGGCACATAAAAATGATTTTGTAACCAATATAAGTACAAAACATGATTCAGAAACTATGTACTCATTTTTAGGAGTTTACCAGTTGGGTAATTGCAATTAAAGTTTAAGTGCGATTTGCTTTTTCATACAGTGCGAGACATGGCTTTTAAATCATTTACGGCTTGCTGATTGAATGTTGATCGATTTAAAAGTGTTTATAAAAAGGAAATAAATAACTGAACAGTTTGTAAATACATGTGATTTGTCAATGTAAAATAGAGCAGTCATAAAAACGGTTACCTAATCAAGTTTTTCAGAGAGTACTTTAACGAAAAATAAAATTTGCCAGCCATGTATTCGTAGTACATTTTTTATGATTTATAATGCTGTTGTTAAATTTTCAGATTTTCACTTTTGCGTTTCGAAACCATTTAAAGTTTTCCTACGCACTGTAGCTGTGCTTAATTGAATGCATAAATCAAACGAGTGCATTCATTTAGAGTCCTCAATCCCGCCCCTCGTTGGCATGTCAAGTGTCAGTTACACAAAACTCTGAAAATGTGGATTAAAAATGGGTGGAGTTCGAATCACCTCGAATCGTGCCTTTGTCTATCGGCGTCCCAAAGAAATAGTTAGATACAAAAAATAACAAATGAAACGAAAATCGACGCAGCACTGAAAAAATATTGCCAATTAGAATTAATGTGAGCACTCGCGATGAGATTTCGTAGTCGCAGAGTCGGACATGTTTCCAATTATTTTTGAATATTTCTTTGCTATTTGCACTTGTCGGTATTTGGCTGGTCCAAAGTAACGAAAAAGTACATTGATTTATAGAGGAAGTTTGCCGGGCTCAAAGAGCCGCCGCTGACAGCTCAATTTGTCATGAGATACAGATACTGCAGACACACGTATCTCAAAGTTAGACACCGAATCGGAGGTTGGGTTTTTGGATTTTTGGGTTCGACCTTCTCCTGGTTGCTATTTGCACAAAGATCTTTCAACTGGTATTACGCATGGGAGTCTCCGAGTTATCCCCGATATTTGTTATCCACTGTTTGAGCTACTCAAATATTGATTGATCACAAATTCCGCGAACAGCAAAGACTCTCTAAAATTTGGCAGATTTTCTGGCATATTAAGTCAAGGGGAAAAGGTTACTAAAACTTAAATATTGAGTTAGCTGCTCAGCCTTCATGGAAAGATCTTTTTGACACTTATTCTTTATAATTGTTCTGTTGTATCTTTTTAAAAATGTGTTGATACGTCAATAATTCTAATAATTTCAATTTTCAATATTAAATGAAATCATTAATGCAAAATAAGACTTAAATACTTCAATATCCCACTTTATCGATCGAAAGCCCTGTGTTGAAGTTCCTGAGGTCCAGTAAATATACAAATTAGTATGTAAATGTTTTTCTTTCACACGAAATTTCCGCGCACATGGGTTAAATGTAATTAAATGTGTTTACCCGACAAAAGCCGAGAAAAGGAGGCATTAATTAAACAGAAAATAATATTCAAATGTGTCCATGTCTGGGCCTGGCTTACACATGTTGCCCATCGATCTGACGCCCTGTTTTCTTTCCCCCATCTTACTTCTATTGAATCATTTGAATACGAAATAAAATGTTAGTGACTCTGGCAAAAGTTGTGGCAATTAATTTGACGCCTCTGGAAAAAAATGTGTCCCCACATGTGTTGCAAGAGAGCCACAAAATCCATTTTAATTGCAAAAACTGTGCGTGTGGCATGAGAAGTGAAAAGGGATCAAGTCACAGTTGCCGCCTGGCCTGCTCTATATATACATAGAGTGGATATAGTGGATACTATACTATATGTTTGTGTATCTATGAACTTGCCACCGCATAACACGCGAGCTGCTGCGGTCTAGTTGCTGCCCTCTCCTTTAGTTTGGCCCCACAAAAACTTGGCAACTTTACACATTTGCCCCAACTTCGCCAACTAACATTGCATATTTGTCCAAAGTAATGAGACTTTTCACAGCTCTTTTTTTTCTTGCTGTCCTCTGGCGTTTTTGTTGTATTTTTTGTGTAGCGCAGCGTGAAGTCGAAGTTGTCTCCTAGACAGCCTCGCAAATGCATTATGGGAATTTTGTGGCATTTTCATTAACAGCTCTCCACCCCCTCCTTCTTTCATATGTGAGTCTGGCTCGCTGTGTGTGTCTTGGTTTTAATTTGTTTGCGATTAACACGCGAGCGTAAAAAATATATACAAGTTTTGGAGTATTTTTTTTGTGATTCATATTGGGGTGAGGCTTCAAAAATGGGAGGTGCACAGATTAGGTAAGATTTGAAAAGGATTAAATATGTAAACTTAAGGAAAAAATGCTTTTACAAGTTTTATACAAATAACTAGTAATATAAAATGTCATTAGATGTGATATGTTCAATAATGAAAGAAAAAGAAATCAAAAAACTCTGCATTGATGGTTTTTTATTTTATTTATATTTATTTTCGATAGTCAATTAATTGTTACACTTAAATCTCGGGATATAATACGTAAACAAGTATTTTCTAAGTGGCATTTGTTTAATTCTTAAAGTAGAAAAACAGATTGACTAGAAGCTTACTGAAGATGAATGAGGAATTTTCCTTTCTTCGGTCTGTGTTGATTTTCTTCCAGCTGAAGGAACCTTAAATTTCTGGCTAGCAGCTGCTGACGTTGGCAAATTTATAGGAGCCCCTATCGAATCCCCCCTCCCCGCTGTCGTCCCATTTTTGGGCCAACACCTCTTTGTGGGGCCCGCCTGACCACTCGCAATTAATTAGCGGCAATGAGCTGTGGCCTCTGCCTCCAAAAGTTTCGGTTTCGGTTCCAGCTTCGACTTCAGTTTATGGCAACTAATGTGCGTCGTTGTTTGTGTTGTTTGCCCTGTTATTGCTCTCTTTATGCTGCTGCAACATCCACATTATTTGTACGTTTCTTGCTGCTTGCCTTGTGCTGCTTGGCTGGCCAATGTCTGGCTAATTTTCTATTTATTTGACCACAAACTCAGATGGAGCACCATCGCACCGCCATAGCGCTCACATGGATAAGGCGCACTCCGGCTAATTTATGGGTTTCTTGCACTCTGGCCGGGCCCGGGAAAGGCATTAAAGCCTTTATTCCCCCGGCTATTGGCTATATTCGCTCTACTACTACTGCTCTAGCTTAAAGTTTGAGTTCGTGCCGGAAAGGAGACCACCGCACCCAGAATGGTGGCCTGTTGCTCCTCGGGAGTTGGATAGGAGATCCCAGAACTAGTTTACTTTCAGCGACTGTCCGATGCTCATCAACCTGATTTGACTAAAAAAAAAAAAATAAAAAAAAAAAACAATCACGACTTGCAACACTGAAAAAATCTATATTGTGATTATAAAAATGTTTACAACATTAAAAACTAAATTTAACTTTCATAAAAATATAAAAATAATTTTAAATGGTACTATTGAAGATAATTTTTTTAAGTATTGCAATCTTGATAAATAAATGTTTTCTGTGCATTCAGATTTGCACACGCCCTCCCTCAACAATTGCTACTGGGCTTAAAGTTCAGGCCAGGTTCAGTTCGAGTTCATGCGTGGCTTGTCGGCCCCTCACCTGTCCCCTTGCCCCTGCCCCTGCCCCTCTACCATTTGGCCTTTGTGGCGGATTCCGATTTGGGATTGCTGTAAAATGACTTTTTGCCATGATTTATGTTTCCACGTTGTGCTTCAAGTGCACTAGTTTTTATTTTTTAATAAGTGGTAGTTAAAGAGCGAAAAGGTGTGATGGTTTAAAAAGTCAATTCGTAACTGAAAGCATAATGTCTAAAAAGAAAGGTGTTTCTTAACTACCAGCCACCAATTTTCCAGCTCAATTTTTTTTTCGTAGCAAATTAATCTACCACTCCAAAAAAAGTTAATGATTCTGCAATAAATATTTTGAATATTTAAAAATTTTTTTAAAACATCTAAGCACTGAGTATTTTTATGTGCGATCATAATTTTTTTTTTGAAATGATCAACTTTTAGATGTGGGTCGGTCTGGCTTGGCATTTGTTGTTGCTGGGCTGCTGCTTTAATTAGCTCAGCATTGTTTATGCTTATTTCGATTTGTTTCATTTTTTCTCCATTACTTTTCTCCCCCCTTTTTTGTATTTTATTAATTAATTTGCCCGCTTCGTACTTGGAACAAAGGCAACGAATGTGTGGCAAGAAATGAGCTCGTATATCTGTCTGTCTCTTTGTGCAAGACACAAGACACAACCCACATGATTAACATTTGCTATTTCCATGGATTAAATCAGAGCCTCTTGGCTAAATTTGCGCAATTAACCAAAGCTAAAAGTTTGTTTCCATTTTCCACTGCAATTTGAGATCGTTTGCAAAGATCGAACAGATGCGATAGTCATTTGGGTGGGGGGGTTCAACTAAACTGGTTGCCGTTTTAAGGCATAAACTACAACAATTAATAAAAGCAACAACGCAGCGGCAACTTTTCATGGTTTCGCTTTACACAGCAACTGGAAAATGTATTAAATATTTAGCATCCATTAATCAATTTGCACTCGCCGCTGATCTTGCGTCGCGATGCGGTCAGTTTTTCGCTATGTATTTTTTTCTGCCTGAGCTCAGATTGCAGTACAGTGGGAAGTCGATTAAAAGGAACCTGTGGATTATTTAAAACAACAATTCAGTATTTATTTTATTTATTATTTTTGTTCGTCTTTTTTAGCTTTGCGAAGCTTTACTATTTGGTTTCTATTCCAGACGAGATTTCACATTAGCATATTGGATTTTATATAATTTTTGATGTTTGTTTAAGTCCACTACATGGAAATTCATTTACCTTCTCTCGCCAAAAAAGCGATAAGGAAAAATTCGATTTAAACGTTAATAAATTGGTTTATGACTTTATATGTGTATATTTTTATACCCTTGCAGAGGGTATTATAATTTTGGTCAAAAGTGTGCAACGCAGTGAAGGAGACATCTCCGACCCTATAAAGTATATATATTCTTGATCAGGATCACCTCCTGAGTTGATATAGCCATGTCCGTCTGTCCGTCTGTCCGTCTGTCCGTCTGTCCGTCTGTCCGTCTGTCTGTCCGTCTGTCTGTTTCTACGCGAACTAGTCTCTCAGTTTTAAAGATATCGAATTGAAACTTTGCACACAGCCTTCGATCCTTTGCACGCAGTATATAAGTCGGAACGGCCGGGATCGGCCTACTATATCCTATAGCTGCCATATAACTGATTGATCGGAAATGCCATAACTTTGGTGTTTGTAAGGTTAGGAAGTTGGTATTTCCTATGGGTTTTATATTTGGCCAATCAATTCCACCTACCAAATTTCATTAGGATCGGCCTACTATATCATATAGCTGCTATATAACTGATTGATCGGAAATGCCATAACTTTGGTGTTTGTAAAGTTAGGAAGTTGGGATTTTCTATGGGTTTTATATTTGACCAATCAATCAGACCTACCAAATTTCATAAGGATCGGCCGACTGTATCCTATAGCTGCCATATAACTAAACGATTGGAAATGCCATAACTTTGGTGTTTTTAAAGTTAGGAAGTTGGGATTTTTTATGAGTATTAAGAATGCATCATATGAATAATTTTGGAGAATATAATTTACAGACTATTCTGCAAGGGTATATCAACTTCGGCTCCGCCCGAAGTTAGCTTTCCTTTCTTGTTTTTAGAGGGTTTGTGTGTAAAACTCTAGCATGGGAATAAAGATAGACCGCACCCATTGGACTAGAGTTGTAAAATAAGAAAAGTCTAAAAAAGAGGAAAATTGGGTAACAGAGAAATGAAAGTAAAATGTATTTTCATTAATTTTGATTTGGTTTATTCGGTGTGAGATGGAAACTCATTTCGATTTTGATTTGACGCTTGCGGTGCCAACTTTGCCATTTGAAGTGTTTTACCATGACCACTCTCCTATTTGCATTGTGATTTATCTTGTCTTTGTCTTTGTTTTGGTGCCTACTGCAGTTTTTCCAATTTTTATTTCGCTTAGGGAAAAGTTCAATCAAATGATGGGGCGTGACCGAATGGGGGTGGTGGGATTGCCAGACTTAATCAATAACCAGAAGCAGCAGCTCCAAACAAAGAAATATACATTTATTTATTTTTATATTTAAAATTGAATTGCAGGTGAGAGAAGAGGGGCTGTGTCCCACAGCCAGTTATTTATGGGAAAAACGTGAGACGAGGCAATTGCACGAAAACTGTGTACGTCGCCTCGTCTATTTACTTTTGCCATTATTATTATTATTTTGCATTTGTTGCGCATTTTGGGCAGCGTCTAATTTATTGAGAGGTGTGGCCCCAAAAGCAGAAATAACAGCAATCGCAATCAAATTATCAAATGTACAAATCTTAACGACAATTTGAAGCGCTTGAAGAATCGCACGGACAGGTACTGAGAAAAAAAAGAAAAGATTTTCGGAATTGGCAGCGCCCAGAATTTGGTAATTTATCGATTAATTGCAATCGCAGCTTTGACATTTGTTTGGAGGCCAAAACCCATCGGAAGAAAAAAACTGACCTAAAGAAGCTCTGATCTGCATTCAAATGGAGATTATTATAGTCAAAACGTAAATGAGATCAGTTCGGATCGAAGCACAGCAGAGTTTGACCGAAAAACATGAAAATCATTAAATTCGCCAGGCAGCTGCTTGGAGACAAATCTAAATTTAGCGGGCCTCGATATATGAGTATCATAGAGGGACAGTTGGTAGCAGAAATATAAGGCACAAAACCAACGATTTCATTATCGACTTTTCAAAATCTTTAACACTTTGTTCTTTTCTCCTCGAGTGGCATTACATCTCCTATCTTGTCTAATTGAAACATGATTTTAACATTCACCTTTTGAGTAATCAAATAATAATTTATCGCTTTATCGAAAATAGGAAAATGACAGATTAAAATATCGATTGTCCCAGTTCACCAGAATCGATTAATTAGAGTGGAACATGAACACTTTCAGTTTATAAACTATCCAATCACCTAATTATCGATTATAGCCACCACATGCTCTCCACATCCGTTGACTTACATTTTCGTCTCGCACTGTCAGTGGCCCGCGCTGTATTTGCATAAATTAAACTAATTGGGCGCCAAAGCAAAGTCACCGCAAACGAATTTACATAAACCGATGGATGGTGGATGGTATGAGAGGGGCTTATAGAGGAATGGGGATCCACAATCCAAGTTGAAGTGGAGCTCAGTTGGCTGTTGTTGTTTTTGTGTGAGGCAATCCCACAGAAACAGAGAAGACTGACAGACCCACAGAAATTGAAACATTTCACATTTTTAATTTGTACGTGATAGGGCAAATAGTTTTGCCACTTGATGGGCTGCTGCCTCCCCCCCCTCTTATTGTGGCACGGAAAATTATGCAGCACACAAATCAGCTCCAGTTTTTCCCCCGATTTTCCGATTTTCTGATTTTTCCCCTCTCGACATTGCATTGCATGCTAACGTGGCAGGGCAGACAAATCGACTCTTTTCTGTCTGGCAGCACTTAGCACGTGATTGAAAATTGCCCGGGAATGAAGTGATTGGGTTCCTCGGAGAAGGAAAAGCATGCTGGAAAATAGTTTCCCTCCCTCCAATTCTGATTGCCTGCAATTCATTTGCTTCTTCCTCCGCAACGAATACAAAATATTTCTCTGGACAAACAATTTGCGGAACTTTGCTCTTTTCGTTTTCTTCTTTGTCTTTGGCATTAAAGGCAAATTTACAAATTAGTGTGAAATTAAGGCCAAAACGTAAAAGTACACAGACCAAAATAAACACGAGCGCAGAGAATAAACACTCAAGATCCAGAATTAACGATACACCTTCTTGGTCTCAGTCGTCGTTTTCGGGATTGTGTTCCCATTGAAGGCGTCGCCAATAGGAGAATGCCACCAGCCAGAAATATAGGCTGAGAACTGAAGAATTTATTAAATACTTGGTTAAAATAAACAAAATATCAACCTAAAAAATAAACATTGTAGAACTTGATGGAATTTCTTAAAAAAAAGTCTGCATACGAACCAAAAATTGTATTTCCTAACCAAAGTTAGTCATACTTACTCAGGGTGAAAAAAACAGGGATGCTTTCCAAAGTGCAGAATCCGCAAATCAAGGCGTAATCGATTATAAAGGCGGTACAAAAGATTAGATGGACTATATTGGTCCCCAAATAGATGACGACCAGCACTTCAATCTGCTGCAAGAGATCGGATGGGATCAGAGAGTGCCCTTCGAAAGGTGTGCACATACCATGAAGCTGCTTATCAGAAGAAAAATCGATCCCAAGAAATGCAGCATATAGGCAGCACGGCCGATAACCAACAGGCGACCATCTGGGGAGAGGAAAAATTTTGTTTTCCAGATTAAAAAAACTCCCAATCGAAGCAATTAAAAGCAGAGCTTACCTCTGCTTACCTTCGCCCGCGAAGAAGCCCAAGATCGATGAGAAAATTTCAAAAAGCGCCAGAAAAAAGCAGCCAGCCCGCAGATCCACACAACAGAAGCACGACTTGAGCCTGGGTTCCCGACATTTCATCTCTCATTTGACAGCAGGCCAAAGGCCTAGCCCGATCGATCCGCATGCAATATAGGGTATGACTAATACCCCACCCCATCTTTCAACAAGTTTCAGAATGAGTTAAAAAAAAATTAAAATAGTTTCATTGCTAAGCCCTGATGGAAATACAAATAATTATACAAATTTTCAAACCTTAATTAAGTTAAATATTTGAAAAATAATCAAGTTTTCCATAATTTGAAGTAACCTCACTTGGCTACAAAATAGCTTATATGGCAACACAGTTTCACTTGTGTTTTTTTCGGTTATTCAAGGTCAAAGTCAGCTGCTCGGAACATGTGATAATGTTTGGTATTCTAATTTGAAACGCCTTTGTCTTGGCTGCTCAACTCATTTGGCTCATTCAGTTTGACGGGCAACGGAAGCGACGCCGCCTATAAATTACACCATATTCATGGGTCTTGGATTTGGACTTGATTTCTGATTCGGACCTCACTTTAGCTTGGCTGTGACTGCACTTCACTTTGGACTCCATTCAAGTCCGAATCGAAATCAACAAAAGTCCAGACAGGAAGAACGGGCCAGCCCCCAGATCCAATGCTCATTGATTGTTCCTATGACAGCTATATGCTATAAGCCACATAGCTGCGGCTGACAGGAGGCGGATCTGACTCACAGATTGGTCAAACGCAAAATTCGGGCACAATGGCATCTAGAAATGTAAACGAAATGCTTGATTATGTACAAATTAAATCAAATAGCTGGCTATAAACTTAATAGTCGATGAGTAATATAATTATTTAAATCAGTTAGACTAGAAAATGACGATCATTGATGATCGTTTATATGATTAAAATGCAAGCAATTTGTAGAAAAATAAACAACAATGTTGTATCACTGCATATTTGTTTATATAATAAAAATCGAATATATACTTTTAGAATACCAATACAAATTGAGAGCAAAATATTAAGCTTTTTAACAATTTAAAAGCCATTCAATTTAATTCGCATAAGCAACGAGTATGTGATAATAATCCTTAATTTTCTGACCAAATAAAATCGATAAATTCATAATCCGACCAAATACGATGCCCGATATTATTCCAGCACTTTTTGCACCCCAATAAAGAAAGGGAATACTCATAAAAATTGAGATCGCATTTGATAGGGAGCTTTTTCGATTCTATAGCAAAAGAAAGAGCGCACGTGTTCGGGCCAAAAATGAACAATAATAGGCGGTGGGAAGGCCAACGCATTTGGGCCATTAAAATTCATTAGCCGTGCACATCTCGATCTGGAGTGCGAGATCCGATCAATAAAATAAGCAAACAATAAAGAGCGGGTCGAGCACATTCAATATGAACGATCTGAACGATCCGAACTGACCAGCCGGCCAGCTGCTGCTGTGTTTTTCGATTCGAATTAAAATTCATATTGCCCAAATTAGCAGAATATCTCGAGGGACGGAAAGGGGTGATCAAACTTGTGGGTGAAGGAATGTACGCTCGGTTTAATTAACCTTTTAAATTTGAATTTCCTCACCGCTTGTAATTGTTTTAAAAATAAATAACAAATTTTTGCACCGCTTTGCTGATTAGCCAAACCTGATGACTAACTTTCAGATGACGCGACATTCGGTCTGCCTTTGTTTATGTTATATAATCGAAGCCAAGGTGTAAATAAACAACGTTTTATAGCAATTCTAATGACAGCAAAAACAAAAAAAACTTTTAGCTTTCGAGTCCAACAACCAGATAAGGTTTTTTTTTTGTTCTCCTCCAGATAAGTTGAAATTCCACATGAGCTAAGGGGAGGCCCCCCTCACAAGTTGATAGGAGCGAGGGAGAGTGCTGTAGAAATAAAATTAAAATTAAAATAAATGCAAATAAAACCAGGGGAGTAAAAAAAAAAACAAAAAAATCTATTCAATGTCAAGGTCAGCAATTCGACTGTTTTGTCTCATGTCGTTTCTTTCCTCACTGTTTTTGCACATTTTCTGTTTGCTTTCATTTTTGTTTTCTTGTATTTTTTGGTTTTTAGCTTTTTTTTCTGTTTTATATTGGACATTGTTGATAACTTTATTTGCTTTGGCCGTAGGCAGTATAACAAGCTGAAAAGAAAATATGAACAAAATTCCCAGCGCCCCCCTGAAAGCAGCTCAGCTTGGTGGGGAATTAAAAATAATTTTATTTGTTTTAATTTTATAATGTCATTCTTAAGCTTTTAAGGCTTTTAAGGCCTTTAAGAAACTTTTGTTTTCATTTTATTTTAGCCCCCTCTGACGTCAGTGAATGCAAAGAAAATATAAATAAATGTTTGTATAGAGACAAAACTAAAAAGTCACGTAGTACTCGATTAGTCAGTATAACGCTAAGTTACGTGGCCTGGAGCCAATATATAAGTACGTTTTGGAAAGGGAAATCCTTATCGCCATTCTATCCGACTTGAATTCGAGACTAGAGGAATTTCCGCTCGCCTGTCATATTTGCAATTTTCCAGCTGTCAAAGAATTTACATTTTTATTTAGAGGAATTTGTGCATTCACATTTATATTTTCCGCTTATCTATCTTTTTCTGATTTATGCATATTTTTCTGTGACTCTTTTTAGCTCCACTTCTGGTTGCAATGGGATCTTTTCGCGTCGCCTGGACTTTTCGTCGTTCAATTCGCTGCCAAAGACTCGTTTGAATTCTTATCAAGTCAAGGTGAGTTATGACTATGATTTGTATATATATATATATTTTTATATCCTACGGTATTTACTCTTACATTCGTTTACTACTTCGCTTATTCACTCATTGAGAAACCGCAAAGTTTGCCTGACATTGCTTTCTTGGAAGGAAAGGCAAACAAATATCTGCCTGACTTGGTAAACTTGCAATTGGATATGCCTTGGTATACATGTAGAGGGGTCTTGTGGGTTTATTTGTTGGATTAGATAATTTCCAGCTGGTCTCCGGAGGCTGCCAAGCTGAGTTAGAATTCTCGGGAAGCGACGAGCTCCAAATGCAGCGTAGAATAAAAATACAAATATTCATTGTCTAAGCTGTTTTGCAGTCACATGAGTAGCAAAGGGAATAATAAGCTGAAAATGTAAAATGTAGTGGGAAGATCTTTGTTTTTTATGCCGAGAAAAATGTTTAAAATATGAATGAAATGGTATTGACTTTTTAGACAAACATTGTATTGAAACCATAAATAAAAAAACCAATTTCTTAGTCATTTTTATGATTTTTTTTATTTTTGTTTGATATTATTTTATTAAATTGAATGATTTTTTTCTCGGTGCACTTTTTTATTATTGATTGTGAATGAGTGCATTGGAAACCAATCAAGAGGAAAAAGTCTTTGGGCGGGCTGCTTATCTTTCAATCTCACCGCCTCTCATTCAGCCTTTTCTTCGGCCTCTCCATTATTCCCTCCTATTTAGCATTATATATTCCTCCGATTCCCCTCACAATTGTTTCGGATTTCTGTTTACACTTGGTGTAATGCCTAGCCAGGCAATTTCATGGGTGTGGGAGTAAGAGAGATGGTTGGCTCAAGTGTAAGTTGATTTCAATTGTAACCATAAGTCACTGAGCAAAAAAAAAGAGAAAAAAAATATAAGAAAACAATGAAAGTGTATTCCAAATTTGGATTATTTTATATTTGTAATAATATTTGATCCGCATTTTATTTAATTGGTTAATAGAAGTTATGCTTGTGTTATCTAAAATACTTTTGTGTAGGATTTGATTACACTATTCATTTTTCCCGGTGCACTGCAAGTCATTGAATTTTGAGATTGAGGCCTGCTTAAGCCCTTCGAACTGCACATTGTTATGGATTATGCTCGGCTAAACCCATTGTTGCTGTTGCTTCGATTGATATACATGTATATGATTGGGCTTGCGGTTAGGACGAGCAGGGGTATTGAACCGACTAAAACCGATTCGGAGCCGCAGTCTTCTGGGCTGGGGATTGCTTCAAGTGGCAATTAGCGAGCCTCCAAGGCGAACTTCGCCATTTGCGGTTGCCAAACCGAAATCCACTTTGGTCAGAACTCATGAAATCATAACGTATATGTATGTGCATATGAGGGATGCACAAGTCCTTCGAGTGCGCCTTGAATATTTCATAAGCAGCAGGCAGACAGAGTGGCGGGGTGAATTTCTCGCAGGACAATTGGGGGAAAATCCTGGGATACACCTTGCCTGCCTGTCTCGCTTTTCTGCCACCCCAGAGAGCTTTGAATATGTTTTGCGTAGCCAAAATTGTATCTGGCGAATGTATCTGTATCTGCAGCTGGTCTCGGAATTTCCCTTTTGGCCAACTTATGCGATGTCTGCACGCATCTGAAAGAGAAGGCATTGTCTGGCAGCGAATTGCTTTTAAAAACTTTACAATTCAATCCGTTGTTGTTGTTGCTGCTGCTCCTTTTTGGCATGCATTCCGAATTGCATTTCGTATTGAATTTATAAATATTTAATGCCATTCAAAATTCCATGAAACCCAGGCGAAATTTTTTGTTTGTATAAACTGTCTAGGATTTTTCGGTTAGAAGTTTTTAGACGGGCTTAAAGAAGTGCAACGAAAATAGAAAAGGGAAATTAGAGTTTGTAGGATAAAGTTTTTCTTGTTTGCCCGAAGGATAGGGATTTTTTGAGTAATCCCCTAGTCAAACAAAACGGATCAAATCAACAAAAAAAAAAGGAAAACCAAAACCGGTTCGTCATAATTAAGACAAGTCAACTTGTTAATCATCCAACAATTTGTTGTGCCACTCGATGATTCCCGAAAGGGTTGTTACCGCCTCGCTGATTTTTTAATCAGCATATCATAGACTTTGGGGGTTAACCTCTCTCCCAATCAGCTGTCGACATTTTGCCTGTCAGGGGATTTGCGTCAAAAAGAAGCGTAAAAAAGCAAGGCAGCTATAATAATTATAATTAACACAGCTCCGGGGATTGAACTTCAATTCGGACTGTGCACATCTGCTAATTGTTTCAGCTCTTCCTTAATCCTTTCCGAATTTTTTTTGTTTTTTTTTTGTTGAGGGGTGTGTCCGATGATTCAGTTCGAGATCTGCTCTGTTTTCTGCGCGTTTTTAATATGCCAATCAATCTTTGTCTCTGGCGAACTTTAAGCAAGAAAATAAGTTTTTATATAAATGATTGATGAGCGCTGCCATGTGTGTCTGCTTTGCACGGAAATCGCAATCGCAGTCTGAAATTTCAAATTTGAATAGAAATAAATAAATTTTCGCTTGCCGTTTTTGCGATCATTTTTTTTTCATCGCCCTCTTATTTTCAAACTGACACTTCACATCAGGGCATTTCCTTTTGCTTCTTGGTGGCGGAAATTTTCCGAGCTGTTGTCAAACTCAAAAGTTGAAAGGGAACGACAGGCACTTATTGGTTTGGGTTCCGCTATTTATGATACCCTCGAAAATGAAATTTAAGATACATATTTAGAACTCGAAATTGCAAATAGTTTTAAGAGGGTATTAAACATTCGTATAGCCTTATTGTTTCCGAATTTTTTTTTAGAGGACCCTGGAGTGGCGACACTTCCCCAGATTGATGGCTGCACATTCTCGGCACCAAGAGTTTTCCGTTTTCAGTTCTTTGCCAGTGTCAGCGAATTTTGAGCCGAATTCCAGCGGAATGGCAAGAGACAAAAATTCGGTTGATGGGCGCCACTGGACAGGCCCGAAATTTATGCAGTCTACGATATAAAAACGCGCTCTCAAAGGAGTGCAAAAAATTTGGCATATGCTACGGTCGTTGCAATGTGCAAATTCCACATGGAATTAAATTTTTATTAAAGTCGGTAAATTTATGCAAAAGTTCTCCATCTCAGACATGTCTACGCCCACTCAGGTGCGAGTGGTATTGCTTCGGGCCATGTTTGCCAAAGTTGTTGCCATTGCCATTATTGTTGCTGTTTTGTGTGCGCGGATGTTGCTGATGGAGTTTGGCTGGCTGGCAGTCTGCTCTTCTCGAGGAGTGATGTGCGTCGCTTGACTGCCTTAAACATGACATTTATTGTAACTGTCTTTCGGGGATCCCCCCGCCGTTTTCCTTTCCTTTGCCACTTTTCCTCGCTTTTCCGCCCCCAGCTGCTTTGTCACACGTTGATGTTACGACTGCACGAAAAAGAAAACTTTGAAATTTCGAAAATAGAACTGATAATAGACCGGTTCTTTAAAAAAAGTAGTAGACATAAAAAGTTAATAAAATACTTTGCAAATGGAAACTATTCCATGCCTATCGTGGGAAGTTTCCGTTTAAAATCGAAAAATTGTTATGGGTTAGCCATAAAATAAAAAAATTATGATAAAAAAAGTGGTTTTTTAAGGACTACATATTTTGGATTAAATACTTTTTTAGAGTATAAAACAAATAAGAATATACATATTTTTTCTCCATGCAATCGTTGATGTTGCTGCTGGCAGCGTAGATGTTGCTGTTGTCATTTAAGCATTTGATATGCATTGTGGTGTGTCTGTCTGCGTAAGACTGATTCTGTGTGTACTTATAGATCTCCGTGTGTGTGGTTGTGTTTGCCAGACGGCGCCAAACGTCGACAGTCATTGTCATGGCAACATGTTGCAGACACCGCTGCAATTGTTGTTGCTGCTGCTGTTTGCATTGCTGCTGCTGCTGCTGCAAGCGGGCAGACAAACATTGAATTCTCCACTTCATTTATCCCCCACTCTCCACCCACCCCCATTTTCCGCCTTTGCCCCATTTGCCCCCTTTGCTTATCATCCATTTATTTCAATTTCTGCACTTTTGCGTGGTGCAAATTGCACAAAATTTGCTCAAGTGCCTCCAAAGTGCACAATGAAAATGAATAATTATGTTTGGCTGCGTCGGTTTGTGCATGACTTTTTCTCTTTCGCTTCTTATCCCCTTGTCGACTGGTGGTATGCTTAATTAAATGCCTTCGAGGCAGTGACAAAAACATATTTCTAATAAGCAAGCAGACAGTTGTGGTTAACAAAATATTGCCTCGAGATTGTGTATTAAAATATGTATGTAGTCAAAGAAATCGGATTCAATTAAATGTTGTTGTATGTTGCTTTCATTGAATAAAATTGAAAATATTGATGTAATCGATAATATCAAAAACAATTTTCAAATTTAAATTATTTTTATTTGTGGGGGAAAGTTTAAACAATTTATTTCTATTATTTTGAGAACATTTATGCTCTGCTATCTGTGATCCCAAAACGTAGTTCATTGACTCAACCGGCCTATGTCCTTCTTGGGTAGCCAGTTTTGAATGGCATTTTGTGGGGAAAATTTAATTTCAATTTTCCTCATCAACTTATTGCGGTTGTGTCTGTGTGTAGGTGATTTTGGCATTTCCCGTCGTTAAGTTTGCCGCCTGGCTGAGACAGGCACAGGATAATGTCGGCGCCGTCCTTGTCCCTCTGCAAAAAGTGGAGACACAAGGACAAATGGACGGATGGAGACGAAGACATGTACTGACAGACATTGAGAATGATTGAAAGAGAGGGGCCACAGAAGACAGAAGACAACAGTAGAGAGGAGTCTGAAGACCCAGCGACCGACATTGAAATGTTGTTGAACTTGCCACGGCTTTCTGCCTCCATAAACCGAGATGCCAAATGTCAACCCAGGTGGAGTACAGTGAAAAAGGTGAGGCTGAGCAGCTCAACGAAGACATCAAGGCTCGCGGTCTGTCCTGTCCTTCATCTCATATTGAATATTTACTTTATCACATCGAGTAGGTATTTGTGAATGCTAAGAATACAGTGGAAATGGGTATTGACATATATTCAAAATGTTTAAAATAATTCACTTTTTTTAAGAGAAACTTAAAAATTAATAACTTTGCTTAACTTATATATAATCTAACAAAAGGCATTTAAACTTTCTTTATTGTAATTTAAAAAAAAATGCATAAAGCAAAGGCTTTTAAAAATAAGATCGACATAAACGATTTAGGAAATTAGCCTTAAGGAAGTACGCGGTACTTAAATCGAATAAATGTTCGTTTTGTTTTAATTTGTATATATATATTTTTGCACGATTTTAAACTTGACTCATTCCACAGTGGACTCTCGTTGGTCGCGCTAATTACAACCGCAAATGCTAAAAAGGCGCGCATTAAACAAATTTAAAATGCATTGACTTGTGATGTTAACGAGCACGCACACAAACGCACATTTATTTAACCTAAAAAATCGCACAAACACTTCAAAGTCTGCTGCCCACACATTCAAAAAATAAAAGCAAAAAAAAAAACAAAAAAAAGAAAAAAACGCACACATGTCAGCGTCATTTGCATTCGACAATTAAGCATTTGTTTACAATCCACAGCAGTAACAATAAAAACAATAACACAAGAGTGAGAAAACCAGCAGCAACAACAAAAAGTTTTTTTTTATTTTTTAATGTTCATTCTCCGCTTGAGTTAATCTCACACCCACCAAACTTCGACGTTGTCTCGTCTCAATTTTTATGATTTCATTTAGATTTATCGCACACACTCACGAAAAGTTGTGCAAATAACAACAAAAGCCGGGCTTTGTTTATAACAATTGCACGGAGAAAAATGAAATTTTGTTTGGTGTTGTATTACGAACTTACAGTACTCTTCGTTTCTTTCTTAGGCATTATTTGTTCCAGTGTGTTTGTTAGTTGGCTGGAGGAGGTGTTGGAATTTTCAGAGTCCGATTCGAGGCCTTAATGAATATAAAAATCGAAAAATGTTAAGGTGTTTAAATGGCTATAAGTACGGCAAGGTCAGTTAAATGACATTTAAGCCTTCCACCTAAATTTACTTGTTTTTAAAAGCAAGCTTAATAAAGTGTAGTTCATATTCATACATTGCAAATCAAATTTAAAAGAATTAACTGTGGCAAAAAAATATATATCATTAAGTTATTATCAATATTATTCCATGCAGCTGAGTGGAGATTTATGTTCACATTTAATTATTCATTGAGGGCTTTTTTTATGGCAAGAGCTCGGTTAAGTATTTTATATATTTATCACTCTTTCTGCTTGCAAATTTCCGCATTTCTTCGGCATTGTTTTCCCCGCTGGAAAGTTAATTGAAATTTTTAAGGCTCGGCCTGGAATTATTTTCGTCGTTGATGTGTTGCAGTTGCAGTTGAAATTGCAGCTGCCGTTGAGCCACTGAACCGCAACGGGTTGCAATTTTGTTTGGTGTTTTTTCGCTTCTTTTCCTCGGTGTTTTTTAACGCTTCATTTGCTTTGAAGAGATGGTGAGGAGAAATTGGCCAAAATAGAGGGGGAAACAAAAGTGAGGATGAGGTGCAGCAGTCAGCAGTGTATAGTCTGGAAATGTAATTTATATGTACGTTATTTTACTTTATTTCACTTTATTCCACATTTCATTTGTTTGAGTGAATTTCGGGGATTGTTTGCCTTCAAGTCCGGGCAATTGAGCTCTGGGGACTGTATGACAGCTGGCTTGACTGACATAATGTCCGTTGCCCGATGCTAATGACGATCATCACCACTGCAATCATCATTATCATCGTGTCGAGCGTTTTCAAGTGTCAGAGATGTCGAGACGAGCAACTGCAACTGGAGAGCTTATTGAAAATTATTGTAATTCACCCGAATGGCAGGCCCCAGATTCATGCATATTATATAGCGAGTATATCCCCTCTACCATTCCCCCGAAAAAACATTTTAATTGAATCGATTTCAGCGCTAGCGATGACATAATTCCTTTGGCCACCCTCAAATCGAGTCACCTACATCACCCTCTTTTTAGCTCTATAAATCTCTTTAGTTTTGGCTCTAGTTTTAATGCCCCCATGTTCGATGTTTTCCACTTGACTTTGATTTATGTTACATTTTTCTCTTAATTGTTAGCTGGTTTTTCACGCTAGCGAATGTGTGGGGGAATGTCAGCATATGTGAGCGAAATTCAATTAAAATTTTCCTCGACTTGATCACAATTTCGTAGATACGCGCTACGCTTGAGGGCTGCAGTCTTTAGTTTTATTTGCGTTAATGAAAATAAATTGCTTAATTTGTTTAGTAGTAATGTTTTGCGGCTGTCGCGAGGGGCATGCAAAAATAAATTTTAATGTTTTTCGGCTGCGCCGTGACAGCCAACAAAAGCAACAAGGCCAGTTGGTGCATAAACAAAAAGTAAATGGAAAATGTTAATTATGGTTTTGTAAAGGTACTTAAATTGCATTGGCATTCAGGGTTTTGGTTTTTAAATTAAGTTTACTTGTAAGTTTGGTCATAGGTCCTTGGAAAATCCCTCCTTAGTATGAAAACTTTGTACCAAAGATCGTTGACTGGCTTTAGCTTATGGCCAAATAATCGAACGATATTTCTGAGCTGCTCTGAGCCGGGCAAATGCTTTTTATGGCCAATTCCCATGCAGCACGACAGGGACAACGTCATTATCCTCGTTCGCCTCATCTGCTTTTATCCAATGTGCGTTGAAATTACCAATTTCTGGCCATAAAATCAAAGAGAAAACAAGTTGGCTATTGTCCCCCATCTCCAAAATGTTTGCTTTTTATCCTTCCAACTTGCAACATTGGCTGCACACTGTGGTGTTCCAGTCATAACGGTTCTTAAGCTGACTTTATGTTGGCCATTATCGAATGGATCTGGCTAAGGATGCATCCGTGGTGTTTTTGGTTTCAATATTCCTATTTTTGGTGGTTTTTTATACTTTGAAACGGTTTTTATAGTTCAAAGAAAAGATTTGTATGCAAATGTTATTATTATATATTTTCTACTGTTTTTAATGCTTACAATTTCAATTTTAATCTTATGTTGATATATTTATTTATGTTTTGTATTTTTTTAAATTTATTTTCTAAACAAAACAAAAAGCTTTTAATATTTCTTAACACCTTTAACGTTATTTTAATGATTGTTTCCTGGGCAAACTTCATTTTTTTTTTTTTTTATTGTGGAAGGTTTGCTTTTGACTCATTCAAGTTTTGGTTACATTTTTATGCTTCTTTTGGCGGTTTTCGGTATTCATCTGTCTACAAAGTTGCCAATTAGGCGAAAACTTTTTAATAACAGCAGCTGCATTGGCAGTAGCCCGAACTCAACTCCATTTCCCTGGCCACTGCCATTTTAGCTTCCCTTTTCCTTTTGATATCTTTTTGCTTTCGTCCAGCCACTGACCTCGTTCAATTGAGTAATTGTTGTTGCTGCTGTTTTATTTTATATATCTCTTTTTCTCTTTTTTTTTTATTTGCTACTTCGCTTCGCTGAGCAGTTCCAACACCTGTCGGTCTCCAAAAAGAAAAATACCCGCTGAAAATGCGCTTTGAACCTGAAAAATGGAAGAAGCGGCAGCGGAAAGCCAGAGCAACCAATCAATTTTATGACAAAGCTTCGTCCTTCTCCTTTGACTTTGTTCCGAAATTCCAAATTTAAATATCAAATATTTAAAGTTATGGGCGGCGGAGGGGGATCAAAAAATGGAATATCAACTTTTATTGCTCAGGACCCCGGCTATTTATTGTCTGCAGGTTCAGGCACCTTACACCGTATTTACTTTTTATTTTCCTCTGATATTAAATTGTGTCTACAGCGAAATGCCATAAAAATCCCACTTAAAGCTGCCCCGGCCCCCCACTCTAAAAACTCAGATTTTCCCACGCATATAGAAGGCAGTTTTCCCCTCTTCGAATTCGACCTTCGCCTTGAATAATATATAAATGCGTCAGTCTGCTTTTTGGGGGGTCAAAAAGTCTGCGTGCCGTACACATTTGCCAAATAACTCCCACAGGAGGCGGAAGGGGGCGTGACAAAGGCGTGGAGGGAGGAGGGTGTGGGCGTTGAGATAGGTGCAAGGACAAGGTCAAAGCACCCGGCAAAGCTTGGATCCTAAAGAGCTGAGGCAGGGGTTTTTGGGGTATAGGCCTGCGCACGCCCTCGAGTGTGTAGCCACGGTTTATTAACATTCACAAGTATTCTCTTACATGGACAGAAAAATAAAATGTAACGTAAATACTAAAAATTAAAAAAATATATAAAAATATACGAACATTTTATTATTACAGATCTTTATTCGAATAAAATAATACATTTTTCCAATTATTTTAATTTTATGTATACCTTAACATAATTTTGAAAGTATAAGTTCCTCTTTATAACGAAATTTCCTAGTTCCTAGTTCTTGTTTCTTTCACTGCTGCTTCTTTTTTCCCTCGAAAAAGCCTGAGGTTAAGCTTGAAAAGAAAAGGCGCTGAGGACAGGGGCCTTGAATGGGGGTTGGGGCCTCCTTTTTGCGCCTACGCAAGGGCAAGTGCAAGGACAACCATTCGGGGAGGAAAAACGGGGCTCTGAGTGAGAGGCGATGGTACTTCACGGCCAGGGCCATTGTCACGGCCATGGCCATGGGAGAAAAACCCGAAGCCGGCCGGCTTTTCTCTCGTCGGAAAAGCTCCCGAATAGTAGGAGCCTTTATGCCTATGGCGCCTGCGTGGGAACCTCTCTCTTTTTTTTCCCCATCCTTGAACCATGGGTTTAATGTCCTTTGCAGCCGTGTAGAGACAACCGCTGCGTATTTCAGCGAGGAGGTTCCCTGGGCTTTCCCGAGCTTGGAAAATTGAGAAACTTTCTTCTCGGCAGTTTGGTGGGGGAGCCTCCGAAAATCCCCCGTGACTAATGTGGCGACTAATGGCGTGCCGCCTTGTGGGGCGCGCTTCGTCCTTTCGGGCCTATCCTTGTCTATTTTTGAAATACTTGGCTTTTTATGGCATACTTTATGGCGTTGGAATTGCTGCGCTTAACATCACCGACTGATGGAGAACGCGGGGCGCCTGAATTCCCAATGAGTTTCGAGTTTCGACTGGGTTTGACCCATGAATAACATTTTTTGTAGGGGCGGGAAAGGGTCGAAAATTTCGTCTAGGAATCTCAGAAATCTTTCACTTTTAGGAATGTTTAATAAAGATATTTTAATTGTGTGAAAGAGTTGCAAAATCAAGCTTTTTGGGTATTTTAAAATTGCGAAATCAATTTTTGGTTTGCCCCAGCTTGCAATATTTATGCATTTTGATTAGTAAATTAACTCTTAATAGATTCTTGAATCTATTAATATGTATAGCCTTATTTAATATGGCTTTATAAAAATAATACATGTTCTTGGGTTTTATATGGCTTTCTAATGGCCTCATGCATTATACATATTTTTCAAATTTATAATAATTTAAAGTGTTGCCATGTTTGTATAAATATATGCATATTGTTATAATGACAAACACTTATAAAAAATTATATCAATATGTTTTAATTTAGTAAAATGTGTTTATGAGAGTTCACTGCTTTGAAGTGTTGCTTTTCTGTGTTACTCACTTGAATTCCTAGTTTGGTAACAGTAGTTTTAACTGCAAATCATCGTTTTTCCCCGTTTTCCCTTCAACAAGCCTTACCATATGGCTTGCAAAAAAAAAAAATGAAAAAATAAAACTACACACGCGACAATCTATCTGCCTCCCTTTTTTCCCCCCATTTCTTTGCAGAGTTTGCTCTTTGTCTGCGCTTGTAATGATTAATGTCAAGTTTTTGCTTCTTTTTTTTTTCCACTTGGCCTGTCTTTCAATTCTGTGTTTTTCTGTTTGAGTTTTCGTTTTTCAATGTTTGCGTTTTATTTGCACTCGCTGTCTGCAGTTTAATTTCGCTTAATGAAAAATTGCAAGTAAAACAGAGTGGGTGACTCATACGGGGGAGTCATTTAATTGCCTGACATTGGGAAAGAAAGTGAGAGTTATTTGAAGATGGAGTAATGCATATAAATATGTTATATACCCCCGCCGAAAAAGTTTTTGTGACAAGTTTCGCTGGTGTTTTTGTCTGCCGCTTACATTTGGCGATGATTAATGGTTCATGTTCACGTCAGTCGGGGATTGCCATTGCGGTTTTTAAAAAACGCTTTGGGAAAAAAGCGTAAATGATTTTTCACATTAAAAAAAAAAAAAAACAATGAGTTTTCCCCCTTCTCCAAAATTTTTAAAATTAATGAGCGCCTGGGAGCAGTTCACATTTCCAGTCTGAATCATTTATTTCGCGGTCACAAAAGTTATTAAAAAAACATTTCGACATGTGAAAAAAAGAACGTTTTCTTTATTATTTAAATATTCCATTTTCGGGGTAGTTTTTATAATTTTGATTTAATGATTTTGTCAAACATTTTTGTCATTAATATAAATTGAGGTGAGGATTTGATGACTTTTTGATACCGAACACTGGGAAAAAGGTGGTTGGCAAGAACAATTAATCATTTTGGCCACTGACCGACCATGTCAAAGCCATGTTGGACCTCTTCCTGGGCCCACTTTTATGCGATTTTAATGACTTTTTCCTCCGGCACGGGTTTTCCACGAGTTTTCCGCCGCTTCCACTTGAGCGACGTCTTCCACTTTGATGCATCTGCAGCTTGTGCCTCTCACCTGAAAGTGCATCCATCATGAATGACTGAATGAATGAATGTTGAATGAGCTGGGGAGGAATCTTAAATGATGAGCGAACAGGCGTTGGACTGTGAACCTGGAGATTTCTTCTGTTTCTGTTTCAATCTCTTTCTTCTTTTTGATGAAGATGCAGTTTATGGCATTGCTTTTATACCCTGTATAAGTTTTTTTATGAGGTGAAATAATATTTATAGCATACTAAAAGATATTTTGATATTTAAGTGGTTTTATAGACACCATATAATATTTCAAGTTTTATTTGAAGAAATATATAATTCGATTTTTTTTTAAATATTTTGAAAGAAAGTACATCACAATCGAATTCAGTTATAGCCCCTCATATTAATATTGTTCATTTGCTGCTTTGCCTGCTCCTTTTGTGTTTGAATATTTCGTATTTCGTGTGTTTGGTTCGTTGAGTATTTTTGGATGGCAATGTGTTTGCCTTTGAGCTTTTATCCTGGCATCTGGCAAACAGTTCACTCTTCTGTGTCCTCCGATCCCCTATATCTTCTGTATCTCCTTCTTCACTTCAAGTCGACAGTCACTTAAATTGCCATTTCAGCAGCTCATTTCTTCGCTTCGGGTTCGTTGTCTCCTGTTCCTCAGTTCACACGTGCAAATCAACAAACGGAATGAATTTTTGGAGAAGGAGCAGCTGGAGCTCCTTCGGTAGTTCAACTGCCATTCATCATACGCACTGTTGCTCGAGCAACCATATAAAAATGTTTTCTTTTTTCGGGGTACCTATTGAAGAGTTTGGTTCCCTTCACAGATAAGAAACGTGACAAGGAGGGAAAAAGTGAACAACAGGCTGTAGCTTTAAGGGCAAAAACAGGGGGAAGACCAGGTCTGACCACATGCTGTTCTCCATGTTTTTGCCCCTACCTTTTAGTTGTTATCTGCCACAATTTAGTGGCACTTCCTTGCAACATCGTCGCCGGTCACAGAAGTTGTAACAAAAACAGTTCACTGGGAAAAATATATTTCTTTTTTCTAACAGTTATTTCGAAATAATAATTTAAGCTCTCTATGAAATTGTTATATTACTTTAAATATGATTTTTTGTTACTAGCTAATTAACATTATTTCTATACAAACAAATCGAAATATTTAAAAACTTATTTTTTAATTTTATTTTCATTAGGAAAACAAAACCAAAAATAATTTTTCGTGTGTAAAACTACAACAAGCTCATCAAGAACAGGCAGCTACAACAAACCGAGTTCATTGCTCGTTAAGTTATTGTCACCTTTATAGCCGCTCGACCCGACTCAAGTGTCTGGGCCATAGACTCGCCAAGTGCTTACCTTTCCGTGCCCCATCTCCATATTTTTTTTTGTTAGTTTTGTGTGCATAAGAAATTTGTAGTGCCACCCACAGAAAAAGCCACCCACAAGTCTGACCTTTTGCTGATAAAAGAGTGTCAGTAAAATTCGATTTTGAAGTAAGTTCTTGAAGTCCACTTCCGCTGGCGGAGAAGCATTTATGTGGCACCTGCTGCTGGAAAGCTCTCTACTAAATTCAACTAATCCCCAATGTAAACGAAACTAATTCGATTTGCCAAACTCCGCAGACCAACTTTGTTTCCCTAATTACATTCTGTTTACTTTGGCAATTAAATTTGGGGATTTACCTCTTTTTCCCCCATTATATGGCTGGCCACATATGTATGCATTTATTTTAAGCCACTCTTCATTGGACGAATCCAATTTTTATTTAATATGCCGGAGATCAACTTGCAAATCAATTTCAATTTCGGTTCTATAAGACCGGGAATGTGTCGTTGACATACGCGAGTGGTTCCCCCTCCGATTTATTTTCCTGTCTGCTGGCTTTTTAGTTCGCGGGGCACGTAGAAACGACTCCACTTGACTTGGCCCTGGAATAGTTCAATAATAAATGCGCTGGCTCCTCTATCAAGGATTATTGTTTCAAGCACTGCTTTCGAGTGGGGGATCACAAAGAGTGGGCGGGGGGTAAATGTATATAAATTGCACCTGTGCCTGACGTGCGTTTTTCGCTTAAATTAATTAAAGCTCTCTTCGGTTCCCTTTAAGCTCGCGGAAATGACGGGGCAAAAGAAGGGAACTTCTCAGCGGGCGGGGGTTCAACTTCCTTTGGCGTGTTTCCGATTGCTTGTTAGACACACTCCACAGTGCCAGACATGCATTTTTCTACTTAGTTTGCTTCCCCGACCAGCGGATCTCTTACACAGGAAAAAACTATAATGCATTGTATATCAAAAACTTTTACTTTCTGGTGATACTCACAGAAATTTCTGCAGATCTTAAATCGCTAAATATTGATTATATGCAGAAATAATCTTATTTGATTTCCAAAACATAATATATATTTATTTGCTTGATAGTTATTTTATATTTTTGGCTGTGTAGTTTTCTTTTCCACTGAGCTGTGTTCACATGTCTATAGCTATTTTTATGGCAAACTTTTTATTTGCACCTCATAAAATGCGGCAAATGCGCCGTGCTGTATGCAACACAATGCCAAATAAGTTTGCAGCCATATCCTTTGAGCATGTGTGGGTTTTTATTCATATGTGGGCGTGTGTTTGTGTAGCTGTGTGTCTGCCACAAATGTGATATTTATGACGCTCGCCCAGACAAAGAATCCTTGCCAGCTGCAGGTGCTCCTCCAGGGAAAGGAAACTGGGTTCTGAACGGACCAGAATGGATGGGCAAGACAAAAACATTTATAGCACAAAAAAATAAGTTTATGTTAGTTCTGGCTCATGTCTGGGAAAGTCGTGGCACAGCCTGGAAAAACTTTCACTGAGCTCTCTGGGTTCTTATTCATTTATTTCTCGCCTGACCTTTTGTGGCCTGTGCGTCTGGACGCAAGTGTAATTTAATTTTAATTTTTCTCTCGCCAAACAAAACAAGCAAATCCCATTTAATTGATATTAATTTCATATGTTTTCCTTCTCTTTGCAGGTGAGTTTACGTTTTACTTTTTACCTGATGATAGTGGTAATCTCGGGTGAGTTGGTCTGAAAATTTTACACTGATTAGGTCTGCAAATATTTGTAGTTGAGAAGTTATTTGTTACGTGGCAGACCTGTTAACATAAGGAAAAACTAGTGGGAACCGGAGAATCTTTGCTTTCAGGACCATCAAAAGCCCTATTTCTCTATTTTTTTCTGTATAAATAATTTCTATAATTCTAAGTTTTAACGAGCACATTAATATTTTGAAAATCTGATAAATTTTATAATTTAAAGCACGCAAGTTATAGCCTGCAAAGTGCATCAGTTAAATTTGAATGTTTTTTTCTTCATTGCTTTTGATATAAAATTAGTAACTGTTTCCACGAGTTAAGCTTGGATAAACACACCTTTTGAAAGGTCTGCACACGTCGCGGGCATTCGAAACTTTTATAGACCAAATTGTGTCACTCTCCTTAACCCCCAAGTACCCCCATTCGACTTTTTTCGATGCGAAATGCAATTTCCTGAGCGCGTAATTTTGGCTTTTTATTTACAACGCATAAATGCGCTTAATAAACACGCTGCACTTGGCGAATGTGGCACGTTGCACACTGTGTTTTGCTGCACTAAAAGAGTTGTAAAACACGGCGAAATGGCCAAGGCGAAGTTCCGCTGCATTAAGTTGGCCAACTTGCCCGGAGGGAATTGCAAAAACTTTATTAGTTGCCAGCCAGCAGTTTCTTCTAGTTGTACCTCTACTCATCGCTCATACGACTTGTTGTCTGACCTGCGGGTTTTCATTCCCTTACAGTGGGTAGATTGGTTATAACGTGGTGGAGAAATTTAGTTAATGGTAAAATAGTTTCTTAAATGTTATTCAGACTTAAAATTTTGTCCAAATAAGTTGTATTGTCCATTTATTTTAAGTTTTTATATTAAGCTTTTATAAAGCATTTAGGTAAATAAATCAAAAATATTTTTTATATTGCACCCCTAAAAAAACTCTTCGATGGTTATTTATATTAACCTTTTTCAATAAACCCAATGAATAATTTGTATTGTGTAAGTGACAAAAAACGTGTTGATTTTCTCTATTCCCATTTACATATCAGTAATATGATAAATGATAAATAAAATTTATACAAAATTATTTTTTCCATCTTACACCCAGTTCCATTAGTTTCCATAGGTAGGGTAATACCCCTATGTAACCTCCTTCCCTTTTCCGATTTAACTTTTTATGCAGCTTCTGTTTTTGCTGCTGGTTTATGTTTGGCGGAGCAAATTTTATTAGCTGCGATGGCCAACAATGGCTGAATTTGTATGCTTTTATTTCTGCTGTTTGTTTGCGCAGTTCGCTGGAGCTGAAAAGGTGAACAAACCACTGGTTTTGACTCCCTTACCTGTCCGCCTTTCTTTTGTTCCTCACTTTTCTAATCCCGCTGCTTAGTGTCGTTCCCTATTTGCGTCTCAATTCGATTGTTTTCGTCCTTGGGCTTATCTGCGGTGTCGAGTCCTTTATGGGGCTGTCACTTTGATGCCTGCGGCAGAACTACGCACTTTTCAAACACCTCCTTCTTTTCTGTCAATCTACCAAATTGCGCATTCAACGAACTCATCTCAGCCCTTTTCTAATCTGACGACGCAATTCCCAACTGCGCAGGTTCTGCCTGCTTAAGGGGGTTTTTCCTATATCTACACCCATTCCAATCATTCAAGAAGTCAGGATCTGGTTGGATAAAAAAGAAACCGAAGAAAAAAGGAAGCAGATCATCAATTCGAGTAGAACAAAAGGTCTTTATCAAAGCCAGTTACATAAGTCTTTTCCAGCTGCCCGAACCTTTTGTGGTAATTGTATTGCAAAATTGGCATTAAAGCGAGAGAAAATTAAAAACAGGGGGGACAAAAACATGAACGATTAACATCAAACCGGTTAAACAAAAATGTAGACACTTTGAAATTAATTTCATAATTTAATGGAAACTACTTTAAAAATGTTCAAATTACTATTTAATTACTGTATTACTTTAAATCAGCGATAACAAAATCTAGAATAAAGCTTATACTTTTCTAAATTACTTCCTCTCACTGCGTTAAAAATTTTGTAGGACTAAATAAATAAAGTGGTTAAGGGTTGCAACCCTTTTGTGGTTGCGAATGCAGTTGCATTCGTTTTCTGCGATGATCCTGTCTGCGTCTGCTTTAATTTGTTACGTTTGAATTGCTGGCAACTCGTTTTTAATTGCCGCACGAGTGCCTGCGTGCAAGTGTTGCAAGTAGTTTCCCTAATTGCTGCATATTCCAGACGTCTGCCTCACATTTTCCATATACATTTAGAATGCAAATATCGATATAGCAGCTTGTGCATTTTTTTTTTCGAGACTGCCAATTATGGGACTAAGCTGCATTTTGCAGGCCAGACAGACGTCGTTCTGGGATTAGCTGTCTACTATAACAAACCTCATCCTTCTCAGCTTGTTATTATATTTTTCTTCCTCAACTTGTTATTTGGTTTTCTTTTACTTTTATTTATTTTCCTTAACTGCAATCCATGCGCACTTGCAGGAAACTTCCTTGAAATTATGAATTTAAATTGCGGCTAATAAATCGCCGCAAATAATCATATTTTTGCCCATTTTTCTTTTACTTCTGCGGTCTTTTCAGACTACAGGCCAGCAGGAAAAGGAGCTAAAAGCCAGGACATCCTTCTGCAAGATTGCAAGTAGTTGATAAAGTGCATTTTGTGCTGGTGAAGCTCTGATGCAAATGACACAAACGACAACATTTCAACTTGGTCTGCTTCCTTGGGGACTCCTTACCCTTTTTTTTTCTTTTTATTTTTCCCCTTTCTGCAGTCAAAATAAGTAAAAATGGCCAACCACTTTTTGGGACCTTGCCCCACTCCCTTCATTTTGCTTTATGCAAATGCAAAATGGATTTAAATTGGCCAGACAAAGTCTGCGCAGCGCCCGAAAGCCAAACAAGCAGACTTGCTTTAACAATTTTGGCCATTGAAAATGTAGTTTTCAACTGCGAAGCGCTAAAAATGCAATTAAAAGTGAATTATTTCGCCAAACCAGGGAGTCGCTTTAAACTCTTACCACCACTCCTGCTGCTCACTTATGGTTTAAATAATGCACAAATTACGCTGGCTGGCTTAAAGAGATTTTTTTCCCCAATTATGCAGTTTTATTTTTTTGTTGTCCAGCTACCCAACAAAAAAAGGATACAATTTCAATTAATTTTAAGCTCTTTTCGCATTGTGTTTACCTTTTTCGGATATGAAAATTTGATTTATCAATGGTTTGAAGAAGGGGTTAAAGAGAAAGGGTTTCATTCAGGGCTCATAATTTGGGCTTAGACAACATTAGACGGGGATTAAAGGCAGGAGAGCGTGAGTTATTTCCACTAGATAGCCAACTGGAAGAAGAGACAAAAGCTGAAGATACTTAAAAAAATTATTTTATATCTCCTCCTTCCCCATTATTTTTTTTTATTGGGGGAAGTTATTATTACATCCATAAATTCGAATTATTTATTTTTAATGTCCTTAACGATGCCTAATCCCTTTGAATGGTTATAAAAAAGCACTTTGGTGGAAGTGGAAGATAATTTTCTTTTTCATTTCCTTATGCTGAGTTTTCTCCATCTCAAAGTTTCAGCGATAAACTGTGTTCGAATATATATGGTATTACCTTTAATTATCTCCTTTTGCCGATTTCTCCACCTCATTGACAATGCACGCCCCCAAATCCGAGTTTACCGATCTCAACTGATCCCATTGCCATTTATACTCGCACCAACTGATAACCAAAGCGAGTCTGCCGGGTATCGTAATTCAGACTCAAATTATATGGCCGTCGTCGTTACCTGCCCCGAATTCGTTTGGATTGTCGTCTTAAATTTCCACCGATTCGGGGAGCCTTCCCTCAATGAAAAGAGCAAAGACAAAAGCCAAATCCTGATTGTAGAACTAAAGCTGTAGCTGGAACTGAATCTGAATGCGATTCCGAGTGCCAGCCCAAGGGAAAAACACTACAAAAAATCTGGTCTCTTAAATATGAGCAATTTATTGTTGTGTTTTGCATTAATCTTAATTATATGCTATTAAATAGTTTTAAATTAAAGTGTCATTTCTGACTTGATTTGATTTTTGAGCTTATAACCATAGTCCAAATGCTAAAAATTTAACTACCTCAAGAGAGTATCATTCAATAAGTATCTATTTTAAACATGAAACAATCATTTTAAAAAAATCGCTTCAGGTTTTAAAATCGAAATCATTTGAATTATTTGTTTCTTATGATTAATATGAATTTTCCCAGTGCACACAATTCGCCTTCAAAGATAAAATATCTGAACGAGCCGAAGAGGCGGCCACTTCTGCCCCTGTGTGTCCTACCTGGGGAACTGGAATTCGTGCCGCAGTTATTTTTCTGTTTTTTTTTTCGGATCCCAGTTCGCATTTCCCATTGTTCATTGATCTGTCTGCCACCCCTTCCAATTTTTGTGAAAAGGGTCGAATTGGGATGCGTTGACAACGGGCATTCGGCGGCAACCGCAACGAAGCTGATCAGATTACATAATGTGACATAATTAATTTCGAAATTTATAAGAAATCCGTACCAAACGATAGAATCAACATAGATGGGCCCTTCTTGGGCGTTTAGTTAGTTAGTTTGATGGGCTTTTTTAGGGCTCTTAATCGCATTTAGGTCATCGAACACACACGTGTGGACACGTCGTGGGTTCTTTTCCAGCTAATTTTCTGCTATCTTCAGCGAGACGATCGCGCTCTTGTATCTGCCAGATACTTTTTTTACAAGCGCTGTAACTCATTTCAACGTATTTATTCTTTCGTCGTCGTGTTGTATCTGCCAGAATATAAATCAAGCAATTGCCCTGGTCACAAGAGAGGCAACACATATGTCTTGCCCCCCACGAAAGTTAAGGCACCTTAAGGTCGCACAGCTTTGTCTGCTATCTGTTATAATTTTATTTTATTTATCGCTGAAATTGAATCGTCTGCAGCCACGGAGACAATGAGACATTAACCCAATAAGCTGGGTGCAAGATGGAAAAAGCGAATATTTCTTAATGTACAAGGCATGATTCAGTGCCCTGAGTAACTTTAAAATTTAAAGTTCCGAATTACAGAAATTATTAATGCTTGAATAGCGTAATTTAATCAATCAAATCAATGTTAAACATGAGTATTCAAAAAAGGTATTCAATAAAAGTGTTCATTCACAAAAACGTAAATAGGAAACAATGTTATTCCATTTTCCTTAGTTATGTAAGCCACTGTTCAACGTTATATTTTCTTGTTTAGTTTGTTGGCATGACAACATCACATTAGGGAAGTGCATTAAATTCCGTCCAATTCTATCTGAAAAAAATACAAATTTTCAATTGAGATGCAAATGATCAGAGAGCGCCATGTTATTTGCAGTTGTATTTTTGTTGTGTTTATTGTTTTAACAATTCAATTTGCATAAAAATTCAGACAAAAATAGAGGAGATTGAGCCAAATTGCGTCATGGCATTGTTTAATTTATTATATACACCGTGGAAATCACTCTCCCTCTCTCGATGAGCTGGACGACCCAATTTGCAGCAAACTGCAAATTCCTTGGGGGGATTTCGCAGCTATTTCTACTTGTTGATGGCACTACTTCTCCGACTCCCCCGACTTATTGCTGTTCGGACCGATAAGGTTCAATCAGCTACAACTTGAGCTGTTCAAGGATGCGAGTGGCATAAAATCCCCAACAATATTTACCATAAGTAATAAAAATGCGAGTAAATTGCTTTTTTAAGCTCAAGTAAATCAGAGACTGTGGCCGGACTCCCAGAGTCTGGTCTTGGTTCGTCTGGCAGAAAGTTTAGAGACTACAGGAACACCCTACAGCTTAAGTTATTTTTACAACAGTTGTGAAAATTTTACAATTTTATTTCATGTAGCTAAAGTATTTGTTGATTAATATGGCGAATATGTTGACTTCCTTACTATACGAAAATCATGATATTTTGGTAACTTACTTTAGATTAATATTCTTGTATTCAAAATAATAATCTATAATAATAATTACCATACATATCCCAAAACTGTTATAGTAATACCCAATATACCCCCCAAAATACCAAGTATTCTCTCTCAAAAAAAAGAAAAAAACAGTAAATGGAACGAAGCAGGCGGCAACAATGTTTGAGTTCGATAAGGGGGGCAGTCCGCAAACCCTGAAGGTTGTTCGGACTCAAATATATTTGTTTGCTGCTTATTATTTTATGAAATGTACAGTGGGGCACATATCACTAGGCGCACATATGTTTAAGCAGTGCGCAGTACTTTGTGTAATTTGAAATAGTGCCCATAAATAATCGCGGACGGATGCCATTTGCGATTGTTCATGTGCGGCGCGGATCTATGGATACTATAGTCATATAGCTATGTTATGCTGTGCCAGGACGTGACTTATGCGCTTTTTGCATGTATTTGTGTGTGGGGGGATTGAAAACAAAACCATAAACCTTGTCTGGGGCACATAAAAACCTCAAGTTTCTCGCCTGCCAGTGGCGTGGGTGTTTTTCTAAGAGGGAAAAAAGCTGAAAGCGAAACATTCCACTTCGTTTCGGTCTTATGCAGTTTTCACATACATAAGTATGCATCATTTTTTGGGGCTAGCTTGCTAATGTTGTTTTGTTGCCATTAAAAATCATACAATAATTGTGACTGCCGGGTTTAAATTTGCTTTCCACCTCGGGTAATGCTTTGTTTTTGTACATCTTCCTAATATTATTTAATTGTGCTGTAAAATTTCTTAGCATAATTGCTTGGAACTATAAAGTGTGTTACATTTGTGGCATCGTTAAACAATTGAGTGGCTGAAAATGTAGTAGTTTTTGTGTTGCGTTTTTGCATTTCCCGTTCGCTCACAAAAACAAAACGCCCCGAGTTCATCGCTCCAATTTAATGAATTGGACTGAACACCGGGACGGTGGAGGTTACCTGTGTATATCTTTACACAAATATATATGTACATACGAGAATATATATATATATTCCGATCTGTACGATAGTTTGTGCTATTGACTCTTGGCCGAGTCACCGGATCAGATAGCGAAAAAAACATCATCACCGTCAGCATCCGAAGTGCAGCGTTCACTCAACGGATAACGAAGATCGCTGATCTTTGCTATCTTCGCAGATCTTGGGATAATAATGCGGGTGAGATAAATATGTTTAGTTAAAAGAAAAAAACACTGGAATTGTGCTTTTTTGTATATCATCTTTGTAGAACTGAATAACATATATACTTTTTGTTCATAATTTTTTTCGTTTACATATTTTTCTAAAATTTGCTGACATTCTAAATTATTAGAAGCCCTTAATAATTACAATACTGCGATTCACGACAAGAAAGGCACAACAACGCCCGTGATTCAGCGGCTTAAATTAATTTATTTATTTAATGATATCTTAATTATCTAATGATTGGGTGATGACTTCATTACAAAGCGCCGCTTAATGAAATAGTTAATTAAAAAGGCAATTCATTAATCAACTGACATATTCGTTGTTAACACTTTAAACTTGTTTAAACTGGAATTTATCCACTGAATTTGGAAAACTATTCGAATAACCTGTGGTGTGTTTGTTTTTGAAACCTTTATCGAACTCGAATTTACAATTTTTTCGGTGTGCCAGATCTCTCCATTCAATCAACTCTCTCCCTCTCTTTCTCCACATACGAATAAAACCGATGCCAAACATCCGTTGTGCGAAATAAAAAAAGGAATAAAAAGCAGATGAATAGATAAACAACGAGAAACAATGCAAATTAATGTGAGCACTGGCAGGCAGCATTAAGCATTAAATACATTAAAAGTCAAGCATCTAGCGGCTAATTACGAATTGTACCGGCATGTTGCACATAAAAAACAGCAACAATCGACCGAAAAACATCAAAAGCAGCAGCAACATCAACTGCAACAACAATAATACACACTCACTGCAATTAGTCAAATTCAGCAACAACAAATGCAGATGAATGCTGTCATGTGTTGTTGTTGTTGCAATATTTGATTTTACCAAGTGAGCAGCTCTGCCGACGTCGCTGCCCGTGTTTTGAGCAGAGGAGTGAGTGCAATGCACTCAGCTAGCGTGCGAGAGCGAGATGGGTAGACCGAGCGCCAATAGTGTGCGATGGAGCAAGCGGTAGTTGAAATAGAGATAGTGGGAGAGGTGAGAGAGCAGCGATGGGGCTGTGGGGCTAGCTGGTTTCTAGCCACTAAAGATATTTAGCTACTTGAAACTGATCACAAAATTTCCTTTAAGTAAAACGTGAATCTTAATAATAAATGTGTTGTTCATTAATAGGTTCTAAATTTAAATCGTAAAACGTCATCATTCATTTTTGTATAATTTTTATATTTTTTATTATAGCTGAGTTCACAAAGTTAGTTTTTTTTATATTTTCTTTTTATTCCTAATTATATATTTAAAGCTAAATTGTGTAATATATGACAATATAGCGCATTGCTGTTGTATATGTAAAAAAAAAGCGAAATTGTTACGCGCTCTCTTCTCGCTCTTTCTCTCTGTGATAATGGCAGCGCAAAAAAAAGAAAATACAAACGTTACAACAAAACATTTGACGAGGCGACTGTCCAATAGCAAAAAATGTGCGATAGGTCGGAGTTTTCAGTGTGCCGCGTATTTTCCGCTGCCTGTTGTTGTTTTTTTTCTTTTGCAGCTTTGTGTTTTTTTTTCATGTTTCTGCTGTTGCTAATTGTTTGCGCTGACTGCAATTTGCATGTGTCGCGATTCGCGAAGTTTATTGACCGCTCGGCGTGGGCAGCTCAGCCGCAGCGCCGTCGGCAGCAACGCCGCTGGCAGCACGCCCAACTATTTATAGATAAGAAAATGTGGCAAGCAAAACCCAAAACAACTGAAAAACACACTAAAATAAAAAAAATTGAACTGTGAAAAACAAACTGAAACCAAGTTAGTTGCGCAACTAAAACACTAAACAGTCACTCGAGGAATTTCAATGAAGGGATTCGGGGAAATGCAGAATAGAATTCCGGGGAAACTCTTGCATTTTGCGTAAATTAGTACAGTATTTATAACTAGAATTTAAAGTTATAATATACGGAAAATTAAATGAAATAATATTTATTAATATAAGGTTAGTCTTATCTAACTATTAATAAACATTGTATTTTCAATGCATGGCAACCAATTGATGATGATCTCATCGCTCAATAAAAAGAAGAAGCTGCAACATAAGTTGTTGCTGACCGGATGTTGCACATTGCTGAATTGCAGCTGTTGCTGCTTCTGGATGTCGTTGTTGTTGTTGTTGTTGTTGCAATCATAGCGCAAATGAAGCAAATATTTGCTGTTAACAACTTAATGCGCTTGTCGCCGTTGCACCGCCACCTACCCCGCCCCGTTTTCCTCTGATTATGCGCCTCAATCAACAGCAGCAACAACATTGCTGATGTTGCTGCTGCACTTCATAATTTCTGCTATCTTGAGCTTCACTTTTTATTTCAGTTTTAATGCAATTAACTTGGCACTTGTCTGCCTTTTCGTCTCAGTCAGTCTGTCTGTCTGTCTATATATTTTTCCCCCAGACATCGGTTGACAATATTTCCCTCCTTTTAGCCGTGTCGAGTGGGCTGGCTGCTTTATGGTGAGCTAATGCTGTTTTTATCTCTTTTTCTTGGACAAGATTTATTTTATTGTTATTGGAACTTTCAATAAAAGTTTCCCATTGCCGTGGGTTTATGAAAGATAGAGAGAGATGCGATGTCGCAGAAAAAGACAGCGAATCTGGGAATCTGAGCTCCTTCACCAGCTGAAGCTGTTTGTCTGATTAATTCGCCATTAAACTGTGATTAATGTTGTTTATTCTGCGCCAACTTATTAGCTAAATGTGTTAATTATGAGTGTCGATTGTTGGGATTACGGCATTAGCACATTTTTTGTGTGCGGTAAGGGAGATGTAATAGTTCTGCCACGTAAATAAATACAGTTTGAAAAAAGTTAAGGTAAATAGGGGTTTTTTAATACATTTTTAAAATACATTATTATAATTTAAACTACCTTAAATTTAGTTTGGTTTAATTAAGTTAAGGTTATAGAACTTCCACTAAATTTGCAATGCTTTTGACTTTGTAATGTCATAATTAACTGCCAATTATTATTCATATTTATCGCGTTCGCGATTTTCCCGCCCTCACTCGACACCAATTATCGTCGTCTGAGCGATCGATGATCACCCCCGCATTAAAACACGCACTCTGGTAAATGAATTCATGAATATTTCAGACTCATGCTATAAACTTAGACGCAAATCGTCCTTCACAGTTTGTTGGCAATTTACATTTGCCATTTTTGTCAGCGACGCGTCGTCGTATTTTCATCAGTTTTCACACCAAACATTTAAATGCAAAAATCAATTAAATATGTTTGCTGCGGGTAATGTTGGAGGGGGAGTAGTTGCTCTCGAGGTTTTCATGGTAATGACCGACGAGCGGAGTGTCCATGACAAAAATGCATAAATAACAAAGGCAAGCATCGGCAAACAAACGACAGACAGCCGAAAGGGATGGCAATATAGAGGAACGAACGAGATAGACTTTAGCACAAACAATAATGATGAACGTCAAACGCGAAGAAATCATTCAAAAAACAAATTGTTTTTGACACAACAAGAATCTTTGAGAGATTTAAAAGTTACTTCGATTATTATTTTGATTTTAAAAATTAAATAAGTTGAGGAATGTCTAATATATTTTAAGGCCTAGTAAAATACAACCTGCTTATTTTTTTTATTTTTATTTTTTAAACGATCTAAGTAGAAACGTATTTAAAATGGTACACCCAACTACTCATTAAACATTTTAATTAAAGCATTCCTCAGCACAAAGTAATGCACTTGGCAGGGCATTTATCGGCTATTGGCTATAGCCACATCTATTGGCAGCATTGAGTTCAGTCACGACTTGGGCGACATGTGACACCCACAGTGAATAAAGATCGAAGCAGATCAGAGCGCAGCAAATTGTACTTTTTTATGTGTTCTGCTTTTTTTTGCATTTGTTCTTGAAAATTTGCAAATGTCTGGCGGCAAATTAATTGCCAGGTTCTGCGGCACATACATACCTATATATATTATATGTAGGGGCCAAAAGGGGGCGTGGATGCATAATTACAGGCGCTGACAATGGACAAACGACGAGACGGACAGCAGACGTCAGACAAAGCGGGGCTTGACTGTAATTTGACCTTAATGAGGTTGGCCGTTCAAAATGCATTTTAATTACAAGACACAAATAAGTGGCACCTTGATAGAAGCACCAAGAAATATTAATATAATTAATAAGTTTAACATTTTCGGATGCTTAAATGAACTCCTTTTTTGGAGAAAATTATATAGAGAAACATGTTTTCTTACTGATTTTAAAAGAACATGATTAGAAAACAAATATTCGAGGTTTACAAATTACTTACAAATGGGTTACATTTTGCCTATTATTATTTATATTTTAAATTTCAATGGACTTCTTTAGAAATACTTTTAAACAACAATATTCGTAAACTTAGCTAATGTTTTTCTAAGTGATTTTTAAGGAGGATATGGGCTAAGTTTGTTTTAATTGGCACCTATTACACATAAATTTGCATAAATGACTTGCGTGTATTCACTTGTATTCATTTTAATATTCTTTTCCCCACGTAAAGAACTAGGTCAATGTCGGGAAATACCCTTTACTCCGGCACTCCCCCAAATTGTTCCCCCTCGCTTCTAATTTAGACATTCGCCGACATTTATGAGGCGACCATAAAAATGTTTGCCCGTGTTTGGCCAGTTGATCGCCGATGTGAGCGGTGAATTTATGACGCGCACTGTACGGGTCAGCCTGGCCTATAGCAAGCACAACAATTGGCCACAAAATGTGTGTTTACGACGCTCGGCTACTTCTTTGGGATCCTAGACCTATAAAAGCATGTCGCTCTTGCCTGCTGGCTCTCAGCCATTTGGGTTTCTGGCTATCTTATACTGGCCATCGCTCCATGTAGGCTCTGCGCATTTGTCAAATTGATTGCGAAATAAATTCGAGTGCGGGATTTCTTCATTAGTAGCCGCCGGCTGCAGTTGACATTGTCCAAAGATGATGCATGTGGCAAGTGGCACACAGAGAACAGAACGGATAATCTGCATAATTTAATGCTGAATTATAGACTTTGTGAATTCTGGGGGGCGGAGGACACTTGACAATTAATGGGTAAATAAATTTTGTGCCTGTTCTGCCGATGATTCCTTAAAAGGAGATACGCTTTTGTGGGTTAAACCTTGAATGCTGGCCATGGCTACCATCTTATAGATGTAACTTGACAGAACTTGTTGGCTTTAGTATTTTGCTTAATGTATCTCTTACACAATTTTTTAATGGGAGTCAAACATTTTTTTGTGACTATTTATGGTATCTTTGTTTTTTTCAAATAAATCCAAATTAGAGATAATAATAAAAAATCCATATTTGTATTATGTTTTGAATAGAAAAAAGTAGTAAAATACTTTTTAAAATCTTTATCTAAGACTGGGGGTTTTTAATAATTTCATTTAAAAGCTATTTATAGATCTTTCCATATTTAAACATAAATACCTAACCCTTATCTTCCGTATTACTTGCCTTTGAACTAATCACAATTTTCTCGTTCTTATCTTATTGCAGGTATGTTCTTAAACCGACTTCCTATATAAAGATACATATTCAATGCAATCGTGAGTATACAAAGCGGCAATCGGAGACAAAACGATGAATCAAAACCCGCTTGTTCGACTTCTTTTACCCACACAATCATTCTGGTTCCCGTCTGTGGCTAATTTGCATAATAAGCGCACAGCTGTTAATTAATAACGGGCAGCTGCCTAAAAAAAGTTATTCGTAGACCTTCGGAACCAGATCAAAGACAACGAAATCGAATCGAAATTATGAAGGATTTGTTTTTAGGCCGCTCATCGTTGCGGTCGGCAGTCATGGGTTAATGGCTGGCCAATTTGAGTGGGTGGAGCTGCTCTATGACGGTGAAACCCAGGCATTTCCGTCTCGGCTTAAATAGACGGGGGTATTCCTGTGGCAAATCACTTAGGTGACTGCAGACAAGCCACGCCCCCCGCCCCGGCAAACAGTTTACAAGCTGTAAATTTGGCCAAGAGAGTGGCAGAAGAGGGTTAACAGAGAGGGGCGATCAGGTAAACTGGCAATTTTCAAATTTGCGATCATCGACAGGCGCCACCAACGCGCAGCGTCAACTTGCACTGGTAAAAATTATACAAAATAGATTTTAGTGGGCTTAAAAATAGGTATTGTGTAATTATAAGTTGTTTGTAAAAGTTTTTTTTTAACATATTGTTTGCTAATTTTTGAAGGATGTGATTTTTGCCTATTATAGACACCAAATACTAAAGAATTATTATAAATGGAATTAAAGTCAGTATTATTAGTACCCGATTGTCAAAACTAAAAACTTTTGTTTGATATTTTAAACATTATCAGAAACCCGTTACCAATAAAAATGTTATTAACATTTTCAAAACTCCACCGCATAGCAGATCAATATTTTATGATATTTTTATTCAAAGTGCAGCGACGCCAGTGATTCGCGAGTTGTAAGTTGCCGGTTTGCAGTTGCTGCTGCCGCCAAAAGCGGCAAATGGCAAAATGTTTTGCAATTTTCGCTGCATTTGCAGACAATAAATTGTTGGGCATTTAATTTGGCCATCGCACAAGGTGGAGTTTTTGGTGGCCCCGGAGGGGGGTGTTTGGTGATTGTGGGCGGGGGGAAAGGGGAGTGGGAGTGCCTCAAGCCAAAAGCCATGTGCAACATCAGCTATCTCCCTCTGTTTGCGCTGAGTAAATTGATTTGTTGCGGCTCTAAAGGCACGCAGTCAATCAAGCGCGAGTGCAACAATCTCTCTGCTAAAATCTCAAAGCCCCAACTCCCCCGATTGGGCCCCCAAAAAAGGGGGAGCCAAAAGAGGGGCAAGATGCCACCGGCGCGATAAGAAAATGTTGAGCAACATTGTTGCCAATCGACAAGAAATTGCACTTAAAATTCGCGCGAAAAACTAAATAGAAATAAAATGCTTGTTCGGCTCTTTTTAAGATCAGCTGCGTTGAAAAAATGGCTAAAAATGTCGAGTGCTGAATGCCAAAGTAAACTGCCAAGCTATGTGAATGCTTTGCCGTACCGATTAGAGGGTATACAACTTGATTCATGAGAGTATCTAGTATTTTTAGGATATAGGAGACAAAAAGGAAACTAAATAGGGGAAAATTGGTAATCCGTTAGGATTATGAATAGTTCTGTAATTTTATATCTCGTATAATTATTTTAGAGAACAAATCTAAAATTGTGAAAATTTATTTTTAAATACTTTTTTTTATATTTTGTTGTTTAGAAAACCGAAATACTTAAAGGAGATCAAAAAAATATGTTTAGTAGAGGTTTGAAGTTATTAGCCCAACAAAATGATTTTTGTTTGTAGCGGTTCATTATAATAGTTAGAAACAATTGAAACCCCAAAAATGTTTTTACTGAATCCTCCACTTTTATGCCTTAAAACTTAACCCACACAACATCGTCGATTTTGTGGGTTTTCAATGGAGCATTTGTCACAGTTATTACGCACAGTTAACGAAGTAAGTTGGCCTGCAGCCACACGGCTCTTCCTGCTCTTAACCCCCTGATGCCCCTTTTAACCCCCCTAGATCTCCTAGTTTTTGGCATCGTGCTGTGTCATAATCGACCATAGTCGGTCGCTCTCTCCCCATCTCTTTCTCACACACCTAAAAGTGCATACGTGCCACGCGGCACAGAAAAAAAAGCGAACGCCAACACATGCAATTGTTGTTGCAGTTGCCTCTGCCTCAGCTGCAGTCGCTGCCTCTGCCGATGTTGACGTCGGCTGTTGTCGTTTGGCCGCCATCGCAATAATCTAATGTCAGATAGTTTTGCGGTCGCTAACCCGCCTCGCTTCGACTGCGCCGCCGACTGAAGCAGCGACTGCGACTGCAACGACGACTAAGCGGCAGAAATCGAGAAATAGCACAATGCACGCACGCATACACTCGACTAGTGCCATCTCGCCTGCTCTCACACATTGTGCAATTAGATGGTGCGCTGATGAATGCAAATTAGAATTAAAGTCGCACAGTGGATCCAAAAATAATACCGATAAGGGGTCAAAATAATAATGATCTCACCAACAAATGAATCTCACTCTTTAGGTTTTTCAAATCATTTTATTTGGGCTAAGATTAAATATTATACAAAGAGAAAACCCCGTGGCGGATACTTAATTTGTAAGGTACAAAGAAACGAATTACAAGTAAACTAGGCGTATACTTAATTTTTGTTTAATAATTACAAAATTATTTAAATTCTTAAATAGTTAAAATAAAAACAGTAATATATCTTAGAGTGTTAGGATTACAAGTAAGTTAAGTTGCTGTAGGTATCCCGTATATGAAATGAATATAGAAAAGGGAAAATTGTATTTCTCAAAAATTACAAAGTTTTTAGAAAATATGTTAAATTAAATCCCAAACCTGTGATCCGCGATCCACTGTTGCGTGTCTTGGTTCTCATGTAAGCGATATTTAATCTGCCATTTGGCTGCGCTCGAGCGTCTCTCCTTCGTCGCGTCGCCAAGAATGTGGCTCTGAGGTTGAGCCTGGCCATAAAAGCAAACAATTGTTGACATCTGCCACACGCTGTTAAACCGCTCGCACCCCCCGACTTTTTGAAACCCCCTTGCCCATTTGTTTCCTTTCGTTTGTCAGCTTGTCAATCAAGTGGTCGTCTTCCACAATTATCCATTCTAATGACAGGGAAAGACAGAGACAGGCAGAGTTCAAAAGATGGCTAGCACATGTTTTGCTTTGACAAAATGCCAACAAAAATGCCAGCCCAGCAGCATATGTGGCACTTAAATAATTCTCGAAAAAGCAGAAACCGAAAAGAAAACTTACAAAGAAATAAAGATGTAAAAAAGCGAAAGAAACACATAAGGAAAAGTCCCGAAACGAAAAAAGTCGGCGTACACGCACATAACTTCTGTCATTGCCCAATGTGGTTTCTTGTTTGTGTGAAAATATGTCTAAAATAAACGACCAAAAAGTAGACAAACAAGAAAGGAAAGCTAACTTCGGGCGGAGCCGAAGTTGAAATACCCTTGCAGAATATTCCGAATTATATTCTCCAAAATTATTCATATGATGCATTCTTAACACTCATAAAAAATCCCAACTTTCTAACTTTAAAAACACCAAAGTTATGGCATTTCAATGTTAGTTATATGGCAGCTATAGGATATAGTCGGCTGATCCTTATGAAATTTGGTAGGTCGGATTGATTGGCCAAAAATAAAACCCATAGAAAATCCCAACTTCCTAACTAAACAAACACCAAAGTTATGGCATTTCCGATTAATCAGTTATATGGCGGCTATGGGATATAGTCGTCCGATCCTTATAAAATTTGGTAGGTCGGATTGATTGGCCAAATTTAAAACCCATTGAAATCCCAACTTCCTAACTTTACAAACACGAAGTTATGGTATTTCCGATCAATCAGTTATATAGCAGCTATAGGATATAGTCAGCCGATCCTTATGAAATTTGGTAGGTCAGATTGATTGGCCAAATATAAAAGCCATAGAAATCCCAACTTCTTAACTTTACAAATCCCAAAGTTATGGCATTACCGATCAATCAGTTATATGGCAGCTATAGGATATAGTCGGCCGATCCTTGTGAAATTTGGGGGTTGACTGGCCAAATAAAATAATAGGAAATCCCAACTTCCTAACTTAACAAACACTAAAGTTATGGCATTTCCGATCAATCAGTTATATGGCAGCTATAGGATATAGTTGTCCGATCCTGGCCGTTCCGACTTATATACTGCGTGCAAAGGATCGAAGGCTGTGTGCAAAGTTTCAATTCGATATCTTTAAAACTGAGAGACTAGTTCGCGTAGAAACAAACAGACGGACGGACAGACGGACAGACGGACAGACGGACATGGCTATATCAACTCAGGAGGTGATCCTGATCAAGAATATATATACTTTATAGGGTCGGAGATGTCTCCTTCCTGCGTTGCACACTTTTGCCAAATTATAATACCCTCTGCAGGGTATAAAAATAATAAATTAGGTTTAAATATAAATATTCTAAATTTAAATTGAATGTTCCTTTAAAGAAGAACGTCACAGCTTTGTATCAATTTGATTTAATTTTTTCTTAAAATAAATTTAATTGATTTTAATAAAGTGTATTTAAAAGAGTATTAAAATAATAATAATAATAATTTTTAAATACAAAAAGTATTAAAATAAATTGTATGTGTGTGAGCCATAAACGCCAAGCAACACCTATTTTTGCTTTCAGCATTTTTCAGGTAACGTTTTTATAGCTGCCTACACTAACTAACCTATGACAATAATTAGCTGAGCAAACAAAATAAAGGGAGATAAAGCACACGAATATTTATCTACAAGAGAGATACAGAAAAGAGTATTGTTTGTTCTTTTTTGTTTGATATTTTGGCAGGGCAGCCGCAAAGTAGGCAATACCAATACAATATGCACACGAGCAACATTAATTTGAGTCGAATGACAGCGGCAACACACCAACGAAACGGCAGCAACAACTGTTGCAGTTCGTTGACTTTTCGCCGCCTGTTTGACTTTGTAAATTTGAATCAACTCTCGGCGCTTTTCCATTTTCATTTTCCATTATCTAGCCCCGCAAAAAAGGTTGTGCAATTTTCCCCTGGGGTATCAACACCTACCACTTTGAGCTAAGTAAACGTTTGCTGCTGCTGCTGCCGTGGCTTTCTGATGAATGGTGTTTGGCCAAAAGCAAAATTATTATCATCAGCGTTGGCTCTTAAAGCGGTCCAACTTCAAGATGAGCCAGCCCATGGGACGTATGCGTAATATTTTGCTAAATCGCCTCTAATTAATAATGCAAATCGCTACAGATCAGCGATAAGTTACAGCTCTTGCTCTGTAACAACTCAATTACCAACAGCTGCTGCTTTTTTTCGTTGTTGCTGTGGGGCACGAGCGGTGTGGCAAGTTTTTTATCGGGAAAAGGCGATCAGAAACAACGCCCATAAAAAAGGAGAAAAATACCGAGATTATTTGCTGGCTCAGTTGAAAATTATATGTTTGTCGCATTTTTTATAAACATTGTTTATTCAAATTAAGATTTAAAGCTAATATGTAAAGCATAATAGCTCATAAGTTTTTACGTTTGTCATAAAATCTCTATTTATTTTAAAAGCCGCCCATCACATAAATACATCTGCCATCATTATTATCTTTGAGTGAGTGCATTTCCCTTTCTGCTCCAATCAAACGTGCTTACAGGCTAAATTATGAGGCGTTTTTAATGGCTTCCTTCATTTGCAGTTGCAGATTTTCGTTTTCAGCTTCGTGTGGCTCATAAAAATGCCTTTAAATAGCAGGAAGATGGCAGCGGAGAGGTGGAGAAATCGAGTCGCAGTCTGCCAAAAACTTGCACTTCAAGTGAGTCTGCCGTTGAGTTGAGTTCGTCGACGGAGTGTTTGCGGGCTTTTGCCTTTATATATTTTGTTCATTCATAAGCGGCTGTCGAAACATGCTGATGATGCTGATGTTTGAAGTGCCTTTGATGCTCATTTCGTTGGAGGAGAAATGTAAAATGTATTTTAAAACTGGCAAGGGGTCCGCCTATTGATTTTTACGACCAGCCAAAGGTAAAGTTCATCGAACTGCCGGGCACACATGGTCTCGAGTTCCTACCTGAAAAAACGGACCCTCACATGCATATTTTTCATTAATTTTGGCCTCGAGTTTAGCGGCAATTAGTCGCATCCGTTGGCTCTCGCATAAGTAAATAAATTTTGTTTAATTTTATTTTATTTGCTCGTGTTTGTTGGCAAATCTTCAACTCCAGACTTTGTAGAGTCATTGACCAACTTCAGTGGGTTTATGCTGCCCAGTCCCAAATATATCCCTCTCTCTTTCGCTGGGCTGCAACCCGTCTCTTTCCCTTTTTCCCTGGTGTCCACTTTCTTTTTTTTTGTGTTGGTTTGTAGGGACAGAGGAGCCTTTCATGTCTGTTTAACTTATTTGACATGGGTCGAAAGAGCTTTGCACAAATGGTGAGAGTGAGAGGGGGTTCTACTCTGTATCCCTATCTCTTTCTAGTCGTCTCCAGGCAACGCCATCTCTTTCTACTCGTCTTTGTCTCATGCCTTCTCTCTCTTAAGCCATCCTGGGGCAGTCTATTATATGCCGGCTTATTTGTTTTAATATTCGCTGCTCGTTTTCTTGCTAGTTTTTGGCCAAAGTCCTTTGCATATCGGGGGGATAATGGGGTATATATAGCCTAGTATATACCCCGCCCGATTGCCCCGTTCCTCTTGGCTTATCGTTAACAGCACATTAAAGGATTTCAATGCCTTGGGCTGGTGGCAAACATTTTGTGCACCACAAACATTTTGCTTATTGACTTTGTTGCCACTTTGACGCCTTATCGCCCATCTACATGGCTATATCTTCTTGCTGCTGTCTGGATGTCTGCTGCCAGACAGGGAAAGAGGGGTATTGGATATGGGACGGAGGGACTAGGAGAAAGTGCCAGCAGACAAACATTTCCGCTCGGCTGGCCGCCTATGGTCACGTGCCGCTGTCGGATTTAACTTGCGCTTCGATTTTGTTTTCCGAGGCTGAGGTCTGGATTTCACTTCCTCTCCCGGCCATCATACGCTGGCAGTCCCAAATCAATGAGCTTAACCCCAGAAAGGATGCCAATTTGGGGGCTAATTGACAATTAATTCAATTAAATATCAGCAGACAAAATCAAAACCATCTTAAATTTTCAGGATTATGAAATCAAATTAAATAAATTCAATCATAAAGAATATAAAATCCCATTATATGTGCCTGTCTTTTTGGTTGAAGTTTCGGTTCAACAATTCTAAGGTTAAACACAAAACAGTCTACAGCTGATGCTAGTCGTTGGTTCGGTCGCTTAAATTTCATTAAACTTATCCATCAGCAGCTCAATGATGGATTTGTCTCTAGAATCCTACCTCTCTCCACCCCTCATTATCTCTTTTTTGTCTGCAATTCAATCAAAATTTGCCTTGGCTTTGCACAAAAACAATTGAGTTTGTCTCGGCTTGAGTGGGCGATAGAGAGGGATAGATTCTCGCTTAAGGATTCTCCTGGCTATCTTTGCGCTCTCACCCTTTCCACCTGAATCCTGGACACGCCCCAATTGTGTTTTTGGCATTGTCGCGGGTTGTGTCTGACAACAACTCTCGGCAGACGCCACTTGTCACGGCCCCTCTTTCCATTTTCTACTCCTAAAGTTCTGGGGAGTTTTCTTTAGAAGGATATGCGTCCATTCTAGGAGGTGGTTTCCTGGCACACAGAAAAAAACGATGCGGAATCGTGTTTATTAATATTTGTATTTATATATTATCAAGTTTAATATTATATGGTTTTAATATTTATGAATAATAAACTATCGAACTAACAAATTTATTATGTATCATGTTTATGTATTGTGCTTATGGCTAATGCTAGTCGTTATTTTCTTCCATGTATTTTTCCTGAATTTTAAGTGTTCGCAGTGGCTCCTTCTAGGCCACCTTAAGATCCTTAACTTCAACCTGCCCCACCCATCGCTTGTGCTAATGTCACTTGGCAAACTTTCGCTGCATCGTCGTCGCCGTCATTGTCTCATGTGCCTCCTCTCCTGCCACCCCAAAATCCTCCTTCGATTTGTCCTGGTCGTTATCTATTGCTGGCAACGACAGGCAGCATTGATTTAATGACATTGATGGGGCGCCACTCCCTGCAGTCCCCTCATTGGGCCCCTACTATATAGCTCCTCGTGATGCTTTATTTATTGATTTAACTTTGCAATATCGCTGGCATATCCTTTCTCTCGTTTTTTTTTTCTTTCCTTTTACATTTTTTTATTTGGCGCACTTAACGCGTTTTTGTATCCTTGAATGGATTTCCTTTTTATTTCTGCAGCGCCGACAAAATTTATGCGCTGCCTTTGCTATCAGCCAAGCTCCTCTCCTTTGATCACTAAGCTTCTTTTAAATAAATATCGAAAAAAAAGGAAAAGAAGAACGTAGTGGAGAAGTGCATTGAACTTGTCCTTGCAGCACTTGCCTTTATTGGCCTTTTATTGGTTTTTGATTTGTCTTTTACCTTTTTTTTCCTTTCCCTTAAGTATTGTTTTGTTACTTTCTGTTCATTAGCCATAAGCAGCTCAAGTCGAATTGGAAATCTCAGTCGGCGGGTGATTGCAAAAATTAATTAACAAAGACCACGCCCCCGAATCCCTTTGAAAGACATGATACGCCCTTTTCATGTCTTGCTTCTGCTGAATTTTTTGCGGGCCCTTTATTTATTTTGGGATTCATTTAGGGTTTTTCTGTCTATCATTCTGTGCGAGTGTAATGAAATTATCCTGCGTGCTTCAAATTCTCTGTTATCCCCATAAACAAGTTGAAAATTCGTCCTTCAATCCCGTAACTGAATCCCAAGCCTTATGAAAAAATAAAAAGCACCAGACGAGAGTCGCCTGCAATTTAATTACTCTGCGGTTTGCTGTTTGAAAACTGTTTGCTTATATATAGATGTGGGTATCCTTTGGCATACCTGAAAGCCCAGGAATTTGCTTTTCATGATGGAGTCAAGCACCCGAGAACTCCAACTCATACTAAACTGACCCTCACACATGTCTGACCAATGCAATTTGTAAACATTTTTCCTCAGCTCAACTCGACTCCAATGTTCATTAGTTTGATTACCCCAAAATGGAGTTGGAAACGGACTGGGCGAAGTAGTATCCTTGGGCTCGCCCGAGCATATGCAATGAAAAATTCAGAAACGCAATCAGAAAATTTACCCCGAGCTGATAGCACTTTGAACTTTAAGCCATTTCACAAAAAAAAGGACATGAACAACTTGACAAAAGCTGTGGGCCAACAAACCAGCGAAAGTTCAGAAAGGAGTTATGGAAAAAAGGATTCCCCATCTGAAGCACTGAAATATATTTTAATACATAAATGAACTGATATATATCTTACCTCTACAAGTTTTTTGGTGAAATTAAACATTTTTTTCCTTGGAACTGTAACTTTAGGACGATCATTTAAATTTTAAAATATTTTTTAACTGGATTAAATATTTTGTTTGTTTACTTTTTCTTTGAGTGCACTACTAACGTTCGTGTCGCTGGCCATGTGCTTTAAATCATTTTCATTTTCAGCTGAGCGCTGACAGCAGCTGTGGCTGTTGTTCCGTTTGGATCCTCCTCCTGAGTCGCAGGTCCTGTGTCCTGTCTTCCAACTCCTGTCTTTCACCTCCAGGTCCCGCCTCCATCTGCTCCTTGGTCATTGTCCTGCGCTGATTTCTGTTTTTGGCTGTTCAACTTGGCTGTTCTCCTCTCGTCTGAGCAAGCACTTATCGCACCTTGTTTAGTCAGTTAAACTGTCAACTTTGGACGAGAGCAGTTTTTTAACCCCTCCAACACTCCATTTTCACCATTTCCACACGCTTTTCTTGATTAATTGCAATTTGTGCGCTCTGTGTAGTTGATGAAGTTTTTAGTGTCCAACAAAGTGTTTTTTTACAAGGGAGCTGGGGGTCCTGGCTAATTATTAATGTAAATGTTTTCACTTTTAATAGAAGCTCCGCCGCGCCCTCTGTCTGGGTCAGTTTTTCTTTTTGGAGGGCGGCGTGGAAAAGGGGGTGGTGCGCTCTTAATTGCCGTTCAACATGCAGCTTACATGGCCATTGGCCAGCTTAAAGTTGTGGATGGGGCAAAAGACTTTCCATTTCGCTGAAATCCCTCTCATTTCTCCGTCTGTATTGTGGCAGGTGTCATTATCCTTGCGGCTCATATGCGAGACGAAGCGCTTGTGCTCTTTAATTAGAAATGCTAATGAGGCAAAGCTTCCAGCCAAAGCTACTTAGCGATGTTAGTGACACCTTCGAAAGTAATTCAACCACAGGTGGCATGCGGGGATTTCGGTGGCATATAGAGAGCATTGTCTCTGTTTGCCTTCTTTTGTGGCACGATTAGCGCTGCTGATGAGCAGTAGAAAAGTTGATATCATCGCCATATCATCACATGAGCTGGGAAAACATCAGTGATGCGGAAAATTGAAATTGCGTGGGAGCTAGGAGAAATAGTTCTGTGCGTGTGAGTTCTAAAAGTCTCAAATTTATAGTTTTTCTATAATCCAAGTTGCCTTGGAAATGTATAACATTTTTTAATTCCATTTAATGAACTTTGATACCCCTTTATAATGATAATAAATTTTCCTTAAACCATCATCATTATAATGAATTTTATACAAATTTGCCAGCCAAATAGAAAATAATAGCCCAAATTAAAATGCTTCAATCCCAGATTGTTTATAGCCTGTAAGAAAGGTTACCAAAATAAAATTCTTAAATTTCTGAAATTTAAAATGGAACGTCTTGGTGTCTTTGGAACTGGTCCCCCGTTGAAAGTCCTTCAGATCCTCCGAGCTCCAAATAAGCCCTCATTGAGGTGCAGCCACAAGGACCCTCGTCATTTATTGGTCTTTAAAGCGGCGTCGAGTGCAGTGGCTTCTATCTGCGTCTCTGTCTTGTCTGTCCGACTGTTGGCCCCATCTCTTTCACACTCCCAATGTCTGTCTCTTTCACTTTTGGTTTGTGTGTTATTTTCTGACTAAAAGGACGCAAAAGAGGAGGGGTTTGTGGTGTCGGGGATTGGAGGTTTTTAATGTCGTGTTTATTTTGACATTTTCATTATGTGCGTATCTTGTTTGTGGCTCTGTGTGTGTGTGTGTACTCGTTCATTGTCTGCGTCTGGCTGCGTTTTTTATGGTTGCCACCCAACCACCCACCTCTCCTTTGGCCTTCACTTAAGCTTTTGTTTGGAGTCAAAACCCCCTTTTTAATTATATTATTTTGAACCTTTAACCTGGAAATGTTCAAGTTTTCCCAACAGAGCTAAATGCATTTGGTTTATTTTTTGCGTGGCAGAGACTTGCATTTGAAATGAAATTCTTAAAAACTTATCTTTGGAGTTGCCTATCGAGTGTCCTTTTTGGCCAAAAAGGAAAAAGTTTTCCGTCTCTTTTGTTTTAATCAAAGTTTGGCCGGTCCTCCTTTCCTGTTTTTCTTTTCTGCTGCCAGCTTATAACTTTTCCCTGAGGTTAGAATTTCCACGCTTTTCCTCTTTTGTATTGTAATTAAAATGCAGACGGCTGTCTTTGCTCCTTTTTCTTTTTTCTTCTAGTTACTATTTTTGCATTTTTTAGCCAGCTTGGCTGTGTGGCAATTATAAAGATATGCTCCAAATGAGTTCCATTCCAAGCCATTTCTCAGTGCGGCGATAAAAATTACAGTAAATGAAAGGGGAAAATGCTAAAAAATAGAAAAAACGCCTGGAAAAAGGCAAATTTAATTAGGTTCAACTGGGTTCCTCACCCTTTTAGCGATCAATTGGTGGGCAAATGCAGCCGTCTCAGTTTGTTGACTCCCACTTATCTGTTTTCCCCATTTTTCTCAGTCCCCCGCAACTATTTGCACTTCGAAATGGAGGCCTGTCCACGGGTAATATGCTTGACTATTTCTGTTGTTGACAGCACTTATCGCCTGGAGCTGGAAAAAGTCTAGTTTTGTTGAGGTTCATTGATCCATGGGTGCGATAAGACCTGAGGGAGCTACGAATGGGTTCTTAACCCTAGAATGACAGTGATGTGGAGGAAATATCAAAGAAAAACTGTGCAGGTAGAGCGAATTTCAAGGTATATTCTGGCATTCTCATTAATTAAATAAGAGTTATTCTACTTTATGTATTTTACGTTTTTTAATCATGTCTCTAACTGAGTTAATCACTCTAGGAACGCACATAACGCAAACGCACTGTTACCAAGTTGATAAGCAGGGAGCAAGCAAAGTAAAACAAATACGAAGCCCAAGTGTTTGTTGTTATATAAATGCGAGTGGGAGTTGCATCACCTCCCAATAGAAACGATACATATGTTTGTTTGCCTTAAAGCATCAGGGGGGCTTAAGTTAAGTGGAAGAAATTACACCAAAGAGGATACACTTACTCTTACTCCGGATACCCCTGGCTTTCCCCCGAGAGAAATGGCTTACAGTTCGTTTAGTTTTTGGCTGCTAATATCGTGGGGATTAAGTTCGAATCAAAGCAATGTACTGTGACTTCGTAAAATGCAGCAGGAAAAATGGAGAGGGAAAAAAACCAACGGGGAGTGCCTTAAAAAATAATTAAACAATTACGTTTAGCAAGAGCACCATAATAAAACTATTAACAGCCACCGAATGCATTTAAATTGCTTGCTTAGCGGGGAAAATGCGGGGGCGTGGAGAGTGCGGATCCAATAACCATCAATGTCTGGCGAATGTCTGGGAGAAGCCTTTGAAATTTGCTTTTCATATAAAAATAATTGTTATGCCCGAGAATAAAGTTTAAAGTGGAGGACAAGCACAGAAAAAAAAGGGAAAGGAGCCTCGCGGCGGGATGCAGTTCAATAAACTGCGAAAAAAGGCAAAAGCATACTTCGAGGCGCTGGGAGAGAAAAATGAAATTGGAAATTGCATTTGTTTTTGCCTTTTGCCTTATACATAAAGCTCTCCTCTTGTTGGCCAATCGAAGAAAGCCATTATGCCATAGCACATTGAACGCACGATAAATAACGAGACCCAAAGTCCAGTCAATGGCAACAACAACAACCAAAAAACATCTGAACTAAGGGCCAAATACAATTTATTTGCAAATTGATATTTAAAGGTCAGAAGGATACTAACCGGCCAAGAGCAGCTTAGGGCCATGAAAAGCATTTGGCTAATGGCAAATGCAAAAAATGCAAAAATTTATATATATATGGAGGGCGGAGAAATTAAAATGTTTTGGAGAGCTTCCAGTGAAAGCAAAATTTGCTTATGACAAGGACATCAAAAACTTGGCACAGGATATGACCAAGAGTTTGGGGTCGAAAAGTTTCTTGAACTTGGGAGCGCAGCTTATCAAAAAAACATTTCGACTGCGCCGCCTAATGAAGTTATAACCCAGACAAGCCCTGACTAGATATGCAAAGCTCTTCCCTCAGTTTTCGTTTTTGTTTTTTTTTTGTGTACTTTTATTTTGCAATTGTGTCGCGCATTTGAATTAAGTGCAAATGACATGAGATTTTCAGGGGGAAACAATGCGAATACCAGCTGCCTCTTAGGAGTTGCAACCCCTCGACAAGCTTTTAAGCCACTTCACAGTTGTACAGCAGAGTGCAGTCCCCCGCATTTCCCCATCGACTTTTCCTTTTGACTTGGCACTCCTTTTGCTTGTTGTTCCCTCCGTTTCGGTGCAGTTTTCATTGTCTGGCTTGGTACTTTTTGAATTTATTGAAATGTTTGTTTGTCTGCAATTCTTTGCTGCACAGAGAAAATAAACTTTGATTATGAGATTTTTAATTTAGAGTTTGGTTAGTTTTATTTGATTAATTTGGCAAGCATCTATTTATTGGACTTTACTTGGGCCTTAAGCTTAAATTTTATACGAAATGCATTTAAAATATCTCTCTAACTTTTCTCTGTGTAGTTGTTGCCTGGTTGCATTGTTCCTGTTGTTTTTCCCGCCCACTAATTTTCCACGCCCCGTCTTTCTATTTCCTTGTATCCTGCACAGATGCGCCTGGTGGCTTGCTATGTTTTTTTTCCTGCATTTGTTGTCGCAAAATATTATTACTCCATTTCATTTATAAAAGTGCTACCCTCCCTTCGGAATTTTCCTACTGCAATTCCATTTCATTGTCAGTGTCTTGTGTTTTGTGTCTGCCTTGTTGGTAGAAGGAAGTGTTGTTGGCTTTGTTGTTGGCTTGTCATTGGCTTTAACTCCTAATCCACAGGTCACATCTGGCCCATTGATCAAAGTGTCTCGCTGGGAGACAGCGAAGTTGTTCCACTGCTTAAATTAAGCACCTAGCACCACGCCCACCGCATAAAATAGAAAACAGCCCACATCCATGACTGCTGTCAGTTTTGCCGATGACAATTTTCAAATTTATTCTGCCATTTCTTTTGTCTCTGGCAAAAAAACGCCTACGGCTCGGTTTGAGGGGAAAAACCATTTAAAGCGCAGACAATTTTTCAATTTCCACACACACACAATTCACAATTGAGAATAAACAGTTTTTCCGGGTTAATAAAATAGTTTTTCCTCGCAGTTACGCCCACATCGCCTAATGAGGAATTTTCATGCTCTTTAAGCTGAAGGAAAAAGGTAACGAAAGCAATGCAGGAGGTCTTTCAGGCTCACATGTTTGCTTACTGTCTGCACAAACACTTGGCGAAAACTCACAAAGGCGAATTGGAATATTAAACACTTTTATTAACTTTAGCATAAAGCTTTAAGGAGCCCATCCAAATAATACAATACGTAAGCAAGTAGGGAGTGGTAAACATGGAAGCAGTGAAGTTCTTTGAGACAGGTTTTCCGACTGGCATTTTTAATGGATTAACAGTAGTAGTAGTTCTATCCACTTCCGTCAGCACTTAAGCTAAGAAATGCCATTTAATTTAATGTGTTTTTGAATACCCCCCACCACTCTGAGCCCAACTACAGAGAATCCAAATCGAACTCAATTGAATTGTATTTTCTTGGGCCCATTGTCTTGGTCTCGTTTTGGAGGGTGTGGCGAAAACCTTTTTGATTTGTAGCTCCAGTGAGTTTGGGTGTTGATATTTATGGTCGGGAGGAAGTGCTGTTGCCTGATTTATGCGTCCAATGCCAGCAAGCCAAAGGAAGTGACAACTCAATGGCTTCATTAGTGTCCTCCGATAAAGTCCTGGATAAAACCTTCAGTGTCGGGAGTTTATTGCACTTCGACTTTTGACTTGTTGGGGCCACGAAAAGTTGTTGCGCTCACCAAATAATCTCAAATTCAGCAATAATAATTTCATGCTTATAATTTGTTCAAGTTCCCCACTGCGGTTTTGCCAAAAAACTTTCCACACGCGACTCTCATAAATTATGAAGGAGATAGAGTCCTCAATCCTTTGGCCCCGTCTGAGTTCATTCTCTGTTTTGGGCAATGACCGTCTTCTTAGAAGAACTCAACTGAACGCAAATGAAATTAGCAAATCGTCACGTAGCCAACATGAAGATGGGAATTATTTATGCCTCAAACAGAGCGAAAAGTCAGGGAGACTATAAAACAAGTCTGTATTTGTTTTTATCCTGGAATATTATGTCAATTTTATAGTTTATGGAATTAGAATTTATACTGATAACCATATTATATTTCTAATAAAAAAATAATAATAATCTAACCAAAAAGAAATGTTAAACATTTTGGCTCGGCAATATAAATATTTGTAAATTTAAAGAATTATTTTTGCCTGTGCAGAAAAAAACTGTGGAAAACCAGACCAAGGCTTTGATGGAATGTACGATACATGTGCGTCTGCATCCTTTTTATTTCATTTTTTGGCCTTGTAAAGAGCCGTAAGAGGAGAAAAAGATTATTGCTGCAGTTGCCTCTGCTATCTGGGTTATTGTTATTGTCCGTAATCCCAGACAAGCACCTCTCACCCACAGATACGGACATTCTCCTTGAGCAATCAACTTAATTGCTTTACCAACTCACCCCGAGATTCTGCTGGGATTCTTTTGTTTAATGAGTGAAAATTGTGCCTTGGTATCGCTTACGCAGGGAATTTCACTCCTCATCCCCGTTACGGCATGCAAACATTCATTAATCGAATCTGTTGTTTTGTAACAATGTTGGGAGTTGATTTTATTGTTGCCAAGATTTATGAGCTCTGGCCCACAAGATGTTGGCAAACAACATTGCAATGTGGGCCCCGTGCAAATATTAATTTGTTGATTATTTAGCTTGGGAGGCGGGCTAAAAAGAGTGTCGGTCTTCTCCATTGAAAGAGGGAACAAAAGTTCTGGGCAAATATTGGCAAATGTTTCCAAGGGGTTTTCGGTTTTATCTCCCCACACATCTTGCACATATTAAAAGTGCATTAAACCTGTCCCAGAAAGACATTCCTCAACTGCAATTGATTGGTACTACGTGTCCTTTACCTTAATTTCGATACATTCCAATGTCATTCCACTAAATTATTCAACCTGACCGATACCCCCCCCTCCCTACTTTACTATGTGCACATATATACTATACGTCTGAGTGCTGTTATTCCGTCTGGTCAGGTGCCGGACCATCGTCAATTACCCAAACAGAGTCACAAATATTCCCTCATCATTGGGTTAGTTGGTTCTGATTGGCGGTGGTGGCTCCAACTATTCCCACTTTAGCCATATTTCGTGGATCCTTTCAACACCTTTTGGCTTTTTGACAGCTTTATTACCAGCCGGTGAAAAATATTGAGAGTGGGTTCATCTGCCGGCTCGCCATATTGATTATCGATTTGGGAATTGGCCTGGACTGTTTGGCTGACTGGCTGACTTAACTTGGCTATACACCTGGCTAGCTGTGTGTTTTTGTGTGCATTCAATTTGGGCAACGTGCTAGCCACTTTGGCTTAGACAACACGGACCTGTTTCCCGCTCTGTTTTCCCTGGCACGTTTGGATTTTATGGTTCATTTGTTGGCGCTTAGACGCTGGCTGGTTGCTTCGTTTAGTCCCTCGGCAGACATATATTGGCAATGTTCATTGGACACCACCTTGAATTTGGCGGCGGGAACAGTGGTTTTAGGGTAAACGAACTTTCTTTAATTCGGGTTATTTTACGTTTATATATATTTAATATCTGCATTTGTTTTTGGGGAATTCAAACCAATTTTATAAGTAATAGGGTAAAATCCCGAGACACACAAATATTTAAGACACAATGCTTTTAAAATCTTATTTATTTGTTGCAATCTAGATTTTTAAGTTTTAGTGAACAACTATTATTAAATCTATAGAATTAATCAAAATAAATATACACTGTGCTTCACTGTCACATTTTTTTTTTTCCACGGGGACAACCCCACACTATAAATATAAACAATGATTTTTTTTCTATTTCTGTCTACTTAGTCAACCCAAACCAAATACTTATATCTTTGTTATCTTTCCAGATCGAGGACGAGGGCAACCATGGCAACGATGAGACGCGCCTCTTTATCCTCTCCTCGCTGGCCCAATCCCAGATGAGCCGGGTGGCCTGCATTTTGTGCGAGGAGCCGCTGCTCGTATTCGATCGCTATCCACTGGTCGACGGCTCCTTCTTCCTGAGTCCCAAGCAGCATTCCAGCGGCTGCATTGAGGTGAGTAACGATCCCCCAAGTCTCTATCCACTGTCCTATACGCAGGAAAAATGTATACAAATTTAAAAACTAAATTTTCATTTTATTAGATTAAAATGTTAAATTATATTACTTTAAACAGTGGTTTTAAGTCATTAGGCAAAAAACACGTAATTTATCACTGGCCTCCCAAAATGTATAATAAAATACCTCTAGAACTAGTTTTTTTCTGTGTACTCATCATTTATAAAACGTCAAATGTGGCATGGCAACCTCACCCACACCCACACCGACGACCACGCAGCTTTCACTCGCCCACGTGCCCCCGAGAACTTTCAGCTGCAATTAGCGGACGAACTGCTGCTCCTCCTCCATTTCGAGTCGCCTCCGACCGCCTGCCACACCCATTTTTTTCTGGGCTCTGTCTGTCCCCGCAATTTATGACCCATTTAAGTCAGCGTAATTACGCCAGCGCCCAAAGAAGAGCCGGGAAAACTGCAGTATGCATTTTGCAGTTTGCAGTTTGCACATTTTGCATTTTACATTTAACGTAGAGGAACTGCACGCACTACCTACGCTTCCATGGGCTTAATATTTTTCCGGTTTTCCCCTGCTTTTCATCCTTTCCCTAGCTGCCTGTCAGTCTCGCCCTACCCCCCTGATTTCCCCCGACTTCTGGGGGCTTTAAATTAAGCCTGGATTTATAATTCATTGCCAGCTGCTGCTGCTGCTGCAATTGGAATTGGCTCCTTTGTATGCCTCTCCCTTGACTTTGACTCGGGTCTTCTGTTCGTGGGCGGCAGCAGCAATCTCCTGGGCAAGTTTATGCATTTTGCATTTTATTTGAAATTATTATGTCGCGTCGCAATGGCAGTTCCACTTCCTCGTTTCCCCCCGAGTCCTTGGCCTTTTGTCAGGCATGCAAGAATGCGCTCAATTCTCTGGGAAAACCCCTCGCTTCCTCGCCCTTTCACAAAACGCGGGGAAAGTTGATACCCTAACAAAAGGAGCAGCTTGCAAACAGGCGGTTTATTTGCCTTGCCGGAGCTTTGAAGGGTATTTAACTGGAGGAAAAATAAATATAATTCCTTTGTCAGTTTGTTAGTAAAAAAAGAATTCTCTTTGGTTTGGTGGCTTTTATAAAAAAAGGATTTTTGACAGTCTGTTTGCCTACAGACATCACATACATTTTGGAGGATTACTCATTATTTTGTAGTGGTTATATAAAAGAATAAAAGTATTTTCGTTGTTATGTAATAAACTTTGTTTCTTTGCTCAATTTGTTGAAATATTAAAATGTGCATCTAAAAATTAGTTACGACGATTTAATTAAACTAAATTTTGTATTCAAAGTGCTTCGACACACACAAACGTATACTTCTTATTTCTGCAAAGTGTATTCAGGGGCTTAGATGTCGCCCTCGCAATTCATTCTTTTTCCTGCCATAATTTTTCATTGTTGGAGTGTCTGGTTGGTAGCCCCTGGGCTCCTGCTTGAATTATGCGGCTGGGTCCTGCCCCTTTTTTGCCTTTTGTCTGCACCTTTTTCACCGCTTCCGCTTTTTCACACCCCCTGACTCCACTCCTTTTCATTTCTTGCAGGTTAAATACGAGGGACGCACTCTCTACTTGACCTGTGTTTGCATGAGCTGCCTGGACGGAACCTCCAGCAGTCGCGTTATCAACTGCAGGTGAGCATCATCGCGAGTGGGAAATGGTATAGGAAATGAATATTTGAATGATGAATTTGTGTTTTCTGCATCGTTGACAGATTCTGCAAGGAGCCGTGGGATGGCTCGAGCCTGGTTCTGGGCACCATGTACGCCTATGATATCTTTGCGGCCATGCCCTGCTGCTCCGAGAGGTTCAAGGTGAGTTCTGAACTAATATTATTTATCATATGGCTTTCAATAAACTTTTACTTAATTGCTGTGTTTAAAAAATAAGTATTTAATATATATAATAATGGACAAGTCCCTTTTATTTCCAACATATGTTTTATTTTGTTAGAATAAACACATTAAGAAAAAAAAAAGAAATTAAACGGTAAGCCTTAAAGTTGTTTCACCAAGTTCCAATCGTTACAATACTTCACAGAACAATTGCATGAAAATCGATTTAATTTTCCCCATTTTCGTTTTCTTTTCCTCCCATTACAGTGCAATAACTGCTTCAAGATGCTGATGCATCCGCAGCAACGGCTGAGCTTCTACAGTGACTACTCGCACGGGGTTACCTGTCCGTACTGCAACACGCAGGACACGCACTTCGTGAAGCCTCTGAGCTTCTGCTACGCCAAGAGCCCGGCGGCGCGGCTGCCGACGCTCGCATAACATGAGGCCCCGTTGGAGTCGCCCGTGGGAACAGGTGCCACCGCCACTCAGGTGCCAAATGCCCAGGGCGCTTCAACGGCCTCCAGCTGCAGTTCCATCGCCAAGCAGCCAGCCAAACAGCCGCTCTACAATGCCGCCATCGATTATTCGGCACCGCTGCAGCAGCAAATTAATCCAGATTTGATTGGAGCCCATCCGCATGCCCAGCAGCATCAGCAGCAGGTGCGACAGCAACAACAGCAGCAGCAGCAGCCACCACAACAGCAGCAACAACAACAGCAACAGCAGACACAACAGCAACAGTCACAACAGCAACAGCAACAGCAGCAGCAGCAGCAACATCAGCCTGCGGTCAGCACTTTTCAGAGGAACAACTTTCCTCAACAGTCCCATAAAACCATGAACATGATGGCCATGGCAGATGTGATGAGCAAGTACCAACAGCAGCAGCAACAGCAACCGCGCCAGCAGCAACATACACAGCAGCAACATGCAACGCAGAAGGGACTCGAGGGCCTTCTACTGACCAATTCAAACACAAGCAACAGCAGCAGCAGCAGTATTAGTAACTTAATCATTAGCCATAATTCAGCCAGCAATCCAGGCAGCAAAATCCAACCCAACTGGGGCCAAAGCGATGCCATCTCGGCATTGTGGGGCTGTTCCAGCAGCAGCAGTGGTTGCTCCTCGGGCAGTGGATCGCAGCCCTCGTTGAGTCCGACGGCCAGCAGTCATGGCAACGATAATAGCTCCAAGATGATGTTGTGGGCGACCCAGAGTTCGCCCCAAAACGCTGCAACACTCAGGGATGGATTCAAGGAGTTGCAACATCAGCAGCAGCAGCAACAGCAGGTGCAACAGCAACTGCCACATGCAGCCTCGCCCACAGCCTCGCTGACCAGTTCCAGCTCCTCCTCGAATGGATGGAGTGCCTCGCATTATGGCAAGCAGCCCAATATCTGGGAGCTGCCAGGATCTGCTGGCCAAAGAACACAGGCCAGCAGCCACGACATCTTCACCGATCTCCTGTGCAACCTGAGCATCAGTCAGGATAATAGCAGTCAGCAGGCCAAAACCGCCGATGCCTCCGATGTCAGCTCGAATTCCTCCTCGTCGGCCGGGGAACTCCTGGATGCGGCCAATATTTGGAGATTTCCGGAATATGCCAACCAGATTTATCACGAGGAACCCACTGGCGGTGCTGCCGCTTGCATGCAGCTCTTCAACGACTATCTCAACATGAACTAAACATAGAGGATTTAGGAGCCACAAAACGCCTGCAGCATTTGTTACTCTAGCTAAATTTAAAAAAAGATATAAAGAAGAAAAAGAGTAAGCAGGAGAAGGAGAGGCATACCAAGCTACTCTTGGAGCAAAGTTTTAGTTTTTTAAATCATTTGATTTTTTTATTCAATTACACAAGCACATATTTAAAACCCGAGAGAAAACAAGGCAAACTAAAAACAATTTTCTTGTTATTTTTGTTGAGTTTTTTTTAGTTCTTTATTTACACACCTACCTAAACAAAAAAAGCAATTTTTAGTTTTATTTTTTAAAGCAAATTTTTTTAAACATTTTACAAAAAAAAAAAACAAAGCGAAATGTAAAACAAAAAAAAAGGGAAAACGAGTAAAAGATGCGAAGTAGAAGAAGAAGTGACAAAAAAAGAAACATTTACATCACGATTGAGGGAAAAGTTTTATTTAGCGAAAATTGAAGGCAAGGCATTAAATTGTTTAAAGAAATCATGATAATTGCTGTGCTGCTCAATAACACAAAAAGGATGAAAAGCAAAAAAGGAGAAGGAGTAGAGTAGGAGAGTATAAAGTAAAGGGGAGAACATGAAACATTTGCTTCAATTTATGAAACATAAAATTAAAAAACCTAAATTTAAAAAAACAACATAATCGATAAGTTGCACATCTTTACCTAAGCGATTGGTAATTATTCCTAGTTTTAGTAAGCGAAACGAGAACCTCTAGAACCTATTAAGTTTCTCTCTCCAGTTCGATACAGTTCAGTTAGGCCCTGAAAGTAAATCAAAGTAAACCCCTAACAGTCCAACCACCCACCCAACCACTCACACATACAAATAGTATCCAGGCGGCACATGTAACAAGGACATCCCTTCACCCCTTTCATGAGTATTTCAAGCAGCCCACCCCCACCCACGCCCCCCAAACTCTCTTAGTTAAGTCTTCAAAAAAAAAAAAAAAATATAATAAACTTTCGGCGCAGCGTGATCATTAATTATTAAGTGTAAGTGTAGTTTATAGCGATCTTCTTTGTATATGTCTAGGGTTCTTATATTTTTCATAACTAGCAGAGCAGCCGTATGTGATGGATCTCTAAAGTAGAGTGACGAGCCCGCAGGTGCATCCAAAACCACATGCAGGCACTCACTAACGATAGGTTTAGTAGGCTTAAGGTCGATTTTTTCTAAATTTTAAATATGGTATGCAAGCAAACATCCAACAATTTATAGAGCGGTTCAATGTTTCCTGTTTTTGTTTATTCCGTGCTTAGAAAAGTCACCAAATCCGTGGGGTAAAAGTCCCTTATCCTGGTCCCATATAACCTCCCCCTCGAAATTGTGAAATTTTAATTGAATTAAAATAAAAACCAAACCCATTCTGTGTGAAAATGTTTAGGCGTCCTGAACCTTAAATTTGACCGTCAAAAACTGTTTTAGAATTCCGAAAACTTTTTATTTACTTTCATTTCAATGTCTCTGAATCTGTGAAAATTTTAATTCAATTGAAAGAAAAACACCCTTGATATATGTCCCCATCTGTGACAGATAGTTTAGGCAACCTAAACCTTAAAATCCGATCAGCTAAAGCTGTTTTATGTATTTCATGCCACCTAATTTAGTTTTTCCCTTCCCAAAGTTAGTTTCATTTTAAAATGCCTGTGAAATTTTTAATAAAATTAAAAATAAAACCCCATTTGATATGACCCCCACTGTGAAAAGTTTGTAGGTAACATAAACTTAAAAAAAATTTGTGAAGATTTTTAATGAAATTGAAAGTAAAACCGCGTTTGATATTACCCCATCTGTGAAACCCAGTTTAGGCAACCTGAACCTTAAAACCAATCAGCAGATTCTGTGAAATTTTTAATGAAATTGAAAATTAAACCCCTACTTGATATGACCCCCATCTGTGAAAACAAGTTTAGGCAAGCTAAACATTAAACTAACTCTTTTAGATTTTTCTCCTTTGGTTATATTATTTTCCCATATTAAAACTTTGTGAAATTTTAATGAAATTAAAAGTAAAACCCTCTGATATGTCACCTATCTGTGAGAAAATGTTTAGGCAGCCTAAACCAAAAATCGATCAGCAACACTGTGTTATGTATCCCTATTCCTTGAACCCCTTTGTGTTCGATACGAACCCTTAAATTTAGACCGTGTAAGTTTCGTCAAATCATCTGTGAGCAGAGTGTGGAGTCTTTTCCAAAAGGTTTTTCATTTCGAGAACCGATTGTAAGATAGAGGACCCCACACTTTTAAAAACTTTCACTGTGACTTATCGAAAAAACAAAATTTTTATAAAAAATTCTAAAACCCTACCCTAAGTCCCTTGTGAAACCCAGTTGAAAAAAAACATTTTCAGAAAATGTGTAAGCCCAAAACCCAAAAACCAAAATTGCCTCCTTTAAGACAGCCAAACTGTGACAACCCCTGTAACCCCCAGCTCATCCCCCCGTAAAAATTGAAAATGTATTTCTATCACTGTGAATTGCCCTTCGGAAGGAATAATCATTTTTGAGAAAAATGTAAAACACCAACCCCGAAAGCAACTGTGAATGCATCTAGAATTAGCGAGTTTCTCTTTCGTTTCCGATTGTTTTGGATAGTTTTCAACAGTGTGTTAATATTCCGATAATCATTTCTGTGTTTTGCTCAAGGCATTGCCTAGAATTTTTTGGAAAAAAATTTAAAACCACCCTCGAATATCTGTGAAAATAATACCCCTTACTTGAAAAATCCCCGAATCCTTTTATCCCCCTTTGGTGACTTTTGGTGAGGGATCTGCTTGAAATACAAAAACCTGGGGATCAGAATGGGATCTGAGACTTGCATGTGCTGCAGTTTTTCCAGTAAAAGAAAACGCCGCCTTTTGGGCATTTAGCATTGCCGCCATTTTACATACCAAATAATACACGTTAATTTAATGACAACTTTTTCAGAACGCATGAAGGGACAAACTGAGTGATAGTAAATTTTTTTGAATACAAACCTACTGTAACGAGATGTCTTCGTTATGTCTACTTATATAGAACTACCGTTAAGTTTATAAGTACATACCCTATATCCTAAAAACCTACACCTAACTAACCTAAACCTAATACCTAAACCTAAATTGATAGAAACTAACGACAAGCGACACCTTTGGCATTTACTTGAGAGGATTATATATAAGTTTGGCACAGTTATATATAATTTTCGTCTAAATTTAAGGTTTTAATCTAAAATACTTGTACGCGCAGGAGGAAGGAGAAAACTTATTTATAGGCAAACCCCACACAAAAAAAACATGACACACGAAACACACAGATACAGCATATAGTTATATAGATATTTAATTGGAGTAACCTTTAGCCCTACACTACACTACACTACACTACAAAAAAAACATATTGGTAATAAGTTCTACGCAAGCTATTGCTGCCCCAAAAAAGGCATCAGCACCCGCACCACCAACTACTACGTAAGTCAGCCCGAGTTTTAGTTTGATTCAGTGTTTGTTTTAGTTAAATGTGCTAGGACGAAGTCTCGATCGCGTCCAGTCGAGAGAAAAAAACCACAAACTTATGCCCACCTCAGCCACCAATAAGAAGGAGAAGAATCGAATCGAACGAACCCCTAAACAGTAATAGTCAGACTTCCGATCACAACTAATTCTAATGAATCGTAACCCCTAGACGGCAAATGAATAATATAGTAGAAGTCTTTAAGTAATGAGGAAGAGATGGCGATTGAGCGAGAGTAAAACACATTAAAATGTAATTTATATTACCTCCTTAGCAAAAATCAATAACAAATAACGAATAACAAATAACAAATAACAATGTTTTCTAAATGCATATTAAACTATGATAAATCAAGGCAAAGTAAAACAAAATATGTACGTTTAAATCAAGTAATCAATTTATAAACAATTTCAAAGCAGTTTTTGTTTAGTTCATAATTTGTACTCAAGAAAAAAAAAACATTTATATTTTATGTTAAACGAATGAAATATTTGCGCGCCTTTCCCCTTTAATCTTTTGACGATCTTCAGTTACTGGAACATGCCAAAACCCGTGTAGAGCCCAGCAGAAGCAGCAGCAAAATGTTTAAACTTTAACCGAAATTCTTAAAAACCAATTTTTGATAGCTCCCTCCGAGCTTTCTCAGATCATCTGATGACGAAATGTACAAATTGGTGAAGTTTAGGCACTTTCAACCGCGATCCTCCTCCAATTCCCCAAGGCCAAGGCAATATTGCGCAGCAGATATTTCCAAAATTATATACGCCCCAAAAGACCCCACTGTGTAATCCCCTCCTTTCATTCACCAAATTTATAGATTGATTTTATTGCTACCCGATTGGAATTTTTGTTTAACTTAGCACACTTTTGTTTATGCCTAATTCGTAATGTGTAATATATGTATACTTTGTACCTTTTTATGTTATACACAAGTCCCCAAAACCCCACGATCCCCAGAAGGAATCAATCCCTCGCCCAGTGTTTAATCCCCTCTCCCCCTAAGCTCCTCCTCTCCTACACATTTTGGCAATTCAACTTGAATGTCTACTTTTAATGTAATTTAGTTGAATATTTTAGTTGATTTTTATTATTATTATTCGTACTCCGTATGGAAAACTAAATAAATTTAATTGTATTTCAATAAAAACGAAAAAGGACAAAAATTACATTACTTTCTGCTATTATTATTACTACAATTAATATTGAATTTTTGTTGAATTTTCAAATGATTAAATGAAATATTTTTAATAATTTTATATTTGGTTTCATTTACCCCCCATATTATTTGGTACTCTTTATTTCGGTTGCAACTGCATTGATAAAGCCCATAAAAATGGATATAACGAAATGCCGGACGACAAACTGCCGACTAGAAGGAGCAGAAAAACCTTTACCGAAATGTATTGCTTAGCATCTGGTAGGAAACAACCTACCGACTTTGGTTCCCGATCCAGTTTCCTCCGATCGCTACTTAGTTTAGCAGCTACCTCAGTTTAGTCACATCGATAGAGTCTTAATTACACACGTATATATTTTACTCGACGTAGGAACATGTTAATCGCAGCTTTTAAACAGATAGCTTAGAGCCCCCGGTTGTATGATTGTTATGCAACGATTTATTTAGACCCCCCTCCCCCCAGTCAGTTCCCCGAATTTGGATTATACCCTTTCCTTTTCGTTGTTCTTTAGCTAACTTGCTTACTGAGTTACCTGCGTCCCCTGATGCACTAAATCAATTTCTTAGTTGAATTTTGAGTTGAAAGCGCAGAAAAAGCTGAGCAGATGAAGAAGTGAAAAGATGGTCAATGTTGTAGTCGAATTTTTGTTCACGTTTGTTCTCGTTAAGTTGAAGATTTCATGCCAAAGTACAAACCTTAAATCAATTCTTCGTAATTCCTAATACCTATCGTAATACCTATCCCAGGTCCCCCAGTTTCTTTAAACCAACCTAAGTTCGCTTGAGGTCATCTGCCTCATACCAAATGGGCTGCACTTGTTTAGCATTTAAGTGTATTTTATATATGGTAGCGAGTCAAGAAGATACATATACGAACGAAAACCCTCGAGAAAACTTTAGTTGCATTTTTGGCATTTTGCACAGGTTTTGATAGAAACGAATTTGGTTTATACTTACTATAATTCGTATCCGTATTTGCTATTGGTATTGTATTGAATATTGTATTGGAATTATCCCTAGAGTACATAGCATTTAAGCAGCAGCGAGTGCAAAAGCAGAACAGAACCGATGTGTGACGAACCGCTGGTTAAGTGGACCAACAGTCGGTTGATCAGATCCCTGGGTCCAGAGATCCATATTATTACTAGGCGTAGGCAAAGGCCATACAGCCAAAAACTGGAGTGTTGAGCAAGCAATACGAGCGAAGGCCCCACAAAAGGCAGCCAATCACTGCGGAAGCCCCAACTCGCACCCCCAAACCGCCTCTCTGGGCTTTTTGATTTAGCTAATAGATTATATAGTAGGAAACACTACACTACACCAGAAAAAACACCACACTATACACACTACACTATATCTATATATTATATATCTTTTTTGAGGCGCACTCGTGCTGATGTGGAGTATGAATTGTCGAACAATCGTTGCCATTTATTTCGCTATAAGTCACCAGTCCAAGTCGTGTCTATGTGTTGTACTTAGGTTTTAGCAGTGCCCAACAGTTCGTTTTTAACTTATAACCCTCGATGTTGTGTTTTGTTCTCTGTAGGATCATGTATTACCCTAGACTAGAACTAGTAATAGCCTAAGCTTCGTAAAAAATATTATATATAGGAATAAAGAAAGCGAAAGCGATAAGCGATAACCGATAACCGAAGGACTGATCCTGTGCGCGTGTGTGTCGATATTTGAAATTGTGATCCAAGACTGACTGATTGAAATAAACTCCAAGGCAAGATGAATAAAGCATAAGTACTATATAGAACATCCAAGCAATTCAGGTATGCGAACTAATCAAGAATTCAAGGACTTCCAGCGAATACAGAGACTAACTACGAAGCAACAAAAGCAAACAGAACTTTCTACCTCATTGTTGAAACGTTTGTAGCCGAGTGTGTGGCTCTTTAGCACCCGACAATACCTCAGATGCAGAACCAAAAAAAAAAAACAAAAATCGAAGATCGATAATAGAAGTTGAAAGATTGAAGTGGGAAGAAGAGAGGATTTAAAAGCAGAGATGAAGGACTTTCAGTGTAAATTTGAATACGTATTACGAGTAGTAATCATCATCTCCATCTCCATGTCATATGAACTCATCTCCAGTCACGTCAGTCATCACACACACAGAGACACGCCACACTGCCACAGGAGTCTCAGGACCCCACTCGTATCATCGCATTATCCATTCTAGGGTTAAATTCACGCGCAAGAAGACAACACCAAAAAGCAAATCAAATCATTCAAATCGAATCATTCGAAACGAATCATTTAGGCTAAGCGGTAACCAGGACAGCCACAAAATAGTTGATAAGCACTACAATTGGCATCATTAAAAAAACAATCATTTTGCAACACTTTAATTTGGATTTGCATTTTGGATTCACTTAATTTCCGATTGAAAAGAGCTCCCCGATATGTGATATTTAATTGGTAATTGCAAAATCGAAATTGAATTTGAATTTGAAATTGATAGGGAAGGAGAGAACGCGAAGGAAACTCAACATCTGTGAGCATTGGCTTAGCAATTAAGTTCGAAAGAGATTAAGGATTATATATACTTGTATTTTGATTCGTAAATTCGAATTCGGAACACCAACTGTGAGCGCATTAAAGATGATCTGAAATCAAATGAAATTTAAGGAAATGATATGTGGTATATTTTTGGCTTGAAATTTGTAAAATTCGCATAGGAATCGAATTCGATCGTCTATTTTGGATATTGTACGACTACTTCGGTAAGCATAGGTTTAGTTCTTCCACAATACACATGAGTCTGCATCACATCTGCTAGGAAACAATCATGCACTTTTCGATAACTCAGAACTGTGACGAAATTTACACAATCCAGCGCATTCTACAAAGATTCCCCTAAGTTAATCAAAATTAACAAAGAAACATTTTTGTGGCTGCCTCGAAGTAAATAAAAGTTAATCACTCGCTAAGTAGAATCGCTTCGGGTCCCCTAAGGACCCCCAGGCATAGAATTCTAAGCTCTAGACTAAGCACGCTTCCCAACTAACCCCTTTTTGGAAAAACAAAAGGGGGGCCATCATTATACTCACTCTCTTAACACACACTCACACACGAATACAAATTAATGGAATAATTACCTCAGATTAGAATTTTTCTAGTTTAATTCTTACAAATATACATATAAATGTTAAATGACGAAACCAAAAGCAAAACTAACGAAAATATTATGAAAATCACTTATACACTCCACAAAACAAAACGAAAAAGCAAAACGAAACGAGCATTTTTTAAAGGCGAGTTATGAGAAATTTTAATAGTAAAATTCAAGAGCAATTTATTATACAAAGGCAAAGAAAATACCAAATAATACCTAAACAAATAACATACATACATCAAAATGCATGCAATCTCAACTAAACTAAACCAAAATCAAGTAAACTAAACTAAAGTAAATTCATGCAAACTTTTAACGTTTCCCCCGATTAAATATTATAGAGCATTCATATATATATAAAATACTCATATACATATAGACCAAGAACGCTGCCAAAAATAAATATCGAAGCTGCCACTCCCACAACTCCCGAAAATTGAAAACCCCAGCTCAACAAGAAACAAAACAAACCCGCTAGAAAAGGAGTACCATATTGTAGGGACTTTATACATGTATATCTTTTAACGTATATTGATCTTGGCTATTATTATTGCATTATTACGCATTACGCACTGCGAGTATCGTATATCGAGTATCGAGTATCTATTATATATGGCATATATTGTATATGAAGTTTTCATTGTACTATTTAATAATCTATTGGAGATTGATCCTTGTATGTTTCGTTATAAGTATTTCATACCCACACATATACACGTACTCATACTCACTCACCCCCACACACACACTTACACAAACACACACCAACACACTGGCACTGATCGTCCTGTATGTCCTTTGTTTTGAGGGGCGGGACGGGAGTCCTGAAACCGCGGCTGGGCGTGGTCGCGTCTACTCACATAGAAGAATTTCTGCTGCTCAGGTAAAGGCGTTGACCACGCCCCGCCCGGCCCAAGGATACGCCCACCACCCCCGCCCTCTTTTCGAGGACAAAAAATTGGATGCATCGTGCCAAGGATTTTGTGTTAAATTCCGTTTATTTAGTTAAAAACTAGTATTCCGCCTCTTTCGAACTTCAAGGCTCAAAAGAAGCAGGAGAAATGGAGAAAGTGAGAAGAGGAGCAGAAGAAAGAGAGCGAGAAGGAGTATAGGAGCCATAGTGGAATTTTGTTTAAGTTTTTTGTTTCGTTTCTATTATTGAAAAGGAAATTTATGCAAATAATAAGATAATAATATTAAACAAAGTACACTTTACCTTATTTAGATGCAATGAAACTTTAATTCCTTGAATTAGTCAAATTTGATTTTGGACCTGAACAAAAACAAAATACAAAAACCACAAAAAAAATACAATTAACATGTGTAAAAAAATCAAATAAAATACTTGCTAAAAAATAGACAAATGTGCCGCAGGATGGGGAGTCTAAAAGGATAAAACCGAAACCGAAATATTGAAAATGAATAGCCCCCCCCTGTTTTGGCATTTCTCCATTTTGGGTTTTGCCTGGAAAGCGAATAAAAATGAATATTTATTGTATAACTCTTACCAAGCAAAAATAGCGAGCATCCTTTGAATTCCTTGTTGAAAACTAAAGCAAATATACAAAGCAAAGAGCGGAGAGAAATTACAAAGTAACATTGAACGATACAAAAAACATGAACCTCAGCACTCCTGCATCCTACACAAATGTAACAAAATGCAAAAAAAAATGATAACCCTAAACAAATCCTAGCGAATCAAACGAAGAAAGCGAAGAAGGCAGAGAGCGATGAAAGCGAAGAGAGCCAGTGAGAAAGCAGTCAGCGAAAGCATAAGCAAAAGCGCCCCTCCCCCTTTTCGAAAGTACAAATTGTTTTTATTGTGAGAGGATCTTTTATCGAAACAAAGTTGAAATGGCAAACTGATCGATAATTATCGATTGGTGTCGATAGGCAGGAAAAGTCTGAGGACCACACCGCAAATTCTGTTCGATCCATAGTTTCAGCCCAACTTTGCTTCCCAAAAAACAACCGAAAACCAAACCAAAAAGCTAAAAAAAAAATATGTAAAATTAATATTAACTCTGAAAAAGCTATTCCGTAGAAGCTTATCAAATATCGTCTATCGATAACAGCAGCAATAATCCTTTGCCAGCCTCTCTCTAAGCTAACACACACACACAAACACCTAGACACTCACACTCTCATCCACATTCATCTACATTCACCATCATTGGCATTAAATCATCAAACTAAAAAAATACAAAAAAAATGAAAAAATAATTCTAGAAACACACATACAAGCATATATTGTACTCCCCACATTTAGCACTTAACACATTCATACATAAATCACTCATGATATGCGTATTTGTCTCTATTTATAATAACAATAATAATAAAATAATAATATACGAAATATGTAACATTAACTATATACTACCTTATGAATCGATTACACTTCTAATTATATACCTAAATATATATATTTTGTATAAGCGATCGGGTTGGATCGATCCAGCAGACTCTCAAAGAACACAAAGAATCTTTCAATAAAGCGCGACCATTGTCGCTTATAATCATCAAGAACCCAAAATATTGGACATTTTTGTTTTTTGGGTGGGTTGACATTCTTTTTGGGGCAAGGTAGCAAAATATTATTTTTGATGCCATAAAAATGAAATAATCGAGGCGGTTATTAAATCTTAAGCATTGACCGCGATTTAAAAAGGAATCACAGGAAAATATCTGGAAGTAAGTATCGTTTTGGATCCATCCCTTGAGTTAAGCGCAGTGCACACTCCTACATCGGATTTCTATGAGAAAAGTTATAGCATTATAAGTGCAAGTGCTTTTTTTTTTAAATTTCGAAAGGGGTATGCTCATAAAAAATGACAAAAAATCGACCAAAAATAAAAAAGCAAAATTTGAATGCAGATTTTTAGGGAATTGAACCACAAGCTTTTAGAGGTATGCCACTCATGAAACGGATTTCCATGAGAAAAGTTATGGCCTTAAAAGGGCAGGTTTTAAGTCACTTTTCTGCAAAGCTGTTTTTTGAAAATTTGAAAAGGGGTAAGCTCATAAAAAAAAAAGAAAAAGAAAAAGCGGGGCCCCCAACAACAAAAAAAAAAAAAAAAAGAAAAAGGGGGGGGGGGGGAGAAAAAAAAAAAAAAAAAAAAAAAAAAAAATTAAAAAAAAAAAAAAATTTTAAAAAAAAAAAAAATAATAAAAAAAAAAAAAAAAAAAAAAAAAAAAAAAAAAAAAATTTTTAAAAAAATAAAAAAAAAAAAAAATAAAAAAAAAATGGGGTTTAAGGGAGGAAAAACAATTTTAAAAAAAAAAAAAAAAACCTAAAAAAAAAAAAAAAAAAAAAAAAAAAAAAAAAAAACTAAAATATTATAAATTTTAAAAAAAAAAAAAAAAAAAAAAAAAAAAAAAAAAAAAAAAAAAAAAAAAAAAAAAAAAAAAAAAAAAAAAAAAAAAAAAAAAAAAAAAAAAAAAAAAAAAAAAAAAAAAAATAAAAAAAAAAAAAAAAAAATATAAATTTGAAAAAAAAAATTTCTATTTTTAAAAAAAAATTTTATTAAAAAAAAAAAAAAAAATTTTATTAAAAAAAAAAAATGACAAAAAATCGACCAAAAATTAAAAACCAAAATTTGAATGCAGATTTTTAGGGAATTGAACCACAAGCCTTTAGAGGTATGCCACTTCTAAATCGGATTTCTATGAGAAAAGTTATGGGTTTAAAAGTGCAGAAAATACATTTTTTCAAATCAATTCCATGTTCAATTCTAATTTTCCATAGATGAATTCGTTTTGCCTTGATGGAAAGGGCCCCGTTCGGATTGATGTGTGCCAACCGATAAGTGCCCCTTTGGGGCTGAATTACTTTTGTTTTAGGGTTGATGTTGGCGTGGGGTCGATTACCACCAATCCCCGATAATCGGTGCTCAAGTCCAGCTGTGGCAGTTCAATTAGCGGCTTTGAAACAGCTGCCGAGTACCTGCCCAGCTTTCTAATTAACTTTGCCGGAGGGCGGAGTGGTTTTGGGGGATATAGCCACAGCTGTACTATGTTCGCTGAGTGGCAATATGGAATCCAATTTCAGCTCTGCAACAAAATTGCACTCGAAAGGAGTTTGGTGCTCCCTCTCAGCGGCACACACAATGTACAAATTCAATTGCAACTAATGCACTTCATGCGTCTTCTGAGTATGGAAACCCCATATTCCCTACCAAATCCTCATCCCGTCCAGTATTCCACTTTCCCGCAGACGTGTCTGCGTATGAAGTTTAAGCTGTTTGGCCACGGGGGCGAAATGGAAGGACTTCGCCCCCAAGTCGCCCAAGGATGTGTGTGCCCGGCGAGTCAAGGAGCTGAAAGCGGAAATCAAACACGAGGCGAGGATTGCTCGCTTCTTAGCCCGCAGATGAGCATTTGGTCCTTGGGCGGGGTAGGACTCCTTCGTCCGATTAGCAAGGAAATTACACTGAAGAATACAAAATGTACCGAAACTCAGAATTATATCTTTTCCCTACCAATAGCTTTTTGTAGCTTTTGATAGAAGATTTTGATTATAAAACAAGTTTACTACCGATACTCTCGTAAAGTTGTATTGCCTAATCTCAAAAAATTATTTACAATGAAATATATAAATTGTTTTTACTGACTTAAATAAATTGTATTTAACTTTTTTGGCAAAACCAAAATATTAAATTAAATATTAAAGAAGTAAAGTAAACATTTATTAAATTTAAGATAATTTAATGGATTTCCTTTAAGTATAGCATACTACTTTGCAGAATAAATTTCGCAGAAACTCCGGAATATTACTACTATTATGAAATATGTTATTATATTTTAAACTCTATTATAAACCTGCAATACATTTTTTCGTTGTGCATAAACGTTTCCTCTCCAAGTGCCTCGTGTCACGCCGACTTGCGAAGGTTGGGAAATGGGAGTTCGTGGTTCAGGCCACTCCCTTTCAGCCCGAAGCTCTTGGTTGCAGCTGTGGCTCTGGCTTTAGCTCCGGGTCCTGACTGTAGGGATTGGCACAAAAGGGGGAGTAACGTGGCCGGCATGGCAAATATTTAACGCAAACAATGCGCTTAAATCAAAAGCGAGCCATGTCTGCGGCATAACTGCGCGTGAGGCAGACAGGCGGGGGGAGTCCCCTCTCCGTGTCCTTGCACCAACCAAATCTATTTAACCTCACACGTTGCAGGTCCTTTTTTATGTCCTGCTGCTGATGCTGCTCTTTAGTTTTAATGCCAACAGTCCGAGGCTGCGGAGGAGCATGCAAATCAGCTTTTTATTCGACTGGCCTCCCAACTGGATGAACCTTCAGATCCCGATCCCAATACCGAATCCAACCTGGGTGCATAAGTTCGCCACGGAATGACCCTCTGGGGAAATTCATAGTTGATACTTGTGGCCGTTGAACTGTTCGGGGGTAAAAAGTCAGAGGGACAGACAATAAACACAACTGACGATAACACAAGTTCCGACACTGCTAAAAAGTTTAAATTCATTCTTGAAAGTGCATCTGAAAATAGGGAAAATGTTCAAAAAAGCCAAATTTAAGAAACCTAATCAGTATAATTTTGGAAAATGCCTATTACAAATAAACTTGTTACATTTTATTTCTCAATATTTTATCAATTAATAAGACACATCCACATTTTATGCTTACTGCTCGATACAAAGATTGTTTAAATTAAAATATTTAAGATTAAAGAAGTAAATACCTTTCTTAACAAGGTATGGTTATTATAAATGGTCAAATTGCTATACAACATTTTAAATTTTATTTTTGGTAAATTAATTAAAGTATTTTCATTTTTTAGACTTAACCCTGGAATCCAAAGAATTCTCTGCCAGTGCAAGGGACACGACCTAATCTTTATCTTAGCCATGTCAAGCCAAAGTTTGTGGCCCAAAACTTTGGCTGTTCCCTTGTGCCAATGAAAGTGGTCAGTTAAAAAATGTCAACCCCCCATGGCAGTCCCCTTTGAAGATGCCCAACTAAGACAAAGAGGAGCGAACTATAGCGAAAGTAATATGTCTGGGGCATGCATAATTACCAAACTTTGCGGCCGGGGCACATAAGTCATACTCCCGCCTGACCAGTTGGACAAGAGTCCTGTGTCAGGATTTATTTAAATATCAGAGTGGGAGAAGGTGGGCTGCAAATTAAACACGACACTGCGTCGTTATCTTTATAAATCAAAAGGAATTACAAGACCATTTCTCAACCCCCTGAAATTCAGCCCACATGTGAATGCCGCAAATTCTGAAAATTGTTGCAAACCCTTTCGGCAAACAGCTCAAAGGATTCTGCCACCCCATCTCTCCACCGTTTGTGGACATATTTTTAATGATTTATTTCCAATTTAAGCAAGATTTCGTACTTAAGATGCTCTGCCTAATGGCCGTCGGCAACCACCACCCCCCAGGGCACAAGGTCAGTGGTCACCAGTTTTTCCGTTGGAATTCCCTTAGATGAAAGGGTGCAGCCTTTTTCTCTACATTTCCCTCCGCTTCCTTTTCTGGTAGTGTGCTAATATGCAAATCCAATTTATTGCACTGTCCCCCGCACTCTTTAGACTTCCCATCATGCACTGAAAAAAAAAAAAATACAACAAAAATCTGGTTTTAAGATGTATACTACATTATCCATATTATTTAAATATTTGGGGCTCACAATTTCATGTTTTTATGTTTGGTTAAATAAAAAACATTTTTAAGTGGTTGTTAACACCTATAAAATATTGATATGGTTTTATTGCTTTTACTTTTTCTCTCAGTGCTGCTATCCTGGTTGTCCTTACGTTGGGCGTGAGTTATACGAATCCTTTTTATCTCGACTGTCGCCTGGCGTGCGTCGGGCACATAAATCTTGTATAAGTTCGCTTCTTGGCAAGGAGTCAATATGCTAAATCAGCAGAATCCTTTTTTCCCCCATAAGGATTCCGGTAGGAAGGCTGTTTGGACAGCTGCTAAGACATTTCAATAACGCTGCACGCTGGAGCTGGGAGATTCTAAGGCGACAATGGGTCCTTGGTTGGATGCTCCTCAAATTCTCCTGACCGATGTTTGTTGAATTTTAATCATTTGCGTGATGCAGCCTCAAGTGGAGGATGGTACCTACAACTTTATCGAGAGCGAGAGTTGGGGAAAGTGAATCGAAGGATGCAGACAGGTTGAGGGTGGATTATGTTTGAATTTGCAAGCCAAGAAAGTGCAAAGACCCCAAGGATACGCCAACCACTTTTCCCTTCAACTCTGGCAAAATAGTTATCCAAACAAACTGAGTGAATGCAAATTGACTGGAAATCCCAATACTCAAAAATAAATGTGATGCGTATTAGTTTGAAAGCTTTTAATACATTTAGAGTTTTACTTTTAGATATTAATTGAATTGAAAAACGGTGGATTTTTAATATTTTATACTTTAAATATTTTAAACTCAATTATCCCATTATGCTAAAAATATGCTAGTTATTATACCCTTGCAGAGGGTATTATAATTTTGGTCAAAAGTGTGCAACGCAGTGAAGGAGACATCTCCGACCCTATAAAGTATATATATTCTTGATCAGGATCACCTCCTGAGTTGATATAGCCATGTCCGTCTGTCTGTTTCTACGCAAACTAGTCTTTCAGTTTTAAAGCTATCGAATTGAAACTTTGCACACACCCTTCTTTCCTTTGCACGCAGTATATAAGTCGGAACGGCCGGGATCGGACGACTATATCTTATAGCTGCCATATAACTGATTGATCGGAAATGCCATAACTTTCGTGTTTGTAAAGTTAGGAAGTTGGGATTTTCTATGGGTTTTATATTTGGCCAGTCAATCCGACCTACCAAATTTCATAAGGAACGGACGACTATATCCTATAGCCGCCATATAACTGATTAATCGGAAATGCCATAACTTTGATGTTTGTTTGGTTAGGAAGTTGGGATTTTCTATGGGTTTTATTTTTGGCCAATTAAATTTCATAAGGATCGGCCGACTATATGCTATAGCTGCCATATAACTGAACGATTGGAAATGCCATAACTTTGGTGTTTTTAAAGTTAGGAAGTTGGGATTTTTTATGAGTATTAAGAATACATCACATGAATAATTTTGGAGAATATAATTTACAGAGTATTCTGCAAGGGTATATCAACTTCGGCTCCGCCCGAAGTTAGCTTTCCTTTCTTGTTTTTACTCAAAATTTGAGTTCGGATTCCAATAAAATGTAATAAATAATAAAGTATTTAAATAACCGTAATGACAATGTTTTTAAATGTATCCATCATCTTTATAATAATTTGTTCGATCTGGATACTTGATCCTTTAGTACTCTCCCATCGCAAACGCTCGCTTGACTTTTTTAACCGGTTTGAAAGGATTTCCCGGGGGCTACGCCTGTCACTCCTCTATGGTCGCTCAGAGATTTATGGTGAGAACAGCAAACAAGCGGAGAAAGTGGAAAATAATCGGAATGGGAGGATTGGAGTTCAGATGAGTGAAAGACAAAGGAACTATCCGGACATAAATCATCTCCCGGCGGCAGGCGGCGAATGTCCTGCAGCGTTTGGCTGCCTGCCACTTGAAGTCAAAACCGGTTCGGTTCGGTTAGGTTCGGTTCGACACAGGCTCCTAAAAGCAGACAGGACACTCCGTGGCATTCATTTTCCATTTCACATTTCCAATTCTCATTTCCATTTCATGCCTATTGTCCTGGTCGGCGTTGCAAATTTGTCAGCGAACGAGGAGCAGTACAAATGTCAGCACGATAAGCGTGCAGGAACTTTTATCTGAAGGATATGCGCAGGATGAATCACCCGCACGTCTCTACTCGAAATATTTCACTTCCAAATTGGCTGGCTATCTTTACTCATACCCTAAAAAAGTATGGAATAAGTTCTTTAGTCAATATATACGACTTGGATATACCCGATACTCAAACGTTTGTAGTATACAAATAAGTTTTTAACAGTTTTAAACTGATTTACTTAATTATGAGCTATATCAATCAGATAGCAAAATAACTTAAGAGCAGCACTTAACCTTCTTTATAAGAAATTATAAGTCATTTACCTTCTTTAGTCGGAAAATAATTTCCTTTTTAATACACAGGGTACTCCAATGCGAATAAAAAACAACATTCACAAAAAATGCAATACAAATCATTGGCAAATTGGTTGAGGAGCATGAACAAAAGTTTGCCTCCGTTAGCCAAGATTGATAGTCGGTCCAAATGTCACGCTTTATTTGTATGCTGGACACACCACCCAGAAAACTCCGCCTCCGTTTGGTCAATCGAACGAATTGCGCTTAAATATTTGCGGCGCTTATCAAAAAATTTGCGGGCCATTGTCGATGCGGATTGATGCAATTTTAAATCCGCAAGGAACAAGGACATCTGCTCAAATATTAGCTTATGGAATTGTTTAAAATGCCAGGCACTAACCCATTCACTATGGTCACGCTCCGAAAACGGAAAATCAGGAATGGACGGCAGGAAACCCAAGCACAGCCTTTTGACAGTTGCCACAATTTATCATAATTCAATGCATGGCATGTCCTGTCAATCACTTGAATCGACATGGACATCGAAAGGGTGATTCGAGCACACATTAGCCTCCGGGCAGGGGGTGGATAAAACCCATGGTTGTGGACATTTTTACAAGTGACTTATGAATTATTCTTTGTACTTGCCCCTGTCCATCCAGCAAATCCCACACATAAAAAAAAACAATAGAACCAAAAATATAAAAATGTATTTTTATGATTTTTAAGTGCACCACTTTAGAGATAAACATTTCATAAATAATATCAGTTATTTTCTTTTGCAGATGGTACGCATGCTTATACAAAAAGTTTTCAATGTTTTCAATACTCATTTTTTGAAAAGATTAAAGGTATAAAAAAAAAAAGAATGAGAATGAATATTCTTTTTCCGTGTAGTCTTCGTCTCGCTTAACTTCCTCTTTATGGTTGGCTTTTTGTGTTTTCAAATCAGATTAAGCTGGGAAAGGGGTTAAGAGTACGGGGTTATCTTTAGTGGGAGGTGACTACATGAAAGGGTCAATAATGGGACTCGAGACGAAGACGTTTATCAAACGGAATATGCGATGCGAACAAACCATTAGACACTGGCCACTGATGGACAGGCGAGACGTGATCCCAGATACGGCTCATCAAGTGCATTGTCATGGGACAATAAAGGGTTAATCGGCTAACAGACGGATTGTAATGTTGTGTTCTTAGCAAGCTGAGCTAACGAAAATTAGCCAAAAGAGCATCTTAGTATTAAATGTATCAATTAAAAGGGGTATCAAGTGTTCCACACTTTACAGAATTCCTTAGAGACCTTTGTAATCAGATATCGTTATCTTAAGAATGGAGAGGGAGTATTTTTTTCGAATTTTACTTGGTCAATATGAAACCAAGAAAACAATGGCATACCGCTGAGAGCATCAGCAATAAATCCCCAGCAAAATTCGATTAAATAAAATTTTTTTTTGCTTACGAGTACCAGGAAATACGACACAGAGTCCGAATCATGGAACTCTTTTTGGATGATACGGGTTTTGCTTTAAAGACATTCTTACGTCCATTAAAACCTCTGAAAAAACCTGAATCCAAAAAATTCTCCAATTCAAAAATCTTTCAATAATTCTTCTGTTACATATATTATTTATTTATTTATTTAAGAACTTGCTCGTCTAATTGACAGAAAAATATAAAGATATAGGATGTATTGAATGGGTTGTGTTTGAGTGTCTCCCAATGCGAATGATCGATTTCACTTAAACCTAGGCGAAATCTCGGCGATTGCATAATGCGGAGCCCACTCCCGAGGTGTACGGAAAATCACAAATCAAAGAACTTAAATACTTAAGACTCCTCGCGAGCGGTGATAAGAAAGAACAGACGTGTAATTTTGCTGTGCTGGTTGAGGATCGCAGTCGAACGGATAATTTATTGGCCAGTCAAAGAGTAGAACGCGAAAGCTTTTTGTTGACTTGGTGGTGATTTAATGACGGACCCTCGGGGAAGGCTCTCACGGCTAACAGATAATAGAACACGTTATGAAGTCGACGGCTGATAATTTTGATGCGTGACTGGGCTGCTCCACAATATTTCCACCTCCTTACAGGGTCTTGTCGAACAGGAATTCGCCAAGCTCGCCCTGAGTGACCATCATCTTCTTGAGGGTGGTGAGCTTGCCGGCCAGATCGCGCTGTCCATGGAGCTGCTCCTCCAGATAGACACCAGTGAGGTAGTCCACCAGATGGTAGTGGTTGTATGGCTTGCTCTCGCAGGTCTGGATCAGCTTGCGGATGGAGCGAGTAACCTTAATCTCCAGGTCGAGGGCATCCTGCAGAGCGCTGGCACCATCGGTCCACTCCTGCTTAGCCACAGTCTGCGGGAGGATTTACCAGGATAAGCTGGTTTTCAGATTTTAAGGGGAATTCTAGACTTACCGGCACGTTGATCAGATCGCTGACACCTTCGGTCAACTGACCGCGCATGGACAGGTACTCCACCAGCTTGGAACCGTGCTCACGCTCCTCCTTGGCAGCCTTGAAAAAGTGCTCGGCGAATCCAGGGCGGTTGACGGTGTCGCGGGAGAAGTAGGCGCCCATGGCCAGGTACTGGTAGGAGGCGTTGATCTCCTCCTGGATCTGGTGGCGCATTCCCTTGATGCAACCGTCCTTCATGTCTATCCAATCCTTGGTAATCTCGGGCACCTCCAGGGAGCCTGTAATGATATTTGATGGATTTAATTAGGGGTCAAAGAATAAAATAATAAAGCCATCTTAAGTCGAATTTAATTAAGTCAAAAAAACGCAGACATCCTTGGTTCAGATGATAAATTTTACGATTTTTTAAAGAATTAAAAATTCTATGCATATGAAAACTTAAATTATTATATTAAGAATTGTGAATTAATCTATTCTTAGGTTTTTTAATTCGTTTGTTTTTTTATATTTACAGGGCATATTAAGTAAATAATACAAAATTTAAAACAATTATAATTTTTAAACATTGTTTTTCAAACCATTCGACTTATTCAAGGGACTTTTGAAGTTTCATAGTTTATAGAAACCTTTGCACCCCTGATCTTGACCTTCGTCATGGTTTGGTTTTTGATTTTGCTTTTGAGCCTCTTTCTGCAGCTCTTTCACGAAACTTTTGCTTTCTTTCTTGGCTGTGGGAAGGGGTGGTTATTACATTCGAGAGGGCGTTATTGCATAAAAATTTGAAATTGGGCAAGGGGAACGTGTGCAAAACTGCATTCTCTCTTATTCTCTCTCTTTTTGTAAGTGCAATGGTAACGTGCGCAGTTCTCTCGCCGCCATAGTAACGGCATTTGTTTTGGTGTAGTGTCGTGTGCAAAAGCATGCTTAAATCATTACGTCTCCCTCGCGCAGCCAAAGCCGTGTGCAAAAAGAGCTTGGAATGGACTTGGAAATGTAACAACAACAAGGGTCAGGGTGCTTTAAATGTAATATTATTCATGGAAATGAAAGCGAAATTCGCATATTTTAAATATGGGAATTTGTTATTAAAAACTGGTTTGCATTTCCCCAAGAGCGTAACGGAAGTATCAAACATTTTTAAATCAACTGGTTTGGTCATAATAATAAAGAGAATAAAACAGCTAAGAGAACCCGCGCATGCTCTCTTACCACACGCATTACAACTTATTTCTGCTCTTTGCGTATTGCGTCGAATTTTATTGTTTTTTTCCGCTGACCTGCCTTGGTTTTGTTTGAGATTGAGATAATATTTAGTAAAAGTACTTACACTTGAAGTCTCCATAGGCCTGGGCCACCACGGCCAACAGGAACAGGGAAGCGATTAATTTCACCATCTTTTGTTCGTCAAATGGAAGTCTTTAGCACAAAATCACAGAACAAATTTGTTGACACTTTAGTTTGTTTTGCTTGAAATGCACAAATGAGAATGAGGCGACTCGAGTTGGGCTGAATTATTAAATAGGCCTCTCTCTTTATCGAAATCGAAATCTAGCTGCCTTTACACACACTGGCGCAGAAGGCGTCGCCTGCTTCAATTTGATGGGCTTTGATTGGGATTATTTTGAATTCTCGAATGGTTTCCAGTACCTTTTGCTTGACAGCGTAATCTTTTTTTCAGTAGAGCTAATGCTTTTTGCTTTGTGTTATGAGGAACTCGAAAGCGAACTGTCGCTCCAAACGGCGCACAAAACACTTTTAAACGCGCTCGCTCTTGATTTGTATCCCTGTATGTGTGTGGGATTGGGAGAGTCTGCCTGTTATCTTTCCAACATGTCGCCGTTTCTTTGTTAAGCGTTTAAATGGCCGATAATTGAATATTCTCGATGATAGACGCACACAATTTAATACACACGTCCTCAATGTGGTTATACTAATAGGGAAAGTCAAGTTTCCTACTCAGGTAATCGCAAAAAATCACCGAATGCAATATGGCCGCTCTTTTGCGCTCTGCGTCAGCTGTTCTTTGTTTTTGTTTTGACTGGGTTGACCAACACGTCATGGGTTGCCAGGCGGTTTAATTTTAGTCGCATTTTTCGCCCGACAACTTAATTCTTTTTCTACTGAGTTGATTTGTCACGTTCGGTGGGTGGATCAATCAGTAACTTTGATAACTACTAAATATGGCGACGCCGCTTTTGGTGTCGTTTGCAAGGCTCTATGATTGACACTTGATAAGGGGACAAGTGCTGAGAAAGGTATACAAATGATGTAACATGGGGAAAACCCTTTTATAAATAATTGTCTATTTTAGAAGACTTAAATAATATTATGGTTAATATTAATATTATCTGAATGAATTGTTCAACTACAACTTTTTCTAAAACTTAAGTACTGCTTTTGAAAACCGTTGCAAGTCAAATAGTCATATTTTTAAATGGCCTGCTTATAAAATATATTACAAGTTATTCAAAGTATTCGTTTTAAAATGTTGTGTGATAATCTTATAAGTTTATATAATAAATGGCCAAGTTCTTAATTTTTCTTAATGTTGTATGAGTCCTTTAATATTAATGAAATATCTTTTACTGATAAAAATCTCAAGAAACCAAGGCATACAAAGAAGCAAAGTGCAGTGTCCATTTTTTGCACACGTTGACAACCCTGCCGTGAGTCACTATCCAGCAGGAACAAAAACAACACTAAAGCGGCCATGTTGGAATGACAACGAAATCCCCGTACTGAGCGCAAAACATCAAATGCCCATGCACTCTCTCCCCAAGCACGCACACACACTGCCTTATCGATCGCATAGAAAGAGACGAACGCGACGCTATAAACAGCAGTTGATTTTCTGAGTTCCAACAAGAAGCACATAAAAGGAGCGTTAAAAGCTAAATTAAAACACATTGCAGACACTTGAAGTGAGTTTAGTCAATTACCAGCTAGTTAGTGAGTGTTTATAATCAGAAATCTAAAAGAAAATAACTAGATGGCAAAATAAGTCACAAAAAACTTCGAAAAACAAAAACATTGGGTTAATGGTGGTTGTGTTGTGAAAAAACAAAGAGAGGGGGTCGAGAAAATTCAAGAAAACTCTACGACGCAAAAGGCGGATTTCCAAATCAAACGAAAACAAACAAAAGGCTGTTTTTCGATTGTCAATTATTGTGAAACTAATTTCCTTTGTTTTTGCATTTCGATTTTGTTTTTAATTTACAGTAATCAGCCGTAAAGATGAAACTGTTCGTTGCACTCGCTCTCTTCGCGAGCCTCAGCTCTATTGCCTTGTCCAAGGATGAAGAGTACTGCCAGAGCTCGGTGGTCACCGCCTGCGCTTCGTCGACCTTCTCCGGTGAGTAAAGAGAACGCTCTAAGAGAGAGAGCATGGGTGAAGAGAACCTAATTTGTGTTTGTGTGTTGTTGCCTTTTGTATCTTTGTAAAATAACAAACAAGCGCTCACTGGCTTTTTCACAGGAAAAAGTAAGTTAAAAGTACATTGGATGTTTTGAAAATAAAATTATATAACATTCTGCACTATTCTAGTTTATGTTAAAAAACTTAAAAGCTTAACTCCAATACCTTCTTCGTCTTCACACTTTAAAATCTAAAATACTAAAGACAGTTATATTTTTGATTGATACTTAATTTTAGCGCTTTCTAATTTCTAATTTAAATTACCACCCAACTACTTTTCCGAACTTGATACTAGAAATTGTTAAAATGTTAACATTAGAATTATCAATATTTTTTATTTGAGCTAATAACATGATAACAGCTCTGTTCGTCTATTACAACTGCTTCCCAGTAAAGGGACAAAAACCTTATATTTCCCACCTCTCAGATTATAATTTTTTATATTTCTTCCCCTTGTCCTTCAGGCAACTCAATTTGTAATGCCCGTTTCGCTGGCATTGACCATGTGGAGCCCGAAGTCCAGGCTTACATCAACGCCCAATTGACCAAGTCGTACGACTATCTGTTGCTGGCCACCCACTTCAACTCGTACCAGAAGAACCGCCCCGGCTTCCAGAAGCTGTACCAGGGTCTCTCGGACCGTTCCTTCGACGACAGCATTGCTTTGATCAAGCAGGTCACACGCAGGGGAGGAATTGTGGACTTCAACACCCGTCACGAGTCTCCGGCCTCGGTGAGCACCAAGCGCAACATTGTCGAGGTCGATGAACTCCACTCCCTGGCTCTGGCTTTGGACAACGAGAAGCAGCTGGCCACTGGAGCTACCCACGTGCACTCCCGTGCCACCCACGCCACCGATGCTGACCGGGATCCCGAATTGGCCCACTACATCGAAGAGAAGTTCCTGAGCAAGCAGGCTGAGACCGTGCGCAAGCTTTCTGGTTATGCCAACGACCTCGCCAAGTTGATGAAGGTTCCGGATCCATCTCTATCCGTCTACCTTTTCGACGAGTACCTTCAGAAGCAGTAAATAGTGGAGACTTGTCCCTCCCTCCACTCCTACACTATTCCCTCAAAATTGCTCTCATCATCCCGCAAAAATATCGCACATTAATTCCCTTATAAATTAATTTGTTTCCTTGGTTTGTTCACCAATAAATCGCAGTGCATCAACAGCAATATCTCCCAAGTTCACCTTGATTTACCAGCACATCAGATTGTGATAATGTTATCATAAATAAGTTAGCAAGTTCGCCCCAGCAAATGTATCTTAAGCATGTACGTTACCGCTTGAACAAATAAATACAACAAAGTAACTGAATATGAACTAGTAAAACAGCAGATTGTTTGGCTTTCTGATAAGGTTTGGGTTTTCCAAATAGATCTGGTTTGTTGCCGGTCCTTATTGCGGGGCGTCTGTTTGTGTTGTTTTTCTCTTAGATAGCTGGCAATGTACTTTGGATACCACATGGAACAATGGAACTTACGATCGCAAAACCACCCAGCTGCTTGATTACAAAGTGTGTAAAGTTCCAGAATAAAAGATATTAGGGGATCTTTAAACTGAAGAGCGTTGGACTTATTTTTAGAGAGCTGTTTCTAGAAATAAATTCGGAGAAACAGAAACTTAAGGAGAGGTCTAATCATAAAAATAGTTTCCTTCTATTAATGTAGCATGATTTTTAGTTACAAGTACAACTTCAACTTAAAAAATAATAGAAAGACAAATACTATTAAAAGATTCCTTTATATCCATACAATTTCCGGCTAAAAAGCACAAGTTTAACCACCGATCATTTGAGATCTCTATGATAATTATATATGTATGTATTTGAGAGTACTTCCTCGCATTCGACAATTTAAATCGATGGCGAAGAGTGTAAATTCAGTAATGTCTGAAGGGATTTTGTAGGCTTGTAGGAGCCCGACAATCTAATCAGTGAGACACTCCTCCGAATGTAGGGCCACGTCTGTTCAACTGGTTGCTATTCCACGAGAGATTCTCTCTTCAAGCTTATCAATTGTCTGGTGCACACGGCTTTGCTGTTCCATCCGGAAAGGTTCCGGCTGAATGGGGGTCTAGGCGCCATTTTGGTAGCCTGCTGACTAAGTCGGAACCTCCGGTGACGTGGATGTCACATTTTTACGTAATTTATTGTTCCTAGAATTTGCATCGTAGTTTCCTTATCGCCTTCTCCGCACTCTTCCCTTCCCTGACCTACTCATACTGCGTAAATAAATGAGTATAATCGTTTTAAAAACCAACTGATCACACATATTGCCTATCTTATAGGTAGGTCAATATAAACAATTTATAAAATATATGTACCATTTTTTAAAACCTAGAAGTTTTCCATAGATTTGTAAGAAACAATAAAACCCAATCTGAGTCTATGTACTTTCAAAATAATAATTATTTTTCTAATTTCATATATGTATGTATGTATATAGGAAATGTTGGTTAAAAGTTTTTAGACAAAACTCAATCAATTATTTTTGTGGTTAAACCCAGAATCTTCTGCGAAGTTATTTTTAACAGATTTTTAAAAAACTTGTGTAATATGGCTCCAATGAACTATTTTTCACCATTTTTTTTCATGGAACACATTCAAGATTATAAGAGCACCAATTATACATATTTATGTGACTATGGATCCAAGCCACGCATTAGGGCAATTTATCAATTAGCGACGCCCATTCAATGAGGACTTTGCTCATAACGCCGAACATCCGGATACAGTCCACTAGCACGTGAAATGAACGTCAATTTGCCATTTTAATGCCGCTATTACTACTCCGTTGGTTTGGGGTCAGGGGTCATCAAATCGCAGCATCCGTATCTGACGCATAAAGCGAATCCGTGTAATAACTGCGTGCTCTTGTGTAATTAGAATATGACAGCCATAAGGGAAAACTCCATTCGGGATCATAACAGTTAGGACGGAATGAGATTGAAGTTGATGTGGTGGGGTGCTTCAAAGTGCTTCCTCAGTATCTCCGAGTGCGTGCAGTGGTCATTAAATAATAATCCACTTAATATTAATTGCCCTGATTTGCGGATGGATGCTGCCTCAATGATTTTAGCTATGCCCTCAAATCTCTCACTGAAAAAAACTTTCTGGCTCAAAAGATTCTTTAATTAAGACATTATTAAGACGAGTACTATTTGTATGGTTTTTTTTATGGACTTTTAAAGATTAAAGTAATCTGTAACGAATTAAAATTTTGTAATGCAAAAAGGGTATTCACATTTGTTAAGCGCACTGATGTGTCTGACATTAAAATTAAGGTAATGTTAACTATTTATTTGCGATATCTTATAAATCGTAGTTCTACTTTTTTTTATGTGTACATAGTCATAAAAAGTGTGGGAGAGGGTAGCTAATTGGGGTCATTTGTGGTGCATTTGGCGAGGATCTTAACTTTGCCATTTGTAATTGTTTGGCCATAAGCCATCGTACAAATTATGTGGCCCAAAACTGGTTTCACCCAGGGATTCCACATATGCCCTAAATGGCGGACATAAAAAGGTGTCTTTGGCCCAAAATTATTCTATTAATTTATGCATTTTAATAAAAGCGTCAAGCAATTACAAAGGGTTGAGGTTGCGGATTCGATGATGGCAGGGGGTTAAAAACTATTTGGAAGGCCAGATGTTGTCAAAGGATTCGGGATATTTCGGTTATTGTTCGGGAAGCCAGACAACTATGAATATGAAACCCATCTGTGGGTGAGTGTGTGTGCGTGTCCAGGACATGCGGGACACACATAATATGTATGCAAAATAGCAATTTAATTTCGTTTTATTGCAATGCCATTTGCAGCCAGTGAAAGGCAGCTGCGCCGACAGCTTCCGCCAGGCTCCCCATAAATAATCCTTGAACCACCCACTCCATAAGCCCCCACTTTTTACCCCTTTCCATCGCCTGTGCAATTTTAATGAAAAGTCTTGTCTCCTGGCCTTTTGTTTTCACCATGTTTTCGGTGGCAAGGCAGACAGGCCAAGAAGCGAAATTGTTTGCCATTTTTCATTAACAAATTTTTGCAGTGGCTGGGCAGACTGAATGGGAATCCTTATCGCAACGTAAATATTTTAACAGTTCTTTAAACATCAAGCGACTTCTCATATTACGTTTTTGCATTAAAAGAACATTTTCAGTTGTTAAAATAGGCCCACAAATCTGGTATTTAATAGTTAAATAACTTAATATGATATTGATTTTTTTCGATTAGAAAGCTTGTAGCACTGATTTGTCAGTTACCTATTATTAATTGCAATCTTATCATAGGTAGAATTATATTGATAACTATCGAATAATGATAAGAATTATTAACTTATGCACACGGCCTAGTGCCAAATACGAAATTAATAAACAAATTGCTGATAATAAATTAATTAAACAGATTCCTGAAACAGATTTTAAATATTTTTTGTACAGGCCAGACAGTAACTAATGTTTTAAAACAACCATTTCCACATTAATGGCTATTTTGATCAAAACCAAAAATATATTTACCTTTGCTTTTTGTTCAGAAGGAATACAAGTAAATCTTATCATATTCTAAGAATTGACTGTCATTTGGTTTTCATTTCTTTTTTAAGCCAATCATTTTCTTTTCGGGCTAGGTTTACCTGTTCAGAATATTTTACTCCCTTTCGCGATTTGGATGAAATCAATAGGTCCCCAAGCTATTGGTTAACTCATCTTGAAAAGGGAAAATTTCCTAGGGGATTGCTCGATTAGCCAGGCAATTGAGTGGTGAGGTAAGAGGCTTACATGCAAACAAATATGTGAAAAAGACAGGGAATTGACTAATGGATTTCCATGTGGAAATTCGCGATAAGCAAATCGCTGATAAGCGAGCGATTCCCGCCCTTTGTTGTTGTTTTCCCCGGTTGCTTAATAATGCAATTTTTCGCAATTTCGCTGAGGTTTCCACAGGGGGATGGCCAGGATATATTCTAAAGCAACCTGATCCCGATCCACATCCACCCCTGGGTCTGTTTTTGTTGATTTTTCAGCTGCTCAATTTGCATGAATTCACTTTTCAAGGTCAGTGGGTAAAAACAAGTTGCAAAAAAGTTCGCAAGTCGCATAAGGCACCCTATCTGGAAGCTGAAATCCATAAGAGCCACCCTGATTCAGTCACCAAGGGGTAGCTTTCGTAATTGTTATTTTAATACCCTCAATGTGGGTATTATAAATATTTTAAATAATTATTAATCATAATATAAATACTCTAGTGCTCAGCAGGCTTCATTTTCCCTCAGTTCTTCTTAAGATAGTTGACAAATTTCAAAATGAAATTCAATTGGTTGTTGCTATGTTGATACTCAATTGTATATGTTTTCTCAAAATTTCAAAAGATATCAAGCCAATATATTACATTTTTAACAGTACTTAAGAGTTTCCACTAAGTCTTAAAATAATAATATTGATATCGGATAAACAAAAAAATGAAAAGCTTCCGAATAGCCTTTCAAATTAGAATTAAGAAAGCTATACATCTGAAAGAGTATCTTGAATTCCAATACCGGAAGTTATTTTTCCCTATTGTTTTTTCGCTCCTTGGGCTTAACTGACGCGGGTCCCCGAGCGGAAATGGTCAGAAATGACATGTGGCCGGCAATTTGCATACGCACACGCACATTTGCTAAATTCCTAGGCCGTAGCCCACTCCAAAATCAAACAGAATCCGACTCCTGGCAGCTGCTCCCCTCTCCTTTTCCGATTTGCTGAATAATGCGTGAGTCAGGCACGCGCAGGACTAAAAAGCTGGAGGACGACTGTACTTTTCAGCCACCCCTTAGGGTTGGAAAACACTCGTACATCCCACAAACTTCGCAATGAGCGTAAATTCTGATTCTGTTTTTGGCTTCGGGCAGAGCTTCCTCAAATATTTATGGGAATTTTTTCTGCACTGGCACTAAATTAAAATTCAATAAATCATAATTTGCTCCGATTTGTCTGCTCAAATTGCACTTGGCTCTAGCTCTTTCCAATATTTTCGACTGTTTCATTGTTGCACTGAAGTTTCGGGCAAAAAGTTTATCAAAATTTCATTAATGTCTGCGTTTTTGTTTAAGTTTTGGCTTTCCATTTTGGCAATTATTCCGCCCAAAGAAGGAGACAGATAGAGGGGTTAGAGAAGGCCAGAAAAAGTTTCTCTGAAGAGGCGGACAAACTTTCAATGTGCAATTTTTCCGGTCGAAAGTTTTCACTAGTTTGATTAGATTTCCCACCCAAACCCTCTGGCTTTAGTCCAGTCAGCACAATAATTTAACTTTGGTTTTTCCGATTTGGTTGTTGCACTTTGTGTTTGGATGAAACCTAACCTCACTCTCTGCCCCGAAGCTAACCTCACTTTCGGACTCCTCCTAACCTCAAAAAGGAGCGCTTTCGCTCGCTAATTAATTTCTGCGTGTGGCCAACGACTTTGGCTTGTAGCTAATTGTTATTGTTTTAACTACCTTGAACGACGTCGTACTCCTCCCCGAAATTTACCCCTCCGTCTATCAATTGGCGCGCCATTTTGCGGTTTTCAAAATTCAGTGAGCGTGTGTGCAGCAAGGCGAGAATTTGCGCTATAAACATAAAAATTAACGACTGACAAAAGGTTGTAAAAGACAAAGACGCCATCTAAGAGGTGGAGGGTTGGAACTGCCCCATAGTTTCGGCTGGGCATTAAAATCAGTTTTTACGACCGCGCCACACCCACTTAGTGGAATTTTCGGTGGAACGTGCTGCCAGGCAGTAAGCAGTTGATTAAAAATTAACAGAAATCAACAGGAAGAAAGAGATTACTATTAAATGGATTTCGACGTCAATATTCTCCTTGTTATTTTGAGTTAGTATTTAATACTGCAGGAAAAATCTCTATCTCTTTTTTCTCGATCTTTTACCTTTTGAAAAGCGATCTCAAAGGAAGAAAGTTTGTCATTAAATTCCCATCTTTTTTATTCAACAAAAATTCGATAATTTTTTAGATTGATTGGATTTACAACACGGATAACAAAGCATGACCTATTGAAGTCCGAACTCATACCTCTTATAAGTCTGCATTCCATTTAGGGTCGAATGTTGGTAAAGTTTTCAACAGAAGATAGTGTTGGGTTTTATTTTTTTCTGCATTGAAAAAAAAAACGTGAGAGAAAATTCCCAACACTTTACCCTTTGAGGATAATGGGCCATAATTATTTGATAAAGGAAGGAGCAGACAATGAACACTTTTCCGTGAGTAGTCTCAAGTTTCATGTCCTGAAGATGGGCGGTGGAATTGAGCCAGTGGAATGCCAGCAGCCTAAGCTGCTTACTTCAAGTGCCCCAAACACTGGGCCATATACTTGTATACACAAATGCAACTGCGACAATTGCTGCGAGTTGGACAAACGGGCGAAGGATGATGACAGCGCGATTAACTTGCTGTAAGCCATAAACGCTTCCCTGGACAGCTTCCTTCACTTCACTCCGAATTTGCCTCCGCATCGCCACTAATTTCGTATGCATGAGCAGAAATGAAAAGCGGGACGGAAAAAATGGAGAAAAATGGGAAGCCGTAATCGGCTGGGCCGTGTTCATAATGCGCCGGAGAGGCACTTAAAAAATCAAGTTAACGCCGCAGCCACACAAGGATCCTCCCTCGCGATTTTTTCCACTTTTCCTTCTGGCTTTTCCCCGGGCAACATTTTAATCCATATTTCCTTCTTCTGCTGCACTTGGAGAAACTAGTTCCCTAAAGTTTAGAAAATGTTGTATAAAATATGGAAGTCCTATGCTTCTCAATTACTTGGAATTTTTTAACAATTACATTTAATGCAGATTTAATACATTTTTATAAGCCATTCTACACCCATTTTTTTGAACAATATAATCATTTTGGGGTCATAAAATAATGTTTAAATAGTATTAGTGACATAATTCTAAATCTCTCAAAATACCTTTGATTAATTTTAGAAAGTTGTGTTCAAACTGTGTGATTAAAATTCCCAACGTCTTCTTATTGAATCACTATTTAAGGTCTTGAATTAATTTTTAAATGAAATATATTTACCATTGATATGTAAACAGATTTTTAGAAGAGCCTTTCTTTATTATTTTTCGAGTGAGTAGATTTATTTATTTTAATTTTTAGCATCTTAAGGTCAGTTGTTTCAAGTGTATTTCTCCCTGTTGCTATTGCTGATGTTGCTGTGCCGTGCCTGATGTTGCTGCTGTGGCTTTCGCTGTTGCTGCTGTTCCTCCGCCGCCTGGCAGACAATTTAAAAAGATAATAGCATTTTTTGCACTTCCTCCGCGCTGCCCTGTCTCTCGTTTTTGCGTTTTTGCGGGCATTAATGGCAACGACGACGAGGAGTACAACAACTGCAACAAGGATTACCGGGAGCCACAAAGTTGCCCAGGATTCTGGATCCCAGCTCGGAGCCATCTGGCGGCTGCAGACGAGCAGACCGACCGACAGGGAGACGAGTTATTGCAGCCACTGGCCCGCAACGGACTCCAAAGAGGAGTCCTCAAAGTGGAGTCCTGCTCCTGCTCCAGCTCCTGGTTCTCGTCCAGCGACAAGAGCAATTCGCGCTTTGTGCGAGGACATGGCCAAAATTAGCATTTGACCATAAATTGGGCCATGCACTTGCACTTGGCCAGGAGCAGTAATGGGAACAGTCCTGTAATCGGGATAAAGGGATAGTGCGAGGATGGAGGTCCTGCGCCAGATGCCTTTAAGAGCCTCAGTCAAGAGGAATGGCCTTCGATGGGTTGAACGGCTCCCGACTAATGTCGTTAAAAGGAGCGTAAAATAAACTTAAGAATTAAAATAAAGGGTGTTGGTGTAGTAAAAATGAATCTAGTAATAAAATGCTAGAAATATTTATTAATACTTCTATATTTTTAAAGAATAAGGGAAAGGAAATGCACCGAAATTCGGACTTTTAAATCCGTTTTATTTTTTAGGTAATTTTAAATTTATATTCCATGTAAAAGGGTTATACAATTGGGATTAACTATATTCCTTATATTCGGTTAATGTATTTAAAAGGCATTAGCATAAACAATGCTAACCTCCAATAAATATTGGTCAATATCCAAACAAACAACTGGCATTTCAGAAACATTTTAATTGGTTTCCCTTAAACCAGAATTTATATATGAAAGCAATGAACTCGAAGTTGATATTTATCGAATCTGTCTTAATCATGCTTGTGTTCATTCAAATTAACCACCTTACCTTAACTGATGGAATGTTAACAGAGGGATAATGCCCTCCGCCTGAGCAAACATATATGCAAATCAGTCGGTGCACTCAAGCAGCAAAGGATCAACCAACCAAAACAGGACATTACCAATGATTTCGAGCACATTCGAAGAGCTGGAAGCAAGAGTTTCAATTAATTTTCACTTGGCAACAGTGTACAATCGCAGTGGTCTTCAACACATGACTTATACTTTCCTTCCCCCAAAAAAGGGGGGCAACTTGGATGATTGACAGCGACCTTTGTGATAGTGGGTCCACATTTTGACCGGCCTAATGCCAAAGTGTCAGACTTTGTCAACGTTATGACAAGTCTGCAAGCCTTGTGAATCCAAAGGGGGGCTAGATGGTGACTTTCTCATAGATGGTGTGGGTGGTTCGGTTGGTGGAACAAAGCAACTGGCGACCGCGACGAGACGGCGGCACGTAGAAGCGAAACTTTCCAGCAAGATAAGCAGATTTACTTAAAGTTTGCCAAAAGTCAAAGTCTAGAATTCTCGACGTGCCTCTGCCTCTGCCCCATTCTCATCCGCACTCCTCTTACTTTCCCACCCACTATCTCTTTCAAAGATTCCAATTCGCAGATAACCCTTCACAAGTTAGTTTCCTATATTACCTCGCTGAAATCCGCGATATGTGGACACCTCATAAATGTTCGATTTGTGGGAAAAGGTAGGGTAATTCTAAGCAAATGCAGTTGAATAGGATTATTACTGAATAGTCTGAAAGATTTTAGCAGAAGTGTTATTATAGGATATGTTTAGTTTTAGCTTATTTTAGGGGTTGTTTAAATTTTTTTATTTTGTTTAAAAAACAAATGTTTCATAATTTTGTATAAAAGTTAAGGCTGAAATAATTTGAAGTCTTATTAAATAGAATTTTATGGAAAAAGGGTAAAATTAAATAAGAAGGTACTAATGAACTAATTTTCTTGCATTTTAATTGTAAGCAAGCGGTTAATTGTAATAAGGTGTAATAATCCTGTCTGAAGTTATTTAGTCTCCTAGTGTTCTAATTACAATAAAAGGATTTCCTCGTTTCTCCAGTTTAGATGCCCCTCGTAATCCCATTTCCTAACCTCGTTACTTTGTAACTCTCAACGCTGGAGTTTTGTAATTACAACTGCATCTGATTAGCTCGAAGTTTGCCACGTCTCGATGTTGCCAAATTTTGTGGTAAAATATGGGAGGAGGCTTCTGATCGCTACGGGGGTTTTTGGGGGGATTTCATGGTGTTTTTTGGGGTTTCAGTTGGATGTGCAGAGTGCAAGTTGGAGGAGAAACCGCTGCGAGCTGCTTATCGATGGCTGCGTGTGGTTTGCCTCCATTCGCATTAGTCGCAAACTGAGTGCAGTATTTATAGTTGAAAAAGGGGCTTATACTAGTGGGTTTTCGAGGGGACTTTCAAGGGGGAGGCAGGTGCATCAGGTGACAACACGTAAATGCAATCAGCCGGTGCGCACGTAACGATACGCGGAGTATCTGAGCCCAGTCACAGTTTCATTTCGGTGCGAAAACTTTTTGCCGCCGTTCCACGTAGGTGACTACAATCCCGGAGAGAGGGCGGAATTTCGCCCTGTTTGAAGTGGATTAATCAGGGCATTTAGCGATTGACGGGCGAAGGTGAATGTCGCCAGTCGTCTCGATTCGCCCATTGTCACGTATCGGTTGGAATACATTTTCCACGCGGTTTGCTCTGTGCGCGAATAAATAATTGCGAAAAGCCACAACAAGATTGCAATGACAATAGATCAATAAATACAATAAAGTCGGAATTAAATTGTTGGCTATTTCAATTATATTGTTTAAAAATATGATTCTATAAGTATTTTATTACAACGGGAAGAGTAAAAAATGCTCCAAGTAAATAAGGGAGTTAATAACAACTAATCCTAAAAATAAAGTAATATTTTTTACAGGTGTTTTCATCAATGTATTTAGCTCTTTGAACTAAAACTTAACTTACATTATATGTGATGATTGACTTTAAGCCACATAAAATATAAAAATATACAGCAGACTTCATAAACTTGTAACCCAAAAATATATACATTTTATATTTTAATAAAAAAGGGAAACTTACAGTTAAACTGTACTTAACTCCAGTTTAAAGCGTAGCAAATCGAAATAATTGTGAAAAGATAAGCTCCCGGGGCATTGCGATTTTAATAACAATTTGAAAAAGATATTGCCCCGAGGGGGTGAGTGAAAGAACCCTGTAAAACCCTGTTTATCCTGCAGCGACATCATCAAACACACAGCCGAAATCGGTGGACTTATCAACGCTCCACAGAGCAGCCGCAAAAACAATAAACCATTTGGCAATTGTCTTCAGCCATCCTTCGAATCCCCACATCCTGCTGGTGTCTCTGTTTGTGTTTTCCTGGTCCAAACTCACGTCGTTTGATGGGCATAAAGTGAAATAATAAAACATTTTAACTCGACATTTGATGGCTGCTTTTATATTTATTTGTGCGGCATAGCGACCGGCAAATAAAAACACATCACGAAACCGAAACCGAAACCGAAACCGAACATCGGTATTCTTCTGCCGATGGCAAACACCTTGGAGCGCTTTAATTTTTACGATCCAGCCAAAAAATCGTAAATGGAAAAAAGATATATGACAACCAAGAGAAACTCCCCGTAACAAGGCAAAATTTATGCAATTAGAAATTAATATTATACAATTTGATCCATGGCCTTATGGCCGAGACACGCGTTTCGAGTGTCATAAATGCGAGCGGAAACTGCATGTTTATGCCACAATTTGAATGGGGGCGTGACCCATTCGCCTCCCAAGGACTTTCACCAAAATGTTAATGCGCAGCTCAGCCAGAAATTAATATTGTCCCCGTGGATGCATGGTATCCGCTTTGTTTGGCGACAAATTTGACTCGCTTCCTTCCCGCTTGGCGATAACTTTTATTAATCATTTAATTCGGCAGTATAAAGTCGGTGGAGTGGGGCTCTGGCTGATGCCGATAAGCCGTAAACCCAACGTGGGAATCCGCCAACTGTCCGCCGATGTCCAGGAGCGGGATTATCATTACCCCAAGGGGAGCTCAGATTAAGTCGAAGACTAAACGAAAAGATACCAAGTCATTACGACGCAGCGCATTCATAATTAAAAATGTTTACACAAATCAACTGCCTGGGGCAAATTCCATGAAGTGCAATGAGCATAAGGAAAGTTAATTCTAATTAATTGGGAGAGGGAAAGGACTTTAGAGTACCCTGTAATTAATTAGTACTTAAAGAGTCTGAAGAAGAGTTAAAGACAGATAAAAGTCATGCTATTTACCAACTATGCTTTTAATGACATATTAATGAGATATTTGATTATTACATACACTAAGTAAAATGTTTTTCAACATTACCTATTTTCGAGTACATGGTTTTATAAATTTAAATGGAACAGGAATTCTATAATATTTGTTAATAAATTTTACTATACTTTTGGTTAAGAAAAGTATATTTTATTTTGATATCCTCTCAGTTATTATTATTTTTGTAAGCATTTTATTCCCTTACCTAACCCTTTCACTCCCAGGACTGTTCAACTAATCAACAGCTGAATTGGGAAATAAACCTTTTGAACTCTGCCAATTTTTTGAGGACTCGTACCCTCTCCAATTTCAAATCCACCCCATCCCCGCTGATAACCCCGTGGCTAATTACAAATTCAGGCAAAATACGCGCTAAAAAAATACATCGAGGGGTTGGACTTTGCCACACAGGAAGCTGCAAGGGAAATCTAATAAATGGAACCAAAAATGTGCGTACATCAAGGAGCAGTTCGGGTGGTGAGGCGATGAGCACTCTGCATAGCTAAGTGAATTTGTAGCTGCATAAATCGAACTTTCACTTTTCGGCTACATTTTCTTTTCCTTTTCTCATCGCCACTTGGAAAGGCAGGACACGTAATGGGAGAAAAGCTGGACAAAATGCAGGAAAAGGAACAGGAAAAGGACTCCAGAAACTCCAACTCAGGGCGTTGCTTTTGCTGTATGAAATTAGCATAATTCCCTCAACAGTTTTCATTATGCCTGAATTTTAAGTAATTTTTTGCCCCGAGACCTAGCATATTTTTTCAAGCTGCCCTTCTAGAAAAGTCCTGGCCCATTGCAATTAAACGTGTAATTACTCGACTGCTTAAAAATGCGAGCACGGGGGTTTCGTCCTTCCCCGTTTTCTAATTGTTGTTGTTTTCGTTTCATTTCTTCGCGTTTTCACGGAAGTTTTAACTTGTTTTTATTTGATTTTCTCATTTATTCTGGTCTGAGTTATTAGTGAGTTCTCATTACAGAAATGTGCAGGGGTCTTTTTGTTTACTTGTTGTGACACTTTCAAGTGGAGCAGGGGGATTTCCGAATGAAGATGGGGGTCAGTCTTTTTTATTCGTTTATTATTTTAGCTTAAACGAGTTTTGTTTCCTTTTTTCTGTATCTTTATCCGGTTCATCCTTCTGGCTCTGTTCTTGAAGATGCCATCGCCATTGGACACTAATCTCTGTATCAGACACCATCCCCACCTTTTTTCAAGACTTCCTTCTGCAGCTGGAAAGTCAAGGCAGACTGCACTTAAGGACACTCAGAAATCAGACTTTCCGTCTGGCAGATACAGAGACAAAAAGCCAAAAAGGAAGCAACAAAAGATTCGATACAACAGAAATGATTTCCTCTTGGACGGAAAAGCGAAATTGGCAAAAACGCGAAAGGATCCAGAGAAGTCTATTAGCGCACAAAGGACTCGCCGGACGTATAGTTTTATGATTTTGATAGCATGTGACAACAGGATACATGATGTCCTGGGGGCCATCGGCCATTTCCCTTACAGATGATTTTCCCATCACGGTTTTTATGGCTCTCGATAATGCCTAATGGATGTCGTCTGACTGCCAGGCAAATTAGATGTGAAAAGGGAGTTTAACGCACAGTAAGATGGGTCAATTAGGCAGTACAATTTATGCTTATTTTATCTTTCTATTTCTTGAGCAACAGAACACCAAACTAAGCTGTGAATTATCTGCAAAATTACCAAGGATTATCTTGAGTTACGCTGTTTCCCCATAATTGGCTTTAAAGTTTTCCGAAGCGAAACTTGAAAACTTTTTAAGGACATGTCATGGCATGTGATGCGATATGTGGCTTCCTTGTTTCTCTTTTTAAAAACCTTCCACTTTCCAAATCGAGGAGGTAATTCCCCACATCCTGGACTTACTTCATGCGTGCGCGATTTGCATTCCCATCCTGTTGCCTGATGGCGAATATCCTGTGTGTGAAAGACTCGTAAATCTTTTGACGGTGCCTTCCCCCTCTCTTCATCACTCTGCCTGTCTGCCCCATAAATCATATGCAGCCAAGTATCTGAAACAGAAAAATAAGACAAGAGCTACTTTTACGCTTCGACGGGAGAAAGCGTTTTACTTTTTCCCTCTCAGTTTCTCCGCTGGGAGTCTTTAAGTCACCAATTGCTTTCTTAAAGTAAAAAGATCCAGAGATTGAATAATGATACTGAAAAACTGGTAAAAGACTTTTCGAGTTTGGCTAATTTTAATAAGATTATAATTTATCTAAAAATAAAAAAGTCCTATTCTACTTTTTTATAAATTCGTTTTAAGAAGTTTCTCTTCCCATAACGACAAGTCCTCTTTTAATTGGGTTTGCCGCCCAATACAATTTTCTATTTACTTTTCATTTGCCCGCAGATTAAGTAGAGCCCCTTGGCAATGGGAAACTAAAACTACAACTAATCGCAACCCTTTTGGCGGGAAAAGCAATCTCAGCTTTTGGCTGCAGGGGCAAACTATTCGAATAATAAGGAGTGGCAGTGAAAGTGCCGCACCCATGACATTCGGGACATGCAGGACTCGCAGGATACCCGGGAGACGCTCTGCCAATTAACAGTTACATGTGTTTGAAGGAAATAATTGGGTTGCGTGACAGCCGGAACATCTACTGATGGGAAAAGGGGCTTTAACCAGCGGGCTTAAATAGTAAACAAATAGAGCAGCTCTATTAAAAGCAAACAAACGCACACGCGGATAAACTATGCAATTATAGTGATTGCTGATAGTGCGTCATCGCCATCGAGGAACTTGGGAACTTGGAAACTCCTCTTTCTCATTTCCATCCTCAGTCCCCAGTCCACATGCTCGTCATAATCATCGCAGTCATCATCAAAGTCCGCCGCAGGACAAAGGCGTTGCTAAAGTTATTAACGCTTCGTGCGGCGTCAATCAACTTGGGGCTTCCCAGGGACCGATTTGCATGTGCCTATACTGAGAGAAAAAGTATGTAAGAAACCGTGTGTTAATAACCCTATTTGTGTATAGTCATCGAAAAAGAACCATTCAACCCATTTCAAGTGTTTTATAATAAAAGATTTTAAGTATATAAGTTAAACATGCAATTTGTTATGTGCTTAAATGATGGTCTATACTTTTTATTAATTTTTAAGATTAATTATTATTTTATTTAATTTATTAATGATACTTTCTCAAAAATGTATTTTTTTTTTTTATATATATATATCTTATTTTGTTTTTATCCGATATTAGTTAACAGTGCATTTAAGGGGAAGATACCAGCTCACACACCCCAAATCGAAATACCCACCCCAACTCCATTTTTGAGTAGAATTTTTGGGCCAAAAAGAGTGGAAAACGTGTCCTGGCTGGTCCCGAAGTTTATGTTAATTTAATTGCAACACCAATCGCATTAGAATAGTTCCACGTATCCTTAGAAAGGAGCGTCTATGGAAAGGGTTTCCTCGGGCGATTGATGTGTTTGCCTTTTGCGGCTGCTCGACTTGGTTGCCATTGACAAATTTCTTGGCAGGCGGCAATCTTAATTAAGTTCCTTGGCAAGGACTCTTAATTGCGTTAACTTGTTTGTTTGCTGAGGCGAGCGGTGCGTACCTGTGCATATCATCCATCGATAGTTCCACATTTGATATGCCATCAAGAGAGTACACACATCAAAGGCAGACTTCGGTGCAGGACGAGATTGGGAGGAGAGGTAATAATTTATGGAGTAGGCTGTCATTATAAAATTTAAATTACTCCTTAGGCCCAAGGCTTGAGTTTATATCCACATGTTTTAAAGTTCACACTGATGGAAATTGTTTTAAATAATATTTCCTTGCATGGTTTTAAATTTCATAAAAGATTAAGTGAGGAAATATATACATTACAAATTATTTCTTTTCATTGTAATACCAATTTTAAGGTTTATGTTTAAAGGCATTTTGATAATGATAATGATAAATAAACGTAGCTTACATAAAAGTATAAAATTTAGCATTTTGTAGTAGTTATAGTTATTTTTCGGTAAGAATAATGTATATAATCATTGTATTTATCATGCTGTTATATTGATAGTAATCGTTTATCAAAATCAATGCCCTGCAGAATGAGCAATCTCCTTTCACCACTCCACTCCTTTTTCCACTCCCCAAAACAATTTCGGAAAATGTTTATTTATTTGCAGCGCAGTTTGTATTTATGGCCGAATCATGATGACAAATGTCAGATGCGGCAAACACTTGAAATGGACACTGGTCAGTAGAGTCCTTTTCTTAGACAAGACACCCTCTTCTGAGGACTTGGTTCAGTGTGGTGGAAACATTTTGCAAATATTCTTTTGGCGATGCGAATCGGGAATAGGAAATATTTATGGCCCGCTCAGCACATTACACACCTAATTTCTATATTAGTTTTTCTTCTCCACACAAAAGTGCTGAGCCTGAATATTTATACAGCTTGATTGGATTTTCGTCACGCCCTCAGACAAAGTCTCGCCCATTTATCAGGCGACGGGGCTGAAAGTCCTGCCATATTTTGATGGTTCCATTTTTGCTTTATGGCTGCCTCATTAGGCTCCATTCTCTTTGTGTGCTTGCAAAGGGTTTAAGCCCAACAAATGACTGCAATTTGCAACAAAGAAAGATGCCCTTTCCCCCATTTTATATCTATCGCTGATGATTTAATCGTGCGTAAGTAATAGTTATAAATTTCCCTTGTCCATTCATCATTTGGCGATTGAACGGCTGTTAAAAAGTTTCCATTCAGCGAAGCTTTCATTGAAAACTCATAATTTTGATTTACGAGGACAGCTGTTGGTATTTTAACAATGGTCCAGAGATACACCCCTCAGATACATTATCATCCCACCCTCCACATTATGTTCATCCTAATTTTCATCGCTAGTATCGCATTAGCACATCATTTAAAACCAAAAGCCGGAAAAGAAATTTGTGGAAAAAACCGGGCTGGACATGGTTTAAATTTCACTCTGAAAAAGATATTATCAATTTGCGACCTCATATCAATTTAAACAGTCGATGCTTCTAGCTATAATTAATCTTTAAACCATTAAAAAGACAATTGTTCCATTAAAAATATAATTTTCAAAGTAAATACCTTAAAAAGGTTCAACAACATTATATGAATTTTCGAAGTGAGATAAAAATCTTATTCCACCGGAAAACATTAGAAACATAAGCTTTAAACTACAAATGTTGAACGTTTTTCAAATTTTACAAGAGTTGTTTTAAATACTACTTTGAATTATTTTTCAATTTATCCTTAATGTTTTCTTTAAGTGGAACATCCTTGGTCATTTTTCCCATTTCAAAGTGTAAAAGTCAGGATGAAAAGATACAGTTGTGGGCCTGCATTTGATTTGCATTTCCTGTTGTCAGTAAACGTTTGATTTATGTGTGTAAAATTGGCTACTGGAGCTCATGATCTGCCAGCATAAATTAAAGCTAACCAAATAATCGCCAGTTCCCAGGAGATATACGTCTACCCTCCGACAGCCAAGCCAAACAAAACGCAATTGAAAGCCATGAATTGCAAATGAATTAATTTTCGGGAACAAAGGCGCACAAAAGTTGAAATTGAATTTGTTGCTCATTAAAATGAGCGCCACTTTCGGTTGAGGGGATAGTGAAAAGAAGTGGGGGTAGTGGGTGGTTTTTTAGATGGTTTTTAGGCGACCTGGAAAACCACTTAACCACACACGCACATGGCTAACCACACACACAACACGTTATGGCCACAATTAAGGCTATCATTCCAGAGGCAAGACATATGCAAATGGGTCGAAAAAACCCTTCTGCTCGTATATCATCGCTTAGTGGGGCGTTGGGTGGTGGTATTACATTTTTGGGAGTACCACCCCCCGAGAGGAGCTCAACATGAATTTTAATTACTGCGTTGATATTTCAATTTGAATTTTGCCAGCTCAGTTAATTTCATTAATAAATATTTATGGTGTCGTCCTGGCTAAGCGTCGCAATTTAAAACCCCCTTATTCAAAAAAGGGGTAGTTCTAAAACGCTAAAATAAAATATCTTAAAAGGGGACTGCAATTCATAAAAAAGATGATATTTATCTGCTTATATATTGACCAAATTTAATGTCATTGATACTATTTTATTTAAAAAACGAAGTTAATAATTTGATAATTAATATGACGTATTCATTTTATAAATTATAAACTTTTTCTTTAGTTTGGTAAGTTTGGAGACTGGTTTTACCATAGACAGCTAGGTATTTTAACTTCCCATAACCATACATATGGAACCTATCTCAGGATTTTCCTTTCTCCCCTTTTTTAGCGCCAACCCAATTATTTCATTTCCCAAACCCATTTCGAAGCACATCGTTCTTGGTCAACTGTCAATGATTGGAATGAAGAGTTGGATGAGTTAAAACCTCAGCCTCGACAAAGCAGGATTACGTGCTCAGGCTGGGCTACCCGCCAGAACACACATGGCGACATGCAGGACTTACAAAACTCACAGGACATGCCACTCGTTAGCCGGCCAATTGATTGATGGCCGCACCGATGAATGTCCCACTCGAATGCAGGGCCAAGCAAAAAGCCCTGAGTCCCAGATCCTTGGGCGCATCGCATTGAAAAGCACTTATCACACCTCTTACCCTTCCACGGATTTAACCTCCTTAATCCCTGACAGTTGAAATTAAATCAGCGCTGATTTCAGTTGGGACTTTAAATGAGTCTGTCGCAACGCAATTCCTCGCCCCATCTTAAACTTTATGCCGGAATCCTTTCGTATAACAACCGAAAACCCACTCCAAATTCAGGACTCCTTTTCCCGCAATGAAGTACAGTCTGTCACGGCACTTTTAAGCCCGCTGGCAACTCGCAGATTAACTCAAATTTGTGGCGGCCCAATAAATTTCACGGCGTGGCATTAAAAATTAAGCGCAGCCACAAAAGAACTTGCAGTCGACTTTTTACAGCAGCCGTCAGCTAATTACATTGGACTACAAAGACTTGGGAGAAGAAATTCTGGAAAATTTCAAAAAATTCTTTAATATAAATATTAATAATATTATACAAACCGTCTGTGTACCCATTTGTGAGCCAAATAAAAACATTATTATGTCATTTAAGAAGAGTTTTTAATTTGAAAACCATTAAATTCCATCAAATTCTCAATTAGCATATTAAAAAAATATTTACTGATATTATAATTTTCTTATCCATCCAAATTACATTGAACATATACAAATAAATTAAAATTTTATAGTGTTTGTAATATTTTCAACTTTGCAGTTCAGTGTAACACGTTCGTGTTGGATTCTTTCGCTCCAATAAATTTCACCTGAGTATCCGCAGTCACGCCTTTGCATATGTCTGAACTCCCATTCCATCCTCGAATGCCTCCTTAATTTATGTGATACCAAAAAGTAAATACGTATCTATGCATCTTTTTCCTGAAACTTGCAGGATGTCTCGTCCAATTTGTACAGTTAAGAATCAAGGCAAGTATTTTCCCAAGTCGTAGACTTAGTGCGGGGTTAGCCCTGGAAAATGGGGATTCCCACGGACAGGGGTGAGGGGTTGAAAATCGAATGAAAAATCCATTTACCCGGCGTCGCATTTCCCTGTTCCCATTTGTTTTTGGATAAATGTGGCAATTTTTTCCTCATATTTCAGAACAAAAAGGCGCAAAATTACAAAACAAATTACAAAATACAAAATAAGAGGCATATTTCTCACTTTTATGATGTTTACTGGCCACGCCTCCTCACCCACTGTTTTTTTTGTGACCTTTCACCCCTATTACAGCCAGCAGGACATCGCGTTTTATTCACCATTTTGCCTTTCTATATTTTTTTTAATTTTGAATTTCGAATGGAAATTTACATAATTTATGGGCAGCAACAAAAGTCACACACAGATACGGATCCGAAATGCGGGGTTTTCGAAGTGGGGTGGCGATCTGAAGCATATGCCGGAATGAAGTTTTTTTCATTAAAAATTTGTTTATAATTTACGATTTTTTAAGTCGCGCAACTGAGCAAATGAGACGCAAATAATTTTTGGTTCCACTCTTTTGGGTGTTTTTTGCTCTTTGATTTGGTCCGGTTGCCTCATTAAGAGCTCATTAAAAAGATTGCGCCAGTTTTTCTTGAGCATTTTAACACGTTTTTAATTTTAATGCATTTTATGGCCCCTTAACAAAGTCCTCCGTCACAGTTCAAACCATCATCATCGTGAGGGGCATCATCATTGGATTTTACCGCGGGCTGACTTTCACTTGTTGACTGCGAATTCTCCTTTCCTGCCCCTGAAAATCCTCCTGAAATCCTCGTCAACGTCACCGCACATCAGCACGTCAAACTTCATTAGGAAAACGGAAAAGTGGTGAGGATGGTTTTTCCGAGAGGGTGGCTCTCCCCGCTTTTCACTGCGGTGCCTTCATTGTTTTTATGGGCTGCGCTAATTAGTTACGAAGTCATAGAATTTTACAGGAATTGCTCTCGACGATTGTCATGCTGTTGTCATCCCCGTTCCTTGGATTTTCCCTCACTTGATGCAGTCATCATTTGCGGTTTTCCCTGGGAGTGGGTTTCAATTCTCAAAAGGAGTAGTAAGTTTCAACCAGCAATTTGTTTAAAATATCATTCAAATGTTCAAGGTTTGTAAAACCTAAAAATATATTGTTTATTACATTTTGATTTCATTAGACCTAAGATGCAAGTTCTAATAGCATTTTTTATAACTATTGGTAAACATATAAGTTAGTTATAAAATATCCTGAAAAATGTTAAAAAAGTTTTTTTTATTTTTATACAATTTTGTTCCCATTTAAATTCCCATTTATATTTATATTCTTTAGAAGAACTCAGATTTAAGTACGAAAAACTTATGCCTACCAGAAATTTGTATAAAATCCCACCACAAATTAATCAGAAACCAAAACCAGACTGACCACTTGACCAACATATAAGTCAGAGCCAGACAAATCCCAACTAAGTAGAAACCAAGACAGGAGCCAATTACAAGAAAACCCATTTGACAAAGTGAAAGTCCAGGACTTTCAGGAGTAAGACGTTGGCAGGTCCATAAATTTGCGGGCAGAGGGACATAATTATGCAGACAGGCGGTCTCAAAGGGTTAAAGAATGGTTTGGGGAGCTCCACAGGCTTGTAAATTAAAAATACCACGCCCCGCCGTGATAAATCAAAGTCAGTGGGCTTTGTATTGGATTTGCCGAAAGGAATTTGTAGACATTAAGAAAGTCCAACTCGGAATTCTTCGCCAAGCCCTTCCTGTTGCTTCCTGGCATTTGAATAAAGTTGGACCTTGTTTGGGAAAAGTGTCGCTGACATGTTAAGACTTCTCCCAGATTTATAGCCCCCGGCCTAAAAATCCCTTGGTGAGGGTGGAAACTCCCTGTTCAGGGCCAATTTAAAAATTGAATTTCAAAACTTACCACTTGGTTCCCTGCTAATCATGTTTCGAATTGGCCAACACATGTGTGTGCGGTTCTTAGATCTCTCTTATCGATGCGAAAATTTTGACACATGCCACATCACACTGGATTTTCCATTGTCTCCGGGTTTTTCCTGAGGGTCCTAATGCGATTATTTGCTGTGTTATAAAAGTTTATTGAGGTGCTCTAAAGATTATTTTTACATTTTCATGGGTTTTAAGTAATCCAAAAATAACAAAACACAATTATTTATTAGTTTTCTAAAATGCTCTCCCCTTATTGTCCTAATGTCATCTGAAAACTATTATCCCTTTTAAACAGAGTAGAACACAACCAATTCAGGACAGTTTTTCAATAAACCCATCAAAAGGTACTAGTGCTGACGCTTTGAACCCTCACCCATGTGCGTAACCCCGCCCAAAATTTTCACAGCCGATGCCCTCTGGCCAAACTCATTGTAAACGCAATTTGATTTATGGACAATGTGGAAATTGAAAATTGTCGCATGGTCACTTTAATTTGAGAGTTATGCGACTTTAAACTAAGTTATTTGGGGGATGTCCCTTGCTGATGATGCGGCAGGAAGTGAATTATGTCATGGCTCATTGTGAGGTTGTGTAGCGATGACACGAGTACAGTCCCGCCTCCAGAAAACTATGGTTCAATAAGGACAACTGTACTTGAGCTTGGTTGCGTGTGAAAACAGGATGTGGCACGCGTCGCTTGTTAACCGCTCGCTGTTGCAAGTTAAAGAGCAATTTCGAATGGGACAGGGGTGACCAGTCACCCTCTTTGTCTTATTTTTTAGGGGTTGGGGCTTATATTTGATGTTTCCTATTCAGTGTTTACTGTTAGCCGCTGAAGTGCCTCAATGGTTTAGTGTCAGCTTATAGTTTTGACATTTGTAGCCGGTCTAAAGCTGATTGCAGATGAGTATCGGAAGTGAAAGTCCTGGCCAAGAGTATGATGGATGTCCCCGGATTCACTGCGATTTGCTGAAGTGTGAAATATGTCATTGAGTAGCCATTGTCCACCTTAGAGTTAACAAGAATCTTTAGTTACTTTGGATTAACAAATTGAACACAGTTTCAAGTAAATCATGTTTTTAAGACTAGTCCAATCGGTTTATGATTATTTAAAACTGGGGTTGTCTTTATATTTCTAACTTTTTTTTTAGTCCATAAGCATTTCTTAGTTTTCGCTCAACAAATTAAAAAAAGTAAACTAAAGGTTCTGAAAATAAAGTTTTTTACACATTTAAGGATTTTATAGTTATATGAAAATCCAACTTAGAATAGGGGTATAATCTTTGTCGATTAACTTGAAGACTATTATAGGCAAAGGGTTCATATCACGAAAAGTGATGGATGTCCAGTTTGTATCTCCCGACCGATGAAGTGTTAAATCTACCACGAGTGTCAACTATTCACTCCACTGAAATTCCTCGGGGGCATTTTAACCCTTTTGACCATCCTTCTGGGGGTGCTTGACAAAGTTTCACTTATTCGGCAATTATTGGAAATATTTTCGAGTTTTAATTGAAAAACTGGTGGCTCGGTACCCCGATTTTCTGGACCACTTTCATGCATGCCTGCACCTGCTGCTGTTCACAATTAAAATTGCCTCCCACCGAATAACTTTTCATGGTTATCACTTGGCCCCTGTGGGGGATTTTATTTTTCATGGCTTTTCAATTTTAATTGAAATTTATGCGCCAGAACTCAAAGGATTCAGTTCGCACTACCCCCTGCCAATTTTTATGGCCACGTGCTAGCCAGAAAAAAAAGACACAGAGTGTTGCAAATTGTTGAAAATTTCAAAATTTACATGGACAATTCGCCGGGAGCAAAACGAAACATAAAGGGGTGATGAGGCGGAGTCCCGTGATTTACAGCCCGCAGTTTCGTAATTTATGAGCCCACAGCACTTGAAAAACAAAGCCAAAAAGCAAACCAAACCGAACCGAACTGAAACAAACAAAAATCCGAAACACGGAAAGTGCATGCAAAACATTTTGTGGCGCCATTTTTATTGTCCTTCGGCTTGTTCATGTGTAAAATTTGAAATTGTTGTAAATAATTACCCTAATGGCTGCCGCCGCCCCATCTTTGTAATGTCCTTACCCCCCGGAAAATTCAAGGACCCCGCAGTTAATTTGGTATCCCCGGCATCGTCGCCATTTGTAATTAAGCCTAAACCGTTAATATTTCAGCCAGATAAGAGCAACTGCATCCCCATCTCCATGCCAAAATGCCCATAAATTCACAGCCAAAACTTGGTCCTTCCGTACAGGATCGAGTCCAAATTGTTGGGGAAACATTTTACGGTTCGGGTGTTAATTTCCAGGCAGATTTTTTCTTATCTCAGCCTAGTGAAAGTGAAAATTCCCCCGGCATCTGTGGGGCCACTTGTTTTTCTTGCCTGCATTGGCAAGAATTTAATTAGCATACCGAATCGTTAACAAGATTGGAAAGCCAGTGAGTTATGCAAAAGTTTCGCATGTAAATAACAGAGTGAGAAGGGTTGATCCTTTTGGAATAAGGTAATTTTCTAATTTAGACATAAGAAAAGTTGGCTGCAAATAAAGACACCAAAAATCACATCCTACATTTTCAAAGTACAAATATTTCTTAATTTAAAGCTCTGATTGTTGTTTTGTTTTCGGGGAATTGATCGACTTGTATATCAATCTAAACATTCTTATCAAAACAAAATAAGCCAAATAAATATATGCACTTGTATTGATAATTAAAACCACAATGAGTATATTTAATATTTTTGAGCATCGTTTAATAAGTAAGCTTAAGAGTTTTTAAGGAACCATATAATGGCGGAACGTATAACTAATATAATGTAACTAAGCTAACATATATTTTAAGTTTTAAAACAGCAACTACACTAAAGTTGGTTTAATTGAGTCCAAAACTATCCGATGTGGATGTCTGAAAATGGAAAGAAACAAACAATTATTGTTAGTTTAATCTTCTATACAGAACTCCAATTTAATACTTACTATTATGGTGAATATGTATGTTGATCTTTGGAAGTTTCGGAAACTTAAATCCCGGTTTTCGTTTTGGTGCCGCATAAGCATTTTGCGAACAGATGAACAGCAGCACAATGATAAGGAGCCAATAGAACTTGAAGTATTTCATTCTGACAATACTATAATCCGATGGTATTGTTGTTGAGCTGAGAGTTTAATTAAGACTGAAGCTTAAGCGGGGATGCCACTTAAATAAGTTGATTCATTTTGACGAAATACAACGAAATCCCGACGATCGTGGGGCTCTTATCAGCTTGGATTTTACCATAGGCAAGTTCGTCGGTGAATCGAAAAGTGAACCCCCGGCAGTTCTATGAAAAACCCAAAACAGCTGAACCGGCGTTGCTATGTTCACTCATATGTCTTTATTTACTATATGCCATTATTAATCTTTAGTGATGTCGGGGAAATATGACAACGTGCAATGCTAAAATTTCAAATACAAATACCATTTAAGAAGAGTAAATGAATGGACTACATATATAATAAAAACATCTTGTTATGTTGCTTGTATATATATGTTTATTTTATAAGGTCTGTAAAAAAGCAGGCAAACTGAAAATATTTCACAGTATTTTTGTAGGTGTTGTTTTTATTCTTGAAACTGTTATATGTATTTTTATTATAAGCCACCTGAAATTAATTGAATATGTTGTCTTGAAAGTGTTGAACTCACCTATGGATATGATTCTATCAACGGGCGAGCTTTCAACAATAAAATGGAAAGTAAAATATGGAAAGGCCTTAACCCATTGTCACCCCAAACACTCCATAACTATACGAACATAAACATGCATAAATTGCATTATAAGCGACCCAAACAAAGCATTACAATCGGATCCCCTCGAAGCAGCCATAACTATTCATTATCGACGCATAAACGACCCTTTGAGCACTCATAACTTCAAATTTTTATTAAATAAACAGAACAAAGCAATGGCCGGAAAAATGTCACACACTATATGGCGAAGGAAGGGATGTGCCACATCCTTCTGACCCACTAAATTGGATCTGCGAATTGCGAGAGAACCCTTTCCCTTCACATCCCCTCCCCGTCCGGCGTAATTCAATATTTGACTAGATGAGATTTATAGCCACAGGGCGCAGAGACTTCCTGCGAGGCATCCTTTCGCTATATTTGTGCAAAGTATAATTTTTGATTTAGTGCGATTTGTGTCAACGGGTTGCGCAGCCAAATAGTTTCGCAATATCGCATAAGTGAAAGTTTGGCCGGGTTTTGTTTGCCTTTCCAGCGGATATGAGACCGCATGCTGATTGTCAATCTGAAGTGAAGGGTGGAAGGAGGTGGTGGTGGAGGTGGCCAAAGTCTACCCTCTTTTCAAGTCGGAAACGGATGTTCCGCCAACGGAATTCGCATAAAACTTTACTATTATGTACAATATTTTGGCGAAAATTGAATCGCGTGGCTGCCAGCAAATTGCTTTGTTCGCCAAATCGCGAGGGAATCGGAGGATCTACAAGGGTGACTCTGGCAGGTACAGGATTCACGATTCAGGATGCAGGATGATAAGGCTGAATGGCAGCAGGGCAATTTGCCGCCAGAATTTGCATACCTAGACGACGAAAAAAGGGTTGATTCGCAAGGCCGGAAAGGCGCGACAAGCGAATTTATTACAGGTTGCATTAGATTTAATTAGCGAGAGGAGCGTGCGCGGAAAAGTTTATATTCCCAGTACCCAAAGGATATAGCCTGTATAGCCTGATTTCAACGAAACATATTTCTCCCATCATCATGTTTGGTGGATGTTATGTAACCATAAAGTTCCGAACATTTTTACAAGATTTTTTAATGATATGCAACGCTCTGAAAAGAGATATGATTGTATACAATGTTCGCTTTTGAGGGGAAAACCTGGGTATATTCGATAATAAAATTTAAACACAACCAGAAGTAAAATATTGGGGAATGTTAGTCCGCAAAGGTTAATGTTAGTCCCCATTGCAGCAAAATTTACAATGTATCTTTTTGGAAAATAGAACCACTGTTCTATTAATTCCAAACCATAAGTGTCTAGTTGTAAACTTTTAATGAAGGTCAACCGTCATAAAACTAAAATCCTTAAATGTTACCAGTGTTATTGTACCACATGCTGTACATAAAACCATTGTAATCCTTTAGTGGATCAAGTGTCAGGATATTTTTGTGTGTTTGACTTAAATTCTGTTTTAAACTTCGAATCCATTTATGTAACCAGTGTTACTGTATCGTATGCTGTAAGCAAAATCATTGTAAAATAGTGAGTGGTCTTGGTTAAAGAATCAATATTGAAGTTGGTGGTAATTGAAAGAGTCCTGTATAAATGTACACTCATTCAAAACTCTAAATACCTCTTTTCCTCGAGATCTCCCTAAAAGTTTACCGATCTATGTTGAACTTTTTTGCTATAAAATCCTGAAAAAAAAGGTTGTTAGTGGATTTAGATTGACACCAATGTCAAGAAGAAAAGCTGTGTAACGTGTATTAACTTATCCTTCAAATAACAACTTACTTGATTCTTTGATGAAAAAGGGGAGTTAACTAAGGAGCCTTTTCTTTAGCTGTTTCCATGGGGAGGTGGTGGTACGTTGGTTCCAACCCAAGCACCCGATTCCGAGAACCCAGGACCCGAAAAGGTTTTTGGATTAGGTGGAATATAACTGTAGTTTGATTGATGTCCCCATTGGGTCCAAGGATAATAAAAGGCGTTCCATGTCGTGCCATTATAGTTGAGCCACTGACCATTGTTGCAGTTTGATGGACCATAATTTCTAATTACTGGATTTTGAACTACAGGCACAGTAGCCTGACTTTGAGTAACTTTCTGTAGGGATCGAGTAACTTGTACTGGTTTATCTTTTGGCTTTAATGATTTCTTTCTAATCATTATTTCCTTATCTGCCCTCATACTGAATTTCAAACGGCCGAATCGGAAGGAGATAATCCCATCTAGATCTACCAGTTTCTTCTGTGATTCATTGTCAACTGATATGACCAGATGCAGAAGTTCTCCATGGGTTAGCCTATTTAAAACCCGCCACTCCGTAGTGGACACCGGATTTTGGGCCTCTATAATATCGAGGACCTTCTGGTTGCTGGTTGATAGGCTGTCTGGAAAGTAGCCACGGATCACATTTTTCCTCGGAAGTTCCTCCTCTGTCATTAGCTTGAGTTTAAAGTCTACCTTGGTTTGGATGTGACAGAAATTGCGCTTGACCCACTGTGAGGTGGAGAAGTTGGCGCAGATAACCATGAGCCAACCTTTTCGAGCCACACATTTTTCGAACTGGGGCATCTCGCCACCCGCATGCTCCACGGTGACATCAATTATGGCTTCCTGTATCCTGGACAATTGTTCGCTTGTGAGCGGAGTCCCATCAGACTCCAAAGCAAAACCGAGTCTTACAAATTTAACTACACTAGAGAAGGGCCCATTGGTCGGGTTTATTATATCCCTCATTTTATATGGAGCTCGTAAAAGTCCATTTTCATTGGGAATAGCTTGAACTATTTGTATAGCCTTATCTCTGGTTATTCCTTCCCGAAGAACCTTTCTCAGTAATTTCTTTTGCTTGGTTTTCAGCCTAACAAAGGCAGGGCCCGAATCCACCACAGGATTTTGGATTGGTGATGCTTTAGGAGCAGCATCTGACTCTGAAAATATAAAACTATTCATTTGATTCCCACGAGTGCACGGGAAAGGAGGTCGCCCACGCCAGAGCCCGAGGTGCCGCAGGAAGTCTGGATTGAAACTGCGGGTCGACAGGTGCGCAGAGTTCGCCTACTCAAAACCGAGCTCCCCCTCGGCCACGCATCCTTCGACGCAAGCTATTCCGTCTTGGATTGGGGTGATCTTCAAGAGTTGTCTTCTCTTCGCCCGACTACCATTAGCCAGCATCCTCCGGCAGAGACATGACCGTGCCGAAGGATCTGTTTCCAGCCGCCCTCACGAGGAGAGTGTAGTCGCACTTCCGGGTGTACAGACAGTTACGGCACGTCCACTTAGGAACTAGGTCCTAGGTGGTACGCGTTGATCCCCCTGTCCATCACCCAGCTGACGGCCTTGGGTAAAACTAAATTGGGGGTTATCCTTTAGCCTAACAAGATCTTACTTAGCCAAACGATTAATCTTTGCAACTATTGTTTGTACTGACTTAACTTTTAGATAACTCAACAATGGTATAATTTTTTTTGTATTTCTATGAAAACAAGAAAGTTCTATACTGTCATTAGGCAGTGTATTATAAATATATTGGATATTAATTGGAAGAGATTTCTTGAACCCCCAAAAAAGGTTTTGCAACAAGTTATTGGCGCAACAGAAATGGGAAAATCCTAATAGTATAGTGGATTTAAAAATCTAGATTGAGTAAATAAATAAAAGCTAAAAAATCGTATAATAACGTTTAAACGACTACTATATACAAGGAATATATGTATGGCTTTAAGCTATACTCAGATTTAACATTTCTTTAGTCATCAAACAAACTAATAAAGGCTTGTTAAAAAAACAAAATTGGGTTTATATATTAAAAAATATGTTAAATAAAAAATAGTTTTGGAAAACAATTTATTTAAATTAAGAATAAAGTAAGCCTACTCTTAAACAAAACATTTCTTCGTTCAGCTAAGGGTAAAACCCCTTAATCAACAGAACAATAGGACTCTACAATGTTTATTGTCAAAGGATGTTAAAGTGGTCCTGGCTGTGTTTAGATCCGTTTGAGTTTAACGGAAATATAAACCCTGTTTTGATGTGGAAGTGTTCCTTGTGTGGATTAGTTGTCCTGTGACTCACTTAGCGGCGCTTCATCTCCTCAATTTGTTTCAGGAGCAACTGCATCCGATCCTTCATTAAAGGTTGACCTTTTTGGGTTTTCTTGCTTATTGCCTTGGTTTTTTCCAAACGCTTTTGTTTATAGGCTTTCACCTGGGCATCCCGTTCCGCCCGAACTTTCTCCCTTTCCGCCGCCTCCTGGGAGGCTTTCTCCTGGCGTTTCATGTTCCGGATCTCAGGTTTATTGGGCTTATCCTGAAATATTGGAAAAAAACATGTGTGTATACATACTCAATAAACGAACTGCATTCTTTCACTTACTGTCTTTGCCTTCTGTTTGTTTTTGTTTTTAAAATAAGGCTTTTGGTTGTGGGCTACCTTGCCAGGACTTTTGCTTTGTTTTCCATGGGGTTTTCCTTGAGTTTTTTGCGATCGTGGTTTCATTTTTGTATTTTTAATATTTTAAGGCAGCGCAGTGATCTAGAGGTGGGGAAACATCGATGTTTCGAAGTTTTCAAAAACATCGGTAATATCGATACCTAAGGAGTATGTCCCAACTACCTGTAGAGTAAGTCCCAGCTAACTATCGACGAGGTGTCTCCGCTGTCGGTTGGTATCTCCGATAAGACTACTAACTTAGATGTTTTCCATCCCTAACGGGTATAAAAGCGACTGCTTATTGCAAAATGTGTCCATGGGTACACTGCTTACAAGAAAAAGTATAAAATGATAACTGCTTGGTAAGAAAGCGGTGCACTGCTTTTAAGATTTTGCAAAAATGGCGGTTGTTTTAACAGAATTGACGGTATATAAATGTTCTTTGTAATATTGTTTATTTATTGTAAAATTTGCGCTAAAAGTGCAAGAAGAAGAAATCTCTGCTGTGTTGTTAAAAACTGGTTCTTTTTTTAAACATCGATAAGATGTTACCGCGAAAATCAAATCATCGATGTTTCGTCCTTTATAGAGTGACCATTTAATATTACTTATTGTTATCAAAACTAGAAGTCTATCGATATATCGATGGCTAACACATGTTATATTCAAGCATTTATCAACACCATACACAGACTGTTGTTTTTTGGGACAAAAATAAAAAATGCTGAAATTAGGCAAATTTATAGCCCAAAATGGTGAGTTAAAATGTTAGGAAATTCGTAAAAATCTTACTTAATAATTGTTCAATAGCCACTGTGGTTAATCTAGTGGGCAGACAGCATTTGGGAGCCACCAGTCGCCTATATTCGGCTTCCCCGCCATCTTCCGACTCGGATTTTCCCATTGACATAACGAATCCCTATGAAAAGGACCCTCAGCAGTGCATCCTGTGCAAACACAGCATCGAACCGCACTACAAGAACGTGAAGCTCCTTTCCCAATTCCAATCGCCGTATACGGGTCGCATTTACGGGCGGCACATCACCGGGTTATGCAAGCGGCGGCAGGAGCAAGTAGAGCAGGCCATCCTGCGGGCCCAGCAGTGCTTGTTGATGCCAGGATACCACAAGGACCTCGACTTCCTGCAGGACCCCAAGCTTTTCGATCCCGAGAGGCCCGTTCGTCCACACAAGTACTAGTTTGTTTTTAGTTTTGAGTTTCCTCTTTGTTGCAATGGAAATACAGTTTCTTAATGTTAAATCTTATGGAATTTATATTGAGCTAATCCTCATCCAGGTAGCGCAACATCTGGAGTGGAATGCCCAGCTGAGTGAGTAGATCCCTTTTCGAGAGTCCTGGGTCCGCCATCGTTAGTAGATCGTCCACAGAAGCTCTAAACGCTTGGCGCCAGATTTCAATATCACCCTTTAACTCTGTGATTTGACTGCTTTTTGGACTGTCTTCCAACTGTTTATTCTGGGGATCCTGCTCCTCTCTTAGGTCCGATTCATGCTCCGGCTTATTGCACTCCTCTCGCGAATCCTTTCTTTTATCCGGCTTCATATTTCCTCTTTTTGATGACTTCTTTACATTTGCCTGTTCCTCATCCTTGACTTCCTGCGCCACAGCAAACTCCAACTTTTTCTTTGTCAATTCTGTTCTGTTCTTTGACAATCCTATCCTGCGGGCGTTCAGGGATAGAGATAAAGATTTCGGGGTCTCTCGGTTTCCAGTTTTAGGTGTATTTACAGAAGATTCCTCTTTTTGGAGTCTCATCAAGGGCGTAGATTGACAACCGCGCCTACCCAATCCCAGTCGCGGTCTTCGGCCGGACTGAGGCGTGATATTTGCATCCCCAGACATCGAAATTCCATAAAAAAGACGCAATTTGAATTTTTTGAAATGTTTACGAAAAACCCGGAATGGAAACAGCTGTTTTTTCACTAGCGATATAGTTATCGATAACCCAGAAATAATCAATCTCCATCCCTGAAATGTGCCAACAGGAGGCGCCACTAAATAATAAATTTAAAATATAGATAAATCCAAATCAAGGATTAAGTATAAATTTAAAGAATACAAATCCAAATTATTTATTTAAAGAATAAAAGAAATAGTTCAAGAAGAAATAAAAACTTTGCAAACTGTTTTGTGAAGCTGCTGGATTTCAGAAAACAAAGTTTACGTCATTTGAGATATTTTTTATTGAGAAGTAATAAAGTAAATCGTACACAATTATATTATTTAAAAAAAATAAACCCAGCATTTTGTGCCGCAAGCTAAGAGATACAATAAATACTGTCATTTAATATCCAAACAAAAAAAACAATAAATAGGCATCTCTAAAAGCTTCACAAAATGTTAATAGTTTTATCTTTTGTACCATTTGAACTAATCAAAAATTGTATAGTTTAAGTTTTAAGTTTTTATTGTACTTTATTCTAGGTATAATTGGTATGAATATATAAACTCGCGCTGAACGATCGTCTTTTGGGGACTGTATATAAAGTGTCTACAAAAACTATCCGCGCACTCTCTATATGCTAATCGGTAATCCGCAATCTGCTCTATGACTAAACGTGACCTGATACTGATACATACTGCCGAATCGGGAAAGACTCTCGCGTGTATACATTTGGCTTCTCTGCGACCAGACCGACTCTGATATGACTATAAACTAACGTAGACGAGGCCTAGGGGCTAAAGCGATTGACTGGCTTAAAACTAAACAAAAGAGGGGGAAACCTAACTTATTGCAACGATCGACGTGGGGGGGTCGATCGCGAAAAATACGGGGAAGCTCTTAAGGATCCAGCTTGTGGTACCGCTCCACGTCGGCGCCACGGAAGAAGACCTTGCAGACGCATTGCTGATCCCGAGAAAGGAGCACAAGGCACTCCCGGCAGACCAAATGGCGGCAGGTGCGTATCTCGTAGCCGAACTGGGCGCTCCGGCAGTTTATGCAGCTGGCAGGAGCACTAGCAGCTGATCCCGATCCCGCACTGGAGTTTGATGCCAGCTGGCTGAAGCGCGTGACCTTTTGCAGCGCCTGCTGGATGGCCTGATCGATGGAGGTGGCCGAGGTCACGGTGGCACAGGCGCTGCCATGGTGGCTGTGCCTGGCCCTCTTCGCCGCCGGCGGCGAATGTGGGGATCCACCAAAGGATGCCACTGATGAGGAGGACGTGGCCGTGGCGGTGGCCCTGCTCTTCCGTTGCTGCTGTTTGTAGGCGTTGCTAAGTGCTGAATAGGTTCCAGCAGCCGGACTAATCTGCCCCGGCTGGCAGGTGCTACTGGCGAACTGCGAGGCATGGCGGCGACGCAGGCGGGATGTGCCCAGCGAACGCGGCACCGCCTTTAAAGTGCTCCGAGTGCTCCATGAGGAACTTCTCGATGCGCGCTTTTAAGGCTAGGTTGAGGATTGCCTTGCGCTGCACATTGTACTCCAGGCCTGTAAAGGGATCCGAGGGCTGGCGACCCCACTTGGCCTCTTCCTCGGCGTGCTTGTCGATGGTGGATTGGTCTACTACTTTCCCAGAGGGCAGCACGGTGGGAAAGATCTGAAAAGGAAAGGAGAATCATTAGAGGATTCATAAAACTAGTCTCCTTCAGGGAAAAATCCTTCCAGAGTAAACAAAAAGAGTATTCATTAATGTAATACAAAATATTATTATAAATTCTGTGTCACATCTCTGCGTTAATCACCTTGTTTTATTTTGCAACATAAACATAGTTTAACTTTTATATCATAGCTTTAATGAATCATGTTACTTGGTTGGATGACTGAAAACTTCATTAATTCCCTAGTAAGTCATTGATAATGATAAGATTTCGACATATTGGACATTCAGAATTATTATGAAGAATTATATTTTTAGCAAAATTTACACTTCCTGCAATGTGACTTCAACCTATTTAAAGACGATTCAGCAAGATATTAAACAAATTTATAAGCAATTAGCATTCTTTCACTTTCACTGACCTATTTTGAAAACATTTTATAGCCTAGGAAACAAAGGAAATGTTTTCATTTTAATTGAACATGATTTATGCGAAATTTAATTGACCTTCCTATGCAGTTCTTGCGGAAGTGGAATTGACAAAATGGCTGACGCTGATTCATGATTATGTATTCAGTCGCATAAGACTGTATTGCAGGCATTTCAACTGATAAAATCTATTATTAAGGAAATGAGGAAGACCTTCCGGCTCCCCTGCAAGGATGTGAATAAAAGACTCAATTACCATTAGCTCCCAGGTGATGGAGTCGAGGAACTCCTCGGGAATGGAGAGTGTGGACTGCTCCCTGAGCTCTGGAACATGTCGTGGTGGTGACCTCTGACCTGTGGGCGTCTGGGCGGCATCCCTCTGCCCGTAAGGATCGCTTATCTCGCTCCAGATGCTCTTGACCAGCTCTCGATCCGCTTTGTCCAATGAGCGGGCAGGTAATCCCCACATTTGCACCTTGCGTAGAACCGGAGGACACCGCTCCGTGGCCCGGATCACTACTTTCACGCTATTTGTGCTGGCCAGGATCTTGTGGGCGGACTTGAAGAAGAACACCTTCTCGCTCTGCTCGGAGTTGGAGCTGCTCCTCGAGTTGTAGTCGCTCTGGTAGCAGAAGGTCACCGAGTCAACGCCGCGTCCCAAGTCCCGGACAAAGGCCACTCGCTCCCAGATGCCATCATGTCGTCCATGGACCTCAAAGGCAGTGGATCTTAGGGCTCCACAGGAGGGCCACAGTTTGATGACCTTCATGTCAACAGCCTTGGGAAAGTCGAACACGATTTCTATGGGTGGTTTGCACACGGCAAAGCACATGAATCCCCGTTCCAGCTGCTCGATATCATCTGCTATGAGATTGGCTGGAGTGTATCCATCCTCGCAGACCGCATCGCTCTCCACGGAGGGTTTCAGCTTCGGGTTGAGGAAGTTGATCAGGCTGCTCATCCTGGCTGGCTGTTTTCCAAGGGGTATTACAAGTTTATCTCGTATATCTTTTGTGTGTGCCCCACCTGCTCGTTATTCGCACAGAAAATGGCGTCACTTCTCGGGAGTCTTTTGTTGTTGCCTCTGCCCCTGAACTCTGCTAATCCTGCCTCGTAATCCTTCTGCTGGTCCTGCGCCGCGCTTGTTCCTCTTCTCAGCTCCCGATCCTGAACACTCACAGCCTGTCCTGGACTCCGGCTGGCATTTTATAACGCTGCGATGGTGACAATTATCGCCCTGCCTTTTGGAATATTTATAAATCACTCGTTTGGGGGGCAGTGTGACCGTGCTCGAGGCGAGTCAGTGGGACCAGGCAGGGAGGCCGGAAGAAGCGGGTGTAAGCTGAGTACTCTAGCATGGTCACACTCCCTCTTAGTAGCGCCTATAATGTTTTAATTCAAATATAATATATTTAAATTTCTCTTGCTTCATTTCGTTTCATTAAAAACACTTATTTTCTCACATCTACAAGCTTTTAAATTGCTCATTTCGCTTAGAACCTTAAACGTTTGTTAGTTTTTCAATCAATTAATGCCAATTTAATGCCAGTCAATTGACATGAAAAAATAAAAAAAAATATTGTAAGACTCAATGAAAAATTGTTTAATCACGAATAACTATCAAAAATATTAAAGTCCAATTTAAGTATTTATTAAAAGTTAAATATAAACTGTAAGCAATTATTTCAAATTCCAAATAATTAATCGTAAATGTAATCGAGTTCGCTTGGTTAAGTCTCAATTCAAATAATAAAAGTTACTTAAATGCAACAATTTTAGATTAAGAATGCCACCCTTCTAATCTTGCATACTTAATAAATCAAAAGTGATATGATAGAGGTAATTTTTCTTGCATTAAACACTTTTTTATTTGGTTTTTTTTTGCACAATAAGTAACAAGTTAATAGAGTAGGTTAGGGCAGGGACTTAAAGAACTTTAATCGGCAGATTAATAGGTAATTAGAAACCGAAGAACTGACTTTGCCAACTTGTGGTGAGTTGCATAACTAGCCACTTTTACAATGTATCATTGAGAAATCTAAAAGCTCCTATATTACAGATTAGGCTAATCTCCCAATCAATCTGACCAATGGATTGGCCAGCTGGTGAAGAGATAACCTGGGGCTATAAGTGGCCCCACCGATGATGGTTATGCTCCAGTTGCTCCGCGAACCATGAAGGGAATCGGAATTCTGCTGGTGGTGGTTTTGACCTGCGGGTTTTTTGTGGCTTCCGCCGTAAACCTGCCCGGAGTGCCCATTGACTTCGATGTGGACGACAAGATCCTGTCCGCCATCGCAGATGACATATCCGAGCGCCTGGCCAAAGAGTACATTACCTTTTTGAAGACCGGAGTGGAGACCCCGGAGTTCCTGAAGCTCACCAATCAGCTGGCCAAGTCCCACAGCCCGAGGGATATATTCACCAAAAATATGCCCGATCTCGAGCCCCGGGATAGCTTCTTTGTGTGCGTGGCTTGTCGATCGGTTATCCGGGTTTTCATCCGCACCATTCGCGAGGAGGAGGGCGAACTTCACGGGGATGATAGTTCCGTCCTGATGAAGAACTTTGCCATGGATGTGTGCCGCAGATTGAACCTGCAAACGGAGGAGGTCTGCGAGGGTCTGATCGACTCCAATCTGCCCACCGTGGAGTACATTATGCGGAACTCGGAGAGTGATTCCCAGAGCTTCTGCTCCCTGTTCATGGAGCTTAGCTTCTGTAACACCGGTTCCAATGTGGACTACAACTGGACTTTGCCTGTTGATAATACTGGAGAGCCTTTGACTGGGCCCAAGTCTGATACTCCCCGCTTTAGCGACGATGACATCAGGATCTGTCAGTTCTCCGACATTCACCACGATCCCCTGTACGTTCCCGGAAGTCTGGCCACATGTGCCGAACCCATTTGCTGCCAGAGGCATAAGGAGACGGCTGAGGGAACGAGCGATGCGGCTGGCTACTGGGGTGACTACAGGAACTGCGATCTGCCCTGGCACGCCTTTGAATCCGCTTTGGATCACGCAGTGGCCAACTCGAAGTGCGATTATGTATATCAGACTGGAGATGTTGTCGACCACATGGGGTGGGCTACTTCCGTGGAAAAGAACACTGGAGTGTTGACCAAGGTCAATCAGCGGTTGAATCAAGCATTCGGAGATGTACCCGTTTATTCCTGCATCGGAAACCATGAGCCCCATCCTATGAACCTGTAAGTTGTCCTTTTAGTAATATTCTCAGAACTATACGTTTACTATTAAATCCATATCTTGAATTCAGATCTCATATCACCCATTAATGTTAATCTTATGCGACTTTAAAGCTTTAGTCCTGAGGGCGTCCCGGATGAGATCAGCACTAAGTGGCTGTATGAGCACCTGTACAACGAATGGTCCAAGTGGCTGCCGGTGGAAACCAAGGAGACGATCCTCAAGGGAGGTTACTACACGGTGGTGCCCAAGAAGGGATTCCGTATCATCGCTCTTAACAGCAACGACTGCTATACGGACAACTTCTGGCTATACTACAGTGGCACTAACAAGATCCCCCAACTTCAGTGGTTCCATGACACGCTTTTGGAGGCTGAGAAAGCCGGGGAGTACGTCCATGTGTTAACCCACATCCCTTCGGGCGTTGGATCTTGCTGGTCTGTGTGGGCCCGGGAATTCAACCGCTGCATCACACGCTTCAGCAAGACAATCAGCGGTATCTTTACAGGACACTCGCACAAGGACGAGCTGTTCGTCCACTATTCGGAGGATGAGGGATATGCCACTGCGGTAGCGTGGACTGGAGGTGCTTTGACCACGCGCTCCAACAAGAACCCCAACTACAGGGAGTATGCCGTGAATTCTGAGACCTACACCGTGAGCAACCATTGGACCTGGATCTACAACCTGACGGCTGCCAATCTGAATCCAGACGAGCAGCCCGAGTGGTTCCTGGAGTACGAGTTCATCAAGGAGTTCACCGAAGACACGAGTCCTGCGGGAATTGACAAGCTCCTCGACGAGTTCGCCGAGAAACCTGCTTTGATGAGGAAGGTAAGTTCCGCTTTTTAAGATAATTTCTTTAGAGAGTAAATAAACGGCCACATTTCGAAATATCTAAACTAAATTTAAAACTTCTTAAAATAGCTACCAGGTAGTTTAGAGAGTAAACTTATATAATGTAGATAGCAACTTTAATTTTACAATTTAAATTGTATCTTAAGAAAGCTGATAACAAGGTTAAATATAAAATATGATAGATAAATAGATAAAGCCAACTGATATGAAAATACGGTTTTAAATATGTGTATAACTTCGGCAATACCTGTTTGTTATGATAAGATAATAAGAAATACCAAATTGATGAACAGTTGGGATTTTATTTTTGTTTATTCCACCTTATAACTTTTTTGTTTCAGTACTGGCGTTTCCGTGTGACCTCAGCCGATCCCCAGGTTAATGCAGGATGCGATCGCACCTGCTTGGCAGGATCTCTTTGCCGCGCAGCTGTGACCATCAATTCCCAGCGAGGACGTTGCGAGGAGCTGCGGGAAAAGCTGTTTGCCTCTGTGAGTTACTTCGTAGAAATCGTTTAAGCCAAAACTAATTTCTAAATCGTACCCTTCAGCTGGACAATGAGGAAAATACTACACCCAGCAGCACCACTCCTGGTGGAAGCGATCCCAGCAGCACCACTCCTAGTGACGACGATGACAACGGCGGCGGAGGAGCCTCCACCTTGGGACTGCTCAGCATTAGCTCCTTGCTGACCATAGTCCTCTCCATCCGCTTTAGTTTCTAGAGACGCTCATTTCGTATCCCCTAAGTTATATAATGCTACTTCCATTTTAAAAGTAACCACTCTCAAGTGGCAAATAAAAGTATGCGCTTATCCCAATAATAGCTAATCTTGTATATTATTTCGGTGCGACTTTGTTTTCCTGCCGATTGCCTTATCGAAATATGGCGAAAATTAGCCAATCGAACCGTGCTGGCCATTAAACTTGCTGTTAACCGCAGAGGTAAGGCCAATTTAATTGCTGATTTTAAACACTCGGGTAAATGGAAGCACGTGCAAAACAGTTTTCTGTTACGAAATTCCAACATTCCAATAATAAGTTATTTAAAAGAAAATATTTTCGATTAAGAATGCCAGCGTCCAAATCTTGCATACTTAATAAAGCAAACAAGATATAATAAGGTCATTTTCTTGCACCAAATACTTCTTCGTTTAGAATTTTGTATTTTTAAAATTAAAGTTTATATTTATGTTGATTCCGCAGTTTAATAGGACATAAGTAACCCTAGCACTGACTTTGCCAATGTGTGGTGAGTTGCTTAAATAGCCATTTTTACGATGTATTATTGGGAAATCTGCCCCACCGGAGGTAGATTATGGCCACTACTCGAATGGAATATAAAAGTATAAAAGCTCCTATATTGGAGATTAGACTAATCTCTATGTTGAATAGGTTTTCCCGCTCTTGTCAATGGAAGAGATAACCTGGCCTATAAGTGGCCCCACCGATGGTGGTTATGCTCCAGTTGCTCCGCGAACCATGAAGGGAATCGGAATTCTGCTGGTGGTGGTTTTGACCTGCGGGTTTTTTGTGGCTTCCGCCGTAAACCTGCCCGGAGTGCCCATTGACTTCGATGTGGACGACAAGATCCTGTCCGCCATCGCAGACGACATATCCGAGCGCCTGGCCAAAGAGTACATTACCTTTTTGAAGACCGGAGTGGAGACCCCGGAGTTCCTGAAGCTCACCAATCAGCTGGCCAAGTCCCACAGCCCGAGGGATATATTCACAAAAAATATGCCTGATCTCGAGCCCCGGGACAGCTTCTTTGTGTGCGTGGCTTGTCGATCGGTTATCCAGGTTTTCATCCGCACCATTCGAGAGGAGGAGGGCGAACTTCACGGGGATGATAGTTCCGTCCTGATGAAGGACTTTGCCATGGATGTGTGCCGCAGATTGAACCTGCAAACGGAGGAGGTCTGCGAGGGTCTGATCGACTCCAATCTGCCCACCGTAGAGTACATTATGCGGAACTCGGAGAGTGATTCCCAGAGCTTCTGCTCCCTGTTCATGGAGTTTAGCTTCTGTAACACCGGTTCCAATGTGGACTACAACTGGACTTTGCCTGTTGATAATACTGGAGAGCCTTTGACTGGGCCCAAGTCTGATACTCCCGGCTTTAGCGACGATGACATCAGGATCTGCCAGTTCACCGACATTCATCACGATCCCTTGTACGTTCCCGGAAGTCTAGCTTCATGTGCGGAACCCATGTGCTGTCAGAGGAACAAGGATACGGTTGAGGGAACGAGTGAGGCAGCTGGTTACTGGGGTGACTACAGGGACTGCGATCTGCCCTGGCACGCCTTTGAATCCGCTTTGGATAACGCAGTGGCCAACTCGAAGTGCGATTATGTATATCAGACTGGAGATATTGTCGACCATATGGTGTGGGCCACTTCCGTGGAGAAGAATACTGGAGTGCTGACCAAGGTCAGTCAGCGTTTGAACGAGGCATTCGGAGATGTTCCCGTCTATCCTTGCATCGGAAACCATGAGCCCCATCCCCTGAACCTGTAAGTAATCTTTTTACTAGAATCAAATCATAAAAAATATTATGTATAGTAACAAGAATGTCTATTTATAAATTGCATGAATTGAAAATCTTAATCTTAGATAAGCTTAGAAATATAAGTGTACTATTAAATCCAAATCTTGGATTCCTTTCTCATATCACCCAATAATTTACTATGTTTTGCCCGTCCTAATCTTATTCGACATTTAAATTTTAGCTTCAGTCCCGAGGGCGTTCCGGATGAGATCAGCACCAAATGGCTGTATGAGCACCTGTACAACGACTGGTCTAAGTGGCTGCCGGAGGAAACCAAGGAGACGATCCTCAAGGGAGGTTACTACACGGTGGTGCCCAAGAAGGGATTCCGTATCATCGCTCTGAACAGCAACGACTGCTATACGGACAACTTCTGGCTGTACCACAGTGGCACTGACAAGATCCCCCAACTCCAGTGGTTCCATGACACGCTTTTGGAGGCTGAAAAAGCCGGGGAGTACGTCCATGTGTTGACTCACATCCCTTCGGGCGATGGAACCTGCTGGTCCGTTTGGGCCCGAGAATTCAACCGCTGCATCACCCGCTTCAGCAAGACAATCAGTGGAATCTTCACAGGACATTCGCACAAGGACGAACTGTTCGTCTACTACTCCGAAGATGAGGGACATGCCACGGCGGTGGCCTGGAACGGAGGTGCTGTCACCACCTATTCCAACAAGAACCCCAACTACAGGGAGTACGCCGTGAATTCTGAGACCTACACCGTGAGCAACCATTGGACCTGGATCTACAACCTGACGGCTGCCAATCTGAATCCAGATGAGCAGCCCGAGTGGTTCCTAGAGTACGAGTTCATCAAGGAGTTCACTGAGGACACGAGTCCTGCCGGAATTGACAAGCTCCTCGACGAGTTCGCCGAGAATCCCGAACTGCTGAGGAAGGTGAGATCAACTTTTTAGAAAACTATTCATATTTTAAATAGCTACCAGTTATAAAACTTATATAATTAAAATGCTTAATATATCTATTTTAGTCTTAACACTCAAGAAAGCTGGTAATGAGGCCAGCCAACTGATGTTTTTTAAATTTGACAATACTATGATTAGAAAATAAGAAATATAAAATTGGGGTTTATTTTTTTGCACCATTTAATATATATTTTTCTTTCAGTACTGGCGTTTCCGTGTGACCTCAGCCGATCCCCAGGTTAATGAAGGATGCGATCGCACCTGCTTGGCAGGATCTCTTTGCCGCGCTGCTGTGACCATCAATTCCCAGCGAGGACGATGCGAGGAGCTGCGGGAAAAGCTGTTTGCCTCTGTGAGTTACTTCCTGGGAATCCCTTAAGCCCAAAACTAATTTTAAAATCTCCCCCTTCAGTTGGACAATGAGGAAAATACTACACCCAGCAGCACCACTCCTGGTGGAAGCGATCCCAGCAGCACCACTCCTAGTGACGAGGATGACAACGGCGGTGGAGGAGCCGCCACCTTGGGTCTCCTCAGCATTAGCTCCTTGCTGGCCGTAGTCCTCTCCATCCGCCTTAGTTTCTAGATACGCTCATTTCGTACCCCTAAGTTATATAATGCTAATTTCATTCTAAAAGTAACCACTCTCAAGTGGCAAATAGAAGAATGCGCTTATCCCAATCAAAGCTAATCTTGCAGTCTTGTTTATTATTTCGGTGGGACTTTGTTTTCCTGGCAATGGCCTTATCGACTAATGGCGATTAGGGCAAATTAGCCAATCGAACCGTGATGGCCATAAAACAAGCAGTCAGCTACAGGTGTATGGCCAGGTTAATTGCTGATAAATGTAAGCACGTGCAAAAGAGTTTTATTTTGGGAAAGATTTACGACTGAATCGTGTACAAAAGCAAAGGATCATGCCATAGTCTGACTCACATATATTGAAACTAAAAAATATATGCTTTGTAAAGTCAATAGTAATATCGTATTATCTGAATAGCTCTTAGAAAAATAATTTTGGTTTATATTTCAGTCTTAAATTATACCAATTATTTAGCTGGTAACAAACTGTCCCCGAACTGTAATTAGTGTGGGCTGATGACCGTTGGTTTTGGAGATATCTACGCATCTGATAAGCGGTTAAGCTGATAGTGGTTATATATTACCCTATAAATAGGGGCTCAATCCCAATCCTGGGCACAGTTTCGCTATGAAGTCGGTCTGGAGCACAGTTCTGTTGGGGATCGCTATCGCCATTGTCGGGTGCGGGGCCTTCAGCTTGACCATTGTCCCCGATAATCTGACAAAAGAACAGCGATCCGCAGCCATCGTCTCAGGTAAGTGCAGGTGCTCAAAGATATTGTTTGGATTAATCAATGAATTTTGTCCACAAAAAGTCTTTGTTTTTGTTCATTAGAATAGAATCTGTTTTATAACTTATAATGAAAAAGTCTAAGTGCTAGAGTAGCTAATACAAAAGCCACTCTCTTTGTTATTATTCAAATCCATATCAAAATACCAATGGTTTAGATTTGGTAGTCAGATAGTAACTAAGTCGAAACTGTTTGGAGTTGTCCCAAAGATAACTTCGAAATGACAGCTTCGAGTGCCGATATTGACATCCGGTTTTGCCATTTTGCAGCTAGTTTGGCGGAGGAGATAAGCCGTGAGTATGTAAAGTATCACCGTACTGGGATCGAATCGGAGAGGCTTCGTCAGCTGGGAAAGGATCTGCGGAACAGTCACAGCAAGAAGGCCATTTTCACGGAATCCATGGCTGATTTGTCCTCCACTGATCAGTTTTTCGTGTGCACCTTGTGCAGATCAACCGTAAATGTGTTTGTAAGAACTGGCAACGAAGGAGAACTGACTGATCCTCAGAGGGAAGAAGAGGCCAAGATGTGGTTTTTGGGCTTCTGTGATTACTTCGATATTAGCACCCAAGAAGTGTGCTCTGGATTATTTGACCTCAACTACCAGTTTTTTCACTTTATTCTTAACCACACTGCGGCTAATTCACAATCCTTTTGTGGAATGCTACCCATTCCCATTTGCCAGGTGAATCAGGATGAGTTCAATCTCACTTTGACCATCCAGGGAGATTCGCCCACTGAATCCAATTCGAATTTGCCCGCTAAGAGCTCTGATGATATCCTAATCCTGCAACTCAGCGATATCCATTATGATCCGGAATATTCCGTTGGTAGCAACGCGGTTTGCGATGAGCCCATGTGCTGTCGGAATCCTTTGCCGCAAGGAGCTGATTCCTCGGCAGCAGCTGGTTACTGGTCTGATTACCGTGACTGCGATTCACCCAAACATCTCATCTTGAGTGCCTTTGACCATATTAAGGAAAACCACAAGATCGAGTGGATATATCACACCGGTGATGTGCCGCCCCATAATGTCTGGTCTACCACCAAGCAGGGAAATATGGACATGCTGACCGAAATCGATGGACTTCTGGGCGAGTACTTCCCGAACACGCCCATCTACCCTTGCCTGGGAAATCACGAACCCCATCCAACAAATGTGTGAGTACCCGTAATTTGCAGACCCTCAAATGATATTAAGTTAATGACCCAGATGGGGAAAGTTCAAAGCAACGTGCCTGAAATTGGGTTGAATTAGGGCAAAAAGTAGTTCTTGGGTAATTCTTAGTTATTCATTATTAGTTTTGACCTAAATAAGAATTTGTTTTTCATATTATTCCTGATATTATTTAATAATAAATATGATTTTTTGACTTCTGGATTTCCCACCAAGACAGTATTCATTCTATTGAAAAGTTTACCTTAAGTGCTGTTCACAGCAAAACAATAACAATGGACACGGTTTCCTATAGTTAATATTTACTGCTGATAATTAGACCCATTTCAAGTAAAGGTTGTATCTAAAAATAGGTTTATACAAAAACGATTTGAGGACTTCTGTATTTTCTGCCAAGATAACGTTTAATAGCTCTAAAACAGCAAAACCAATAAAGTTAACACTTTGGTTCACAATAGTAAACACGTTTGAATGTGATTTGAGTTTAGAAAATTGTGGGCACAAATGATTTTATGAATCCTAAGAACATATTTGCTATTATTCTCTAAATGCATTTTTAAGTTTCGATTTCCTGTAAAAAGATTCTAAGACTTCTCTTAAGGCTCGTAATTTGATTCAATTCATTTTAAAGTTGATCCAATTTTTGACATATTTTCATGTCATTTATTTTCCAAGTTTCCGATGTGTTGTTAAAAGGTGGCCACTATCTGGCCTTAACTTCGGAAGTCCATAACTTTTTTTTTGGTTTTTATAAAATTTTATTTGGTCGATTCCAAAGTGGCATACCTCTGAGGACTTGTGGTTTGATTATCTAAAAATCTGCATTCAAATTTTTCATTTCAACGTTGGTCCAATTTTTTAACCCATTTTCATGTTAGTTATTGGCGTTTAAAAAAAAACAAAATAGCTACAAAATGTTATTTGTTTATATTTATTCTATCTTATAGTTTCGGAAATGATGAGGTTCCTGCAGATCTAAAGGTTGACTGGCTATATGAACACGTGTGGAGTTTGTGGTCAAAGTGGTTGCCCGCGGATGCGAAGGACACTGTCCTTCGAGGTGGTTATTACACTTTGTCGCCGAGCAAAGGGCATCGGATTGTGGCCCTGAACAGCATGGACTGTTACCTGTACAACTGGTGGTTGTTCTACAACGCCACTTTGATTCAGGAGCAGTTGCAGTGGTTCCATGATACTCTTTTATCCGCGGAGCAGGCTGGTGAATCAGTCCACGTCCTGTCGCACATTCCTGCTGGCGATGGCGATTGCTGGAGCAGTTGGGCCAAGGAATACAATAGGGTTCTGACTCGATTCAATGGCATCATAACTGGAGTATTCAGTGGCCACACCCATAAGGACGAGATGAACCTCCATTATTCCGAGGAGGGTCATGCCACGGTGGTCAACTGGAATGGTGGTAGCTTGACCACATATTCGAATAAGAATCCCAACTACCGACTGTATGAACTCAATCCTGATAGCTGGCAGGTGCTGGAGCACTATACCTACAAATTCAATCTGACGGAGGCAAATCTGAAGCCCGATGAGCAGCCCCAATGGGACTTGGAGTACCAGTTTACAAAGGAATTCACGGAGGATACTAGTCCCGCGGGCATCGATCGTTTGTTAGTTGAAATGGCTGAGAAACCGGATCTGCTTAGGAAATTCTGGAGGATTAAATTCACCAATTCAGATCCCAAGTTGGCGGAGGGCTGTGATAATAGTTGTCTGAGTAAGACAATTTGCAGGATTGCCACTAGTAATTATCAGGAACGAACTCGCTGCAAGGAACTGCAGGCCATCCTTGCGGAGAGTGTGAGTATCCAAAAACACTACCTACTAAACTTAACTTTAATCTATGATTTTTAATCCTTTTAGTTGGAAAATGAACCAGAAACGGATCCGGATGATAATGGAGGTGGAAGTGCTTCGGGATTGACTGCCCTCAGTTTGGCATCTTTGCTGGCACTAATGACTGCTTCAAAAGTCCTTGGATAAGCCTTATCATTGTCCCCCGTCTATTCTTAAACCATATTATCAAAAGCGATAATCGCCGCCATAAAACGGGCTATAAAACTACTATAGAAATACCCGAAACCCCTGGAGAGAAATAAAAACGAACAACAAACACATACGATTCTTGTAGTCAACACTCAGAATGTTTGATATACATGTATATATATAGTACCTAAGATGCCTCTTGGGTAGCGAATACTTTGCGAATTAGCTGGATTAAGTTAAGAGTTAAGTTTAAGCACTACGATGGAGTCCGGGGAGGTGTCGTCCGCTGCTCTGGATTCTTTTGTCTTTTTTTACAAACATATACATTTTCGGACAGGGTCCCGCTCGCCGCTTAGAGCGCACAGATGAGCGTGGCGATGTCTATATCCTGCTCCTCGGCCTTTCGCAGGATAATCGCCGCCTGGTTCTGGAATCTTCCGGAGGACACCAGTCGCACGGTGCTCACGCCGCAGAACATCGCCTGCTCCGGACCCGGCTCACTGGAGGCTCCACACACGGCACTGGCCTGTTCCATTCCGATGGGGTCCAGACCAGCAGATCCTCCGATCTCCAGGCGATCGCTGGGCAATTGACACTAAGTGGGGGTTAAGGAAATTAGCTGGGAAACGAAGGAAATCTCAGGATTATACCCACATCGTAGTTGACCTTTTGCTGGGCCCTCACACTCTTTCCACCAATCCGCAAACTGGCCAAAGAAACCACGGCCGGGAAAAGCGCCGAGATGGTGCAGTTGCGAGCCTGGCCAAAGTTGGTCATCTTGTACATAGCAGCCGTGTCCTGAACCAAAACATTGCAGGCTGCAATTGTACACAGAGGGAACATAAAAGCTTTAAATATGTCCTCTTACTCAACGAAATATGTTAAATCCAATAAAGATTATTCAAATCAAATTATATTACTAGAAGTTAAATAAGAATTGTTTACTCACGTTGCGTGATCTTGTGGAATCGTACATTGGCCACAAAGGAGCCGCGCACAGGAATGCGGTACTGGAGCAGGGCGGCATTCTGACTCGAGCGGAAGAACTTCTTATTACTGACACGGGGCCTAAAGAGTTATGGGATTATCCCTGTATAAGCTCCATACAATATAGTTAACATTTAATCTGTACCCACCATTGTCTGTAGTTGTTGCAGAACTCGTAAACACGCTCCTCCAGCGGTCGATGGTGATCCTTTATGCCCGGAAAGTACTCGCCATTCAGCTCCCAGCCATCAACAAACTATCCAGAAAAATGGGTCACACATGGGCATAATTTAGTGACACTTTGGAGCACTTACCGCCATTAGGGCTCCTGTCTCGCAGTTCGCATCGTAGTGTTTCATTGTAATCTCCACAATCGTGTCTGGCTCCCCAATCACATAAAGCCCACAGACTTCCGGCTGCAGCTCCTGGACATCTGGCCCGATACCCGTTCCTGCTCCTCCTCCCGGAACAACTCCGACTCCAGTTCCCACTCCCACACCCACTCCCAATCCTCCTCCTGCTCCTGCAGCAGCAGCTGCTGCCGCCTCCAGTTCGAGCAGAGCTGCCTCCCGATTGAGGGCTGAGTTCAGGGGGTTGAGCTTCTTGAAGATGTAGTCACCTGCCTCGGAGGCCACATGCATGCAATCTGGGGAAAGGGGTGAAAGTACGGGGTGGGATTTAATGGCATTGCACAATGAAAAAAGGTTTCATGAAAAACTGTTCGGACAAGAACTTTCATTTATACAATTCGGGAAACCAATTATATCTGATTTGTATAGGAGTTCAGGGAGTGTAAAAATTTCATAACAATAATTTTTGTTCCCAAAAGTATGTATGAATTTATTTATGTATGGATATGCGAAAAATGGATTTCTGACAAGGATATCTAAAAACTGTTTTCAGTCTACAAGACAATCGTAATCATGCTATCCTAACATGTTTTATTAATAGATTGCTTTACCTATAGCTAATAATTTTAAAAGATATATAAAGTGTTTAAGTTTATCCACTTAAGGAATTTTATTAAAAAATGATTATGTATGAAGAAAATAACTTATTTTGTAACAGAAAATTTTTTTTCATTATGTTTTCTATTTAAAAACTATTTTTCTTTGAGTACCGAATGCATTTGATACCCTGAAGCACTACCAGACGCCCAAAACCGAATCCGAAACCAATTTGTCTTGCCAAGTTGCCACGCGTTGCAGGCGAAGTCGAGAGATTAGGGGAAGGCAATTGAAAGCCCCTTTGATTGTTTCTAACTTGGCTCCTGGCAACAATTAATTTATCATGCGTATCCACTTAATGCCGACCATCGTTGGCTGATTTATGGCCAGCATTATTAGCCGGCCACCCACGATATGTACGATATGTGGGCTGCTTTTTATGACTCCTCGCCTTGCGGCATCTCCCAAGCCAGGCCGAAAAACAATTAAACTACTATTTGACTTATTTTTTGTCCCATTCTTGTCATGCATGTCACATACTCGGAATAAACGTATGTGGGCTTCGGACTGTGCGTGAATCCCTTGTTGGAGGAATGGGATCTTGGAAGGATGGGTAAACGGAGGACCAACTCCTGTCACTTGGCGCCAATTTGTTTATGGCACTCGCTAATTGCTTTTAAGTGATGGCTTTTTCGGCATTTTTACATTTCTAATTATTGCAACAGACAATTAAATTGGCCCTATTCATAATTGATTAGGCATTTTGGTTTAATAATCATAATTTGAGTGGCTAGCAGTTAAGTAATAATCATAAAATATTAAGCTATTTAATTTGTCTTCCATACTTTGCTATTGCATTTTTAGTGTATTATATTATATTTAATTATAGTGTATATTATATATCTAACTTTAAAATGTTCTTTTAAATGAAATAAAATATTTTTTATTAAACTCTGCACAATTTTATTTATTAAACTAAGAAGAAGTTTAATAGGAGGGCAAAAAGATTTTAAACTTAACTTAACTTGTTTTTAGAACTGTAAGTCTTTTTATAACTACAAAATATCGGCACGACCTAAGCTCTTCTTTGTTTATTCTTTTGATTAGAGTGGTTTTCCATTTGTCCTTCGAAATGGAATTTCCATTTCTAGGAGTGACGTCATTAAGCTGACCCACCCCCTGGAAAACCGCTCTTTCCTGTTGTCCTGACTATAAATAAAAGCAATTATAAATCGGCATAGCCACAGATTTGTTGATGTTTCACCTGCTACTGATTGTAAGACTGATGCAACTTTACATTTTCTCTGACCTGACATGCGGTTGCTTTGACGACTTTCCCATGGGAGAAGGGAAATGGATGGAAAATCGGGTGGTATGGTGACTGAGGGATTAAGTCAATTGAAGTTTGCACGAGTTGCTGGCTATCCATACAAATTTATTAAGTTTTCCTTCCTCGGAATCTGAGTACTTCTGCTCTATGGCCATTGAGTTGACCACAAGTTTGTAATCTTTCATTTCCATTTGGACAGTTTGGGTCACTATTGAAGTGGTGAGGGGAACACACGGTAAGTGGAGTGCACTTTGATTTGAATTTTAATGGGCAATAAATTCGTGTTGCTTGGCTGTACAAATTGCGCATACGCCGTGGGTTCCATGGAAGAGATGAGATATAACAAGAAGCGCTCACAACTTATGCAGAAATCAATTTGAGAGACAAGTAAACAAGGTTTAGAAAGCGTTTTAAACTTGTCGCTACCGCCAAAGTGCATTTTCCATTTTCTGCCCGTGGCACTTGACTCAAAAGTTTCCCCTCCACGTTGCATATACGTTGCATGTGAGCAGCTTAACTTACCTGAGACCGTGTGCACATTGTGCGGCACCGCTGGGTTGGGGAAAAGCTCAAAGGACCGCTTCACACTGGGCCAGGCCTGAAAATAAATTACTGAGAAAGTGAGGCAGTGCACTCAAAGAAAATTTATGCGTAATTGCTTGTTTTTTCACTTCAAAAACAATTTTATAAATGTAAAACTAATATTTTAAAGATTCGTTTCTAGCAGGTTTTTTGTATCAAGGGGTTTATGCAAATTGTCACGTTTTTTTTGGTTTAAAATAATATTGACCTTAACGCAAGGCACTTTTTTAATAGCATTTTTGGGTAAACTTTTGTAATACAACTTTTTCCGAATGTTATTGTTTGAGAAAGGCAGATAGTCAGATCAGGAGTAGTTAGCCAACCCCTCCTGCTCCGACTCATCCGCACAAAAGACCGACATTCTGACCAGGAGCGGGGGAATCCTTAGATGGGGCATGTCCAGGCCAGCGGATCAGCGGGATGTCCGCCGCGGCTAATGTCCGCCGACTTCTGTAGTTGTATTCGAAGAAAGAAATCATCATGGGGGGCAGCTAATGCGGCACTTAGGGCCCAGCTCACAATGCAACTGCAGAGGATTGGAAAGGGGACAAGAGGTCATCCGCAACAGAGGACAATAGCAGGTTTTAATTAAACTACCACACACGATTCTTCAATAAACAAGAATCGAGCAGATGACGCTCGGAACGTGCTCGGCTAAGGAGGATATATAGTACACATATATATCGTGGGAGGTCAGGGAAATTTTAAGCATGACAAATCGGGGGCAAATTTAAAACTTTTTATTAAGAAAAGCAACTCAACCTTCGACCTCATTTTTTTTGTGTCCTTTTATGATTGATTAGTGGTAACTTTTTTCAGATTTTCCCGTTAATTGAAATCGCACCCAGCCCGCAGGGAGGTTGATAAATGGTGACGCATGGGCCGAGGGCTCAAATAATTGATTTAAGGCCAAAAAGTTTTTGGCTTCTGGGACATTTGTTTGCGCAACACTTGAGCTTTGGCTTTAACGAGTCGTCGCCGCGTTATGGAACTGTCAATTAGTGGCGGTTTAGGCCAAAGCAACTTTAATCCGCGGCTCACAAAAATACCCCTAAAAAATACCGATTGCGACACCCTGACGTCACAAAACTTAGTCAAGAATCGAAGGATTCGAGAGAGTCTGGATAAACTGTCAACAGGCAGTAAATAAATAATAAACATGATCCCTTTGAACACACTTGGCGCTGCCTCATTTGCATAATCACAATGCTGGCATCGGGTTTTGTATTTGTGCGGGGTGAAAAGTGGGCAAAAATAACGCTGGACGCCTTTTGTCAAACTAAGCGAATCGCAGGATGCGCCAGCTGCTTCATCAAAAGGTTCCATTGGGCCCAGGACTGCTATCCGAAAGTTGCCACGGAGATCCGAGGATTGAGGCCATTGAAAGTAGCTGAAACTTTGTGGGCGATGGGGAAACATCAGAAATAGAAAGGTTCTATGGGCATTGTGGCAATCCCTCTTAGAATCCCGCAAGTTAACGCCCTTTCCCTCTTACTTCTACTGAACTTGCATTTCTGCATTTATTGGCTATTGAGTGATGGGCTTTTATTAGCATTCTACTTCAGCCATGATTTCAAACACTTATATATTTGATAAATTCCGAGTATTTATTCTATTTTTATTCCTCAGAGATAATTGTGTTATCAAAAATATCAATTTTAAATATTTTAATGCTATTTTTTTTCTTGCCATTGTAATTTTGGAACAGTGAAATTCATTATAAATTCTTCTTAAAAGCTTGGCTTGAATATTAAGCGAAATTATTTATAGAAAAAATCGGAATATTCAATTAGTTGTTTTTACTTTGGACTGTTCTATTTTAAAATGTTCATTCATAACTTGGCAGCTCGGAAGTCGCGTGAATTGATTAATGAGCCTGTTGTTCGCAGAGTAAATCAATTCCAGCATTTCAAGCATTGTTCAGAGGACCCAGGAATGAGAAGGATCAAGCCTCAAGGTCGTCGAGGCGGAGAATTCCTTTGTTCCCGTCACTCCAGTAGCCGCTAATTAGCCAAGGATATGCGAATCAGGTCTTCACATGCCACTGCCGGGAATTAAGATGCCAGAAATATTTGTGACTTGATTAAAAGTTCGCTTGCCAGATGAAGGCGACACCTAAACGTGTTTTTTGGCGGCGAAAGGAAGCACCTGACGAAATTCGAATCCTTTTTCGGGGGTCAGGTAAATATTGACTTTCGGCGTAGCGGCATGAGATCCGGAGGTAATCCTTCAGCTAAAGTAAACACTTACAATTGGCGGGGAACCTTTGTTAGCGGAGTGAATAAGTTATGAGACATCTTCAAAGGGTATGGCTTTAAGAAAGTACTTGGAATATTCCTGGTCATGAATAAGTGATTCCCTTGCCGGAGTCCAGCAAAGCAACAGGCTGCCATTAATTGTTTTCGACCATCAAATATTAAGACGCCTTTACGGCCGGCGTAAATTTCACTAACGAATCGTCCTGAAACGATTCGTCTAACAGAGTGATGACGGCTCAAATATGCACATAATACCGGATGCTAAAGAAATATTGCCAACTAGGCATTGCTCGAGTCGGAATTAAGGCAAATGAGTTGCCGCAAAATGAGCAGAGAACGGAAAGACTTATGAAGAAATAAGAGTCCCTGGTGGCCAGAAAAACAGAGATACCTCCTCCCAGGAAATTGAGTTAAATTATTACCCTTCTTTTATTTATTTCCAATTTTATTTGGCCTCTCAGACAATCGCTTAATTTTGCGTCAGCAACTCATTCAACTTTGCGATTAAAAGTTAAGCTCGGCGATTGTCAGAGCTCATAGTCGTCAAGTGAAAATCCAAGGATTAACCTCGAAAGCCGCAAATGAATGCGATTACGCATACGCACTGTTAACGAACAGCGAGCGGTGTTATTGGCTTTAATCATTAAATTAATTTCACGCAACCGCAAATGAACTGTAAAATCCAATTTGGCCAAAATTTATTTTGGTCCAGAAAGTTTGACGTCATTTCTGCGTTTCTATCAAAGCTGCAATTGGAATGTTAAGATGGTAAGATGTGTGTTCCTAGAACGGAAATTAGTTCTGCCTTAAATGCTTCGGCTTCCTCTGCTGCCCGATTATTATTGAACATATTGCATCGGAGATTTATGCAAGAGTTCCGCCAGAAAGGAATTGAATAGATGGCATAAATTTCGCGCGGCTGCTGCTACATGGCAATTTATGGAAATTAGAAGGATCCCAGATCCATATTTCGGTGCTGACAGAAAATACTTAAACGTAAGATGGGAGGTTAGATTTCCATTTGTGGCAGAGTCAATTACAATTCACAAAGAGGGGATAACAATAGTGGTATATCAAAACGCAAAACTAGATAACCTTTTATTTGGGTTTGATTAATATATGAATTACTTTATAATATATTTCCATATCTCTTAACAGAACCTAAAAACGGGAATATTTTTACTCTAATCGTTTTTTGTGTCTACCATATCAGCTTCAAAATCTTTAGATATATAAAATTTAAAAATAAAATGTTAGTGGTTAGCTTTACTTTTTGACTGATTCTTTTATCTTTATTTTCTATTTATATATATTTTCTATCTATTTTATTTTAAAGCAGCGCCTTTTTCAGTGTTGCTATTAAGATTAGCGATGAAAAACGTAGGGAAATTAGAGGGAATAAAGCGCTATATCCCACCTACATTCACCTAAGCACCCCATTTGTGGCTGCTGCAATTAGAGGTCACCTCTGATGTTTAAAGCTTATCTTTCATGTGTTTCCCGCTTCACAACTCTTTTGGCCCTGTTGCACCCGTTGACATTCATGGTTTAATTGTTGTCGTTCTCACATGTTGCCAGAGTGAAAAACGAAGCTTCATGGCGGGGAAATTGAGGAAAAACAGGAAAATGCGGACGGAAATGGGACAGCAGGGGTGTGGCTGTCATGTCCTGGCTTAAATGGCTGTAAAGTGCCAAAGCGTCGGTGTCACCATTAAGCGCACATCAAGTGCAGGACTCTCTGGAAATCGAGCAGGAAGTGGATTTGTGGGCGAACAGAGGGTGCTAAACGAGGGAAAAACGTAGGAAAATCTCGTCCATGTCTAAAGTGAGTGACCACACAAGAAATGAGTCAGTTGCAGTTTCATTGCGATTGCCCTGCCCATAACACCTTCGAATCGTTTGGTTTTTCCGCACCGGTTTTGCTTGCCAGTGACTGTTGGTTTTTCCACCGCCCACGGCTCAATGGCAGGTGCGAAATTTACATTTATCCTTGGCCATTGAAGTGGATTCCTGGTGTCCTGGCTTCCTGGCTTCCTGACTTAGCCCACAATGTTGCCATTAAGTAAACAGATCTGAGCTACTGCATGTGATGGATGGCAGCAACAACGATTGAGAAATGGATCCCTAATCGGCTACAACTTCCGAGTATTTTCATACTGAAATAGCTTCTGTCTTTGGCAGACCAACATGACTTATGGTGCTATTTTGATAAATTTAAACTTCTTTATCCCTTTCTTTTCCAATGAAATATAAATATTTTGTTAAATTTCACTTACATTTCATGGCGATAAATGTGAGGAGGAATAATATTTGTATCTGATAAAAATACAATTTTGTAGAACTAAAGAGAATACTACTTTCTCGAATATTTAAAACAAACCAATTTCTGTTTTTTTTTTGGTGAAAACACCCTTCTCAGTTCAACCTTAACCTTTTCCAGAAGAGATGGATTCAATTGGTTAATTATAGCGGCTGCTATCTTATCTGTCTTGGTAACGTCTCAATCATAATTATCTGATTTATCAGCACGAATTCTATTTTGGTTTTGGTTGCAACCAAATGTCACGGCAAACTTTTTGCCGGATTGGCCCATTTGGTAATGGAATCAAATATTCATTTACACTGGGGCGCAAACTTTGACCCGCTGACCCGCTTGGACTTTCATAAATTGATTACTGGCCGAGTCTGCACCGTGAGCCTAATGAAGGTAATCAGTTCTAGCGTAAGCCAGAACTGAAAGGCTGCCAAAAAGTTTGGCAATAACCCCGTCGACATCTAAAATCAATCAATCAGGGTAAAAATCTCGGCCGAAAGAAATTAGATCAAGTCATTAGAGCAACGTGGAAACAAAAGTTGGGCCAACTTGTTGATCGAATTACAAGGAATTACACGCGTGACTTTTGTCACCTATTGCTGCACAGAAAAAAATTCAGTTCCTTATCTTAAGGTTTCAAAAAAAACTATAGAAAAACCATTGGATGTTATTTTATTTGACGAGGTTTTAATTCAAAGTTTTAATTAAACGATTTAACTCTTTAAATAAATTTTACTGAGAACGCTGTTGTAAAATATGGTTTCTTAAATATCAATATCAATATCAACCCGACACTTACCTGAACGCCCAGAATAATCATGGACAAATAGAGATAAACGACCAACTTCATTGCGTTTTTTGATTTCCGAAACCGGGGAGTACAAAAGTTAATCCCCGCGGGGAGATTGAGATTCAGTTTTTGGAGTTTGAGGCGAATTTTCAATTATCCCGCGAGTTCCGGAGCGCCTTCGTTTGATCCTTGGCCTGTCCAGAGATTAACACAGGAATCACGCACCCAATAACTTCATTAGAGCGTGGAATTAGCGATGGAGGCACGCGATGCTTACTTGGCACTCGTTGCGTATACTTGATGCGGGTTAAAAATTGCGCCGGGGAAACCGTTCTTTTTGTTCAGGGAGAAAGAAATCAAGAAACCGTTGCAGGACGAGGACGAGGACGATGCGTCAACGCTGCCGCACGACGACCGAGTGTTGGCCCTTATCAGCGTCGCATTTCCTTTTATAGCCAGTCAGCCAGTCGTCCTTGTTCAGAGTTCATAGTTTTCCTGTCACTTTTCTGGGTGGTTTTCCCTTCACGTATTGATGAGTGTGATGTTTGCAAGTGTCCTAAGTTTTCTTTATGTTGTGCTCAGAAAAGTTTTCTTCATTATCATTTTCGCTGTTTGTGGTTTAATATTATTTAGTTTAGATTTCTATTGCACTTTTTTAAAATACTTGCCGCTGTTCGGTTTTTCACCACCATCAGCTTTTCTGTTGAGTTTTCTTGCGGCATTGCCAACACAAATAGCTGAAGAAAAGCTAAGGGGAAAAGCTCTTTCAAACGAATTCCTGTTTTTATTAATTCTTAAAAAATGTATCTTAATACTAAATTCAAACGGAACTTTGTATGTGCTCTATTTGTAACCATCGTTTTTATTAAAGCACTTTAATTGATATTTAAATGTTTCTTAAATTTAGATCTGCTTAAACATTGTATTAATTAATGCTTGAAGAAGGCAATTGGAGATTTCACAAACTGCGTTATTTCTTAATGGTAATCAATTCAAAACTAATATAAGTTATAACATTTTTTAAACGGTATTTTAATAAGTTTACAAAATTAGAGTTATTTCCAGTTTTATTAGGAGTTATTCTATTTTAGTCCCATATCCAAAGTTGGAGCTACAGCCACCGGAATCGGTACATTTCTAGGGTGGTTTACATCCCCTCTGTCATAGTAGCCTCCTAAATGCTCTCCTGGTACATGGTAAAGTCCATAATGTAGTCCATTGTTGGCAACCTTTAAAAAAGTTTAGATAAAATATTAAAATAGAGTTATCTCAATACCCTGGGACTCACATACCCTCTTCAATCCATTGATGGAGGCTAAAAGTAGGGCCATCTTGGCCAATAATAAAGCTTTACCGCTCACTATAGACAGCATTTGGAATCCCATGGGTACCAAAATAGCCCCCAAGGCGGTGACACCAAACATCATGGTGATAATCATATTATAGCGATGTCGTCTCAGTCGGGCACTTCCCACAGGATCGGTGTTAGAAGTCTCTGACAGAAGAAATCTTCAATTTATTAAGAAAGACATACAAATTAGCCAACACCCACCGCTACTTAGATATCGCTCAGTAAGTTTTCCTAAATTCACTTGTAAGGTGTGGGTGGTCAAACCCTTGGCCAAACTGACAGCTAGCTGGTCAAACCAGGTCAGATGTTTTAAATCCTTTCGCTCATCTTGGGCTCTTGAAGAATTGTCAGTAATATTAGGTGCGGAAACGAGACGTACTCCATCGTATATGGAAATCTCTGGGGCAGACATTACGTCCTCGAAGATGTTTAAGCTCTTTGAGCGGAAACAAGACCATAGACTTTGAGATACGCTAGATTGATAGCAGTTACGTAGATCACTTCGCAGTTTCTTCAGCTGCGATATCCATGATTTATCCGTGTGATCCTCTCCGGTTACAAAACGATTACTTAGGACCGCTCCAAGTAGGAATAACACCAAACCCGACTGAACTCGCATTGTTCTCCCTTGGAAATCCGAAATGAAACTACATCAAATGTGTCTCCATCAATGCACTTTTTATAACCCATCGCTGATCAGTGATCGGCGACCGATCTCGTCCAGTGCACCCGGTCATTGGGGCAGATGTGAAGACCCTCTTCTCGAATATCTAACGGTTTCTTTTAGCGGTCATGGTCGGCAGACAGTTGTTGACTTTGAAACCGAGTCTGGGCAACCCAGAAAATCAAATGGGCAGTGCCTAAAATTAACTCGTCAACATCGATTTGCAACTGCCCACGATCGCACAATTCTAATCAGATGCGTTTCGACCCTGTTTGCTCGCAATAGGCCATGAATTAGACGCTCGATTGAGTTAGTAAGCAGCTTTCATGGGGTGTGGGTCTCTTCGAATGGGAGTAGGTGAAATGGGCTTGGCTCGTTTTAATTAGTTTTCAAGAAATTTTCAAACTATTGGACTGTAAAAAGTTTACAATCAATGAGATTTATAAGTATATTTAGGCTATATTTTTCTATATATTCAAAATAAAACAATTCATTAATTAACTAGAATGCTAGATTTCAACACTTGAAAACCTATTTAATTTTCTGAACGGTCAAAATGCATCCAAGAAATTAAAACCTAACCCATATCTCCTGTTAGATAAAAACTCTGTTGGCAAAATTCGATTTTCTTTAACATTGAGTTTTATTTTTAATTATTCTTTATTAGCTAAGAGGTCATTCATTGCATTTCCTTTGCTTGATAATTGTTTTGAACAAATTCGTACTAAGATTAAAAGGTTTTCGCTTTAATAGTTACAATGAGTGCAAAAGTTGACATTCAGTGATTGGTTGTTGCTCTAGACTTTAAACTAGTTAACAAAGTTTACAAAAAAACAGTTCTACACATTCCTAAATATATGCACCCGCCAAAATCGATTCTATACTCGTTAGAGGGTTTTCACATTTTTTCGTTATTCTTTTTTTGGTTTTGGGTGTGGTAAAAACAGTTGCTCAGAGCTGGGTGCCCAGGATTTTAACCCTTCTGTTCAGATACAATAGTACTATAGATACGGCGTTGCTCCTCCCTGATCCTCGTTAGAAATATCCTCAGTGCTTCTGTGTGTATTTTGTGTAAACGCGTCCTAGCAAAAAATATATCTCATCTCATGTGATCTGGAGCCCCCAATCCTGCCATTATTTCGCTTCTCTGTGACTACGTGGCGCTGGGCAGGCGGTGGCGCCAGTACAATCAGGATCCCGTGGCCGTCGAGGGCGTGGCAGCGGCTACTCCGCGACCAAATCGCGGCAGGTACAATCCGAACTTGGACTCCACGCCAGCCAGAAGAGGAACTGCAGCCCGGTAGCCACCGATGTGGTCCAGGTTCTCGGTGCTCACCGACGCCGCCGCCTTTTCCAGCGGGGTGGTGATTTTGTGTGCCTCCGATCCCTTGGGATGGCTGCCTCCGAAGTCCACGTAGAAGAGCCGCTGCAGAAGCTCGTAGGTCACCAGGGTCACGCCAAACTGCGGCGAGGAGCGGAAGACACGAGCTGTGGAAAAAGGTAAGCGGTTTGATTAAAATTTGATCAAAGTTTCTCCTAAAACACATTATGACTTACCCGCAGTGCCCTTCCAGAAGGCCCTTGGGCCCTCCTCAGCCATGATCTTTTTGGTGGCATCCCAGACACCATTGTATGTGGTCTGGCCGGATCGGGCCACCACTTGCAGGCGAGTTTTGATGACGTCGGCAGGCGTTACGAGGGAGGCGGCCGGAACACCGGCAATTGCACCGGCGGCCAACAAAGTGAGTGGGTGGTTGTAGCCATCCTTGTCGGCCATCAAGGCCTTGGTGTGGGCGTAGGTCGGGAAGTAGATGGCCGAGAAGGGCACATCTCGAAGGAGGCAGGCTCTGGCTCCTTTGTAAAGACCAAAAAGTCCCAGTTCCCGCACCACCGACCAGGCACGGATCTTGTTTCCACTTGCAATTTCTCCTGCGACTTGAAGACGGATCTTGACAATCTCCAGTGGATTGGTGAACACCACTTGCGAAGCTCCGGCACATCCTCCGGCCAACACCTCCGCCCAGGTGGGAATGTTGCCCTTCTTGTCGGTAAGTTTGTCCCTCACCAAATCGTTGACCGTCAACTTTATGGCTTTTTCAGGTGCCACGCCCATCAACTGGGGCAGCAGACCTCTATAAAGGCCCATAAAACCCTCGTGACGAACCACCTGGAAAATAATATTGACAGGATTATATATAATTTCCAAAATTTAGGAGCAGGTTTACCTTCTTGAAACAATCCCATGAGTTCCGATAGGCAACTTCACCGATATAGGACCCTGCTCTCTGGTTCTGCATTCGAGTCTTGACTAGATCGATGGGGTAGACCACAGTGGCACCGACAGCTATGGATAAATTAGAAATTAACGATTATAATTATAATTAAGATAAATCCAACTGTGGTCTTACCGCCCGCAAAGGATCCCAGAGTGAAGCGGTAAGAGCTCTCCAGAAGCATTATAAAGGCGGATCGGTCGGCAGGACTCTCCACCGCCTTGATATCCGCCAGACGATGTGTCATATGCTTTGTGTAATGTTCGGGGGCGATGTTGCTCAGGTCACTGTAGTCGATCCGGCTGAAGAACGAGAGTATAACGATCAGTATTTATTTCCATGTAATGTACAATATAAAAGGGTAACTATGAGACACCAACTGGGTTAGGTTTTGGGTTCGGGAATTCTTGGAGTGGAATCATAAACGAATAACAAAGCGGAACTCAGGCCAAGGAAGGACGAGATCACTTGCCTACTTGGAGTTATCTTTCTCCTGCGCTTCCACCAGCTTTTGATGAGAATTGCGAGTGCAGCGCAGAGAAATGGAGAAATAAAGAGAAACACAGAGAGAAAAGATACAAACAAGCAACAGTTAGCACAAGACATTTGACACTCATTTTGGTGATTTCCCTGGGACATTCATGCACTTTTAAGAAAATATTTAATGTAACAAAACAATCGGACAGACTTAAGCAGTATTGGCAACGATTTTTAAATATATTTTAATATTAATTTGATAAGTGGTATTCAGTCCCTTCAACGTGAACTATAGTTTTTTCTCTAAGAAAAAAAAAAAAATGGCCTATTAAGTCTTATTTACAGTTGTGAATTTCAACGCCCTCATAAATAACACATTAAAAACAGATCGTTTTTTACAAAATTAGCTACGTGAAAAATAACAATTATAACAGGTTAGATCATCACTATGAAAAGGCTTTTGTAAATGTATATGGTTTAATACTTAATTACACAATTAGACACATTAGAGCCTTGAAATTTAATGTTTGTGAAGTGAGCTATTTATGTGAATTGTTTTTATACTAATAACTACAAAATTAGAGGATCGAAAGCTTTTTTCCTAAAAGTCTACAAAATAGGATTTATATCCTAATAAGTTTTGGTCTTAAATCTTGAAAATATATAAGCAGAATCAACTAATCTTAATAAGGAATCACTATAAAAAAACAAAAGAAAAGCACTCATCCAAAATAAAATACATTTAACAAAATATTCATTAAAAAACCACAAGTAAATATTTTAGTTTTGCTAATTGTAATCCAAAGTTGGCAACGCTAAACCCGATGGCATTTATTTCAGTAGACTCACCCTGCTTGATGGACGGCACCCGCCAGGTGGAAGAGGATGTCAATCTCCAGCGGCGTGATCTGGCTCATCGTCTGGGCAGCGTATAGGATCTGGTCTTTGGTAATCATGTCCGTGCGACTGCCTTCGGTGGCGTACAGATATACTTGTTTGATCAGTTCCATGTTATTCAGCAGCGAGGTAAATGCGATGAAATACGGGAAGCTCACTTTGTGACCCTCAGTGACCTAAAGATATTAAAAATATTATTATTTATAAGGGTAATCGAGATAGATAAAACACAGATATCTACCGAAACGAGGTTGTCCTTGACGCCGGGGGTCAGTAAATGCCGCTTAACATTAACGATAATGTCCTGGAAGTCCAAGGGGGAAATAAATCCAGTGCCTGCTGGATCCTTGCTGCGGAACGCCTCCATCGCATGCTCCTCGTGGAAGTCGTGCAGCAGCTGCGTGAACTCAGCATAGTTGATAAGGCGTTGCTTCTTCTAAAGGTCGGACAAATATTTACATTAAAAATATACATTAAGATACTACAGATTGCATTGCACTTACATCACCAAAGTAGCGCTTGATAAAGGGGCCGTCTAAGCTAAAAGGTATCTTTGAGTGCAGTTCAGTTTTTTGTACGACATCAGCAAAGTCAGCTAGAATTTGGAAGTGATATATAGTTCATATATATAGTTTATGATATGTTCGCTAATTAGGAGTTATTTCTCACCATAGGAAACGGTGCCGTTGCCCTTGCGGTCGAACAGCTGAAAAGCGGTCCTGTAAAGGGCATCGGGAGTACAGAGCAGACCCTCGAAAGCCTGGAACTCCGAGAACGAGATAAGTCCATCCTTGCTCGTATCCGCAATATTTGCCAGCAGGCGCACCGATTCCTTTTCAAAAAATAAATTGAAAAAACAAACACATATCAGTTTAAGATTCAAATCCGTAGAAACAATAATGATTTACAGCTCATTACCGGTATGGACTTTTATGGAATAATATTAAATCTCTATTTTATATTAAATTTACAATTATTCAGAATTATAAAAAATAAAAAATATGCGTATTGCCTTCATAGTACCTTGTAAAATTAATCAGATTATTAATGATTCATTCAAGGGAGATTCATAATATTACTTAGTGGTTGCAATGATTTTTCACTGATGTATTTTTTTAAAAGCAAAATAAAATCTTAATTTAAATTTATGCTTAGTTCAAAAACGAAATTTCGTCCAAATCAACCTGGGACCGGAAATTGGTATGCAATTAATAAGAAAGTTTAATTTTTCCCAGTGACAGGTTAATCTCTTTTAATTGAACATTAGCCCCCTAATATTGAGATAAATGCTGGCCGGAAAAGAAACTGCCCCCACAGACTTTGGCACCTGATTGAATCAGTACCAATTGGCGGGGGCACCTACGATCAGGTTCGATTCGGTTCTCAGACCATAAAAAACTGATAAGCGGGACCCATTATAATTTAATCTATGACGTTTGGTTAGACACGAGGCAGTCAAGTGATTGCCGGGTTATTTAGTTTATTATATGTTTGCGGGTGGGTCAAGGTCACCCGTGAATCAGAGTGGGGAGTTATGGTATTGTTTTATGTTTATAAGTTTAGTATGTGCTGCCGCTCAGGAGGGTGTTATCTAGCGATAAGATATGGCCGGCCTTATCGGGCAGACTATGCAAAATAACCTTGCAATGACCCGCATTGGCTGCACAATGCTCAGTACTTACGTCATTAAATGCAGATTCCGAAAAGAGTCCTAGGAACTTTCGCACGAAATCCTCGCTGGTCATATAATGCTCGCCATTCTTCTGGATGGAGGCGTACTTCACGAACACCTCTCGCAACTTTTCCGTGCCCGCGCGCTTCAAAAGCGACGGAGACTGCAAGAAGAATTTTAGAAAAGGAAGAGAATGATAAGTATAGATATGATAAAAAAGCTTTAAATTTCTTAAAATTGGTTGGTTGCTATCTTGAAGATATTTTTTATGAAACACCAAGAATGTATTTATTTTGAATTATTTTTTTGGGGTTCAGAAACCACCCCCTTTTATCCGCCACTGTCTCACTCTCTTTGAACTCTCCCGTTCGAGCTCAAAAGCAAAAGCAACACGTGTCAGCCGCTCAAGAATCCCGATTCCAACTCACATTTGGCAAACTCTTGGTCAGAGGCATTCCTGTTTTTTAGCTGTGACTACTTCTGGTTCAATGTTGTTTCCGCGATCAGTTGCGGCATCTAATTAGCTCATCAATGCAAACCGATCTAATCCCAACCGCACCGCTCGAGTGTAGGAACCACTGCGTCTCTGTCCCACGATTAACTGCGAGTGGAGCGGAATTGGCGACCAAAACCACTAGAACCAGAACCACCGGGAGAGAATCTGGGAGAGCACTACGAAGAGAGATCGAGAGCGGTATATTACCTTGGCCGCCACTCTTTATTTGCTGGCTCATAATCAATGTCAATAACGTCTCTTAAAAGAGCGCTCTTTATAATCGGTATTACGAGGAGATAGGGTATATAGTAATAATTTAACAACACTGCGAAAACGATCAACCAATATTATTGTACACAATGTTTGCAATTTGTACAATTAGTTTCCTTCTGTTTTTATATATTTTCGCTTACTTATTTCGCTGTATTATGTATTTTTTCTAGGTGTAGTAAAGTGGAACAGATTTGTTGTTTGATTACTGATAACAAAAAGGGAGAGTCTATTTAAAGAATGATTTACTTTGAGTTTACTACCTAAAGCTATTGATTATAATAGCTTTTTATTACCCCATACCTTGTTTTAACTGATAGTGTAGTAATTACCAATTTAAGTGCATAATGTACTAATCTTAAGGGGGTCTTCTAGTCTAGAGGCTCGAATTTCGACCTTTTTCTAACAATTAATACAAAAAAAGCAATAGATATTTTTTCTATCCGTTTTTTTATCATTTATTTATTAAACTTAAAGGAGTACATAAAATAAATTTCAAAAAAAAAAATTAGTTTTCATTGAGTTATTCCTTCTTGAAGAAGGGGGGGAAAAAAGGCCGTGTCCGCGTCGCCATGATATCTATGCTTGTCGTTGTCTCAAAAATAAAACAATGATAGATTCTTAATGAGTACGAATGTCGCTATGGCATGAACCACCAAAAAAAAAATCTATTTTTTCATGAAATGGCGGCTACTCAAAGAAAAAGTCGTTTTTTCTAATTTTTCCACTTTGTCGAATTTTTAAAAATATTATAAATTTAAAATTTTATTTTTGTTGGTTCATGCGATAGCGATATATTTAAAGAATATTCATGCCAAATTTCAAGTAAATCGACTGATTAGAACTTGAGTTAGGTGGCGACCGCATAAAAAAGTAGTTTTGGAAAACGCGTTTAAAGTTCCAGTCGTTCGCTCAACCGGTATAGTTGCCACGTCACTAAAACGGCTATTACTTTGAAAATAATTAGGTTTTGAAAAATCCTTTTAGGGAGATATTTGTGAATATAAAAACTATCGAATTATGAAAAATTTTCGATTTTCTCAAATTTCTAGACTGAAGACCCCCTTAATCGTCGGAAAACATTTCCCCGAGTGATGTTAAGTACCGGGTACCTGAAAGTTGAACTTCTAACACCCTATATCATATCATTCCCACTTGTTTACTTGCCCACTGAACAACAATCACAAAAAGGTCAGCAGCATCGTCAACAACATTGATGACAATACGCCCGATTCGATTCCCTAGCATTTATCAATTGGCTCATTGACGTAATACGATTAGCACGCGATGAAATTGTAATTTTCTCCTCTCTTTTTTGCTGGGGTTCCCTCTACTTGCTCGAAATCGCTTGTTTGTGCCAGAAAATTGCTAAAAACAATAGCAGATTTCATAATCAAATCAGCGAAAACACGAGAAATATTTATGGAGACCCCAGTCATGAAATGTTTGCAAAAATAATGAAGTCTTAATGTTGCACATGCTATTTGAGTGAACCTAAATACCCTAGGGGAAATGTCAACATTGATTGATGTGTTATCAAATTCAGATAACTTTTGATTAATATTGATTATAATATTGACTTAAATCAAGGCGGAGAAAGTACGAGTGAAATCCCCTATGACTTTCTCTGATTTATGAACATACTGAAACAAATTTATAGGTATTCATAAGTTACTTGTACAAAAAGTTCGAACTGGGAGACGTTGTAAGCCAAATAAATTTTAACAATTTTACACCTACATACATATTTACATATATTTGTCAAGCCGTAAAAATAGCTTAAAAGTTCATTTAAACTTAAACCCTAAAGTTACCTATATTTTCGTTCACTATTGTTGCGGCTTAGTATAGTTGAAATAGGATTTATTAGATTGGGTTTTCATACCCCCTTTTTGTTGGAGTCTGTCGGATCCGTCAAAGTGTCGCATTGACCTTTCCCAATCGATTGGCAGTGGCAATAAATGAATTTGTTCGCCGGCAATTTGCCGCACAATTTGCGATGCCATCAAGTATTCATGGGAGGCAGCGAAAATAAGAATATTGAATTGTTCACTTGATGAGGATATATAATTCATACTGATGCTGGGGAAAGGATGTGCGATTTCGTTTCAACAAAAAGTAATTAAATCACCATGTTTGTAATGAGTTTTTTGATTAACATGTATTGCTTATTTATTTTTGTAGTATGAAAATTGCTTCTGTTTAATTAAAATTAAATAAAAGCCAAAAGGAAAATCTCGTTTGTGATTTGCATTCACTTTTCATATTTATAAATTGGCATAACAACTCTCATTAAACATGGACTTTTGACGGATTCAGTGGGCATGAAATAATCCAACCCCATTATAATCAAAGGAAATTCCGCTTAAACCCCGATTCAATTTGTTGCCATTGCACACTGAACTTGTAAACCCCCAAACGTACTTGTATGTTAGTTTATATATTCATGAAACAGTTTTTTATCTTCTTTTTATTCGGGTAGCGCCAACAAGCGGAAAATGTTACACATACGACCCGTATGACTGCAGACAGCAGCGACTTGTTTGTTTGTTTGCTCGGGTTTGTGTCTCTCCCTCTCCTTTGTCCACCCCTCTTCTTCTTGACTGCTTTGTTGCATTTGCATAATGAGTTCTTGGTCATGGTCTACGGCCCTTCCTTACGCCCGTCAAAGGTTGCAGGCACAGGCTTTTCCACCGATTTTCCCCTCTTTTCATGCCGCTCAGCCTGCAGCGAGTGGCACGTGCTTGTCACTGTTACTGAATCGTTCCATCTGTATCGGTGGGTGCACAGAAAATACTGAATCCGGTCAAACACCGAAGAGGAAACTGTGATTTTTATTTTGTTAAGAAAGTTTATTAGCTTGAATACTAATATAAAATTAAATGTATTTTTTAGGACTGTTTGGGTTTATTTATGTAATAAAACCATTTTTAATAAAACTAATTGATCAAAAATGAACTCTTTTTGAAATAGATTTTTTAATGTATTTTTATGATTTTTATGTATGTTGTTAAGGTGTAGTGTAATTTGTGTCGGTCAGTTACACCAAATATGACAACAACAAAATTGGCGTATTTTATATAATATCCCTTTCTTTATATTGTACAAGTATTATAACTCTTTAGAATACTCTTTTGATTAAAGCATGTTAAATACATTTTTCTCTGTGTTGCTTCCATGGAAATTTGTTGCGCGAGCGGCAAAGTTTTGTTTTTGTTTGCAATTTCCGTCAAGGTCAAACCGGCTGTTCATTATCGCTGTGGTTGTCGTTGTTGCGGAGCTTGGGTATTTGGCCCCCCATTAACTGAAGTCGTACAGAAAAATGAACAACTGGAAGCTCGGGAAATTCCACCCAAAACAATCAGCCAAAAATTTAATGAATTTCAATGACTCCATTTGGTAATTTTACTTTATACTAGCTGTCAATGAATACAAAAGTTTAAGGGAGGCGGTGGAATATTGGGAATTGAGCAACAGCTGCACCACTGGCATATTACGTATACGCAGGGTGAGCCATGGGACCACAGTCAGCTGGCTAATTGACGACAGCAAATGAATTCGAGAGAATCCAAAAGCTAGAGAGGTCTCTATATAAAAAGAGATTTTATAGAACAGATGGCTGGAACGATCGGTAACTGCAAACTGAGAACTGCAAACTGAGATTCTCGGCATGAGAATAGCGGTGACTTTTCCAAAGTCGTGAGCAGAGAAAACTGGCCACAAATCCGTGGGATTGAAGGTGATTCTCTGGATGTGTGGAAAGCTCTCTATAATGATATTGTTTTATTTCTTTATATAATTGTTTGGACTGTGAGCTTTTTGGAGATATAAAATATTTATCTTTCGACTATTTCGTAATGTTCTCTATCGCATCCAGATGCGGGTTCCTTATTGATATTAATTAGTCTAGGCACTTCCTCGATCGGTCAGTTATCAGTCCAAATAGTTAATTAGTTTCCTGAACTGAACGTTACCTCATCCTTATCTGGCATATTCACTAATTTGAATGAACACAATCGGAAAGTCTCTTGGATCTTCGCGAACTTCAGGCACGTTCGCGTTATCTGGTTTTTTGGACGTTAAACTTATGTGTCAGATTAACCGTTCGTTTAACTAACAGTTAAATTGGATTTTATGCAATCACTGGAAATCAAAGACTGGTTTCTTGATTTTTGATAGTCACTCGCGATTTTCTTATGTTTTATTTAATACTTCGAAGGTTTTTTATTTATTAAACTGAGTTTATGAAAAGAATTCTCCAAAGCCCAAACCGGATATATTTAGTGCCAAGCTTTGCGAATTTTGGATTTTACTCGTGATGTTTTTTTCTTGGAGACGCGCGCGATTTTCTCGGTTTGTCATCCGCTGGCGTCGCGCTGCTTTTCCATTCTGAACTGTCGGAATTATAGAATCGAGAGCTTTTCCGCTTTCAGTAACTGCGGCAGCAACGTCGACCGAGAGAGAGCCGCAAAAAAATACAAATAATAAATAAAGAGAACCTCTCGGTGATTGCATTTCAGATTCATATTAATTTTGAATCTCATTTCGGCTTGTTTTCGTTCTGGGCCCGGGACGTGCTCTTTTTCTTGGCAATGCAATTCAACCATAAACAATAACATCAACTATCTACTGCAAAAACCATTAGAAGGGGTCTAATCAGTGTGGTGTGATGTGGGCTAAAAAAAACGTTTTCCTAAGCCCAAAACAATACTTTTTGATAATATACAAGTGCATTGCGATCCGTGGGTGCAATGTGTTCACGGAAGTAATTTCATTCTAAGTGGCCTCAAGGTGCGAGCATTCGCTCCTCTTCTCTCTGTCGCACTTTTTACAAATGTGGGCAAGTTATTAATAGTTTAAGAAACATTTAATGAACAAAAAATAGAAACCTAATTGTTTTGTCCATACATAAAAGCATATTATTAAAATATAATATTTTTAGATTTACATAAACGTTTCATTACTTCTATTTAAGGTATGTTGAAAGAGTTTCTACTTGATTATCCAGGTATATAAAAACTTATTATTTCACTGACTTAAAGTACTATCTAAAATTGAGGGCTAAAAATTTCAGAACTAAAACTTAAAATATAGAGTAATTTTATAATTGTAATTTTTTAACCTAACTGCTATTCCTGTGACCCCATCTGTTTATTCACATGCATGGTTGGCAAGGTCACAAATTTCGACCGTGCCAAGTGGTTGACGATTTCACGTTGTGAAAATTTCTTAAATTTATTTGCATTCATTCACAGCTGCTCGAGTTTCTCTGTTTACAATGTAAACACGTGCTGGGGAATATTACACGAGAAAAGAGCGAAAGAGAGTGCTTTTTTAGAGAGACCGAGACGAAAGGTAGCGCCAGAATCATTTCGTATACGCATCGTTGGCCATCTGCTGAGGGCACGTGAATGAAGCGTGTTTTGGCGGGTATAAAAATAGACTGCGGGCGCGAGATTTTTGTTATTATATTAACGTTATTCTGGGCCAGCGAAATGCCATCTCCACCCCCTTTCAGAATTTAAACAAGGCCGTCTTATCCTTCGAATTTCGGAGGGGTGGAGTTCGCTGTTCGTTAAATAAAATGAACAATTACGAGCACCAATCATGAGCAGCAAGCTGCACGAACTGACAAAATTTATTTATGAAGGTTAGCCAAATGTCAGTTCAGTTTTCCCTTTCCTTAACAAGGGTGTCCTTTTTGTGGCACAACAGGCACCAGCTCGGGGATTCACGAACACAATCGCAGCCCAGGGACCTCTACTTCCGCATTGTCACATACAAAAGCTTCTGTAGGTTAACATCGCTTTTAATACTACATTTTACTATAGTTCTCAGTTAAAGAGTGATGGATGAGGGGTGCACAAAGCGTAGTCAGCTGTTATCAATTTATATCTTTCCATTGCATTATCCTTGCTCTTTTCGATTGGAAACCCTTTTAAATTAACCTTTTATCTCTATAAAACATTTCTCTATTGCCTTGCTTTTGCATCCTTGGAGAAGATAATCTATATTTGTTCAAACGGACTTGTTAATTGCTCTGGGGCATAGTGAATGCTCGAGTCAATCTATTGCAATCTAATATACATTCGATATGCTCTTTCTTAGCTTAACACTTAAATACATTCTTATTTTATTGTTTATTATTTGTAAAGTAATGCAAATATTTATTGTACACTTTAAATATATTTTAAGAAGTTTCAAAAGTAAGTATATATAAAATAAGTTTTTGACTTAAGTCCTTTTTTTTACATTTTTAGTAAAAACGAAAAAGTTTTATAAAAGTCAATACATAAAATAATCTAAAGAACGAAAATGCGACTTAAATGAATACCGAATTTATTGCAGCCTAATTTAAATTTGAGTTCTAATAATGCTAGATTAACTATTTATTTGGAAATCACCCATTTGAAAGGGTATTTTATAATTTCTGACTAAGCCACCAATGTCTTCCCAGCTTGTTTATACTTTATAGCGTCAGTCGGCACTTTTGCTCTTTTCGTTTCGTTTTCAGCCGCACTTATTTTTAGATCCGAGCACCTAATCCGCCGCCTCTTTGTTGGCGAGAGGGGGGTTCCCTCAGAGGGGTGGCTCTGGTAATTAAAGCGCAAACTGGCGCCCACTTGATGCAGGGGGTAGGGGTTCCTCGAAAGACAAAGGCTAAGCTCCACCGAGTGCACTTACTTCTTGGCATCGGGCGACTGGCAGTGCGGGTATCCAATTAAACGGAAACGGGATGTGCATTGGCATTATCAGCGGCTCTGCGGGATGTTTAAGCTAGAAAGCGCTGACTTTTGGCGCTTTGGCTTTACTGCAAATCCAGTTGGGATTATGGGGCGATTTTCCACCTGAATTCAGGTGGGTGGTTTCAAGGAGCTGTTCTTTTATCGATTTTTACGCACTTAACTCCGCCTATCTGTCGGGCAATTCGATTCACTGTCACTCGGATTATCCCTTATATATAACTTTGTATAGGTTCCTGTTCCTTCAATGCACCCAAATATTTAGAGGCGACAGCTGCAGCACTGGGATCACCTCGGAAAACAGGACCGTGCCTGTCGAGAAATCGCGCTAAACTGGATGACAACATGGAAAACATGGTTTAACAGTGGTCCAAAAGGTGGTTGTGGAGGAAAATGTTAGGAATCAGGGAAATGTTAAATTTCCCACCCTCAGAGGTAAGTAATAAACTAAATTAAGTTTATTAAAATGTTGAATTATTACATCTTAATTTAATTATAGACTTTTTTTATAAGGAAAACGTATTTGAAAATAAAGCTTCGCCGATGTTATCATCTGTTCATGTACAGCGGAAAATGTGAAAAGCGAATTTCCAGCTGAGCTGTTCGGAAAATCAGAGCGCCATCTTCTGCCGAGAGTTTCCATTTTTAAAAACCATTCCAATAAACAATTTCATATTACAGTTTAATTTTGAAAATAATAAAATCACGTGTAATAGAGTGTTTACTTTTAATTCTAAGAATATATGCAATTCTAGTTTGGACTTGTCTGATTAGATTTAACCGCCTAAATCCAAATTATTTTTCGCAGTAACCATTAAAATGAAAAATATGGTCAACCATAAACCAGTAGTCATAAATATTTATTTGTTTTAGTACAATAGGTAAGCATGCACAGTTTAATAATAGCATTTAATGATGATTCGTCTTTGAACAACAGGTTATTGCAAGTAGTAAGCCGTAGAAGGACACGACTCCTTTTTGGAGCGTCCCGAATAGTTTGCACTGAAAGCTGAAAGTGTGTGGGCCTGTGTCCGTGTGTGTGTGGGTTTGTGAGTTCCGGGGATTCCCCGACAACTGCCTAACATATTAAATATAGATTTAGTAACGAACGCAAGGGTAAGCCACAATTGAAAATCACATAGGGTTCTTAAGTGAAATAATGCAACGGATAGGCCAGAACGCAATAAATAACAACAAATGCCGCCGAGTGCTAAATGTGATGTGTAGACGATCATTGCGGATCAACAGCTTGCAAAAATACATATCTCTCTCTGTATGTCTGTATGCCGAAAATAGTTACTTTTTCTAACTGCCTAAAACTCTGTAATTTCCATGGTTAATCACCATTTAACACCCGAAATTGGAGCTATTGCTGAGTCTTCAGGTTTTTGGTGACTATCTGCGCAGATCTATGACCTTGATCTTGGCCTGGTTGTCCATCCGGATGTGCTGCGCCTCCATGAAAAGCGGCGGGTCGTTGGGATGCGGATGAAAGCCCGACTGCCGACACTGGGCGATGTAGTCTAGCCCGTAATGGGGTGTGAGTATAAAGAAACCAGTGCTGTTACGGGAAGATATGAAAACTAGATAAGCCGGTGCTATCCAAAATGACTCATAAATGACTCACGTGTTGTACTTGGGGGCACACACGATGGCCAATGCTTCGGGCATCATAATTTGATAGGAGCAATGCGTATGCAGGTCAACGGAGGACAAAAACGCAGTCTGCGTGGGATGGGTCTAAAAATGAGGAGCATATTCATAAGTAAACAGGATACAATAAAGACACTTGATACCCACATGTATCCATCCCAGCGTAATCAGCTGCATCTGATCCTGCACATCAAATATCTGCTCCTCGTGCATTGTATTGCAGCTATCCGGAGTTCCCTGCTGTTGCGGGGTAATGATGTGCGTGATGTACAACTGGTTCTGGGAAAGATGACCAGCTAACACTCCGCATGTCTCAATATTTTTCGAGGTGTTGGCAAGAGCCAGTTTTAGGAACACCTCCATCGTATCCCCGGGAACATGAACCAGACGTAGAGATCCCGCCAGCAGAGAATCCGTACGGTTGTATGATGGTTTCTGGTTGCGATCGAAGCTTGGCTTGGAGCTGAACAAATAAAAAATTGGTTTAATTGTATTTTTATATGGAAATATTTTCTTTGGTTAATAAGGCCACTGAATGGAAAATACCAATTCTAAAAGTGTTCGTTCCGCGAACCTTTAAAAGATAATTCACTGTTTGACGAAACTATCAGTTTAATGGGCCTATCAGTATGCTTATCAAGTTTAATCAAAGTGGGATCGTTTTATAGCTGACGATCGTTCGATAAGCCAGTCTAGCTCTTATGTATGTTTGAGGTGTCCTATTTCAAACCTCAAGCCAGGGGAATGCAATTTATAAATATCCAAGTTACAAATGTTATGATGACTATAGAGAATTGCAATTACAATTGCAATTACAATCAGAAAGTATTCTGTTGACTTTGTTGTAGGACTTATGCATGGGGTGTCTGTAAGTATTGATTGACAATTTTGTTTTTAACTAAACGTGTATGACTATATTATGAATGACTAGACTGATGAAGGGAATTCTTTGTGTATGAACTAGATACCTAAACTGGTCTATATACTTAGTTTAAAACCCCTTTTTTGAATCTCACTTGGCTGTCTTGTCGGCGGCTGCTTCGTTGGCAGCAGGCAACAGGAGTCCCGATCCCGGCAGGCTGCGATTGGCGCCTGTGGGGAAGTCATTGGGATAGACAACCTGGTCGAGCAGGTCCAAGTCCGGTGCCGATGGCTGGTTGCCCTCGTCGATGAGCACATGCAGGTTGGCCGGTATAAGGGATGGCACACCACCAGCTCCTCCGACCTTCTCCCTTTCCTTCTGTCGCTGGCGTTCCTTTTCCCGCTCTCGATCTCTCTCTAGCTCCCTGACCCGTTCCGCCTCCTTGCTGGCCAGGAACTGCTCGTACTCTCTTTGGTAGTGGGTCAGCAGCTTGGCGCGCAGCTTCTCCGTCGTGGGCATGATTTCGTCCTTGATCTTCCTGTTGATGTCCCGCACTTCGGCCTTGACACTGCCATAGTCCGGATGCTGGCGGATCTTCTCGATGAAGAGGGTCATGTAGCGCAAGTAGAGGATAAAGGCGTTCTCGTGGTTGCCCTCCCGCAGGTAAACATTGGCCATGCGCAGCATCTCGGTGCCAGAGCGATAGTACCTGCAAGGACATCGGGTATGAGTAACTGAGAACCCAAAAGTCCTTGGCCACACAAGGTCGCAGCCTTGGTGGAATTGACCATGGAAAGGCTTTAAATAGAAGGACTCACCGCGTTACTGGCATGTTCTTGTCCACCTCGATGAGATTGCCACAGTGCGACAAGTGCTTCATCCTCTCCTGCGGCTCCACGACGCCCATACTCATGCTCACAGCCTTTGACATGGTTTCAGTTGCTCCTCTTTCTGATCCAGCTCCTTGTCCTGGTTTCCGCTGCCTCTTTTATTGGGAGTCCTTCAACTATTGTCTTGGGTTATTGCTCGCATCGATTGGACGCACAATTGGTTGCCAGTTCAATGCTATTCCGCAATCTTTTTGCGTGGAGAATTACTCATAATTACGCAGGTGGCGTCCTCTTTGAAACAGCTGTTTTCCCAAGCAGTCAGCTGTGCGCGATAGACTGGAACAAGCATCGATAGCTTATCGATACTATCGATGCCAGCAGAAATTTGAATGAGGTAAGCCTTTGCGAACGTTACTACTTTAATTTGTGAAAAAAAAAACAAAAAAATTTATGTGAGTGCTTTGTTTATGTGCTCTTTTTTTAAACTTTTACACTAGAGGTAAAGTCTTTAATTACATTTTTCTAATGCGCTACAACTTAAATGGCACAATTCAGTTTTTTTTTGTTTAAACTTTATTATAAAAACATATAATGAAATTGTAAAACTAATGGTTTACTTCGATTCCGATCTAAATAAATTTGTTTAAATCTAAAGATTAAATTAGGTTTCCAGCTGTTTGTTTCCATTTTTGCAATAACTTTGTGGCTTATACGCGTGCCAAAATATTAAGAACACACGTGCTTCAGTTATTTTAAGAAAAGTATAAGCTACTTTATTATTGATTGTCGTACAAGGCCACAGGCAGGCATACAAATAAAATTGTAACATACAATTCTAGTACTCTTGAACAGATAATAGATTATTATAAGTTTAGCTTTATGTATAAAGCTCGAGTTTGAAGGTCAACAAATCATACAGGATTAACTCCATTTTAGATTTTAGCCTTCTAATAGTACGTTGCAAATTTGTATTTCTAGAAAGCAAACTATATATTGCCATTCGAATTGCACGTTCCTAATCCGTATCGCTCCCAATAAAACACGGCTAATCTAGGCAATACACAGCGATAGTTGGTGTTTATCAATTATTAATTTAAAAGACCCCTCAGCTGGATTGATTGTGGAAAATCTTTACCTCATTCAGTAGTAGCGCGTGGGTCGATCCTGAAAGAAGTCGGCAGGAAAACTTATTTCTGGGGTAAGCCAAATACAAATTATAGTACCGAATACCAGCCAATTAGCCGTGCAAATATCATGTACTTCGAGTGCGAAAAAGTCTTGTTTGCTGGGGTCAAAGTGCGCACTTGTTTACTTAAGTGTATTTGTACTAATAGGCCCAATCTTATGCCTCTGATCTGCGGAAACTAACGAGGCGATATGATAAGCTATCGTTGGATTATTTAAAGCATGCAGATCGGGCAAAACCAACAGTGCAGGTGGGAATATTGGGCAGACTTCAATGAGATTTTTAAAGAACATGGTGCTTAAATTACTAAAAATACTTATAAACTAATAAATTTAGTTTCAAGTAAACATTACAGATTTTCTACTTTAATTTGGTTAAAAAAAAGTCCTTTTTCCGAAATAGTCTATTATAAATTTCTTAGCTGTGATATAAATAATTTATTGTAACTTAAGTAAGTCTTCGTATTAAACGATCCTTCAGATATCATAAGATAAGCCATACTATCTGTTGGAATCATTCTTCGTATTGAATGCTCTTATCAGATATTATGGCCAATTTTGTCTGTAAAGATTGCACTACAGTGTTTGTACTCTATTCTTTGGTTTAAGTCTCTGTTAATTTGTTTATGTTAATTTTTGTCGTGTTTTAAAAGATACGTATAAAAACATAAGTTTGTATGAAAGACGAGTGATTGAGAGACACCTAGTTTGATTGACCGCTTGAGCGAGTGACCAACTGACTGATGGATGGCACGTACGCCCACAAAGCGCACAAAAAATGAGAACCGAAGACCCGAAAACCCATTCACAGATGCAAACGCCGAGATCCGAAGTCCCCGATTCGGGTTCGGTTTGAAATTGAGTTTGGCTTCCAGCTGAAATGGTTGGCTCGATCAGTCGAGTGCCAGCTTGGGCGCAAAACGGGCCTCAATACACGGATCTCGTTTTGTTTCGAGATAGTTTCGTTTTGTAGTTGTTCCGAGGGAGGGGACACAAAATAAACTGTCGCGTTCGTGGAAAGATAAATAAATCGAAAAAGTGGGGCCCAGCGTGTTTTGAAATCGGTTTTTGGCATCGACAAACACCGAACTGCACTTGCAAATGGTGCACAATATCCATTAATTGAGGGGATAAAAAGCGTGTGATAAGCGCAGAATAATTATATCAATTATTTAAACTATAATTAAAGCCCCAAGCCAAGTTTCAGCCATAAGTGCCACTGGCAGAGTTAATACGCCAGTTGCAGTGAATACAGTGCCAGTTTTAAACATAAAAAAGGAGTTCACATTGCATAACCCTCAAAAAACAAGTCCAAGCATCCCTAAATCAGTGCAAGTAACCTCAGTGAGAGATACACATATATTGTATATACTTATCTTATAAAAGGCCCATCAAAGGAAATCTTCTGTAATTTGCTCAATTGGCGCGTTTGTCCGGCGATCAGCGTTTGGCGGCCCGTATCCAAGAGATACTTTGCAGTATCTTTATATATAATTTGATTGCTCTCTTTTTGTGAAGCGTGTAAGTAAGTGTGTGCTTTACAGTTTTGAGCCTCCAGGCGATTGCAAAAGTATCTGAAATCGAAATCCGCACAAAAGATACGTGTGTTTGCCGGGCCATTTGTATCTGTATCTTGTGCGATGGCCCTGCAGCTGATAGTCGCTGTTTTATCGTCGAGCATATTTATTTAATTTTCGTTTTCAATGTCAAACCCGCGGTGTGTAAATTATGCAAAGTGTATAGACTAATAGGGGTCGGGTGGTCAGGTGGATGAGGCACTGGCACTGCTTTACATGCGCGGCAATTACCCACTCGATTTCCTACTTAACGCCTTTTGAGAGAAACCAGAAAAAAACAGAGTTCTATATGGAACACAGTGCGCATACAAAAGAAGTCGATTCACCATTAAAATCGAAACAAAAGCAAGCGGAAAAATAGTAAAAAAAGAAAAAAAAGAGGGGAGGGAAAGGTGGTGCTAATGCGGGGGAGTGGAAAAGCCCAACTACTTTTGGTTTCATCATATACTATGACGGTCAACATAATAGTATCTCTTATACTAACCACTTGTGCTCAATGTAATTTGTGTTTTAGAGTAATGCGTTGAGAAAAACAATGTTGCTCTGAATAAATTGGTTTTTACAATACCTGAAATTAATTTAAAATTGTCCATTTTGTATTCCAAATTGTCATATATTTTGTGGTATATTTTTGGGTATATTTTTCACTTTGCAATGGTATGTTGATTTTTTCAATTTACAATTTTAAAAACCAGTGTCTTGTTAAGATATGTTTTTTAAGATTAAAACAATATTGAAGGAGTAGTACACAGTAGTTTTATTATCTTGGCCGCAGCTGTTGTAACCATCCAGCCACTGAAGAAGCCGATTTGGTTTCGCAACTGATAAAAACCGGTTCCGAAGACGGGCTTTGATATTGATAAGAGATCCCCCCATTTTACAACTGCGGGTCGTTTGTTTGCATTGTTATTATTATTGTTATTATAGCGGGGATTGTTATTGTTATTGTTGATGCCATTGTCGATGGGTCTGCTGGAGGTCATACCGCAATCTCAGCCCCATTCGAAGTGCGATTGCCAACGACCACGGGGGATTTGCATTTGTCCGCTTTATCTATAACCAATTGATGGATGAGGGCCGGGTGGATCGTTTTGGATTCAACTGTCCGACTGTCAATCGATTATCGCTTTCGTCACCATCGCGTATTGTTGCAGATATTTGCAAGCGGATTGCCAAATACGAACGGAGGTCTTTGATTTATGAGTTTCTAAATTGGCAGGGAGAAGATAACAAAGCGAGAAGATAACAGATACTTAAGTGACAATAGCCCGGGTTTTTTATTGATCAAACCTTAAAGGAACTGTTAGACAGTGATCTTACTACCAATCGTTTTATTTAATTTTAAACTTAATAAACTTAACGCAGTATTAACAAAATGTTAAAATCTGTTTTAAATGTCCTGTTAATTTAGGCTCTTTACTGCAAGCCTACTAATTTGTTGCTAATTTGCCCCATCAATTTTATTATTAGGCTATAATTATTTATGTAAACACATTAAAAATCTATAAACATTCATGGCTCTTTGACAAAGATTGTGTCTATTATTTACTAATTGCTGAAAAATGTGGTTAAACATTGTGTATTTTCATTTACAGCCACAGAGCTGTGTAGTTAAATTTTGATCTGTAATTATAAGCATACTGGTATTTAACACGATTTTTGAAACACGAAAGGTTACGTTTTGGTTGTAGACTACGCCTAAACAAGTTAAATCAACCAATTTATAATTAGACCAATTAATTGTATTAAATAGAGACCAGTAAAATGCATAAAAAAATCATTTAACACTTGTTTGAGTAAAAAGATTTGTTGAAATTTTCATTTTTTTATAGACCAAAGTTAAGTGCCACAACCCGAAGATGGCCAATAGCAAACTAGCTTTATTGGCTCTTTTGGCCCTGAGTTCACTGTGCGGATTGGCCAGTGCCACCTACAAAGTGGGCGTGGGTCGGGCGGACATCACAGGACCGCCAGTGGAGATCAACTTTGTGAGCATCTATCTAACATATAGTTGTTTTGATTTTGATCGATCTAATGTATTTATTTACCATAGATGGGCTATGCCAACATCAAGCAGGTGGGTCGTGGCATCCACACCCGAGTCTTTGCCCGTGCTTTCGTGGTGGAGGACGAAAAGGGCAATCGAGTGGCCTTCGTAAGTGCGGATGCCGGAATGATGGGCTTCGGATTGAAGAGGGAGGTGATAAAGCGTCTGCAGACACGCTATGGAAATCTTTATCATACAGACAATGTGGCCCTGAGTGGTACCCACACCCACGGAGCACCTGGTGGATTCCTGATGCACCTGCTCTACGATATCTCTATCCTCGGCTTTGTTCCCCAGACTTTTGAGGTCATGGCTCAGGGACTTTACTTGGTGAGTATATATTTTACGAACATTTTATTATTGTATAAATGTATATATTATATAATATATTATATTTAATGAATTAACTTTTTTAATTAATTTTTTGCAGGCCATTAAACGGGCAACAGACAACCTAGTAGATGGTCGCATCTTCCTGGCCAAAACCACAGTGCTAAATGTCAACATTAATCGTTCACCTTCATCCTACCTGCGAAATCCCGCCGAGGAGCGTGCTCAATACGAACACGATACGGATAAGACATTGACCCAGTTGAGATTTGTGGATCTGGAGAACAATCTATTGGGAGCTTTCAACTGGTATGCAGTCCATGCAACCTCCATGAATAATACCAACCGACTGGTGACCAGCGACAATGTGGGCTATGCTGCCCTTCTCCTGGAAAAGGAGTACAATCCGAATAAGATGCCCGGAAAGGGTAAATTTGTGGGTGCCTTCTGTTCGTCCAATCTTGGAGATGTTTCCCCCAATATAATGGGTCCCAAGTGTTCGATTTCTGGCAATGAATGCGATCTGTTGTCTTCCCGTTGTCCATCTGGCGAGGGAGATTGTTTTGCCTCTGGACCTGGAAAGGATATGTTCGAGAGCACCCAGATTTTGGGTCAAAGATTGTCGGATGCCGCTCTGGGATTACTCAACGAGCAGAGTCAGGAATCTACTGCTCGGGAGGTGACTGGAGATGTGAGGTTCATTCACCAGTTTGTGGATATGCCAAATTACAACGGAAGTACCTACAACCCTCTGAGCAGGAAGATCGACAAGGTCAGGGGTTGTCAGCCTGCCATGGGTTATAGTTTCGCTGCTGGTACCACCGATGGACCAGGAGCCTTTAGTTTCGAACAGGGCACCACCACGGACAATGCCATGTGGAACTTTGTGCGCGACTTTATTGCTGCTCCCACGCAGGAGGACATCAAGTGCCATGAGCCGAAACCGATTCTTTTGGCCACCGGCAGGGTAAGTACATCGAAGAACTACAAATTAAGAATTCCAGATTTTCTTATAAAAATATAACAGATTTTTAAAGTACTTTCTATAGTGCCTAGAAGTATGCAACACAAAATTATTTTTGATTTTAATAATGTTTATTGAATGCACACAAAAAGTCCGTAGTTGTTGTCACATGTATATTGATTTTTAAATGAATAGTTCACTACTATATAACAATCCTGAAATGATTACATATAAAATATATCATTACAAAAAGTATTTTTATCATATTCAGGTACATTTAGTTTATTAATTAATTTTACTAAAATATAAGCTGAAATTAATTGAAGGTTTCCATTTTTTATGATGTCGTTAGCACACTTAATGGCTTGTGTTTGTTATTTAACTAAAGCAATTTACCTAAAACGAATTAAAGTGAATTTTTTTTAAAGTCATTATTCAGAAATCTTAGAATGTATTTTGTATATTTTTATTTTTCTGAGTGTTTTGCAACTCCCATTTAACCTTTACCTAATTCCTATTTTAGGCCACCTTCCCCTACGAGTGGCAGCCAAAGATTGTCTCAGATCAGCTGCTTAAAATTGGAGATGTGATTATTGCAGCCGTTCCTTGTGAATTTACAACGATGGCAGGACGACGACTCCGTAATCAGATCCGTGCAGCAGCCTCCGCCGCCGGAGGAATTGACACCGAGGTGATCATCGCTGGACTGACCAACATATATACTAGTTATACGGTGACCCCGGAGGAGTACCAGGCCCAGCGTTACGAGGCTGCCTCCACGATCTTTGGTCCCCACACCCACTCCATTTACATGGACGTGTTCGAGCGACTGACCAAGGCAATGATGCGGAATGAGACCGTGGATGCGGGCCCAAGTCCGCCCTACATGAACGATGTGATGCTGTCGCTAAACACCGGAGTGCTCTTCGATGGACACCCCATTAACACGGACTTTGGCTACGTCAAGTCGCAGCCCAACAAGGAGTACGGCATTAATGAGACCGTGAAGGTCACCTACATATCTGGAAATCCACGAAACAACCTCTTCACCGAGAAAACTTACTTCACCGTCGAGCGAAAGATTAATGAAGACCGCTGGAAGGTGGCCTACACGGATGCCAGTTGGGAAACGAAGTGAGTAATAAGAATTACAACGATAAAAAATTAAATATTAATAACTTTATTTATTTCCTTCAAGGATGGTCTGGCACCGCACCAACACGATCCTGGGCTTCAGCGAAATGGACATCTATTGGAACATCAGTCCGCAAACGCTTCCCGGGGAATATCGCATTCGGCACTCCGGAGAGTACAAGTACATCCTGGGCGGAAAGTATCCCTATGAGGGCCTCACGCACTCCTTCACTGTAAAAGAGGATTAGGTGACTTCCCCAAGACGTCCCAATGGAGAGATCCTATAAATATTCCTGACCAGACACTTGTCGGGTCCATCAAAAACAAAAACCAACACTGAATCCATGTATTTATTTACCATTTGTAGGTGACGAAGGAAAAGCTTTATTTTTGCTAAACGCGAATAAAAAAGATGCCAAATTTTGTTGAAACTAACTATTGCGATTTTTATATTGATATGAATTTCACTATTTAATAGACATAAATCACATTTTGAAAATGATATTTTTTTTGTTGATCAATATACGCAATGAAAGATATCATTATTATTAAAATATTTTAAATTCCCAGACAAAACTTCGACGATCAGCTCATACTTAACAGACCCTCAAAATAATTATAGTAACATTTTTTTAAAATGGCGCCCTCCATTGGCGGTAAGTGGTACTCTTTAGTACGTAAGCACGTAAATACAAAAACGTATTAAGTACGTTAAGACAAATACGTAAAAGACAACAAAACAACATCAGTTCCATTCGGCATTTCTCAGCGTTCGGACGCGAAGTAAATTATAGTTTACTGTAGTATAAAAACAATTAAGAGAGGGACCTGTCCTCGCGACAAGAGAAATCACTCCTGAAAACGTTTCTAAGGAAAATATCCAAAAGATACGTTTATTGTGTTCTTTGACTGTTCCGTTCCCAGTCAAAAGTGAAAATGTATCTGTGAGATACGAAGTGCGGGTGGGCGATGCAATCGAGGTGTTCCCTGAGAATTGTAAACAAAGAAGGCGGCCAGAGTCATTGATATCCATCGAAATCCAGCAACAAGTTCACTAAAAATATCAGAGTAAGTTGAAGAGACCCCTCAGATACAAATTCTAGAACTTCTGACGTGTTCCTGTCGGCTTCCGTCGTGCACTGATAACAATTAAGGGGGAATGTGGGCCACATAAATTGAATATTCGATTTTGATTAGAATGAAATGCTCGGGCTGTGACAAAAACTGAACTGATTTTGTGTGTGTATGCACTTGTTGTCACCACATGGTCGGCGTTTCAATTGACCGCTCGATGCCCCCACATATTGCCCATTTCCTACAGATGCTTTTCTCCTCTCCGCTGGCGATAAGCCTCTAAATATCTGGACTCAAAAAAAGTCTGTGCGGACATAGACATATATATTTTTTTACGCCGGTCTGGGTGTGTTTATATAATGGGGGCTGGATGGACTGGGGGCGAAAAGGAGGAAAGTGCCGCAGTCACGTAGTCAATTGTCGGCATTTGTTTTGGTTGTGTTTCTTTGGCACTGCATCTTCAATTTCATCTCTTCGCTCTCTGTTGTGGTGCTCCTTTTCGCTGGAAAACGATTGAATTCAACCCCTAAATGGGAATGGAACCAGTCCTGGAACAGGTGAAGAACTAGTTCGCCGGATACATTGCCAACCTTCTAAATAAGGATGTCTTTAGATAAAAAAACTAGACCTCAAATGATTACAATTATTGTGTAGATACAAACAAGTTTTAATATAGTAAAATTTAATGGAAATTTATTAGTGGAAATATTTTGGAAACTACAGGCGAAAAAAATTGTACTGGAAGTGGTTCTAAATTGGTTTAAGAAAAGGATAATTTCCTTTTAAAGGGAAATAAAGGACCATTTTTTAAATGGCGAAAAAGGTAGCACAAATATTTATAATCATAATCGATATTTTAATTTTAATTTGGCCATTATTTTATCAAGGAGAATTAAGCATATACTATTATTTTACTCAAAGGAAACCTCTCATCTTCCGGAAGATATATTTGTAAGGCTTAGGGACACAACATTTCCCTTAAAGATAAATCCCTGTTTTTAGTGCCCCTACTTATCGCGTTCACAAACCTTGTTTAGCGACTCCCATTAGTTGATATTGCTTATCTAATTGGAAACACTTCACCAATTAGAGTCTGGTTTGGATGAATAATGCGTATGCGTATTTTTTAAAAACACAATTGGCGAGCGGATTCAATAGCTACAAATAACTTACGAGTTAGGTGTGCTAATTTATGAAAGTTTATAATTTAGCCACGTTCCCGTTCGTTGCTCCCCTCTCGCGTGATTCCGTTTTTCGGATTTAAGCCCATTCGATCAGTATTTGTTTGTTAATTAGTCCGGCAATGACAACTGGTTGGCAATAATAGAGATGGATGCGAAATCGAAAGTCGCTCCCCGGACCAATCCATATCCAAGTCCAGGTGGGGAATGCAATGAAAGTGATGACAAGGAGGCTGCCATTGGCCCACTTCCTTGTTTGGTTTTTTTTTCTATTTTTTCCAGCTCATCTTTCGCTTTTATGATGTTCACCGTAGACTTTGAACCGGTTTGATATTGCGATTTCCATCTGGTACATCGTTTATGCTTACATTTCAAGGTGAATTGTAAAATTTATGTGTGCACACGCTTCATGACGGCATCTGTTTGGCATTGTCATGGGTTAAAGGGGGCCAACCGGGTGTTAAGGGGGTTGGGGTTGAGCTGTGAACATTTGTCATTCATTACTAATTATCAAACTCGCTGAATGCACTTGAATTACCGAGTCCTTCCATCCTGTGAATGAATATTTAATGCGCATTCCACTTTTCCGGCACAGAAAATAATAATCAAAAAGTAAGCCATTTATTAAATTGTAAATATAAATGGAATTTTCACTATATTTTAAAGCATCAATCAAACTTCCCAACTTGTATGAGTTGGTTATAATCGTTTAAAATTATGTTAATATTTTATTATTCCTTTTTTATTATTATTAGACTTTACATTTAACAACTTTTAATTTTATTTACAAGTAGGTTAATGGACGTGCCAGAAAGTTTTAGCGATATTAAATATTTTAAAAGGCTGTCTAAAAATATATATATGACATATGAATTTCAATTACCGGAAATTTCAGTTGTACCCCGATTGCTTTTTTATTTCTATTTAATAATGCTGTTACTATTGTTTTATATTGACTCTTAGTTTGTTGGGTTAGGTATTACAGATCTCGTATATTGTTGAGCTGTTTCGTAATAATACATTTAGTTAGTTGGCAAAACAAGTTTCTTATGGGATCGCTTGATTTTAAAGTATTTTAACAAATCTCAAGGGTTTTCTATTACTCTTCCGTTTGATTTAACTTTTGAAATATAATTCTTGTAAAGTTTTTCGCCAGTGTTCGTTCTGGGTTGGGGTCGTGGGGTTAGACAAAGTTGTGGCAATCAAATTAACGCTTATGGAATTGAAAAGTTTATGCCCCAATGTCGTTCGTCTGTGAGTAGAACTTTTGCTAGCAGTCAAATCATATTACCCCCGACTTGGACTTCAGTTCGGGGTCCAATCTCTTGGAGCAACTGCAACATGTGGCCTGGAAACTGCCACGCGCTCTTGGCCTGGCCAACTCAATTACACTTAACCAAATTGTTTGCATAATTTGAGCAAACTTGGCAGCCCGAGACCATGATTCTCCCACTCGGTTCTATTTTTCTCTGTCTTTTTTCAGTAACTGCAAAGTGGAGAGACCTCATTCGGTGGTTAGGGCAAAGTTTGTGCTGCTGATGATGATATTAAAGCCAATAATGATGATTAAGTGGCTATGGCGAGGCGCGTCTAACGAGGTCCATTAAGTCACTGAATTAAAGAAAAGCTCGGAATCAAATTACAGTGCCAAAGAAGAAATCGACGATTCGATGCGATTTTAATTATGCATTCGATCGACGAGTAGAGCCACGCAAATTGGTAAATTGGGCAAGGGGCTATAGGGGGGTTTTCGAGGGAAGCCGTACCCTCGTTGGAATCCGAATGGGCAAATGTCACAGCAGACATGGGAAATAAAGAAGAAGTCCGCGTGGGGAAGGTCAGTTGGAGGGGCAGGGGGCCTGACATTTAGCAGTTTTCAGAGGGAGCAGTTTGGCGACTTCGTGCCACATTAACATCAACTGGCCCAAAGAGACAATGTGGCCAACAGAGCTCCACAATTTCCACCAGCTTGCCACCAAATCGCAAATGCCAGAGCGCAAAGAGCAGCTACAGTGAGAAAATTTATTTTTAAAAATGTATTTTAAATAAATATATTTTTAAACAAGCTTAAGATTAATCTACAATCAATATTTCTCTCTAAAAGTCTTAATTATTTAGCAACATCTCCTCATTATTTCCTAAATAAACTAATTATACCATTAATTGCTTTTTTATTAACCTCTTAATAATATTGCTTTAATAATAAAGAAACAATCAATTTAAAATTAAAAAAGCTCCACCCAAAAATGAATCGAGTTTTTATTTAGCTTCATTAATTCAAGAAAACTAGTTCCTAAAAGATCTTCAAAGAGGAGGTGAAAAGTCAAAAGACAATTCCAGTTTGTGATAAATGTTAAGATTAAATATTTTTAAATTAGACAAATTTATACTTGGTTTTTAAACGTTTTTAGTTTCATTATTAATAACACTTCGTTTTTAATTTCATGCAATATTAAGAAGTAATTAATTGATGACCCCCAAACAAAAGAAGTGCTCCAATAAAACATTCAAAATATTTGGTCAATCTTCGCCCGTAAAAATAAATATTTATAGGGTTTAAATGCTTCAACTAAGATTAAGTCGAACGTCATTAAGAAAACTTGTTTTAAAATAACGTCTTATTTAAATAACAAGAATGCGCAAGCTTACTTTCAAAAACGGCTTTTATGATTTGTTGTCATTTTATGTCAGCTTTCGGTATTTTTCTCAGTGTAGTTAAAGTTCGAAATTGGCAGTGGATGCACAGTTATGGGTCCGCTTTCGGTGGCTCATAAATGTCAGTGGTGCTACTGGGCTACTGGTGGATGAGTTATGGTCTTGGCCCCGTCCATCTCGGAGTCGCTTCAGCAGCTTCCTCGACTTCTCCGGTTATAAATTTGATGGACGACATTGTGGGGGCCACGATAGACCGACCAACCGAACAACCAACCGACTATCCACCTGCCAATCGGCCTTGCAAATGTGGCCAACGTTTCACACCCAACCACCCTCTCGAGTGGGGGAGTACCTATAGCATATATTATATCTTGCACCTGAATAATGATGTCGTGTCTGCTCAAATTGTCCCGTTGCATTTTATAGAATTGGTGCCGTTTGCTGACAGTTTCATTTGAGCGAAAGTGTCGCAGATCTGTGGGAAAACGGTGTGCAGCTCCCCAGGAAACAGGTGAATATGCTGGTCCCGATAACCGAGGTTCTTTTGTGTGGGACAGGTGCCACAGTAAAATATCCCCGAAATGGACAAATGCTCTGACAATAGGGAGACAGTAATGAGAAGGGTTCTACCTTAGAAGGGCATCAAATAAAGTTATAAAGTGGACCTCTAATCTTTTATAAGATTAACAAATAATATAAGTAATTTTGCAATATTAAATTGTTATTAAATTAAAATTAAATTGTAAATAACAATTTATAAGAGGTTTCCAAGCAATAGGTAAATTTTATATACTTGACAAAATTAAAGTATAATTTCTGCATGTATTTTTCTTTTTTTTATTCTTTTTTTTACTATAATCATGTTATCAACATTTTTTTGTACTTACACCCTTTTGAGGTAGGAAGTAGTGATAACAAGCATCTATATACACCCATCTAGAAACATCACTGCCTTGAGTAGATACAATATGGCCAACCAGGTCGCCGTCTGTCAGTTTTTTTACTGTGGGAACAAGGACACATTTTTTGCCAGATAGGAAATAGTTGCTGACTGGCCAGATGCGGTGCGAGTAATGCTAGTTTGCTGTCACCTGGCACAAAAGTATCTGCGTATCTATATCCGTGGAGCAGCCAACCATTTCCATTTCCATTACGTTCGCCGCTTTTCGCAGTCAGTCAGTGGGTCGCTCAATGAACTTAGTCAGCGTTTTGCACACAAAATATTTCATAACTTAATTGTTGCCGGGCGAGAGATAACATACTTTGTCGAACCAAAACCGACAGCAAATTCATTTTCATTTCTCCCTTACTTTTCTTCGGAAAAGTGCAGTAAAATCATGAAGAAAGAAGAGGCATCGAAAATTTCAAATTGTTGGCGGATTGCATAAGGCACAGAATACACGCAAGCCAGAAATTGCTGAGCCAGCTTTTCTGTTGGTTTTTGGTTGCATTCACTGCCTCTCGGGGGGCGGACTGTGAAATAGAGGCGTGGTCGGTGGGGAAACTGCAATCCGATGATGACGAAAGTCCATTTCATTACACCGCAATTCGCACCGCAAAAAGTGCAAAAAGTGTTGATGATGAGGCGTGAATCGAAATTGATTGGGAGATTAGTTTGCCCAACTAACCAGAAGAGAAGATGTGTTGAAAGTGTACGAAAATCAACGCCTTGAGTGGGTTTGAAATTGAATTTTCCTCAGCCATGCATTAATTTCCGTAACCATATCAACTTTCTGCTCTCTTCCACTCGGCTGCCGCTTGTAATTTGCTGCCAATTAGTTTAACGTTAAATTCAATTTCAGTTTTGTACAAAGCACTTACTTTGGCAGTTTCTGGACGCGACTTCGACCGCAGTCTATGGTAATTAGAGCTGCCTGACATTTCACAGTCATTTATTCCAGCTCTCCGTTAAATATTGATAATTCTGCGTATTCTGAATATGCGGTTCATTTGTATTCCACTCGGACTTTATTGGCCCATCAGTTTGATCGACCAGAAATGTGAGTAATCCCGTGCCGAGCCTTTCAGACAACTCGGCAGGTGCCTCTGCAAAATAATATAAATAAAAACACACATTGGTTGTTTTATTACCGTTTTTTGTTTGCCTCGATAACAATGGGGTAATGTGCAGGCTGTATAGTGCATAAACTCGATCGCAACTCGTAAATTTTATAACTTATTGAGTTTTTTAAACACGGCCATAAAGATGTTGTATTTAATACGACCAAATTATCGCTAATACGCTGACAGTTATAGTTGAGATTATTTCGAAAGCTGACAAAATACGACAACCATCTTAATCCTGCTTAATAAAGATTTTCTTCCCAGATTTTAACAGTTGTTGAAAACAGGGTCTTGTAACGAAACCAAACTGTTCATTTTTTAGCAAGAACTTATACATCTCCTAAGAGTTTTGTTTAATCTGAACCACACATTTATTAATATCTTACATTTGAATTTAAAATTTTCTTATTCTAGGCACTAATTATTTCACAAATTGTATTGATAAAATATAAAAGAGTATAGACAGAATAAAACTCCCCCTCCTAGTCACAAAACGCACCTTAATTCTCTGATGGGTGGTCGTTTTTTCCGGCTGTTTTAAATTCTTTGGCTTAAATTGTGCAATTCACGCCAACAAACATTTCCTCGAATTCTTTCAACCGACTCTGTTGCACTGAAATTCCTACAAACTAAAGCAAATAACTTGGTCTACACTAAATGGAGAGCAAAAAACGATCAGTTGGGAGTTCGGTGAACTGGCCGAAAGCAGACATTCCTCATCGGCACGGACTGCAGATGTCAGCGGATTGAATGGAGATTCTCTGGATGAAATAATATTTGCATTTCAATAAGTTTGATTGTGTTACGCGGCTTGGTGGCCAGGGGATTGGGAGTACCGTTAAGGTTTGGTCATCATCACTTACCCACAATGAAAGGTTTCTGTTCGGTTCTCCGCTGCAGCGACGCGTATCTCTGAGATACATTTGCATAAATAACGGAGTTCTTTGAACCCCAATTAATTTCCCGTAGAGATGCAAGTCCAAATTAGACAGAAATACACTATCTGACATCAGGAACATCAGTCTAAAACTGGAAAGTTAAATGGAATTGAATGACCGAGTCGTAAAATTTTATGGCTGTTGCCCTCGTTCTGATCAGAGATTCGGAACTCTCCAACTAGAAATGGAAATCTAAATAGATTTCATAGAACAAAACCGGTCTGGGCGAGATTATTTAATATTTGCTGACAGCCGAGTCCGCCTTTAACACATGTTTGCTGACAAAAATTGCCTTTGCTTGGGATCATCCATAAGTCCGACCAGAAGTGTTGGCCAAAATGCCGAATATTAATAACAGATCTAATCTTCTGAGTGACTGATTAATGTGAGCAATTACCTGCTCAAGTACGAGTCTGTCTTGACTTTGGCGAATTAATTACTGCTGATTAATTATTCAACACCCATTCCCTTGAAGGGCATACATCAGCATCAGACGTAATTCGTCCTTGTGGTTTTTGGGAGGACTTTTCGGGCCACCACCCACCGCAGACGAACCACTCCAATATGCAAATTAAGTGCCATGGCCACAAAACATAGCCGTCGCTCGTTTATCTTAAAGATGCGAATTATCAGCGCGCGGCTAATTAATATCAATTAAAATTTATTGGCACGTTAACTAAGCCGCAATCTATGTAGTCCCGCCCCGAAAACGGAACTGGAAACAAACTTGAATTCGCTGTTCCTGTCAAGTGAGACTGATGGAGGTACATTGGCTAAAACAAACTCGGGGTATAACGATATGTATGAAACTTGATACACCATTCGATGGAAAGGCTAAAGGCTGGTTTTGAAGGGGAATTTACATGTTAATAAGTGCTTGAACGGGTTGGTCAATAGGATATCACTTATCAATATGGTTAGGGAGCTATCGAATTAATTATCTAAATGAGAGCTATTCAAATATCAAGTAAATCCCTTTTAACAACTATTCTGTTGACTAGTACCTTTAAAATAACAAATTTAAAGAAAAAAACTTAACTTTAAGTTTTTCTTATTGCTATGTCAAACGCAATTTTTAGAAGCAACAAATAATAATAAGCTTTAATTTCAAATTGCTTATTGTATATGAAAACGTATATATTGAGTACTAAGCCAAAACAAAAATGGAATGTAACAAGCTAAAGCTCCTCGAATAGTTTGACATGCAAAATGATGTAAGTAGGTTTTGAAATTGTGTATTTTCTTTGTTCCACTTCTGACTGCTACAAATTGTAGCACCAATACTCAATGGGAATAGTCTAGAGGCAATAAGGGAAACATATAAATTGCAAATTGCTTCTGGCAAAGGAAATACTGACACTTAAAGAGCATCTTGCCGTTCAGTGGAGTGTCATCGAAAGTATTTGGACCTGTTTTATTGTCGTCAGCGCATTGGAAGAGCAGTAAAGCAATCGCCATAAAACAATTCGCTCGATGGCGGGTCAAATTAAAAAACGCTCATTAAAATAAATTGCCAACTGCCCAAACTCAAGCAACAAATGCTGTTTTGTAAAAAAAATTCAGTGTTGCGGCTAGGTCGGTAGCGAAATTAATCAATAACAAAGTCGATTTCGAGTTCAGTGAGCTTAGAGCTTCTTCTTTACACATGGCCGGAGATTTAAGGCCAAAAATCGATGGCCTAATCCTCCTTCCAACACCCCGTATATTCTATTTTTGTAACAATTTGTAGGGTACCGTAAACTCACAGTTTCCTTTACTTATTTACAGACTTTAAAATGGCAGCGGACTGGCGATTAATGTGCCTGCTTGGAATCCTGCTTTTTGTGGGAGTACCCGTAAATGGGGAGGTCTACACGGCCTTGGCTGAGATGGAGGAACTACTTGAGACTGAATCCGTACTGATTACCAACTTGGAGGGCTACATTCGCGTGCAGGAGAACAAGCTGAGTTTTCTCAAAAAGTGAGTATGCATTACAAGAATTTTGGGGCATTAATTTGGATTTAATAATATACAAATTAATTGGGAAACCTTGCTTTAAACGGGTTATAAGTTGCATAGTCAACTAACGAACGAGCACTAAATACACATTGATTGTCCCATATTTATGAAATCCCACAGCCTAAAGCTTAATTAAATTGTAAAATATACAATTATTTACTGCAAAAACATATTTTTTAATTGACCTAATGAGAGCGGTTAATAAATTTTCTCATTTGCCAATATCCAAAAAACAAATACAATTACAAATTAGTGGCTTTGTTTACCAGCAGGCAGAAAAACGTTCCCTTTCTGTTTAATTAACTTTAATGAATTTGGCCTTTCGATTTGAATCCCATTGTTGCAACCGTTACCTTATAAAGTAATTTAATATATTCAAAAGCAGTAGCTGTAATTATGCTGAAATAGTTGAAAAGGTACTCCAATTAAATTTATTTTTATATTCAGGGTGAATGGCTAGGGCGTTCTGTGATTATGAGCATTATTTTATATATAAAGCAGCTTAAATATATATTTAAACTACATTATTTAATGAACAGAAGGCGTAACTAAGCAGAAATATTATTTTCTCATTTATTTTTTCAATTTGTGTGCAATTAAAACAGCTTTAAAAGAAAGGGCCTAATATTCGTTATTACAAGGCTAATTACACCATTTTAAAAACGTAATTTTAAACGTTTAAAGCAGCAGTCCTAGATTGTTATGAAATAGTTGAAAATGTGTTCCAATTATAAGAGTCATGGTAAATTTAAAGAGTTTACTTTGGATAGAAAGGTCTTTCTTTAGACTGACTTTTCTTATTTGGTAACATAATTTAAAAAATGGAAAATAGTGATGTTATATATTGAAAGCAGCAGCAGTAATTATGATGGTATAGGAAGAAAGTATTCCCATGTGAATTTAATGAAGTTTATATTTCCTTTCTAAGCGATAATAACCTAACTTATACATTCAGAACTTAGGACTTAATAAATTCAGAAGAGCAGTCTAAATAATGCTGCAATTCTTAAATCGATGTTCCCATTAGTGAATGGAATGGGCATAATAAAACCTTTTTCTAGTTTAATTTTAAAGAACTGAATTATTTAGTTTTAATCTTATGGGGCACTAAGAACCCTAGAACTTAAAAACCAATCCCGAAACTATTTAGCATAAATTCTTCTTATGCAAATGGTGCCAAGATGTTGCCAGTTCGTAAATGGGGGACTACAAAAGAGGTTCAGGTAGCTGCCTGCATTCTGGTAATTACTTTTGCCACGTGCGAAGGGGCAGCTGTTGCACGCAGCACCTAGCCACCACTATGTGTAGTTTTACCATATCTGTATCTGTATCTGAGGAGGCGCCCCTTACACACATGACTGCAGATACATATCTTTCGCTTATATACCCACACAGGGGATCTATATGCTAGATATGTGTGGCAACTGGCGGCGGAAATAATAATATGGGGGAGCGCAGCGGAGAGGTGCAGGATGCGGTGAGAGAACTCCCCTAATCAAATAATGCCAGTCGCATTCAGGATCTATCTTGTGCGGCTGTTTCTGTACTGTTTCTGCACTTCTACCTTGGCTTTGTCACAACAAAGGACGAGACAGGATCCTCGCAAACAGCTGACAGCTGTGTGCCTGCTGCCTCTGTCTCTGTCTGTGTCTCTGTATCTTTCTCTGTCTCTAAATGCGATATCCTTGTGCGCTGTCATTGCCCTGCCTTTGAGTATCCTTCGGATGCAGCAGCCCGCCCACCCCTCACCTCATCCCACTCATCATCTGTTTGTGTCGCGTGCCGTCTGCCGGCGTTTAAATTTTAATGCCACTGCCCAGCTGTTGTTGGTGCCTCCAATTTCTGGCTAATCCGCTTGACAGTTGCCTTCTGGCTACTCAGATTTGCTTTTGGCCGCCGTTCCCTAACTGGCTTTTTGGCCCAAAAGGCAATTAAATTTGGCCACCGCAGAGGAGACAAAGGACAACGCGTGTGCATCCAATCTGCGAGGCTCAAAGCCATTCAATATGCATGTGTTAGACCCAGAATCGAGATTCAAGAACTCAACGTATTTCTCCATATTCAAATGTAACGGTCGCTTGGGCAGCAAAAAGTAGGGGAGTGGCTGCCTTTAGGGAAGGTTTTCGAACTGCAGAAGCCACCGAGTTGAACAAGTATAATTTTAAATGGGGAAGGTACGACTAAAAAATACCCAGCTATTTAATTAATGTAATATTGTGTGTGTGGCACTTAATTAAAATAAATATAGGTCATGAAGTCAAATGACATGTGTTTATTCTCAGAGCAACAACAGAGCATGATGGTAAAACAATATGTGTGAACAAACTCTTGTAGATTTATGAAAAATATGATAAAGTGCTATCTACAAAATTATAATTTAACGGAGTCAAAGAAACAAACATTATAGCAAACATGCTTAAAGTTTATTTTGAAATGGTTCACTGGATGAATGTTGTCAGAATTGCATATAAATGGAAAAACTAGAAATGCTCTCGACGTTAAAAGCTCTAGTTTATGACTTTATTAATGGCAGAAATATGTGCATATTAAACTAAACTGTTCTCTAAAACTATGCTTTTCAAGCTTATTGTATCATTTTATGGTGACGGCCATTTGATCCAAAAATGTTAAAACAAAAACTTGATATCCAAACAACTAATATTGGGTGGCTGTGATAGAGCGGCAAATAATATTATGAACTAATTATGCATAAAATGAAGCAACTAGTTCTAATGATACAATACTAAGAGACATTCATTTCAGGTAAATTATGTCATTTTTCTGGCGTCAAAATGTGCTGATATGATCCAGTCTGCACTGGTTATACATAGTATTATGTGGACTTAAATATCAATAAACAACCTAGCCTACCCTAACTTCCCTTTCCTTTATTAAAGTGGTATCGAAACAGAATTAAAGCCACGAGGGAGCGTTATGAGTTGGTAAATAAGAATTAAAAACGCTGATAAAGCGTACCGAATGAAACGCCGGCTGCTCCTGCAATTCGCTAGGGGTTTTTAGGTTTTAGTTTTGTTCCGAGTTGAAATGTCTCAGTTGGAAATGCGTTTCAACCCTCAATGCTGAGCAGGAGCAGATGTTTCTGGGTTTTCTCTGTTTTCTGTTTCTGTTTTTCTGGCTTAATGGAACGCGCCAAACAGAGTCGGTCATTGTACGGGTGTCTTATGTAAAAGTAAATGGTGTTTTATGGGGTTGGGGTATCGCAGCACGATCCACTCGACTGCGCGCCGGCGCAGGAAGTGGAGGAAGTTGAGGAGCTGCCGGCTGGAACGACTCTCCAGATCAGTTGAGTCGCAGTTGCCGAGGCGAACGGATTGCAGATCTTGGAAACGCAGAGTGAAAAGTGTCTAGAAAACCCAAAGAAACGCAAAGAACACCCCTGAAAGGTTGTGGAATAACAACCAGTACAGTGCCAACATGTCGCAGCATAATTATACGAACCCGGCTTTTTGCCAAAATAGCGAGTTTTATCCGGTCCCCAGCAACAACTCCTCGCGAGTGGAGTCCATTTATAATAGGAGTCTCCAGATGAACTTTGGGGCAGCTCCTCCGCGCTCTGGACATGCCACGCCCACTCGAGATAACCGCGAGGGTCCACTGCGAATGCAACGTAGCATGTCCACGCGCTCAGTGACGCGGAAACAATATCAGCAGCAGCAACAGCAGCAACAGCAACACCTGGCACATCAGCAACATCAGGCCAAACAGCAGCAGTATCAGCCAAATCAACAGGCAAACTCAAGTGGCCGCTATGCCTTGGTTCCTTTGGAGGAACTGAACAGCAGTAGGGCCAGCAGATATGCCATAGTTCCTGGCCAGGCTGCCCAGCGATTGGCCAGATCGCAGGATGACCTGGATCGCTATAGTTCCCGGCATGGTTTGCATGAGGCAGAGGAGCCGCACTCCTTTCACGAAGAACCGCATCAGGAGACCCAGTTTGCCAGCTTGCCGCCCATTTTAAATCTGCCACCCAAGCCCAGGAGCAATAACAATAACAACCCAAATCCCAATCAAACCCAAATAAAGCATGCCTTTAGCAGTGACTTTGGCAGCAAGACCTTTTTGATAGTGGATAAGAATAGCAACCAGCGGTACCAGATGGTTCCCACCGCCGAGGATGAGGAATTGGTGGACGAGAACCAGGAGATCATACAGATGCACAATGGCAGGGCCCATCGATATGCGGTGGTGCCCACAGATGCAGATGAGGATGATCTGGCCGAGGAGCAGGAGCAGCAGGAAACCTGCCTCAGTAACATGGAGTTGAGCCAGCAATATGCGGCCAGGACTTCAACGCCGCAGCAAAGGAATGCAGCTGCTGCCACAAGGGCGCTGCATGAGCTGCTGACCACGCCCAGGAAAATGCAACCGCCTCCGAGATTGGCCCACTCCACGCCCCGAAATGCCGCCCATCATGAGCAGTTGCAGATGGAGAGGAGATTGGAGATCTACAAAAGCCAGCAGATCTACCAAACTCAGCAGGTTGGTGGAGCAATCGGTGCTCCACCGGCTTTACCCCTCCGACAAAACCGACTTTCCCCCCAGAGACTCCACTACGAAACCGTGAAACCGCTTCCCATGCAGATTGCCGACCGATCCATGGCCGTGATCAGTCCCAGGGTTCAGGAACAGGAACAGGAGCAGGAACGGGAACAGGACAAGAGCAGCATCCAGGGAAAGGGAAAGAACAACAACTCGTATCCGCAGAAAATGGCCAATGCCACCATTACTTTGGCCATCGTCTCCCTGATGCTCGTCCTGGGCAGCACCACGAATGCGGGACTCATCATCTACATGATAGCACACGTAAGTACCCAAAAACATTTTTAAAATCGCTCTGGAACTGAGAACATTATTATTCACATATCTTTATAATTTGTATTTAAATTTTTTCTCGTATTTAAAATATCTTCAAAATATCATACTTTTTTATCATGGAAACGAGCAGTTTAAATTTTAATTAAATTTCAAGTTAAAAAACATCTTTCAAATATTGTAATTCAAATTATTTTAAAGTAAATCAACATTTTAATTAATATTCCAAATAAGTTTTTGCAACCTTTTGTAAAATACATTAGGAAAATGGAAAGCATTTGATTGAATTATAAAGTTCAAAGTGACTTTGCGTACCTATTTGTTATAACAAAACAAGTTAATAATCAATTTTTCTCCTCCTCAGCTTGGTAAATCGTTTTACCTGCAGTTCGGCCTGGTGGCATCCTTTTGTGGAATGGGACTTGGATTCCTGGGATTCAAATCGCGCCAGTGCGAGTGGTTGCCAAATCGGAGTTATAGTTCCGGATATATCCTGGTGACCGTGTTCTGCCTCTTCAAGTCCTGCGGACTGCTAGTGATCCTGGTGGTGGATCCCTTTCCCGGTTTTCCTGTCCACGATGTGACCACCGGAGTTATCCTTGGACTCTCCACCTTCACCATGTTTTTCATTGGATTGGGAGTGCTGGGAACTCTGTGGTGCCACCGACCTCCGCCGGATAACCGCGTCAATGTAGTCTAATCCAAAATAATTAGTTAAAATCTGCTCATAGTCTCTAAATAGTTGTACACCATCCACTTCGACATCAAGAACTTGACACACCGAACGGCTAAAAGACCAAAAACAAAGTATTAGATTTATAACCAGAGGAAAATCATCATCCCCCAAACGACTGTAAATAATAAGTGGGTTGTACTTATTGCTAGATAATAGTTTGTTTAACTTATTGTTCACCCTTAGAATAAGTGTGTTTCGGTGTAAGAAATAAATAAAGGCACTTAAATACCAACTTAAAAAGCGTTTTGTTGCAATGAAATAGAAAAAAAACATTGGCCCAATTACTGCAGCTCAAAAATGAATACTAAAAGACTGATAAACGAGTTTTTATTTGGGTCTAAAGCTTTAGCAAGAGTATATCATATTGAAGTTACTCAGCTAGGTGCTTCGTTAAACATTTTTTTTGATATGTAAGCAACTTTGCGTTTAGCAAAGTCACTAGATAAGCAATATATTTTAAGTGGAACAGTAGGAGAAACATTGAAATTTTCCCCACTTTAACTTATTGCTTTTGCATTCACTTATTGATAAGTATGAAAGTTACGCTATTTTGTTTGAGCTGTAGCTTATTTTTGCCGCAGGACTTGGGATGTTCTTTTGGGCCAAGTTCAAACTTTAGCTTTCCCTTCCACGAGTTGTAATGCAATTTACCTGCTTGCGAAAGCACTTAGCAAACTGTCTGGTAACTTTTCCCCTCTGTCCTATAATTCTAGTAAAATGGACGAGTACCAGCGGGAACACTCGGATGCCTCCAGTGATATCACAGCCTATGTATCCAACCCAATTAATGCATATTTGCTGACCAAGCGGCTGACCACAGATTGGCGGCAGGTGGAGAACCTCATGGAGCATGATGTGGGCAAGGATTTCTTGCAGAACATTACCCAGTATCGCAGTGTTCTGAAGTTTCCCTCTGACGAGGATCTCAATGGAGCCGCTGTGGCTCTGCTTCGTCTACAGGACACCTACCAGTTGGACACATCAAGTGTGGCAAGGGGAAAACTCAATGGAGTTCAGTACAGGTCAGTTTAGTTTTAATTAGTTTAAATACTTGTATAAAAAAGTCCAAAATGTTTACAAAATTCTGGCGAAGCCGTAAAGATGCATACCAATTTACCTTTCTGCTACCAAACAATAAACAACTCTGAATGGCTTAGTCCCTGGAATTTCACCTGTCCAATTTATTCCCCCTCAGCACGGAAATGTCCTCGGACGACTGTTTCGAGCTGGGGAGACAATCGTACGTGAACCACGACTACTACCACACGGTCCTGTGGATGAACGAGGCGATGGCCCGAATGCTGGAGGAGCCGACCAACCACACCCAGAGTTTCACCAAGGCCGACATCCTCGAGTACCTGGCCTTCTCCACCTACAAGGAGGGTGAGTGCACTGGCCACTATATTCTATATTTGTCTGTCCCCAGAGTGCTTGGTTGCACTTCAAAAAAAGGAATTGTTTGGTGTGCAAACAAATAAGTATACCTTTTCAGATGCTCACTTGGGCTTAGTGCTGCCAGCAGCTAACTAAAAAACAGGAGAGATCAGAACTAGATATTTTTTTTTTTTTAAAAAACTTATATTAAAGAGGTGAAGTTTTTTTTTTGAGTACAAGTCAAAAGGAGTCAAATATCAGAAGCACTGGCAATATCAATAATGAAAGCATTTTCACAAGCTCTCTGGGAACATAAATATATTTGCCGAAACTAAAATAGCACAAGCTTGGGGCCATGCTCCATAAATTATTTACCATAATTTCACAGTTTGTACCGTTATGAAACCAGATATTATCCTTAAATTTCGGTAATTAAATTCTCAGAGTGTGTTTGCTGTCCAATCTCGTTGTTGTCCCGGCTCGTTTGCATGGCACTTTCGATGTCCATTTGGCTGCAGGAAATTGCACTCAGTCCCCGGCCACTTGCCTTCTGTTGTCCCAACTCCAGCCACCTCCTGCCACTTTGCACAGTTTCTGCAGTTTCCACACTTTCCACCTGGGGACGCTCTTAGGGTGCTCCATTAAGTGCGAAAAAGTGTTGGCCATCTGCAGCCAGTGCGACAATGTTGTGGCCAAGAGGAGCAATCACGTATACCAGGCCAGGATCGGCTGGGCACGTCCTTTTTGCCAGGAAGTCGTGTGCTTTATTAACGTCTTATTACCACGGTAAGCGTCCCCATCCGTTCATCAAAGAGCTGGCACACGTTGTCAGTGTCTTTAGTGGGTGCTCCTTGATTCTAGATGGCTCTACGTGGAGTCTGTGGCTCGACACACAATTTATGGGCGTGTCGCCATATTGTGTTGAGGAACGACACCAAAAAAAAACAGCACAAATGGGTCCGCCCTCGAGGCAAGTGACAGGCTTTCTGTCAGCCCACCACTCAGATCCCGCCCCCTCTTTCCTGCGCCTCTGGGGTGGCACTCACATGTGTCGGGAGATGCAAATTTAAATTCCTGTCGCCGACAGGACCTCAAAAGTTGAGGTCGGAAGGTTGGAGGTTGGAGGTTAAAGCCAGAGTCCTCGGAAAACTGGCGGGCCAACTTATTACTGGGGGCCGGGGCTAAGTGACTGGCTGGAGCTGGACGCAAATGAATAAATAAGTGCGCAGCCTGCAAACTTTGGCAACAATCCAATCGACTTTGATGACCCAGGTCTCAAGAAGTTCGAGGTCAGGCGGTAAAACTTTCAAGGAACCTGTGGCATACTTTCGGGCGAAGCCATGTTTACTCAGATGGCCTTAAGTCCCCTTAGAATTTAAACCCTGATGAATTAATTGTGCGGTTCGGTTAAGTGCAAAACCCTTGACTTTAAAAAAGTTCTTTTTAACTAACTGGTTGGTTATTTATTCATGCTATTATAGGCTGCCTAATGGTCGCGTCACTTTGATGTTTTTTAAGCTAGTAGCTGTGGAGTTAATGGTAAATTATTCTGACTTTCTTTGAGGAACAAAGTGTAAGAACAAATTTTTGCAAATTGAAATTAAAACCTTCCACCTTAATTACATTATGAAATGGACAATTCTTTGACGTACAATTTACCCAACGAAAGAGTAAATTAAAAGTGGATTTTAAGCGTACGGTAAAGTTCAGAATTTTCAAAAGCCTCAGCAGATAAATGTAGATTGATTTAATTTTTATGTTTTTCTTTAATGGAGAAGGGGTTTCAACATCATTACTAAAATTGAGAAATTCACAACTGGTAATTTAAATGAATCTAAGCATTCCTCGACTTCCCTTTTTAGGCAACATAGAGAGCGCGCTGACCATGACCAACGAGCTGCTCCAACTACTTCCACACCACGAGAGGGCCAATGGAAACAAGCGTTTCTATGAAAAGGAGATTGCTACCCAACTGCAATTGAAGAAGATGAAGGGCGACGATGGCACTGATGAGATGCCAATGTCCGATTTGGTATGATATATAGACAATGCTATCCTAAGATCTCTCAGTACTTGATTACCCATTTCCAGCCCGTGGCCAAAAGTGATCCCTCTGTTTTCGATATGACTGAACGCAGGGCTTACGAAATGTTGTGCAGGGGTGAACTGAAACCATCTCCGTCGGATTTGAGACCCCTGCGTTGTCGTTTTGTCACCAACAATGTGCCCTTCTTGCGATTGGGCCCCCTGAAAATGGAGGAAGCCCACATGGATCCCTATATAGTCATCTATCACGATGCCATGTACGACAGCGAAATCGATCTGATCAAGCGGATGGCACGCCCTCGATTCCGCAGAGCTACGGTCCAAAATTCCGTGACAGGAGCTTTGGAGACTGCGAATTACAGGATCAGCAAGTCCGCTTGGCTAAAAACCGAGGAGGATCGGGTGATCGAGACTGTGGTTCAGCGCACGGCGGATATGACCGGTTTGGATATGGAATCTGCCGAGGAGTTGCAGGTGGTCAACTACGGCATTGGAGGTCATTACGAGCCGCACTTTGACTTTGCCAGGGTGGGTATTTTCCCCAGGAAATTATCCAGCTTAAAAACCAACCCTTTTTTATCCTACTTTTTTTTAGAAAGAGGAACAGCGCGCCTTTGAGGGTCTTAATCTGGGCAACCGCATTGCAACCGTTTTATTCTACGTAAGTTGGTTTATTTATACTTTTTATTTTAATAAAATAATCCGATACATGCGTTTGAATATTAAGTTCCCATATTTCTATGCACAAGCACATCCCACACAAATTTATGTTCAGCTTACAAAGTTCTTTGAATTTGCTCGTTGTTTGCACGAGCCAAGGGAATCATTAGTAAGGCTTTTATTTATAAATAGAGATGCGTAGGTTGCAGTGGCATGCAATTCCATTCATTTGCAAGCTGTGAATGCAAAAGGAACTCACAATAGCAGAAAAATAGATACAAAAAGAAAAGCATCCTTGCCAATGTATGTTAGTTTGCTGTTTTCAATAGGCTCCTTTTTTGTTAGCAAAGTTGTTGTTGGTCAATAATGCGCTTCGAAATTGATGACTAGCCGATGAAAATCTGAATTATTTAATTGGTTTGCAAAATGTGTCCTAAAACTATATCGAATTTTAATTGTGAATAATAATATAATCCGATTACTAAATCTTTTGATTGTCATTTCATTTTCAATTCAAATAGATGAGTGATGTTAAGCAGGGAGGCGCCACTGTTTTCACCTCCCTTCATACTGCTATATTTCCCCAGAAGGGCACGGCTGCCTTTTGGATGAACCTGCACAAAGATGGAGAGGGAGATGTAAGGACTCGTCATGCAGCCTGTCCTGTACTCACAGGCACCAAGTGGGGTGGGTCCTAAACAACGCATTATACATAATTCAATGTTATAATTTAAATCCACTGAAAATAGTGTCCAACAAGTGGATCCACGAACGGGGACAGGAGTTCCGCAGACCCTGCTCCTTGGACGAGGATCACGGCGAGTTCGCCATCTAAGCCGGAGTCTAGTTAGTGAATGCAACGAATCTTAAGGGCGGAATCTCATCCTTCGCCATCGGCCATCGACTTCCTATTGTAAATAAAGCATTCAGTCCGAATATGGACGCATCTGTTCTACTTATCGGTTCGATGGGCGGAACCACTTCTACCTAGCTATATCTTAGACTCGTATGGAATTTATCTACTTTTGTATTTTTTATAGTTTAAGTAGTTCAAAAAATTGCAATAAAATCTGAAATTGAAAGCAACATAAAGAATTTTATATGGGTTATATTTTGGTTTGGAATTAAAATACTAAAAAAATCGATGGGCATTTGATAATGTACGTAGTTTAATAAAAATGTATAATACAAGTGAAATACATATATAAAATAGTTTGAACCCTTTATTGTGCAGCTCAAATACTTGGTAAAAAAAAGCTTGCAAAATCCTAAACAATTGAAAGTCGTGTGAAAGTGGCTGAAACGTATCGAAATTGAAGGGACGTTGGGAAGGCACTCTGCTCCGGGTCTGATGTTCGATTAGTGGGTGGCGATTCGTCAGCCGGAGGGGTCATCCATCAAGTGCGGTAAGTGGAGCTCCTGCTGCATCAGCTGCTAACGGATACGATTGCGTAAGGGTGTGCGTGACTGCGTATCTGTGTGTGTTTGCCTGGCTGAGTGGATACAAATCGGCTTATCCTTGCCGCATTGCGTTGCATACTTTGCGGCGCCCCGGGAAATTCAATCGAATTCTGCCTGATATGCGAAAAGAGCAAATGGAAGGTGGGTAGCACTATTGCACTTGACAGAATCATTGAGTATTTTATTTATTATTATTTCAGGATATATTTGCTAAAATTTAATAGCAACAAGAAAATAAATAAAGCAGAAGTCAAATATTTTAGAGTGTTAATAGCTCATATAAATATAAAATGGAAATAAAAAAGAAAAAAATGGTGTAGTTATACTTGTGTAAAACTTTAAATATATGGTACAGGAAATGGTCAAATTAAAATGTATAAAAAGTTATACGACTGTCTACGATTTTGCGAAAATTTCCATAGTAATGTTGAATAAAAACTAAATGTAGTGAGTGAAAGCTGATACCTGCTCAAGATGTCAAACTAGTATATTGTTTAGAAAATCGTTATCAGACAAAAAGTAATTTAATGTGGCTCTTAACTGATACGCTCAGTACATTTTGTTATCATAAAGAGTATCTGTAAAACTCAAACTTAAAGTACATTAGATTTTATTGATTATAGATTTAAAAATTGGCTAATTAAAAATATAGAAGAAGAAGTACAAGTTTTTAATTAAGCTATTTTTCAGATTGTTGACCCACTCCTTTTTGAGAATATTACAATTAAATATAAAAAGAACATGGCAAAATACAAAAGGTCACTCAAGCTTTTGGTTGTTTAAGGTATCAAACTTTTCACAAACATCACAACATTTGATCAACTATGTATCTACAGGTCATAATTTTAGCAAAGACCCACTTCCTCCAAGCTTATCAGTCGTAATCAATTGTCATGCTAAATACTTAGCCATAATATACAGCCGGCGAACTTTCAGACCCAACAAAAGTTCCTCGGACTGATAAGACAGTGGTTTTTGAATAAAAGAGCGGTCAGTGTCTGGGAAAGCTATTAGTTGAAAGACTAGCCAAGATGAAGTTGTTTGTATTCCTGGCTTTGGTGGCCCTGGCCACTGCCATCCCTGCTCCCGATCAAAAGAAGGAGAAGCTGACCCCCGTGGCTTTTAAGGATATTCAGGGTCGCATTACAAATGGATACCCAGCCTACGAGGGCAAGGTGCCCTACATCGTGGGCCTGAGCTTCACCGGCAATGGAAACTGGTGGTGCGGTGGCTCGATCATCGGCAACACCTGGGTCCTGACCGCCGCCCACTGCACCAACCAAGCCAGTGGAGTGACCATCAACTACGGAGCCAGCATCCGCAACCAGCCCCAGTACTCCCACTGGGTGGGCAGTGGCGACATCATCCAGCACCACCACTACAACAGCGGCAACCTGCACAACGACATTTCCCTGATCCGCACCCCCCACGTCGACTTCTGGCACTTGGTCAACAAGGTGGAGCTGCCCAGCTTCAACGACAGGTACCAGGACTACGCCGGATGGTGGGCCGTGGCCTCCGGATGGGGTACCACCTACGATGGCAGCCCTCTTCCCGACTGGCTCCAGTCCGTCGATGTCCAGATCTTGTCCCAGAGCGACTGCAGCCAGTGGTGGTCCCTCCACGAGAACATGATCTGCATCAACACCGACGGAGGCAAGTCCTCCTGCTCAGGCGACTCTGGCGGTCCCCTGGTCACACACGAGGGCAACCGCCTGGTCGGAGTGACCTCCTTCGGCTCCGGAAATGGCTGCCAGTCTGGTGCTCCCGCCGTCTTCAGCCGCGTGACTGGATACCTCGAATGGATCCGCGACAACACCGGCATCTCCTACTAAGGGTTCAGTGTTTTTCACATTTTTGTGAATACTTTCAATAAAAGTTTTAAATACATAAATAACTATTTGTTTAAATAATTTGCCTTTGGGACTACCAATACATATCTTTTAAACTATGTTTTCTCTAGCTCGAATTGATTTCTTAATTGATTTAATTTCTTGATTTAATTCAAAAAATTTACCGCCCAAGTTCGAGCGGATAAGTTCTCGGTAATTCTTCATCGGCAATAATATTATGCAGATTGGACAATGGAAAATAGGTATCGACAGATCGGAAGGTATCGACAGAAATGATCGTTATCAAGAAGGCGAGTTCGTACTTGAGGCTTGTGCTATTTGTTGGCATTTGTTGAATGGCGCACCAAGGAGGCAAACAAGACTGCGTTGATATTAATTATGGAAAAATGTATATATAATTATACAGAACGTTTCATTTGCCAAGGAGACAATACAAAATCAGTCTCAGTTTTATAAACCATTTATTGTTTAAACATTAAATAAAGTAGTAAAAATAAAGATCAAAGAAAGCATTTGTTTGTGGCTCCCAGATAGCTGAAGTTCGTCGACATTGCACACAGTACTGATTGTTGTTAGCCCAAAACACATACGTAGCAATCCATATACAATTTTTTATAGCGGTAAATGATAACAGTAAAGTAGTAATCTTGACAGCTGATTATAGCTTTCATTCATAAATTGTTAGGAACCCAGAACGTACTATTATATGAATCAACTTAACTTTTTTCAAATACTATTATTGTAGATTATCTTGTAAGGTCATATATAATAATAATACAATAATTGCACAATTCGCTCAAAAAGAGTCCCCCCAAATATGTGAGTTTAGAATTGTATTTAGAAATGCATTTGAAACTTTTATTGAAAATAACCACAAAAACGTTGAAAACACTGAACTCTTAGTAGGAGATGCCGGTGTTGTCGCGGATCCATTCGAGGTATCCAGTCACGCGGCTGAAGACGGCGGGAGCACCAGACTGGCAGCCATTTCCGGAGACGTAGGAGGTCACTCCGACCAGACGGTTGCCCTCGTGCGTGACCAGGGGGCCACCGGAGTCGCCTCCGCAGGTGGACTTGCCTCCGTCGGTGTTGATGCAGATCATGTTCTCGTGGAGGTTCCACCAGCGGCTGCAGTCGCCCTGGGACATGATCTGGACATCGACGGCCTGGAGCCAGTCGGGGAGTGGGCTTCCGTCGTAGGTGCCGCCCCATCCGGAGGCCACGGCCCACCATCCGGCGTAATCCTGGTACCTGTCGTTGAAGCTAGGCAGCTCCACCTTGTTCACCAAGTGCCAGAAGTCGACGTGGGGGGTGCGGATCAGGGAGATGTCGTTGTGCAGGTTGCCGCTGTTGTAGTGGTGGTGCTGGATGATGTCGCCACTGCCCACCCAGTGGGAGTACTGGGGCTGGTTGCGGATGCTGGCTCCGTAGTTGATGGTCACTCCACTGGCTTGGTTGGTGCAGTGGGCGGCGGTCAGGACCCAGGAGTTGCCGATGATCGAGCCACCGCACCACCAGTTTCCGTTGCCGCTGAAGAGCAGACCCACGATGTAGGGCACCTTGCCCTCGTAGGCTGGGTAGCCGTTGGTAATGCGCCCTTGGATCTTGGCGTCCTTCACCGGCACAGGGGTCAACTTCTGATCCTTCTGCTCGGGAGCAGGGATGGCAGTGGCCAGGGCCACCAGAGCCAGAAATACGAATAGCTTCATCTTGGCTAGTCTTTCAACTCATGGTTTTCCCAGAAGCTGACCGCCCTTTTATACCAAAACTAATGCCTTATCAGTCCGAAGACCTATTGTTGGGTTTGAAAATCGCCGGCTGTAAATTATGTCCAAGTATGAAGCATGACAATTTTTGCTGACTGATAAGCTTGGACTGAGTGGGGCTTTTAAATTTTATTATTTATACCTACGTATTGTCAAATTTGTAATAATTTTAATACTTAAACTAGGCTTTCAATTTTATTTGAAAAAAATGATAGTAGTTGTTGTATTATCAACAGAATACACACAATGGATATGGGCAATGTTTTATCATACATATTTTAAGTATGTATTTTATATACGAAACGGATCTTAAAGTTTTTTTTTATACTGGCAGCTACGAAATGTTAGCCACAATTATTGATATTTGATTTATGGATTGGAAACAAATTACTTTACTGCTTATTATGATATTTTGCTGATTATCATATTAAATTATACAAAATAATGAAAGAAAAGCCACAATTAGCTTACATTTAATTGGGAAATGCTTATCAAAACAGCAAATAATTAGTTTATGGTCGCTCTGGATTAATACGTTCAGCAAATCAAGTGCATTTATTAGCATGAATCAGCAGTGCTCTTTGGTATAGTTATTTAAAATAATGAGGGGCCTAAAAATCACAAGTGATAAATCACTTATTCACTTACTACATAAATTTACAGAATAGAATTTAAACAGTTACGCATTTTTTGTTTTTTTTTTTTAGTTATTAATAGTTTAATTTTACGAGTTACATTTAAAAAATCTAATTTCTTTCCCATGTGTAGTATTTTATAATAAATTTCTTAGATCATGAACTGATAGCATAAGATTGATAGTTTGTGGTTTACGAGAATGAAATTTTGGTATTTATTTATTTATTTTTTTAATTTGGTTTTTTTAACGTACGATCCGTTGGATAATCGAGTTAATGCAACAAAATAAGTGATTTAAAATTGCATCTCATTAATAATTTTTGTTGGATTAAGGGCTATGTAAGTTCTTGTAGCAAACTTATTGCAAACATGTTACACTTCAATTGCAAAGAACAGGCCATAATTTTATTCTTATCAAACGACTTAACTTGTCATGCCAGAAAGTTGGACAAATATATTACCATCAAATCTTACAGATACTCGACGAAAGTCCAAGAGCTGATAAGGGAATAGTTTAAAAGGCTTCTCATTTTCGGTGTAAAATCACAAGTTATCAGACTTAGGAAAGATGAAGTTGTTCGTATTTCTGGCTCTGGCCGTGGCCGCAGCCACTGCCGTCCCTGCTCCCGAGCAGAAGGATCAGAAGCTGACCCCTGTGCCGGTGAAGGACGCCAAGATCCAAGGGCGCATTACCAACGGCTACCCAGCCTACGAGGGCAAGGTGCCCTACATCGTGGGTCTGCTCTTCAGCGGCAACGGAAACTGGTGGTGCGGTGGCTCGATCATCGGCAACTCCTGGGTCCTGACCGCCGCCCACTGCACCAACCAAGCCAGTGGAGTGACCATCAACTACGGAGCCAGCATCCGCAACCAGCCCCAGTACTCCCACTGGGTGGGCAGTGGCGACATCATCCAGCACCACCACTACAACAGCGGCAACCTGCACAACGACATCTCCCTGATCCGCACCCCCCACGTCGACTTCTGGCACTTGGTGAACAAGGTGGAGCTGCCTAGCTTCAACGACAGGTACCAGGATTACGCCGGATGGTGGGCCGTGGCCTCCGGATGGGGCGGCACCTACGACGGAAGCCCACTCCCCGACTGGCTCCAGGCCGTCGATGTCCAGATCATGTCCCAGGGCGACTGCAGCCGCTGGTGGAACCTCCACGAGAACATGATCTGCATCAACACCGACGGAGGCAAGTCCACCTGCGGAGGCGACTCCGGTGGCCCCCTGGTCACGCACGAGGGCAACCGTCTGGTCGGAGTGACCTCCTACGTCTCCGGAAATGGCTGCCAGTCTGGTGCTCCCGCCGTCTTCAGCCGCGTGACTGGATACCTCGAATGGATCCGCGACAACACCGGCATCTCCTACTAAGTGTGCCAATTAGTAATTAGTGTTTAAATTTAAATAAAAATTCTGAAGCACATATTAACTGCAGTCTTAAAAAAGGGGTGTGTAGCGCATTTACAACCTTTTGAAATAGTGCATGGAATTCTTTGTTTCAAATAAAAAAGCCGTATGCTTACCCAAGTCTAGAGCTGACTCCAGATACAAAGTTGAAAGTAAAGTCTATAAACATTTATTAAAATATTACATTTTTATATTTTTAGAACATTTACAAGCTTAATATTGTTCCAATAAATACTAGCTTTTATAAATTTATACCTGTTATGAATTTATCATCTGCTCATGTTTACAATTTTGGGGCAAGAGAGGGAGAGATTTAGAGAACGAACGAATTGTTTATTTAGCAACATTTGTGTGGCTTTCTGTGACACCTTTGTTTGCACAGCGTTTTGTCTGGATACGTGACAGTTTCCAAATGGAATATCGTTCTATTTGGGCCAATCCCATTTAGACGGGAAGTTACCTTTGGCCCGAGTAGTACCCATCAGTCAGTAGCTCCCAGTTTTCTGTTCACAATGTCGCATCGAAGTTGGTGCTTGGTTTTTGGGATTATCCTGCATGTGATTGTGAGTGGAGCAGCCAAAGGAGAGTTTTACTCATCGGTAGACAGTATGCAGGATCTGGCACAAGTGGAACAGGAGCTCCTAAATGCCACGCACTCGTATTTGGAGACCCAGCAACAGCAGCTTACCTTTTATCGCAGGTAATACAATTTAATATCAAAGCATATAAATATCAAAAATATAATTTAAATATTTCGTAGATATGTGGAACAAATAAAGCGAGAACATGAATGGGCCACTGCCCAATTAAAGCTGGATGAGTATCTAGGTCACCCATTGCACGCCTTCAGGTTGATCAAACGGTTGGTTCAGGATTGGGATGCACTTATCTTTGAGCCCATTCTCACGAACAAGCCCAGAGAGGGTAGGTTATACCAATTCCGGAAAAGAATATTTCATAAATATCCATTTTTCCCCAGACTTTCGCCAGTTCGTAGAGATTCTGACAAGGGATTTGGGCTACCCCGATCAATCGGAGCTGCAAGGAGCCATCAAAGGTTTGGCGAGGTTGCAGAAGGTATATAATCTCACGACCACGGATTTGGCTGATGGCATTATAAATGGCTTATCCTACGACTCGGAGTTACAATGGCGTGAGTGCTATGAAATAGGTGTACAACTATTCGATCTTGGGGATTACCAAAGGTCCCTGGAATGGCTTCAAGCTGCATATGAACTTCTCCGATACGATCCAGCTGAGAACAAAGACAAGATTCTGTACTTATCAGATATTAGGGAGTACGCAGCCATGGCCAATTTTGAGTTGGGTAATCCCAAAAGAGCTGGAAGACTTCTGAACCAGATCCTTGAGCCTGAACCCACACATTCCGCCCAGCAAACTCGCAAGTATTTGGAGAACAGTGAGCCAAGAAAGAATATCGCGGAAAATAATCCTTCTTGGTATGCCAATTATACGAGGCTTTGCCAGGGGAAAAGATTACCAGAAGAAAGTAGTGGTAGCCCCTTAAAATGCTACCTGGATGGAAAGCGACATGCCTACTTCACCTTGGCGCCACTGCAAGTGGAACCGGTCCACCTCGATCCGGACATCAATGTCTATCACGGAATGCTGAGCTCCGAACAGATCTATTTGATCTTCGTGCAGGCGGACAAAGAAGAGATGGTTCGATCAGCCGTGGCTGGAGAAGGTGGAAAACGCACCGTTAGAGATCTCCGGGTTAGTCAGCAAACTTGGTTGGACTACAAATCACCCGTAATGAAGTCTGTGAGCCGGATCATTCAGTTTGTGTCTGGATTCGATATGGCCGGAGCCGAGTACATGCAGGTGGCCAACTACGGAGTTGGTGGGCAGTACGAACCGCATCCGGACTACTTTGAGGTCAATCTGCCGGATAACTACAAGGGAGATCGCATCTCCACCAGCATGTTTTATGTATGATACATTTTAGATTTTTATCCCGACATCTCTACATATATTCTTTATCTTAGCTCTCTGATGTGGATGAAGGGGGCTATACTGTCTTCACCAAGCTGAATGTTTTTCTGCCTCCTGTTAAGGGAGCCATGGTCATGTGGCATAACCTTCATCGATCCCTGGATGTGGATGTGCGCACCTTGCACGCCGGCTGTCCAGTAATAGTGGGTTCCAAGCGAAGTAAGTACAATTTGGAAACAAGAAAAGTCATTTTATTTAAATGTATCTAAATTCTTGTTTTGTATCACTTTGTGTTCTTATTACAGTTGGAAACATTTGGATGCACTCGGGTTACCAGGAGTTCAGACGACCCTGCAACCTCACCTCAGATAGCTACAAGTCCTTAGCTTATAAGGATTCAGTGTAAATTAATAAATTAACATCTTACTTTAATGAGTGTTGTGTAGGTTTCTTATTTTATATGCAGACGGACGCACTAGTTAAAGTCCCTGTAATGCAATGAAATTTCGTGGTTCTGGCGGAGATCGCAGGGTCTCACTTTATCCTGATGGCGTTCTCGAACCCAGACATTGGCGACTGAAGATAAAGTATCATTTAAAAAAGGTTTATTTAAACCACAAGGCTAACTTACTCCACTTGCTGCCCTGAAGAACAGGACAAGCGGCGTGCTTGGTTCGGAAATCCTGGTCTCCAGAAGGATGAAGATTGTACCAGAAGAGCAGACTTCCTCGTTCAGGGGTCACCAACAGGGGCAGAAAGGGAAACGCGGTACCGCCACCGGCTTCAACATCGGAGAGCTGGAATGAATAGAACGAGGCATTACAAGATAGGAATATTTCTAAGAAAATGTCTAAGTCTTAAGAACTTTAATTGGAAACTCACGTAATATATGCCAGTGGCAATTCGATTTCCATTTATATCCCCCTCTTGGTATATGTGGTTTTCGGGAAAACTGTCCCAGTGGGGTTCATAGTGCCCGCCGATGCCATAATTAGCCACCTGCAGATCCTCGGCGTATTCCATTTGCAGTCCGGAAAAGTCGCCTACATGCCGACTAAGAAGTTTGGTGACTGCATTCCTGGAGTAATTAAAGGAGGCACCTTGACTGGTGCGGAAAGCGGCTGCGGTGGATGCCCCACTTCCGCTCAGAGAATATACAGTGGATCTCTTAATCCTGGGTCTGGCAGTCCTTTGCATAAATTCCGAATCTTTGGAGCTAATCACGTTATGCAGCTGCACGACCAGAGGATCCAAGTGGAGTTCCTCCAGCTTAAAAGGAGCATAGCCAAAGCGACTTTTCCTCAGACGACAACGCAGATTTCGCTGCTCGGAAGGAAGAGGAACAAACTTCCCACGACAAACCTGTTCGTACATACGAAACTCCCGGGATTCATGGTAGTCCCCTGGCCTTCGTGCTGTCATGTGGAGCAACCCGTTCTTGTCTCCATCGGTGATTAGCTCCTCCAAATGTTGCCGAGCATCCAGGAGGTGACTCCTTTGCTCCGGCTCAATGGATAGCACGTGGTTCACCAGGGTTAAAGCACTCTCGTGGGCACCCATCTCCCGGTGATAGTCCACCACCGCCTCCATAAAGTCCAGAGACGCGGGTTCCGTTCCGTAGGACTGCTCACCGAGCAACTGCATCGACTGCTGCAACCATGGCACCGTGTGATTGTAATCCCTCAAGGCGTACAAGTGCTGGCCGAGAACAAAGCAGTCCTGCCAGGACATGGCCGTACTGAAAAGGAAATGCTGTTTTAACCAGGAATTGATTTGAGCATGCGTTTTTGAACATTTTGTATTATTTATTTAAAAGTAAAGCTAGAAACTCCGATATAAAACTCTCTTAACGCATTGAAATATAGTGTTATTCACTGACGATTGTAAGAACTCCAAATAAGTCTGTTAAATGATGGTAATAATAAAAAAATTATTACCCAAAAAATTAAATATTGTCCCATTTTGTATACTCTTAAATTGTAATACATTCTTATAATTAAATTTAAAAAAAAATTTTCAATAACTGCACTTCTTCGACTCAGACATCCGATTCCAAAGTGACATGCTTCAAAATAATTGTTGTCTAATTATCTAAAAATCTGTGTTCAAATCTTTATTTGTATTTTTGGGTCGATTTTTCGTCATATTTATGATGTACCCCCTTTCCAAATTATCGAAAAATGGCTCTAAAGAAAAGTGTCCAAAAACGGCACTTCTAAGCCCATAACTTTTCTAACAGACATCCGATTTTAAAGTGGCATATCTCAAAATGATTGTGGTCTAATTCTCTAAAAATCCGTGTTCAAATCTTTCTTCGTGCTTTTGGGTCGATTTTTCGTCATATTTATGATGTACCCCCTTTCCAAATTGTCGAAAAATGGCTCTAAAGAAAAGTGTCTAAAAACGGGACTTCTAAGCCCGTAACTTTTCTTACAGACATCCGAATTTAAAGTGGCATGCCTCGAAATGATTGTGGTTTGATTCTCTAAAAATCTGTGTTCAAAAAATTGTTTGTATTTTTGGGTCGATTTTTCGTCATATTTATGATGAATTGTCGAAAAATGGCTCTGCAGAAAAGTGTCAAAAAAACGGGACTGCTAAAACTGCACCGATAACTTTTCTTACAAAACTCCTTTTAAAAATTGGATGACATAAGAACGATCGAAAAATGTATTGGAAAACCGAATAACAACTGCAAGGGTATATACATTTCGGCATGCCGAAGTTTTTTTCCTTTCTTGTTTACAATGCGTTTAAATTAAAAAACTTTTTGGGGCCATTTCCTTTCCCACTTTTGGTTGTGTTTACAAACATTTTGCAGTCTTAAATTCACATAAAAAGTTTGCACCAGGAAGAGAAAAAGATAATTGCTGCTTTGTTATGATGAGATATCAAGGTAAGCTCACAAACAGTTTTTAAAACCACTGTGCTGACAATTAACTTGAATTAACGTATGTTCAGCGTAATACTGCATTTTATTATTGTCAAAACTTAAAGCTATGCTTTGGGAAGAACTATTACTTTAAAATGGATTGAGTTATATATTAAATATCAGTGTTTTGAAATACTTAAAAGATCCATTATCTTTCATTCCTTACCCGTATTTAACGCCATTTAGAATTCCACTGGCCAATTCGGCCACATCCAGTTGGTAGGTCTGCTGAAGTCGAGTTAACGCAATTGCTGATCCCACGAAGTCGTCATGCGAAGGATAGCTTAGATTCTCCTTATGTCTGGCCATGGCTTCGAGATAGTCTGTAAAGATATTGGTTCATAGTTGTCTCCAATGAATTAAAGTTCATGTAATAACTAACTTGAGCGACTCGAGTCTGTCGTAACGCTGCCCTCGAAAGTTTCCCAATCGCTGTGGAGGCGTTTAATTAATCGGAATGCGTTCACCGGATTGTTGAGGTAGTCATCGATGCCCTCGGCGGCGTTCAGGTGTTCCAAGCGGATAGCATCTATCTCACTGAGATCATAAGCAAAGTAATCATTAATCAGACTCATAACTAAGGGAATTTGCATAAATTAAGTTATTTTCTCTGAACAAACAAAAACTTCATACACTTCTTCACACACTGTTCAAATAGAATACAGACTATAGATTAAAATTAATTGGTTATTTTAGGGGAAAAATGATAACTGAAATTGTTAGCAACACCATTTTAACATAAGTTAATAAGGAGGTAAGAAACACATCTTTCGAACGAGAAGTCGACTAATTAATAAGATCAGAAACCACATATTAGAACCATGTGCACTGATCAAAAATATATAATTTATAATGTATTAATTACTTTGTCTTTAAATGATGAGCTTTTTTACATTTTTTCAAGTACCTATTGATTTTGACTGTTTGTATTTTCAAATATTAAAATTTTAACGAAAAATTAATTATCGTATACATATTTTCCAAACCGAGTCAGTTTTTCCACAGTGTTGATACTAAAGCACCTGCTGATTGAAAACATTTTTCAGAATTATAGTGCAAAAAATTGTTTAAATATATTCAGCAGTACCCAAAAATATATATGCGCACAGGTTTATCGGTGGGTTAGCTGTTTTGTATAATTAACGCATTTATTTTCACGCCTGTCGCCTGCAGTGCGGCTCATTTATAAGTCATTAAGTTGGGAGCGTAATCTAAATCTAGAAGCGAGACTCAACTAATTTGAGTTCAAGTCTTTTGTTGGTAACGTTATTGTGTTGATGATTAAGTGGTGGCACTTGTACCCAATAAATCTATTTTATTTCATTTTCAAGGGGACGACTTGCACAATGACTAAGCCAAACAAATTCAATTGTTTTTTACACGATTTTGAAAATAAAAATACCAGTTCTTTCCGACGTCTGATTCAGGTGGGCATAAATATTATACTTTACAATTTGTTAACGGTTTCTTATTAGAAAGAAAGGAATCCGGTTTGCAAAATGCGCATGATAAACAAAATAACCGCACACTATACTGTATAATATGCATATCTGAGGCGATGATTGCACCATATTTTAAGATTCTAAATCTGTCAAGTCGATGACACTTATTTCTAAACAACAAAATAAACTAGCGGCAATTGTTTCTTAGATCCGGCGATCGATATCGGCGCTGGTAGCAATCGATTTGGTCGCAGATAATTAAATGCAAGGTATCCAAATGTTAACGAAAGTTGTTGGCCTGCGTTTTGTGCTTTATATGAGCCATTAATTAGTATTATAACCGGCGGAAATAAATCAAACCAAGAAATCGGAGAAATTAGCGGTCCATAAAATAAATAGCTCCCAGCGCAACTAAACAAATAGCATCGGTTAGGGAATTAACAAATCTCCATTCGGCGACAAATAGCTGGGTTGCTTGCCATTCACTTTTATGACAACCGGTCGGATGAGAAGACAAAAATCTGCATAATTGTAATATAACTAAGTGAAGCCAACTATAATCAAATAGCTCACTGTGCCATCTCTCCCACACCCGACATCAATTAGCCAAAAAGCAACCAACAGTTGAAAATCTGCCCACCCGAGTTCGTTATTAATTTTCAATCTACGTGGGCGGCTATCCACGCATATGAATGAAAAATTCATTATCGGATGCCCACTGACATCTGTCAATTGATTTTCCCATTATTGTTTCACTGGTTGTGACAGTCGGAAAAAGTTATATGCCTGGGAAGTTCATGAGCTCTGCGAATTCCAATTGGCTTGTGTGCGAAATGAGTATCTCATTTGCATATAATTAAAACTAACCATCTGGTATAAGCCAAAACTAGCATGGATTAGTAGGCTCGGCTAGAACCTGAAAAACTTTCCATTTTAATCAGGGTTTTTAGTGGCTTGTCACCAGGGGACGAATTGCCACTAGCACTTAAAATTCTTCTCTATGTCAGTTCATTCCACTCTACGATAAAATTTACATATATTTAATTGGAGTTTTATTAGCAATTTTCTGATTCTGCTCATATTTTCTTCTGAATGACTCTGTGATTTGCTTGTTTTTGACAGCTTGAATTTCAGCTTATACAATTCTTTTCCTGCACTACTGCAGATAATTCAGAATAAAATAATAGCTATCTTACTGTAGAATACCATTGTATATACAAAAAGATTTAGAGTTTATATTTCTATAAAAAAAGAGTTTGACCCAGCACTGGTTTTTAAATTTTTTTATGTAAGCAAATTTACAAATACTTAAATAATTACACAATTTGCATGAGGAGTTCAATAATTCTATCTTAGATGATTGACTCAAATTTCTTTCAGTTTTACCTCTGCAGCGCGTCAGCATGTTGGTTAATTTCATTAACATATTGCTGCAGTTCTGCCAGAAGAATAACCTCCGTTTCGAACAATTTTTCCAGACCCGAGGTGGAACTGAAGAACTCCGCATGGCAGGCTAAGATCTGCAGCACCAAAAACAGGACACACTTAGCCACAAACATCTCACTTAACCGAAAACGTTACCGGCTTTCAAGATTGCGGATTCCGGATTGCGGTTTTAGCTTGTTGTTCCAGCCGCGATTCGTTATAAACTGTTTTCAGTCGGCGGCAAAAGCGACGATCTTTGGATGATCTGATGAAAAAAAGCTCGGGGCGTTTGCGGCTGCGCGATACTGCGGGTGTCGATCGAGCAGTTCCAGCTATAGAATCCAATGGAACGGAATCTCTTCGGTCAAAGAACTGCCCGCGGGGGACCAAGTTCTGCTTGAATAGGCCCCATAAAGTAAAGTGGGTACTCGGCGAGGTTCAATAAACTGAATAGAGTATGTACATTTACATGACACAGAAGTTCTGGCAATTGTTCCTGGAATCATAATTCAACGTTAAACAAGTCCAACCAACTTTCCCAGCCGGCAGATGTAATTTTTCCCCACTAATTACTTTCACTTTGCTGCTCGCAGCAGTTGTCACTTCACAAGCCCAAATATTCAAATCTCCCACTGAAACTTTGCCCGTGAACTTGTTTATGCAAATGAAGCCGGCAAATGAATACGCAACTGGCTTTTGCTTTTGGCTCATCTTAAAGCTGGCCCGCTCCGTTTGTTTTGAGTGAGTCTGCAAAGCACTCAAACCTCTTAACCCACTGAGCCCGTTCGAGGCAGAAAAGAGACACAGTAATGGTAAGTTGACTATCACAATCTTTATTTGATTATCTCGTAGCCCAGCGAAACCTCGTGATCCCGGAAAACATCGCAGGGGCGGGCAAAGGTCTGCGTCACCTCGTGTATCCAAACGTTGCCAACTGCAAAGATCAAGCCGAAAATAATTACATTAATTGCAGAGGTTAACTCGAGAGCAGTTGGAGATGGCTGATGGCATTAAATGACGCGCATTAAATTAAATTAACAGTCATTTTGGTATACTTGCTGAGCTTTAAACAGTTTGGTAACGAGGTAAGCCATTCAATTGTCTTTAAAAAGACACCCATTTATCTCTAATTTAAAAATCTATTTGAGCGGGAAGCAGCATTTGAAACTTAGCAAACTTGTTTTATATTAAATTTAATTCCTGAGTAGAAAGGCAAGAAATTAATTTAAATACATTTGTAATTATTTTGTAAATTTCTATCAATATGCACAAACTTTCCTACATTTCAAACTTTTCGGAAAAATTATGTTTTAGGAAATGTATGAATTTCTTTTGGGATAATATCGATAAAATAATAAGCAAAGAAAATAAGCTACATAAGACACCAGTAATTACATAGCAATCCCTTCCTAATCCCCACTTGGATATAACTTACTCCACTTGCTGCCCTTGAGCACTGGACATCCGGCATGCTTGGTGCGGTAGTCCATGTCCAGGGAGCGATGCAGATTGTACCAAAAAAGGACATTGCCCAGCTGGGGCTTAACGACGATGTCCAGGAAGGGGAAAGCGGTGGCACCGCCCTGTTCCACATCGGATAGCTGTGTGGAGGAGATAATTACTTCTACTAAATCATACATGGGATTAGGACAATGTCAACTCACGTAAAATATGGCAGTGGCAATGCGGTTGCCTTCCTCCGCAGGATAATGACTGGGGTCCCGGAAAAAGTCCCAATGCGGTTCGTAGTGCCCTCCCACGCCATAGTTGGCCACTTGCAGCTGCTCGCAGAAGGTGGTATCGAGTCCTGTGGCATCTTTCAGATCCTGGAGCATTCCCACCATCGTCGGATGAGACTCGTACTCCAGCCAGGCATTTTTGCTCACCCTAAAGGAAGACTTTTTGTTCTGTCCTCCGGGTAGGGGATTCACTGTAGAGCGACGCATCCTTGGCACAGCCATTTTCCGGAGGTGTGCAATCTTTTGGGGACTCAGCATGTCGTGGAAGGTCACCACATAGGGATCCAGGCTGTGCTCCTCCAACTTGAGTGGCACCAAAAGGCGGTACGGATGATGTCCTCGGCTATAGCGACAGCGCAATTCCTGGCGGGGAGTGGGATTGACCTCCCCCGACACACCTTCTCGTACTGGGCGAACTCCTCCGACAGCTGGGGGAACAAGATTATAAAATTAGTTGTAATTCTCACTTGAAAAATATATCATTCCTTTTCTTGTTTCCTTTATTTTGTATTATGTTCTAAGATATATTAAACATTTTCCTTTTACTTTTATTCATTATTTCGCCAAGGTAAGGATTATATATCTTCTAACTAAAATTGATTAGATAATCTATTTTGAATGTGCACTGATATAGTTAAAAACCCGATCCGATTAGAGTGGAAGAACATATCTTATAACTGTCTTAGAAAAGGGGCAAAATTCTAATAGCTCCAATTTAAGACTGCCTAAGTTCCCCTATATTAATTTAAACCGTTGTTTCCCAAAAAATCAAATCTAGCAAATGGGATTGTGTTTGTGATCCTTTTTTGTTCCTCTCTTTTTTATGCGTCTGGTGAATTATTAAAGTGGGACAGAAACTACCCGAGCCACAAGTGGGCATGTATGTTTTAAATATTTGAAGACTTACATTATATGAATCCGAGTGCTTAGGTAGACCAACGTCATCGTTTTCCACTGGAGGAGCAGCTCCCTTGTCGCCCAGGTGCCAGTTTCTGATGCGTTTCGGATCGAATTGGAGCACCCGTTGGCTCAGTTCGTAAGCCGTATCAAAGTCGCCTGAAAATGGTACGAATGAGTGTCGACAAAGTTGGCCAATAGCTTAAATCCCCCCACAAGTTTTTTGCTCACCCAATTGGAACAAACTCTTGGCCGTCGCCTCCATTTTGTTGAGGGTAACGGTATCCGGTCCGCTGGTGGGCGGTGAGTGGGCGTGGGCGTGGGCGGAGCTGCTGTGACGTCGCAAGCGTTCCATCGACTCCCGCAACCAGACTTTGGTGTTGTTGTAGTCCTCCATTTCAAAGAGTTGTTGACCCAGCTCGAAGCAATCCTGCCAGCTCATGTCCGACCTAAAAATAGAAGCTGAAAATGTTATAATAGATTTTTACGAATGTGATATACCCTTAAGTATGCATATATCAATATGAAGTTGCTACCCCTTTTTCGAGTTTAGGATAAGATTAATTAATCGAATTTTAGACAGTTAATTAATTAAAATTCATGTAGGTCTAGCAATTTTTCATTGAAAGATAGGGGGCTTTACAGATTTATATGCTGAAATTAAAAATTCCAATGACGCATATAAAGCCGATTTTATTCAGAAGTGATTATAATCAGGAAACTGCTAATGTTGAATATTTTGGAGTTATATATCACGTGCCTAGTTTATGTTATTTGGAAATTGATTTATTAGAACCGATATAAGGATTAGGCCTTCCTCAATTATAATCTTAAGAATTGTAGAAAATTTGTATTCCTTCTTTTTGAATATAAAATATGATTTTAATCTGACAATCTGTATTCCTAATTATATAAATGAATAAATTTTTAACTGCTTAAAATGATAAAAAATCTATTGTATATAGGTTTAATTTCCATAACTGATATGCAACAAGTTTTGCCTGCAAGTCAGTGTACTTCTCAAAGCACCGATTATAGTGGCTTTGATTGGGGTTAAGTAAGAAGAGCTCCCTACACGTTTGCCCTGGGATTCGATGGGATAGGTCTGTATTTTAAGCCTGGCTGGTTATTGCTTATTCGCTTCCGCCATCCAACCCACTTTGAGGACTCACCCGTATTTGACGCCATTCAGGATGCCGGCGGCCACCTGGGCCACGTCCAATTTGTAGGTGCTCTGCAGGCGAACAAGGGCCAGAGCAGCCCCCTCCACGTCCTCCTGGCTGGGAAAGCTCAGTCCGTACTCCCTGGTTGCATTGAAATCTGCCAAAGAGAAATCGTTATAATTAACTTTCTTTTAAAGGGCCAGTCCCCAACTTACTCATGTCCTCAGCCATTAGCTGAACTCGACCCTCCATTAGAGACCAGTCCGTGTGGAGTCGCTTCATCAGGCGGTACACATTCACCGGATTGGTCAGGTAGTTCTCCGAATCCGCCGCCGCTATAGAGTGCTCCTTTTCGATAGAGGACAGCTCGCTGCGGATTGAACGAGTTTCGGATTAGAGTTGCCTACCAGTTTATCCGATTTATGAGTCTTGTGTCGTCATAGGAGCTGACTTTGCAAGCTCATACTCGTATTTCGCCTTAATTAATTCTAATTTATGTGTGATTCTATATTCATAATAGTTTTTATGATCGTTGCGATAACAAAAAACGAGGCGAAATGAAATAAAACGAAAGCGAAATGCCAAAAACAAAACCGAAACCTGATAACCAATATTTGCTGATCTGCCCAACTGTCAATAATGATCCGTGATATCCGTGGCTAATACTCGATGCTTATAACTACTCTAGATTAGTGACAGGTGGGGATTGATGATAATGCCAATTCGAGATCATTGGCACGACACTGTTCGCACACATAAAGCAGACACAAAGTCTAGCACCTCGTGTGTCGGCGATTCTCTGTAAACTAGTTCTCGAAAGGGGCAGTAAAACTTTAATGGATTTGCTAACGACAATAGGCTGAAAATTAAATTAGCATTGTTTCAAATATCGTGATATAGCTAAAAACTATTCTTGGCTACCTATGGTTTAAGATTCGACTATAAAGTATCCTTTAATATTAACTGTATTTCATACACAAATTTTCTAATACCTTTTTGTGATAATATTCTGAGCCATACACCAACATTTTATGGAAAGTATCCTGAGAGTTAACTGACATTCAGGTATTATTAGTCGTTTATTAAAATGTTTGCTAACTGGTTAATTAGTCCTATTCATCTGAAAACGTGACTTAACACAATGAATACGGGTTAACAACAATTTATGGTCAAGATATTGTATATTCTAGAAATCTTTTTAATATGGCCTAAGAGGAAAAACCTTAATAAACCTTAATAAATAAAGGTACCAATAACCAAGCAAGTTGAGTTTCTTTTAACTATATTGTCTAAGGTTTCATTATTCATTTGTTTTATCCTTTTGAATTTAAATATATTTGAACTTACCCCTCCAATTGTTGCAGAGAAATCCTAATTCCATTGACCTTGATCCTCAGTTCCTTTGTGAGATAGTCCTCCGTATGCAGGAGTTCCTCAAGACCAGTAACTGATGAGAAGTAGTCCGAGGCCAGAGATTCCTGACCCAGAAAGGACATCAGTCCTATCAGTAGAATATATTTCCACATTGCACCTCCTCAGATGTGTATTATTTAATTTAAAAGTTGTTATCTGCAGTGTTATTTAAGGATATATCCGTGCTGTATCCAGTCTTATTTAGTGCTATATCCAGTGTTAAGTTAATATCCTTCCTGTTTCCAGTGTTATTTAAATAAAGTATTTAATGTATCTAGTATTCCCTTCCGAACCTTCAAGTCCGCCACCGTTCGCGTCTCGTGGCGAACTGATCTTGAGGTGGATCTTTGAGAGATCTCGCTTTTGAGACATCCCCATGATGCGGAGAGCAAACCGGCGGCGAGAATTAATTCGCGTGTGCGAAGTCGAAAACTAGTTGCGGTGGCCTATGATTTGAAGAAAACTGTTTTATTAGCCAGTTCTGTGCATGTTCCGATGCGGAGAGGAGCGTACGGGTTTTGCGGCCCGGCGTGTTTTATGGCTTGTTTTGCGCTGATTTACTGATGCTTATCGGCCGAGCTCGTTTCAAATTCTAAATTCGATTCGGGCTCAGATCGGATTTAGCTATTGTCTTTAGCTCAAGATTAGACCAGCCCGGCATATTAATACGGTCTAATTGGCCGTTAGCTGTTTGATATTTAAGACTGCAGTTCGACCATTTAGCAGTTGTGGCTAGGGCCGCGTCTCTCCCAATTAACATTTCACATCCGACCGGTGCGACATTTCATATTGGCTTATTGGTTTATTGGCTTAATGGCTTACGGACTATTGACTATTGTTTATAGATTCCCCTCGGGCCGTCAATTTGGAGCAATGATTTGTTAATGAGCCGACCACCATAACTCACACTGTTTTAATCCGAAATCTCTGCTGATTTATCAACTTCAGAGGCGGCACACACTTGTTTTATGGCCCAGTGTTTGACTCGCGAGTTTCCTCTTAATGGCAAACAAACAAACAAACCGCGGATGGGGCGCATTTATGGAACGAGATGAAGCCTCCCAGTTTAGCCGTTGTTTGCTCGGCCCATTCACACCGGCCACTCCCAATGGGAAATAACGCAATAAAAGGCCGAGTTTTAATCAAATGCCAAGGTCAACTTTATTTGAATCCCCCGTTGGCAATTAAAGCTTTTGTATGTACCACGGATCGGGTAAACCATGGAAACTCATCAGTTTCACTGTTCATGTCAATCGAGTCCTGCCCATGCGGCTGCATGCGAAATTGAAATGAATAAGAATGGAAATTAGCTAAAAGATAGTGGTAGTAGAACATGAGATACCCCTTAGTAAGATAAACTTCGATTATGTTATGAGTTTAAATATGTAAGATTTAAGGCCATTAAGGACATTAGTAATAAATATAATAAAATATTTTAAAGGATATAATTCTTCGTTATTCTTTGGATTATCCACTTTTCAATGAATAAGCCAAGTAAATAAAATTATATTTATAATGTGAAATGAGTTAAGTGTAGGATTGAAAAAGCTCTTAGGGTTATTTTTGAAATGATAAAATATAAAGAGTTTGAGTATAACCAGCAATGTTCGGCTTTTTTACAGGGTATCTCACGCACGTGCGATTGACAGTGTAATGAAAGCGTTTGGGGATGCCGGAAGTGCGACTGGGCCGCAAACTAAATCCCGACACGCTCCACCCACTGCCAAACTTACACAATTGGACGCCCAGGAGCACGGGACAGACGACCTGGCCACTGCGGTAGTCCCACTCGGAAGAAGAGCCTCCGGCGGAGCGGGTGCGCCAGTGGAGCAGCGAACCTCGGGGGACATTCACGCCGAGCTCAAGCTGCGGAAAAACCACGGCCCCACCGATTCCGGGTGACTGCAACTAAACCGCGGTGATGGACCGGAATTTAATTAGTCACACATTAGTCAATTAATTTGGGGTTGTTGGTTAACCACGTACATTGAGCATGGCACGTGCCACATGTTTCAGTTCCGAATTATCCTCCAACTTGGTGGTGTGCTCGTGGCCATGACGACGTGCCATCCAGGGATCCTGGTCCCCAGCCTTGTAACCCAGGATATGGTGAATCCTCCTCAACTTATTTTGCGCCATTTTGGATAACTTCATTGGTTGATAGGTAACTCCTTTCGAACCTTCCTCCTCATCTATAAGTTCTAGCAATTCATCGGCTTGCTTTGGAGTCAGAACATCATGATGCAGTTCTATATATGGGTCTGTGCTTAGTAACTCCAGTCTATCAGGTTGAAGGAAGGACCAAGGCGTACTGCCGTCTAATTGACACTGGTTGAAACGACTTCCTGTAGTAGTTTCATGGGTCGCCTCGCGGCAGAGCTCCTCTATGAGCTGCTCCTCCGTGGATTTGAATTTCTTGGGAAAAAGAAAAAATGTAAGAATTATGTATTTCAATTTGAATATTATCTGTTTGCGCATAGATTTATTTGTATGGTATATAAGTGGGTAAAGATTTATGACATGCAAAAAATGTGAGGAACAACAAAGCTTTTTATAGTGTTAAGAAAAAATATAAAATTCCCTGAAAAAAATTGCTTAATGCCATTTAAATGTTTAAATAAATTATATCCGAGCTTCGCACTAATAAATCATTTCATTAATTTCACTTATTCGTTGAAATGGCACTACCTCCGGCTTGGAATGTTTCCCATTTCTCCGACTTATCAGCTTACCCTGAAACTTCATCCGCCACTTACTTGTGTCTTTGTCTTCGACTTTTGGCCCTTGGCCCTGGGCAATTCCTTCTTGGCCAAGGCTTTTTCAATCTTTTTCTTGGCCTTTTGAAGGTTCTGGTTCATTGGCAGCAACAACAGAAGCTCGTCGACAGTTGCCAAGGCTCGTAAAAGTTCCCCTGAAAAAAAGAGGGTTTTATTTTAGGGGAGTGGGGGATTCGTTTTGTATTTAATACCAGGCGAACCTACCAGCGCGGTATTCAATGTTGAGTGTTGCCTCTAGGATTTGCACTCGACCACTTTCACGTTCCCTGTGCGATTCTGTGGAGTTTTCGGAGGCGGAGGGCAGCTTTTCCAAAGCTGTTTCTAACCAAAATCTAGCCACGGAAAAGTCCGACTTGCGAGCCACTTCCAGGCAGTCGCCCCAGGACATGGCAGAGCTAAAAGTATGTAAACAATTTTTGATTGCTTTGGTTTCCCATTTTGCTATTTTTCATTCTTTGCTTTTTGGATTCCTTACCCCAACTTCAATCCATTGACGACGCCCAACGAAAGGCTCGCGGGTTCCAAGTCGTAAACCGACTGGAGATGTAGCAGGTGGCTGAGGGATTCCTCGTAGTCCTCTTCGGTGGGCAAGGCTAGATCCCCACCAAAGAAACCCTCTCCCGAATTCAACTGATGGGTAGCATTGGCATGCTGTTCCAAAGTTGGCCAAACACTATCGAATCGCTTCAGGATAGTCAGCACATTTAGGGGATTACCCATGTACTCCTCCACATTATCCACCTGACTGTGTATCTCCTCGATGGCGGCGGTCTCCCTCTGGATCTCCTCCAGTTGAAGCTCCAACCGATCGATATAGTCACGCAACTGATCGATGAGCTGTGTTTCGGTGTCCAGCAGAGCCTCCAGTTGCTCCTCTCCCCTGCCGAAACTAGCTCCATCCAACGAGCCCATCAGCAGAAACAGCTGAAGTAGCCACAAAACACCAACAGCCACCGGCATTTGCATAATTAGATGTCTCCGGTGCTTTTTCAGTCTTTTCGTTCTTCACTTTGCTCTTGGCCCTCGGGTCAATGACTATAGACTTTTTCTGATTATGTGTTTGAAGTTCGAACAGAACGGAGAATTTACGACTGACCGGCTTGAATCGTGTGGCTGAACTGAGGCCAAGGCCTCTTTCCTCATTTAGCTTAAGAAAGTGGTGAGTTTAGTTTTTAGTCATTTTATTATACGTTGTGTCTGTATGTAACTAATGTGGTGAATTAAAAAATCAGTATACATTTTAAATGAATTTTTAATAAACAGCATATTTATATTTATTATATATTTTATTTTACTTATTAAAAGCCTCATTTGTGCTCCAAGTCCAGGAACTTTCCTTCATAGCTTTTAAGTCCACAGGGTCGCCTAAACTCCTGGGCACCCACATGAAACCACTCATTGCATACTAAAATAAAAGATATGGCCAGTCAAATACAAAATATTTTGAAGGTAAGGAGTAAACTTACTCCACTTGGATCCCTTGAGAACAGGACATCCGGCATGCTTTGTTCTAAAGTCCTTGTGCCCGGAGCGATGTAGATTGTACCAGATCAGAAGACTGCCCTTCACTGGAGGAACAGCCAAGCGAAGGAATGGAAAGGCGGTGGCTCCTCCCAAAGAAACATCATTCAGCTGCAAAAAGAAATGATGAATAGTGTCTTTCCACGTCTTTCCTTTTAGCTCAATCATTATTTTTCATTATTTTGTTAGAAATAAGAATTCTTTTTTATCGAACTTGGCTTCGAAAGTCGTTTAAATGTTATTCAATTCAACGGACTCAACTTATTCCAACTACTTTTTGTATAAACTCAGGAACAGAGAACACTCACATAGAAAAGGGCGGTCAAGAGGCGGTTACCCTTCCAACCGAAGGCAGCATGACCATCGTCCTGTGGAAAAAGGAGAGTAATGTAAAATCTTAATTAAAATTTCTGGCTGAACTTACCTCCATAAAGTCATAATGCGGCTCGTACTGCCCTCCTATCCCATAGTTTACCAGCTGCAGTGGCTCCGCACTTTCCGTGCTCAATCCGGTGACATCCTCCAGACGCTGTTTGATCTTGGAAAGCCAAGGATTCGCATCGTACCACAGCCAGGTGTTTTGACTTGTGCGAATTTCGGATGTGGTGGAGTTCACAGACTGACCCACTTTCGAACGTTCCATGTGACCCTTGCCCTTCTCCATGATTAGTTCCATTTCGCTGTCCCTCAAAACTTCATGAACATATGCCACATAGGGATCCAGATTTAGTTGTTCTACTTTGAAAGGTGAAAGGCGGTGGAAAGGAACTCCCTGGTGGCTAAGCCAGCACTTAAGATTCCGCTGCTCTCGAGGAGATTGGCGGAGTTCTCCTTGGCAGACCCGTTTATATAGCTGGAAGCTCTCCTTTTGCTCCTGTTAAAGTATAGTTTTCAATGCATATCATACCATACCAAAGGATATCTACTTACTCTTTCTGTCAACTGAGGCAGGCTCACATTCCTAGGACCAAGACTTCGCTCCTTTGCCAATTGACCTTCATACACAATCCTATTTTTAAGAGCTTCCTCGTGACCAGACTCCTTATCCAGGATTTCATTATTGAGTTTGTGAGCCAGTTTAAGGTTGCCCAATCCATTGAAGGCGGGAGATAGGTGCTCCAGAATCTGGACACTGGTCACATTGGGTGAGATGAAGCCCAAGGGCTTGCCATCCAATCTTTTTCTGGCCTCCAGTAACCACTCTGAGCCGTAAGAGTACTCCTTATTCTCACAAAGATTCTTTCCAAGTTCAAAACAATCGCTGGCACTCAGCGAAGTTCCCAGTTGGTTTTTCTCCTCAGGTAGAAGAACTCCATTAGCCAAACGGTTGGTGGGTAAATTGTAGATATTCTGCAGTCGTAGAAGACCCCGAGTGGCTCCATGGAGATCCTCCTGATTGGGCCCTTTAAACTTGATCTTCTCTAGGGAGTCGCCAAGAGAAGTTTTGTAGGCCTCTAAATTATTTGTGTCAAATACAGGATCAAATACATTAAACTTCCAGTCATGAACTAGACGTCTAATAGTTTTAAAGGCGTTTAAGGGATTGCCAAAGTAGTCCTCGAGATCGCCACGATCAATTTGCAGATCCTCAACCTGTTTTAAAAATCTTAAAAAAAAATTGAATTGCAGTCACTGTTAAATTCTCATTTAATAAACACACTTTTTTATATTTTCCTGTTCTTTCTGAGCTTGCTCAAGGTATTGATCAAACTTTTCCACTATGAAAGCCTCCACGTCAAGCAGTCGTTCCAGCTCACTTATAGCCGAGTAGTAGTCCCCGTTAACTGAAATAATGCAGACTACCAAAAATATAATACTGAGTCGAAACATTTTCACTGCTCTGAGTTCAATTTACTACTGTTCCGGGTTTCCAAAAGACGAATTCGGAGACTGTCTGTCTGCCATGAGTGCAGCTAAACAAACATTGACACAGTTGGTATTTTTTCGGCATTTCTTAAGTAGAGTGTGGCTAACAAAAAAGTGGGTGACTGAAGATGCTGAAGAAACACACGTTTATTGTCCCAAATTCAACATGAAATTGAATTTATGACTAAACAAATATTTAGAGAGATTTTTTCAATAAGCTGACATGAAAAATGTAATTATACCAAAGCATGAAAAGTAAATTTGTACGGCGACAAATCTTATTAATAGTGAATTTTGTGTTCTGTCTCTGCTGTAAGCCTTAGTTTACCCATACTTCTCGAAATGCTAAAATCCAGACAATTAATTTCGGTGTTTTGCCTACTAGTTTTAGCAACGAGCATTGCCAACACTTATGTTGTAGAAAATAGCTATGCCCTTTCGATATACGACTTGATGAAGCTCATTACCTATGAGCATTACCTACTAAATATCTTGCAGGACTTTGCAGATCAACTGCAAGACAAAGTAAATGCAATAGAAAAGTAAGTTGAAAACTATGCGGAAAATGGGAAATACAAAATAATTTTGAATAACTTTAGTTATTTGCAAATGATGGAATACGAAAAAGATGCTCAGTTACCGACTAATCCTATTGAATACTTTCGGCTCATACGTCGCTTGCACTTGGACTATTTAAATTGGGTGTGGTATTTGGAACAGCAGCCATGGGAGGGTAAGTTAAGTTAAGTATTTAAATTATGAATCTACTAAACACCTTTTAACTAGTTTTGGTTTCGAATATAAATGCTATTGCTCCGGAAATGCCCTCGGCCACAGACATCGAGGAGGCTACCAGTGGATTGAAACTCATCCAGAGGGTGTATTCGCTTCCCACTCATGAAATGGTCGAGGGAATTTTTCAGGGCATTCCTCACAAGTAAGAACTATTTATGGATATATATATATACATATATAACATATAATATATACCTGATTATTTCTCTGAAGCACCTCGCTCAACCCAATGGAGTGCTATACCATCGCCAATGATTTGTTCAAGGAGAAAGATTTTGTTTTTGCCTTGGAATGGTTGAGCGTGGGTGCACAAATGTACATGGCGGATAGGGACAACGAGGATCTTTATACACAACTCGGAGTACCCTTGGTCAATTTTTCCGAACTTTACGTGCAGATACAAGATGCTCTAGGTAGAACTTTCTAATCGAGATTTTTTTTGTTCTGATAAAGACTAAAAAACTTTGCAGGTGAGCGGAGTTTGGCCATGACTGAGCTGGAAACAGCCATGGAGACTTGGCCGGATCAGGCTAGCTTGGGACGAGCTCATTCTCGCTTGAAGATGAGCATTCGCATCGGCCAGGAGTCAAAGATATCGGTGAGTATTGGACCGTTATAATATGGATTGCCATTTACTAATTGTACAAGAAGAAAGAGGTGCCATTAAATGTCTATGAGTATTGTTGCACACTCGAATGCCGTCCAAATTTAAGACTAGTCTGCCAGTACAACACCACTGCCTCATCGTTTCTCCGATTGGCGCCGCTCAAAATGGAACTTCTATCCCTCGATCCCTACGTGGTGCTCTACCATGATGTTGTTTCCGAAAAGGACATCGCCAGTATTAAGATGCTGGCACAAAACAATCTCACCCGAGCCAAGACCTTTAATCCGAATAGAACACTGGCGATAGACCCTTTTCGCACGACCAAGGGCAGATGGATAAGTGAGACTGGTGGAGTGATGCATAAAATGTCCCAACTGACTGAAGACATGACAAATCTCGACCTCAATGGCTCCGAGATGTTCCAGGTTATGAACTATGGAATAGGCGGATTCTACGGAACCCATTATGACTTCTTAGGCACTCCGAATGTAAGACTTTAGTATAAGCTTGATTACTCGTTTAATATCTATTATGCAGCACAGCAAATGGGATTTTTCGGATCGCATGGTCACAAGCATGATTTATGTAAGTAATTTAATTTGTATGATTAACTTTTTAGATATTTCTTGGAATAATCGCCCCAAGTTGAGCGACGTGCCTCTGGGAGGAGCCACAATATTTCCGGAACTGGAACTGTCAGTTTTCCCAAAGAAGGGCTCAGCACTCATATGGTACAATCTGAATCATAAAGGTGAAGGTGATACAAGGACAGCCCACTCAGCCTGTCCCACGATAGTGGGCTCCAGATGGGGTAATCAGATCTTTTCACATTTCCTCAGTTCCATTCATTTAATTTTATTTCGCAGTCATGACCAAGTGGATAAGAGAGCATCCACAAATGTTCAGAAGACCATGCCTAACTGAGAGGAATCGTTTCGAATGAAAACTTCACCAATGGGTGTAAATATATTGTTTTAAATATGTGGTTAAAATGATCCATAAATAATTGATTTTTTGGAGTACTTTTGAAGTTTGATCCATGTTTATATTCCTATAATAAATGTAGTTTGTTACGCTACTTTGTGTTTAAGCCTAGTCTTATTTTCACGGTGTTTCAGCCATGTGGTACTCTCTGAAACTTTATATTATTCTAGTTTCTTTAGGTTTTCCCAACTGGGTCTACCCCTTAAAGATTAAAAATTATTTTGATCTTGATTTGCGACTTATGACACAATTGAAAAGCTATTCTGAAGACCTGCAAAGTCAAATAAGTGTGTTGAGTCGGTAAGTGATTAATTAAGTTTAATGAAGTTAAGTTTCCAGAAGATCTGTACTTATTTTATTGAGCAGGTATATAGAGGATAGACGAGCTAAGCTAGCTGATGTGGGAAACGATCGAGAGAGATATTTGTCAAATCCTCTTAATAGCTACTCCCTTCTCCACCATTTGCACTTTGATTGGAAGAGTTGGCGTTCGCTAATGGAGCAGCCATTTGCTGAAGGTAATTAAATAATGTTTAAATTAGAAAAATTAAGTATAAAAGGCCCTTTACATATCCATCCCCAGAACAAATCGAAGAAATTCAGGGAATGCTCACGCAAAGCCCCAACGAAAGATGAGTATATGGATTCCCTTAAAGCAGCTAAAGATTTCCATGATAAGCAAACCGACAACTTCGATAAAAACAACAAATTGCTCCAGTTTAGGTTTGTAAGAAATTTAAGGAAAACTTAGCTAATTATATCAAATATTTAGCCCATTGGAATTCCTGGAAATCGCTCAGTTTGTATACGACGAGGATAACTACGAACAGGCAGAATACTGGCTAAGTAGGACTCTTAAGGGTTATAAAGAAATTAATCCCCAGCAAAAGGAGTTGTACCAAGTTCTAAGTCCCGTCAGTGAAAGTCAGGTGCAGGATCTTTATGAAAAAGTATTGGAAATAAGAAAAGGTGTAGTTTAACTTTTTATTTTTTACTTGAAAGCTTAAAAGGTCAAGACAAATAAATCGATTTATTATGGTCACTGTATTTTTCTTATGATGTTAGGGGTGACGAATTCATTATTTAGAAGTTAAATTTTCCTAGCATTGCGATATTGGCATTCTTTAGTTGAGTTCGTAGACATGAAGATAGTACTAACTTTTTTCTTTGGCTTAGTTATAGCTTTTATATCTCTTGTAAAAGCTGGGACTCTTGAACAAACTCAAGATGGTCGCATATTTAAATTAAACAATTTTTTGCAGATTAATGTAAATTTGTTGAGCGACTTAGATAACTATATAAAAGCGTTAGAAAGAAAGTTACAAACAATTCATGAGTAAGTCATTCTTTCACTTACATGTCTATTAGTCTGATTAATCCTTTTCAGAGCTCTTCTCGACCTATCAACATATCATATTAATTACGAATCAGATATGAAGTCTATTGTGACCAGTCCGGTGGGCAGTTTCTCCTTAATACGCCATATGAAATCGGACTGGACACATTGGCAACTCTTTCTGAGTGAAGATCCAGGAGAAGGTACTTAAGCTCATTGAATAATCATATTAATAGTCTTTAACCACTATTGTGATCTAGATGAATTTGTATCTCTGTATTCCAAGAAAAAGTATTTACCCACCTATGAGGATGTCACAGAAGTCTGCAGTGGCATTTCCAGTATTATAAACGCTTATGATTTATTTCCCAAAGACATTGCAAAAGGGTTGCTTTCGGGAGTCCAGCCCAAGTAAGATATAAAATTTGAAAGTGAGGTTTATTAAGACTTATCCTCGGCAGGTCCATGATGTCTCCAAGCGATTGCATCCAAATGGCAGATTACAGCATGGACGTTAAAGACTTCAACATGACCGTGCAGTGGCTACAGGTTGCTATATCTATGCTAGATAACCCAAGCCATTTCCATTTAAATGCCACTGATTTATACTTGAAACTAGCTGAAGTCTACATAAGCCAATGTGAGTTATATACAATCTGAAGTGAAAATGTATTTATATACGTTAAAATACCCCAATAGACATGTGGCTTCCTGCTCTCGAAACTGTAGATAATGCTTTGGAGTTACAGCCTAGGAATGCAAAGCTGCTTATCATGGAAGAGGATTTGAGCACACGGATCTTACTCGATTTATCACCAACTCCATATTTGAATATAAGAAAAAACCAACATCAATTGCAAAAAAACAGAAGCCTTCATTGTTTTTATCAACGCAAGAAGGAATATCCCTTTTTATTGCTTACTTCATTCAAGGCAGAGATTCTTTTTCTCGATCCATTGATTGTGCTTTACCACTAAGTTTCTAAAACCTTTACTGGTGATTTCGATAACTAAATACGTTACAAAAATTAATACAAATAATATTAAATAAATTAAAATTTTTTTTAAAATTTTTAAAAATAAAAAAAGTTGAACTATATAAATTTTTCGATATTTTTACTGTTTTGTTATTACTATAAGATCCGAAATCATAGCAAGGCCTTTTAAACTCCTGTCCAAGATCGTTTACCCACTTGATCGTGACTGAAGAAGTAAACCGCTTGTAATGCCGATATCCAAATCTAAAATTGAGTGAACTTGCCCCATTTCGATCCCACGATTACTGGACAGCCGACATGATGCGATTTCGGATCCTCGTTGCCCATATTGTCCAGATTGTACCAGAAAAGAACTGATCCGGGCTGAGGGAATACGGTTAGGTTCAAAGCTGTGAACACGGTGGCACCACCTTGGGGAACATCACTCAGCTGGGGGATAGTACAAATCAAATAGGCATGCTGGGGATGAATATAAACCTACATAGTAAAGAAGAGTGGCCATCCTGTCTTTGGTTCCATTGAAGCGATCCTGAGGAATATATTTATGAGGCAGTTAATTGGCAAAACCGAAAACTTACCTCATAACTTAGTAGTGTATCAAAATGAGCCCCAAAAAACCCTCCAACGCCATTTTTTATCCCCTGGAACATTTCGGAATGGCTCAGATTCAGTCCAGTTGCATCCTCCATCACATTTGTTAGCTTTTGGGTCAGGTCGTTGGTACTCGATGGTAACCAGACCGACGTGGAAGTGCGGGTAGATTCTATTTGATATGTACTAGAGGTATTTTTAAAGGTACTGGACGGTATAAGGTAATATTTACTACCCTTTCGTATACGCTTACGTTCTTTTAAAGAGACTATGTCATGAAAGATTACTATATAGGGATCTACCGAGAGTATCTCCACTTTAAGGGGAGCAAGGCGAAAAAAAGGGGAGCCTGTACTATTGTACACACAGTAGAGCCGAAGTTTTTTGTCCATTTCACAACTACCATTGCAGCAGAGGGTAAACAATAGGTTATCGGGTCTGACTGGCTTTTCTGATTGGGAGAGGTTGAGATGTGCACCTGGTTCAGTTAGAACTTTTGTTTCCGCCGACAGAAACTTCTTTAATAATGCCGGAAAGTGGGGACTCTCTTTTAAGGCAGCTTGATAGGCAGCAAAGCCTTCTTGAGGCTTATCTGGAATTTAAATATTTAATATTTAATATATATTTATTTCCAGAGCACCCATCAACTTTATACTCACTCTGCATTAGGCGAATTCTTGCCAGAGTCCTGTACAATTCAGCACTTATTGGGGCTCTCAACAAATGCATCTCCGGTTGATGATCGGACCGCTCCAGAGCTGTAAAACCTGCATGAATCCAGGCCTCAGATTCCAACCATCGTGAGGTTTTCATTAGATGAACCCCTATTTCCAGACAATCGCGAGCTGTTAAAAAGGAACTAATATTGATATTGATTAATACATCTCCGCTAATCATTGGTATTCACACATACTTATATTGTACTCCATTTAGCAAACCATTTGCTATGTCTTTGGCTGACATCTCGTATACTCCTTGCATTCTCCTTATTCCCTCAGCTGCGCCCTCAAAGTCCCATTTCTGCGGCAAAGAATGTTTCTTGGACTCTAGATAAGCAAGTTTATCTGAAACAAAAATTATTGGGCAATAAAAAAAATAACTTATGGAGTTACAAACCCAAGGCCACAGGTTTCTTCATATAGATTTTCCAAGAAATCCAGTCCGACTTCATATGACGAATGAGGGTGAAACTATTAAAAGGGCTACCCCAGAAGAGTTTTGATTTTTCCTGGACTTGCAGATGCCTTTTCATCATCTGGTCAATACCCCTTTACAATGCCATTGAAAAATAAGTGAAGTTGATTGATGTGATGAGCTAACTTACTTATTAATAGTAAGTGCTTTCTGGGCCAGATCAGCAGCATAATTTTCCAGGTTAAAGGCCAGATCTTCGACCAACTTCAGCAGATTGTCCATGCTCGCCATAGTTCTAGCAAATCGCTGGTGGACCATTTGGCCATGGGTAAAACCCAAGGAAAAAAGGATGATGAAGAGCAAGCTAAAATTAGCCATTGTAAAAACTTAAAGCTCCAAAGAAAACAGTCAAATGAACATCCTAGACCATAGTAAAGCATAGTAATCAAATTAGCTTGACAATTAGTTCAGCAATTTTTAATAAAGCATAGACTAATTACATTTGCCTTTCTATATTTTAAATGTAAATGTAACCATAGAAAATAAATATAAAGTTCAGAACTAGATTATAAGTGTTTCAATAGATAAAATATCTTTAGTGCGTGAATTCGAGTTGATGCAGGGTCTTCTGAACTCTTGTCCAACATCTTCTATCCACTTGCTAACAACTGTGTAGGGAACTTCTTAGGCATGAGCCAATTTCAATCGTAGTTCTACTAACCCCATTTGGAACCCGCTATGACAGGACAGCCAGTATGGATGGTGCGGATTTCCTGGTTACCCTTGCTATCAAAATTGTACCAGAAAAGGGCTGAACCGAATTTTGGAAAAACCGTCAGGTTTAGTCTTGGGAAAAAGGTGGCACCTCCTTGAAAAACATCACTCAGCTGAAAACCAGTAAAAATTTGACAATAAAGCACATAACAATACACAAAAGACTTGCGTAAAAAATTGTGGTAGCCATTCGCTCCGGTTTTCCTTTAGAAAGTTCCTTTCTTGAAAGCTTCATGTCCATGTGCGTCTCGAAGAAGCCCCCTAATCCATAGTTAATGACCTGGTAGGGCTCCGTGTAGTTCATATCCAGACCAGTCGCCTCTTCCAAGCGCTCAGATAGCTTCTGGGTCGCCTCGTTAAAGTTGTTATCCCACCATACAGACTTTGAAAAGCGGGAAGAAGCGACTTTCAAGCTATTGGTCGCTACACTGAATACGGCTGATGCCGAAAGGTTATTTTTGCTGGAAGAACGTATCAGCGCGGACTCATTTGGGGAAATCATGTCATGTAAGAGCACCACGAAAGGATCAATCGAGAGAATTTCTGTTTTGATGGGGGCCAATCGCAGGAACGGTGCGGTTAGATGGTTGTAAATACAATAAAGTGTTCTAAGTTCTCGTGGAACTTCACATCGACCACTGCAACAGAGTGGCAACTGGGCACGTACAAAGACCTCGTCCTCCGCATCTTGTTCACTTGTGATCGGTTTGGTTTCAGGAGAAATTATAACTTCTCTTTCCAAGCTATTATATTCTAGAAATATTTGCTTGTCGTGGGGCGAATGCTTTAGAGCAAGCTGATATGCCTCCAAGGCACCCTCATAATTTTCTAAAAATATTGATAACTTTTCTGTTTATTAACCAATGCAGTTTCTACTCACTCTGCTCCATCCGCACTTGTCCTAGTGTTCTATATAGTTCAGCTCTATTTGGTCCCCTTAGCGAGTGCATTTGGTTCTGAGCTCCTGGGCGATCATGGACTTTAATTCCTGCTAAAATCCATTCCTCTGCAGATGTTAAATATGATTGCTCCATCATATCGCGGCCCAATTCCAGACAATCAACCGCTGCCAGTGAGGAGCTAACTAAACTTGGCAAAAGCTTTTACCTTTAAAATCTGCGGCACTCACTTGTATTGCACTCCATCTAGTAAGCCACTGGCTATATCACTAGCCAACAGTTGGTATGTCCCCTGCATTCTTGTAATTCCATCAGCAGCATCGAAAAAGTCATGTTCCTGTGGCATCGTGGAATTTGTTGATACAATAAAGGCCAATTGTTCTGCACAAAGAGGAGCTCAAAGCCAAAATAAACCTTTTTTAATGTAACTACAAACCCAGACCCATGGGCCTTTCCAGATACTCTTGCCACATCAACCAATCCGCCTGCATGTGGCGGATCAAGGAATAACTGATGAACGGGCTGAAACAGAATTCCGATGACCCTGTCTTTAACTTGTGGTGCATTTCTTCCATTTGGTGAATACCCCTTAAAGGTTCACAGTGTGTTTACGTTAATACTAGTAAGGCCATTCTATTTAACTCACCACCTAATGGTTTTGGCTTTCTGGGAAAGCACAGCCACGAAATTTTCCAAATTGAGAACCAGATTCTCTTCCATTTTCAGAAGTTCGTCCATATTCACCACGGATCTTGAATACCGGTTTTGGGTGTTGTTCTCTTGACCGAGACTCAGACTCAGAAAAATAATACTAATAAGTACCAGTTTAAAGACCAGCATTCTGAATCAAAAAAACTTGAACTAAGACTGGGAAATTTAGCTTCCAAACATTATTATAATTATATACCAGGGCTATTAGTTTCACGTTAATTTACAACATTACTTGCTTTTGCAAGCATCGGAAAAATCTTAAAAAAAATTCGATCAATTTCAAGTATTAGACTGTTGAATTGAATAATCGTAAAAGATTTTTAATCTATAGAACATTAAATTTTAATACTTTCAACCGATAACAAATCCCTCGTAATAGTTTTTTAGTCTAAAGAATATTAAGTTATATTTTAAAATAACTTTCCATAACTAATATAATTACCAATTTAAGTCAGATTTATAACTACGACAAGAAAAATTACAACATTTACGCAGACTACTATAACTTAAAGTAATACAAAATTAGACTATAAGTTTTTCAACAGATAGTAATTGTTTAGTGGTTGAACTTGAGGTGATGCAGGGCCTTCTAAACTCTTGTCCTTGATCGTATACCCATTTGCTGACAACTATAAAGGATAGAGTATATTATAAGGTGCAAACGAATCTCAATTGTAGCCCTACGAACCCCATTTTGAACCCACGATGACAGGACAGCCGGTGTGAAGGGTGTCCATGTGATCATTACCCTTCGTGTCCAAATTGTACCAAAAGAGGGCCGACCCGGCCTTTGGGAACACCGTGATCTTAAGTCTTGGGAAATAGGTTCCGCCCCCTTGGGGTACATCAGTCAACTGGTGGACGGACATTAATCAGATTATTAAGAACCTGTGAAATCTTAAATACTTACATAGAATAAAGTGGTAGCCAAACGATCTTCAGTTCCGTTGAATCGAGTTTTGTCCGAAAGCAACATGTCCAAGTGCGTCTGGAAGAAACCTGCTAATCCGTAGTTGATGACCTGGTACATCTCCGTGTAGTTCATGTCGAGACCAATTGCATCTCCCAAGCGTTCAGTTAGTTTTAGAGTCGCCTCGTTAAAGTCATTATCATACCACACAGACTTTGAAGTGCGAAAGGTGGCGGTATTAAAATCATCTTCAGTTTGATCGACGACAATTGTGGCGGATGGCAGCATGTGCCCTTTGCTGGAAGATCGTATTAGCGTGCTCTCTTTGGGAGAAACCATGTCATGGAGAATAATTACGAAGGGATCAATGGAAAGGATCTCGGTTTTGATGGGGGCCAACCGCAGGAAGGGTGCGGTCACGTGGTTATACACACAATATAGCCTTTGAAGTTTTCGGTGAACCTTACATCGACCACTGCAGCATGGCGGCAAGTCTATACTCTCTTCAGAATCATCCAGCTTCTTATCTTCATCTTCCATCGGTTCTGTTCCAGTTAATGATAAAAGTTTCTTTTTCAAATAGCTGATACTCCTGAAATATTTCTGAATCGTGGGGCGAGTATTTAAGGGCAACCCGATAGGCTTCCAAGGCACCGTCAAGATTTTCTATAATAGATGGAGGCTTACCCAATTATTAAGCCAGCTGCACGAACTTTTTACTTACTCTGCTCCTTCCTTACTTGTCCAAGAATTCTGTACATATAAGCTTTTTTTGGTCCTCTGAGCAACTGCATTTCCGTCTGGGAATCCTTGGCTTTAATGCCTGCCAGAATCCACTGCTCTGCAGTCATCCAACGCCTCTGTTTGATCAGAAACTGACCCATTGCAAGGCAATCAACTGAACCCAGCGAAGAACTAAAATTGAAGCCGGTTAACGTGTTTCTAATGTTAAAAGAATCTCAAAAAGTACTTGTATTGTACTCCATCGAGTAGGCCCTGGGCTATATCACTGGCTAACATCTCGTATGCCCCTTGCATTTTTCTAATCCCGTCAGCAGCGTCGTAAAAGTCATGGTTCTTTGGCAAGGTAGACTTCTTTGACTCCAAATAAGCCAATTCATCTGCAAGAAAATGGAATCTGTACTTCTAAATAATTTCACCAATGCAATTACGAACCTTCACCAACGGTCTTTTCCATAAACACTTGCCACATCAACCAGTCCGCTTGCATGTGTCGGATGAGGGAATAAGTGTCGAACGGACTGGCCAAAAACTTAGTTGATGCTCTATACATTTGGTGTCTTTCCTTCATCTCGTGGATACCCCTTTAGAGCCTACAATGCCTTTAAAATTCATGATTAACTGTATAGAAGTTTTCACTCACCACCTAATGGTTTTGGCCTTCTGGGAAAGCCGATCCGCGTACTTTTCCAGATTGACGGCCAGATCATCGTCCAACTTCAGTAGGTCGTCCATATTGACCACGGATCTTGAATAGCGCTGTGTGCGATCTTCCTCCAGGATCTGTCCCAAGCTTCTGCTGAGGAAGAGAATACCCACGACAACCAACCTACAGATCGGCATTCTGTTTTTCACTAGCTAAAACTGAAACTAAGATCTTGAAGTTAAGTAATTACATTTATGCGGCTATTAGTTTCACCTTAAAAAACAGACGAAGAAAGTAACATATACACATTTTAAAATTATATTTAAATTAAACAGCATAAAATGTTATATTAAAAGCTTTTCCACAGATGGCAAATACTTATTGTTTGAACTCGAATTTACGCAGGGTCTTCTGAACTCTTGTCCTTTATCCTCTATCCACTTGCTTACAACTGCAAAGAAGGAAGGAACTTAAAGAATACAAGACCTCTATTGCAGTGCCACTAACCCCATTTGGAGCCCACGATGACGGGGCAGCCGGTGTGTATGCTTCGGATGTGCTCATCGCCTGTCGTGTCCAAATTGTACCAAAAGAGGACCGTTCCGGCCCTCGGAAAAACCGTGATGTTAAGTCCTGGGAAATATGTACCGCCGCCTTGGGGTACATCAGTTAACTAGAGCACAACGAGTTTAAATAATAAAAATACTAAATAAAGCAAGACACTAACATAGAATAGCGAGGTAGCCATTCGATCAATAATTCCAACACCGAAACGATGCTCATTCAAGTACAAGGCGTCCCAGTGGGATCCGAAGAACCCTCCTATTCCATAGTTGATGACCTGGAAGGGCTCCGAGCGAATCATATCCAGGCCGGTGGCATCTCCCAAGCGCTTGGAGAGTATCTTGGTGACATCGGTTTTATGCGTTTCAAACCACACAGACTTTGATAACCGGTTGCGGTCGACCATATATTTCTTATTTACGGCGTGGACTGTTTCAGACGGTTCCAAGGCCTCTTTGCTTATAGATCGTAAAAGGGTGCTTTCCTTTTTAGAGACCATGTCATGTAGGATAATGACGAAGGGAACAACCGAAAGGATCTCGGTCTTAATGGGGGCCAGTAGCAGGAATGGGTTAGTTACATGGTTGTACACACAATATAGTTTTGTAAGGTTTCGGGGCACCTCACAGCGACCACTGCAACAAGGCGGCAAATGCATTTGTTCGTACTCATCATCAAGCTCCTCAATCGGTTCGGCTACTGATAGTGTATGAATTTTATCTTCATAGTTTTGATACAGCTGATATAGCTCCACATCATGGAGTGAATATCGTAGGGCAGCCTGATAAGCTTCTAAGGCTTCTTCTTGTTTTCCTATAAATGTTGGATTTATATCCCTTAATCTCTAAGGGCATTTAACTTTTACTCACCTTCCTGGACCCGCAAGTCTCCCAGTTTCTTATAAAGCTCACCTTTGATGGGTCCTCTTAGCAACTGCATTTCTGTCTGAGGAACATCTCGAGCATGGGCTTCAAAACCGGAAAGAATCCATTGCTCTGCAGCTGTCCAGCGCATTTTTTTAATAAGATGTTGACCCATTGCCAAGCAATCAACAGCTGCCAGCGAAGAGCTAACGTACAAGTCTATTAAGCTTCTGTTCTCTATAAGGAAAGCAACACGTACTTGTACTGTACACCATCCAACAAACCCATGGCAATATCACTGGTTAACAACTCGTATGTTCCTTGCATTCTTCGGATCCCTTCAGCAGCGTCTTCAAAATCATTGTTCTGCGGTAAGCCAGGAATTTTGGCCTCCATATAAGCTACTTCTTCTGCATATCGGGACTTTTTAAGACTGAGTAGCGTGATTTAATTAAAATTACGTACCAAGGCCCAAAGGCTTTTCCAGATAATGATGCCACATCAACCAGTCCGCCTGCATGTGACGGATGAGGGAAAAAGTGTTGAAAGGGCTGTCCCAAATATTTGTGGACTCTGACATCTCTTTTTGAACCAACTCCTGCATCTGGTTAATACCCCTTAAAGGCTTACACTGTCTTGAAATCAGTCCTAAGAGGCCGTCTACTTTAACTCACCTCCTTATTAATTTGGCTTTTTTGGAGAGCAAAGACGCGTACTTCTCCAGATTGAGTGCCAAATCATAATCCATTTTTAGTAGATCAGCCAAAGTCACCACAGATCTTGAATAACGCTTTTCTGAAACATCCCCAAAAACCTGCACGGGGCAAAGGCTTTCAAAAATAAAGCCTAAGAGCAGAAAACACAACATCCGCATCTGAATCTTTAAACTTGTAACTTTACCAGGAAAATAAAACTTTCAGGGTTGTTTTATAATTATATTAGCTTGGCTATTAGTTCTACCTTAATTAACATTTTGCTTGCTTTTGCAAGGCTTCTAACTATAGAACGTACGGAAAATATCATTTAATGTTGAAATGTAGTCATTAAAACATGTTACAATCTAGTAAAGCTCTTAGATTTACTAAGTAATTATTGTAGTATTTTCCCTTAACTGGGTTATCTTAAGTGTTGTAGCCAATATCATCTTTACTAAACATAAAGTTATAAACTTCAGCTTTTTTTCGCCATTTCCATATAAGACTTCTCTCATTAGTTATTATCTAAGCAAAACCAGTTGCCCATCCAGTGGCTCATCGAACTCGGCACTTTCTTTGGGTGCGTGTGAGAACAGGTTTCGGCCCAACTGAAACCCCTGACTTCTTATAGCATTATGTAATGTTCTGCGGGGTCAAATGCCGAGATCAGTTGGAATCGAAGAGCTCTGGAGAGCGGATCTCATACAGAATGATGTTCCCGGTGTTTTCCGTACTTCTGTTGGTGATAAACCAACTATTTTGCTTCGTTTCTGGAGCCGAATTTTTCTCCTCCATACATGAGATGACAAAAGTTTTTGGTTATGAACAAAAAATGCTTTTGCATATGCAAAAGTTCCTGGCCGATAATCAGGAAAAATTGGATTTCCTGAAAGCGTAAGAAAATTGGCGAACTAAATCCATTTCTTAATATTAATGTATGCAATCTGAAAAAAAGGAGACTAAGGGAGTTCGAGAATGAACGAAATGAGGCCCGTGAATGGGGTCCAGCGTATTTTGATAGTCCTATTAACAAATATTTGCTTAATAAAAGACTGACAGTAGACTGGCAACGAGTGGAGAACCTCATGGATGCTTCAACAGGCGAAAGTAGGTAAAAAACAAACCTATTTTTTAACATTTTTAAAAGTATATTCTACTTATTCTTCTCTTCTAGAATCTCTGAAACGCCTGAGAAAGCTTCAAAATCGAGAGATAATGCCCAATAAAAGTGAACTAGAGGGAGCCATAGATGGGGTACTTCGATTGCAGTATGTTTACAGACTGGAGGCCAAGGATCTTGCCAGGGGAATCTTAGATGGAGTAAATTACGGGTGATTAAAGCGCACTTTTAATCATAGCATTCTTAATTGAGAATTTTATTTTTTTTAGCAACCAACTGAATTCGGAGCTGTGTGTGGATATAGCTAGGTTAGCTCTGAGAGATCAGCATCCACGATTGGCTCATTCCTGGCTAGTTGAAGCTAAAGATCGTTTGGCAGGAGGAAAAAAGGAAAAGGAGCTAAGACCACAGATATTAGCTCTTCTAGTACAAGCCAAGGCGGAACTGGAGGACTTTCGGGGACTTAATGATACTTACCAGGAGCTATTAAAGATTCAACCAGCTAGTGAACAGCATGCCAGGAACTACGAAGGCTTTTTGGAGTCTCTGGGAGAAAAGGCTTTATTAAATGATTCGAAACCCATACTGGAACATGCTGTAAGTGATCTGGTCTTAAATATTATAATATTTTATTTTTTATCTTTATAATTTAATCCCCTAGCCTATTCCTGAGGATGGTGAGACTGTGGGTGAGTTTCAGGGCTACTGCCTCACCTGCAGTGGTCACTGGCAACTCACTCCCAAGGAGCAACGTCATCTCCGCTGTGGTTACGTGACCGAAACTCATCCTTTCCTGTGGATAGCTCCTCTCAAAGCGGAGGAGCTTTTCCACGATCCACTACTCGTGCTCTACCACGACGTCATATACCAGAGTGAAATCGATGTCATACGGAAACTAACCACTAACAGACTTAGTCGCGCTAAAGTTACGAGCCACAATGAGTCGGTGGTTTCCAATGTTCGCACCAGCCAGTTCACTTTTATACCAGTGACAGCACACAAGGTGCTGTCCACCATCGACCAAAGAGTAGCAGACATGACCAACATGAACATGAAATACGCGGAGGATCACCAGTTTGCCAACTACGGAATCGGTGGACATTACGGACAACACATGGACTGGTTCAGCCAGTCATCCGTGAGTTGCGAATCTTTCAATTTTATAACATTTGATTTTATTTTTACAAAAATTGTTTTGTAATTAACAGGTTGATGCCGGCTTGGTCTCCTCTCCCGAAATGGGAAACCGCATTGCCACAGTTCTTTTTTATGTAAGTAAACTATATTTAACGGCAAGCCGAGAGAAATTTTTAAAAAATTAGAAAACAATCATTTAGAAGTATGCCACTTTGTAAATGGGATGTCTGTCAAAAAAGTTCTAGGCTTAGAAGCCACGTTTTTAGACACTTTTTTTAGACCCATTTTTCGACAAAGGAATCTAAACATGACGCAAAATCGACCCAAAATAACAAATAAAGATTTAAACAGGGATTTTTAGAGAATTAGACCACAATTATTTCGAGGTATGCAACTTTATAATCGGATGTCTATAAGAAAAGTTATGGGCTTAGAAATCCCGTTTTCGGACACTTTTTTGTAGAGCCAATTTTCGACTATTTGGAAATATGACGAAAAATCGACCCAAAAATACAAATAAAGATTTGAACACAGATTTTTAGAGAATTAGACTATAATCATTTTGAGATATGCCACTTTAAAATCGGATGTCTGTTAGAAAAGTTATGGGTTTAGAAGTGCCGTTTTTGGACACTTTTCTTTAGAGCCATTTTTCGAAAATTTGCAAGGGGGGTACATCATAAATGTGACGAAAAATCGACCAAAAAACACGAAGAAAGATTTGAACACAAATTTTTAGAGAATTAGACTACAATCATTTCGAGGTATGCCACTTTGAAATCGGATGTCCGTAAGAAAAGTTATGGGCCTAGAACTGCAGTTTTTGGACACTTTTCTGGAAGGCCTTTAATTTGGTGTTTCAAATGACGAAAATGACCCAAAAAAACAATTGTTTACACAGATTTTGTTAAAAAATTTTAAATTGCCACTTTGAAATCGGATTCTTTAAGAAAAGTGGTTTGCGGCCTTTCGAATATTTGGAAAGGGGCTACATCATAAATATGACGAAAAATCGACCAAAAAATACAAACCAAGATTTGAACACAGATTTTTAGAGAATTAAATAACAATTATTTTGAAGTATGCCGCTTTAAAATCGGATGTCTGTAAGAAAAGTTATGGGCTCAAGAAATGTTTAGATACAACCACTATCTTCCGATTGTTCCTATAGGAGCTATATAGTAGGCCGACCAGGCCTATTTCGACAAAAACAAAAAGAAGAGGCTAAGTTACAATATCTTTTATTCACGCTTTTTAATGAAAACTTTAACTGTTTTACATTATCCACAGCTCTCCGATGTGGCTCAAGGGGGAGGCACCGCCTTTCCACAGCTGAGACAACTTTTAAAGCCGAAAAAATATGCAGGTATTTCCGATTACAATGTTTATTTTTCCTTTGTGGTAACTGTTTATAAAATTCCAGCTGCCTTTTGGCACAATTTGCATGCTTCTGGTGTGGGCGATGTTCGAACTCAACATGGCGCCTGTCCCATCATCGCTGGTTCGAAATGGGGTGTGTTCTAAAACATATCATTCAGCAAATCTGACTAAACTAAAACATTGCTATTTTGTAGTGCAAAATCGCTGGATCCGTGAGACTGATCAATCAGATCGTCGCCCTTGCGAACTTTGGGATGATTCTTTGGCCACCTACGCCCAGCTTTTGGAGCTAAGTAAAAAAAACCAGGATGAGGCGGTTTTATAAATAAGTTTATCAAAATTAGCATTCAAAATAAGCCCTTCAAGTCAAGCTTTGGGTGAGCAGAGCTCTATTTTTAGATAAAAAGCTTTACAAAATATAAACAAGAAAAGTGATACAAGATAAGTTCTAAAGAAAAGTGTAAATAAATCCCTCTATCAAGCTAAATATTTGAAGTCTTTTATGATCGAAATGAATGTTTCTATTACCATACTTACTTTCACCCTTAGGATTTCCAAAACTCTCCCTGTAATAAATACACATGATTGAATACCTGAGGTTCCGCCAGGAGTGGAAACCCCGTTCAAAAAGTAGCTTTATTTGTGATCTGTTCTCTCGCTGCTTGTAACATTCGCCAGCTAAGTTAGAACCAACACTAATTAATTGTGTACTTGCTAGTACAAGCTGGAGCCCCGCTACCCCCAGCCCATTGTAAAAGGTCAGGGGTCACAAGGGGTCATGCCTTTGGCTTGCAGCTGTTCCTATCTGTTCCGATCTGATCTGGGTCTGGTCTGCTCTATCCGCAATATGTGTGTATTTGAATAAATTCATAGAGTATGTCTTAAAACAAACATTCATATGTAGTTGTATAAGTAATGCATTTAAATCCAGCAACAACATTTATGTAGTATTTAATTTCTCTGCTCTGCGCATAATAGTACAATAATAATGACAATAATTCTCTGCTATATGTATAAGTTTGAAAAGTTCACCGCTCTATCCATCAAAACATTTATATAAATTTCTCTTCTTTTTTTGATTTTCTTTTGATATTTTGTCTTTTTTTTTTTGTAAATTTTCTGCGAAAATTGTTTTTTATGTAAGTAAAATAGTTCAGTTTGGAGATTTTTTCGCAATGCTGCATTTTAAAAGGACACCGAGTGAAAGTTTTTTGACTATGCAAATGTGTCATGTGTATAAAGGTTTAAATTCGCTTTATTATGTCTTTCAATATGTTTTTTTCTCTGGCTTGTGGTGGGTGATTTGCTAGACTGTCACTAGTTTAGTTATAGTGTAGTTTTAGTTACAGCTTTAGCTTAGTTTTGTTTGCTGCCAAGGGATTGTCTTGGGGGTACATTCATGGTACTTTGAAACATCGATATACAAATACACTGATTACATAAATATATAGAATATGGTGTGTATATTCTCATATGCATGACTGCGTTAAAATTTTACTAAGTTACTTTAACATAAAATTCTTGCCGCTCCGCCTGGGTATTTCATCGGGGGAGTTTATTGAAATTACAGTTTCTTTCTCTTAAATGTACGTTAGTTAATTACCATTTTTCTAGACATATTTTTTTTGTACACCTAAAAACATCTATATAAGAGTATCTGTGCTCTGTAGTTCGCAACGTTTAACTTTCACATCAATAATAAGATTGTTTCCCTCTCAGAATATTTTGATATAATTGCATAACTTTTGAGAGTATCCTTTTCGATAGATACTCTATATTTCATCTGCTCCATCTTCGGTTCGACTTGGTATATGCTTGTGTAAATGTTTTGTTTTTAAATTGAAACTTTTATCTCTGGCCGCCCAACTTTCCCCTTAGATCTCGTAGTTGCGGAACTTGTTGGCCACATCGGTGTTTTCGCCACCCCATTCGGCCTTGCGACTACCGTAATAAAGGGCCGCCCCGCCCTCCGAGGCCCGCCGGTGGGCGGGATTTGGCGAGGCTGCGGTCAGGCCACCGCTGCTGCATCCTGCTCCGGATCCGGGTCCTTGGGCAGCTGCTCCTCCAGCCTCCGGCAGCATGCGATCCTTGGTCTTGGGAGTAACCCAGTGCATGGACTTTGATTGGTTGGCAAAGAGGGGGTACAAAGGCATTTAATGAGATAAAATTCCCGCGGTTGTGGTAGAGGACCAAGGCATTTTGATTTCTCGGCGGGACTTACTGCCCCCCGGATGCATTGGTCCTCCGTTTCGCATGCAAAAACAAACACGGATACACATAGAGTTCTGGATGAAGAGGCACATTCAAAAGAGGTTTACATTCGATGGAGTTGGGCACTCAGGAGCGGGCTTATGGAGAGACACAGAGAAATAGGAAGAACAAGGGGCTTGAGTTGGATATACTAACTACTCTTGGAATAAACACAGGAAAATTGTAAATTTAAATTCTTGGCTGGGTTTCTAATGGTAATTTAGAAAGGTAATAAATTAATAAAATAATTATTTAAAGATCTGGAGATTAAGCAACATAATTACTTTCCAATCTAAGGACAAATTTAACTAGATTTGTTGGAATCTAAAGTTGTGGCGTCTTAAAGTATGCAGCACCTCATATTGGTATTAGAAAATTATTAATATTAGACACACTTGTTTATCATCTCGAACTTAAAGGTATAGATTTTTTGAATATACTTCGCTTGGGGAAAAATAAAGGGGACAAGTTATAATTACAAAACAAAAGTTAAATAACCCAACTTTAATGGACTTTGAATTGTTTAATTTTCCTCCTTCATTTTATTGATTCCCAGGGAGTATTATCGAGTTGAGGAGCCTTTTCGCCGCAAAGTTTCAACAAGGTGTCCGAGCTGGAAATTAGAAATGCAAATGCGGATTTGGGGCGCTCATAATCCCCGCCCCCTGTGAAGGCCGGACAATGTCAGCCGCTGATGGATGGGCGACAATTTCCGCTTGGGCCGTCAGCGGAAATTAACATGGAGCTTGAGGGCTTGGGGACATGGTGTGCCGGGTAATGAATAATCGCGTTAATTGTGCTACAACAAAAATGACCTCCGGTTCGGCTTACAAATTTCATTAGGAGCGTGACAAACAAACCAATGAAAGGAACTTAAAACAGGGACAAGTGTGGCCGCAATGCAGCGTAAAAAGGATAAAAGTAAAGGATCAGAGCTTCCTTTGTGCCAGAGTAAGTGAGTGGGCTAGAAAGAGTGTGTAAGAGGGTCGGGGCGACTACTTCTCTGGTTATCTGAGTTCCTGGCCCATAACGCATACCTCTTTATCCACTTTCTCGGCAATCGTGTATCTTCTCACCTGACCGACATGCTCCTTCATGCCCAGCCACTGTTTGTAGCTCATCGAGATGCCGCTGTTGCGCCACTTGTCGTATACGGCCCTCTTTTCAGGGTCACACAATGTCTCCTTGGCCTCCTGCGAAAATATATTTAAAACTTTAAGACAATATTTTAAAAGAAAGTTCTTGAATCCACTTTAGCAGAATTTCAATTTATTTTTAGATTTTAGAATTACAAAGTTGCACCGATTTAATGACTACTTTTCTTAGTTGCTGTACAACCTAGAACTCCCTAAAGTTTAGTTGAAATATTATAAGTTTAAGTTATTAAGACATTTAATATCTTCTTAATATTCCGTATTGAGCTATAATTATACCCGTTACTCGTAGAGTAAAAGGGTATATTGTATTCGTGCAAAAGTATGTAACAGGTAGAAGGAAGCGTTTCCGACCCTATAAAGTATATATATTCTTGTTCAGGATCACTAGCCGAGTCGATCTAGCCATGTCCGTCTGTCCGTCTGTCCGTCTGTCCGTCCGTATGAACGCTGAGATCTCGGAAACTATAAAAGCTAGAAGATTGGCATTTTGCATGCAGATTCTAGGATTCTAAGTTTAAGTTATTAAGACATTTAATATCTTCTTAATATTCCGTATTGAGCTATAATTATACCCGTTACTCGTAGAGTAAAAGGGTATATTGTATTCGTGCAAAAGTATGTAACAGGTAGAAGGAAGCGTTTCCGACCCTATAAAGTATATATATTCTTGTTCAGGATCACTAGCCGAGTCGATCTAGCCATGTCCGTCTGTCCGTCTGTCCGTCTGTCCGTCTGTCCGTCCGTATGAACGCTGAGATCTCGGAAACTATAAAAGCTAGAAGATTGGCATTTTGCATGCAGATTCTAGGAGTTCCTACGCAGCGCAAGTTTGTTTCAAAAAGGTGCCACGCCCCCTTTAACGCCCACAATCGCTTATATACGATTTTAAAAATTTAAATATTTCGGAAAAGTAAAATGCAGTTTTATTGTGTTTATCAATACCTATCGAAATGTAGAAGAAATTTTTCAAATCGGACCATTCGTTAAAAGTTATGTGTGATCAAGTTTCTTCTCCATCTCCTACTCCCTTTACCTGGTAACGGGTATCTGATAGTGGGGCCTTGGTTCTCTTGTTTTGTATAAGTTTTGTACAGTTCATAGAACTTTAACTAACTATACCATTCAATAGAAAATTTAAAAGCCCTCTTTAAGAAAAACAAAGTTTGCAAACAAGGTCTCAATATCTTGCAAATAGCTCTTCCACTAACCCTGTCTTTGGCATTTCACTGAAATGTTTCTTTTCAGAATTTCGTTTCCTTGCCATGAATAATCAGCGGCACATTTTCAGTGAAAGTTCTCATTTTACAACACAAAATGTGTAAGGCAAAGCAAACGTTAATCTATTTTGCTCGGTACCGAACATAAAAGGGGCACCCACAGCACAAGTCCCCCTCTTCACCACTTCTAAAAGCTGATCAGACCCATGAAAGTCAGGATTCGAATTTGCTCAAGTGCAAAATCAACAGCTGCACAGGTTTCGGATGCCAACCCATCCCACAGTTCCTTATTTTTCTGCCTTGGTCTCGCCTGCATGTTAATCAATTTCATATGCCCCACTATAGCACACTTATTGGCATACAAACACACACACACACATACACTCGTGGCACAAGGGGAATACCCGCACACTCATACACACTCATCTGCAGAGAGGCCCTCACATATTTGCACGCTCAAGTGATTTTGATAGCCTCGCCTCCCAGCTTGATATATATCTTGACTACTTTTACGGCCAGACCCATAACATACACACATAACCACATCGGTAGACACCGACACACTTGACGGGTGTTTTATATACATAAAGGGATACACAGAGAAAATGATTAAGAATAAATGACCATTGGATTTTTTTTGTGCTGACCTCATAACAAAACCATTTTTAAAGAACCCCTTTTAAAGAGCCTACAAATCGCAAGAGACTTTTGTGAAACCCATATAATAAATCCTTTAAAAACCAAAGTTTAAAAATTATTATTAATATATTACCACTTCTAGCACACATAAGGATACAAATAAAAATTATTTGAGGTGTCCAAAAATGGTTATAAAAAAAAAATGTATAAAATATAATTTAGAAGGTTGCAAAAGACTTACAAATATTCTGATATCTGTGAAATCTTATTATTAATCCCTTAAACTGAAAATTACATTATTAAATAAACTACCTCTAGATTTCCAAATGTTGAACTATATAAAAAAAAATGTTCAACCTTGATTTGAAAGCCTTTTTAACTGTTTCCCTTTAATCTATAAATATTTCTACCTAAATTTATTTATATATTTTTCTCAGTGTAGATACCCAGATAGACAGACACCCACTTATACACATGCACAATTGGCGTTCTGAGATTTCATCGCTGGCCTGCTGTTTTATTGTTGGGGCTGCTTTTCGGGCCCTGTTTACATGATAATCAATTATTTCACTACCCACTGATTATGTGGGTCAGCAAACATGGCTCAAACCTGCCAAAGAACTTAAGCGCAGAATAACCTGGAGTTCTGGCGGCTTGTTTGTCTTCAATTAGGGCAAACGTTTAGTTGCTTTTTGTGGAAATAATTCAGGACCCTTGGCGAATGGTAATTAACGGCTCGGAAGCGGCTCATCTGCACCTGACAAGAATCAAATCGCAATTTTATATTCCTATCCTGTGCTTTTGTCGCTACCAGCTTGTTTAGCCTTTCGTTATTATAGGATCCTCTGACGGCCCGAGGGATTTTACTGGACAGCTTGACAACTGAAAATTGTGTTGTGAGTTTTTAGTCAAATAACATAATAATGAAGTCCTGGCTCATTTGCATACTCCTCGGGGAAAGCTGTGGAATTTCCCTAGGAATCCGCATACCTACTTTGGCCTTTGAAAATCTCAACATTTCATTTTAAACGCTTCACGAGCTCACACACAGGTTTTGTTTTATGGCCAGCCATAAAGGTAAGTCCTCCTGCATTTCCCAACATATTTACGAGCTTCGCACACATGCACGTACAATTTAACGAGCCGTAAATTGTACGGCACATTTCTTCTCCGCCGGACAGCGGCACGAGCTTCCAAACAGCCATAAGTATGATTACGACTCGGGAGGGAAATTGCCTCTGTCCAGGACCAAGGACCCTCATGCATATTCAAGGACGGGGGTGCACGTTTCCCCTTAATTTGGCCTTTTGTTATTTCAGTGTGTTAAAACTTCATGTACGGGGGAAAATGGGAAAACGGGAAAATATAAAAGAACAACAACCTGTAGAGAGCAACAATAAACAGAATCGCTGGGCTGAACCAACTAGTCAATTTCCTGAAAGGCAATGAAATGCATTTCTTGGAAAAGCTAATTTCTTGATGCCAATTTGCTAAGCCTATTACTTATTCCATTTAAATGTTTCAAACGTTTTTCTTAGAAGCCATATCTGCTTTTCCTTTCTCTTGTTTTAATTGGGGTAAAAATGTACATTAATTCGTCCCTTTTATATCAAATAGAACAGATTATAATTTCATTATTCTTTCTGGTTCTTACAAATAAAATGACAAAAACAAAATTTAATGCTAGGCTTCAAAAATGTTTAAACAAATTACTTAAATTATTTTCGCTTCCATACAGATTAATCCAATCACTTCCGCAAAAATGAATAATAGTTTGCTTACGTTACCTGCCAGACTTATATTTTATTTTTATATTCCCCAGTCCACAAAGGAAATCATCCCCCGCGAAACAATCATTTTTACCTTAGCCATCCAGCACTTTTGGCCCACATCAATTTGATTTTGTTTTTAGCCACACATTAATGAGTTGTCAGGTTCCGACACGCCTTTTTCCAACCCCCAGCCGCCCCTTATGCTTTGACATGGAAAATCAATAAGTGTTTTCAAAAAATATAAATTTCGTATGGGTAATTTATTTTATCTCATCGTCACCGCCTTTTTTTCTTTTGTCGCTTGGAAAATTCAATTTGAGGTCGGTGTGTTATTATGTGTGTGTCTGAACCATTGAATAGTGAGTGTGTGTAAGTGGGTTATGTGCATGAGTGTGCGTGTGTAAAGGGCAGCCATTGTTTAATGCAGCTTAAAACTTTTCCCCAACTGACAGACAAGATTTTGAATAGATGCGTGCGGTTGAGTGGGCCGCCAGCTAATTACAGAAACTATAGAGGAGAAATACTGCTCTCAAGGAAAGTGCTTTCCACAGATTCAAGCAACTTATCAAGATGCGAAGCAGAAAGTTCTGAACTAAAGTTGATCCATTTGTGTGGCTCTAAAAGTCGGGCAACTGAACTTTTCAATCCGCTCGTCATTTATATTCATAGTTGCTCTTCTTTATCTAGACTTTCTAATTTCTTTTTATTATTGAAGCAAGTATGTCCACAAATAAAATAAAATAAATAAAATTTTACGAGCATCTCTAAATGGCGGGAATTATTAAGAATTTCTACTTGAAGTAACAATTTCTTACAAAATATAAGACCTAAGAAACTAAAATATTCTCTGAGCAATAATATGATGAGATTAGATTCTTTTGTACAGTAAATCTTTGGGAGATGGATGTTCTTTTTAATTTATTTAATTTCTTTATACGTTTTGGGATAAAACTCTTAATCTTATGCTCTTCTCAGCTTTCAGTACCCATTACAAAAATTTTGCAAGCAATATAATCCATTTGTGGCTCTCACATATCAACGGAAAATACAAGAGATAAATATCGCCCAAGGTATCCGAACACGTTCGAAGTTCTTCGCCTCCTGCCAGGATGTTTTAGCAGAATAAGTATCAGGTTTATACAACTTTTAATTTTAAGCTCGCTCCGGCAACTTTCATCTCGAACATATTGCCCCACAGGCTGTCAAATTTACAGCTCACCACCCCACTCCCCAAAACAGGCGCACCCCTGGAAACTTCATTAAATATGTAAAATGCCGATACGCTCGCCTTTTTGTTTATTTCAGACGGTTGTTCCCTTGGATCTTTTGCGTGTTTTCTTTTGCCTACCTTTAGCTGTTGGAACTTGGCCTCCGCCTCCTTGTCGCCGGAATTCTTGTCGGGATGGTATTGGAGGGCCAGCACTTTGTACTCGGCCTGTATCTGCTCGGGCTGAAAAGGAAAGAAGCGAAGAGGAAAACGCACAAATTAGTTGGCCAAGTTAAGTGAATTGCGATGATGAATTCTCTTTGCCTCAAATTAACTAAGTATTTTGTGGCATACATTTTTAAAATGCTAACACATTTTGGGACATAATGGCAAGGCACACAACGACGCAAGTGATATGTGAACGTCTCCTGCGGCTTGCAGATTTCCAAGGAGACCGCAGCTCAGGTAAAGCTGTCACTACCAGACCAATCCCCCGCAAAAAGGAGGGTTCAAATCCCTAACCACCCAGTCTTACCACCGAATAACGAAATAACAATAAGCAAACATTAAAACTTGACGAGCAAAAACGTTCGTGCGCAGTTGAGCACCACTTAAAGTAATAGAAAAGCTGTCGCTTTTTGCCATCATTGCGGCGGCATGGGGAAAATCTACCAGGGAAAAGTAAAAGCTTGCGGGGAAATGTAAAAACTTTGAGGGTTTAAAACGCTGTTGCCAAATTAATTCACTCGTCAGTGTCCTTGACGCTGGCAAAAGGCTTTTGACACTTGCCAAACAATTGATATTAATTAAGCCCGAGTGTCTTTCGGCCAAAAGCAACAAGTTGACAGCTACCAGTTATGATCTGATACGGACTTTCCTAGGGACCAGAAATAAAAGTAATGATGGCGATGATGCTGACAGTGTACACTAAGCGAAAAGCGAGACTTTTTGATACAACTTTTCAGCTTGTATATAGTCGTACTCCCCTTTTACAAATTGGTAAATAATAATTGTTGAAGACATCATTAATCTTTTGGTGAAATTAGAAACTATATGTTTATTTTTTACCATTTATTGTTGAGTTTTATCTTTTCAGTAAACTTGTTATTCTTAAATTGCCGAGGCATTAGAAAAAAATAACATTCTTTTCTTACATTTTTAAAATACACTGCTTTTGAAATAATTAAAAAATATATTTTTATTTTGTATTTTGTTTTTACTGGTGCTGTAAGCTCTAACCTAAGCCAAAATCAACCAATTTTCCCAGTGCTCGCCACACAAAGCTACTTGTTTATTGTCTTGTAAATGGAAATGGCTTTTCGCGCACCATCAGTCGGCAGACACACAAAGGACCAAAGCAGCCGCACAGTGAGATGAGAATGACCAGCATGGGTCCCTTTTTATTCCATTCGTTTTCGAGTCTATTGTTCGCGGGGGGAAACGTCAAAAAGCAGCTGCCATAGAGCAAACATATTTAGGTCACCATGGTATTCGGAAAATATATATCTCTCTATGATGTTGACAGAATTGATGGTTTTTATTCCCCGTGGATATTTCTGGGACGCAGCCAACTCTTCCAGCAGCAGAAAGTGGATTACTTGCATTCATTGCGCTGAGCTTCATTTGCTGTGCCAACCGCACTGCAACGGTGCGTATAATTAATTTTAGAGCAATTAATATTGCTCATACGTCAGCGTGTACGTGGCCAAAACAGCCATAGCCTTGGGGCACCCACACTGCGGCTTCTATAATTAGACAAATGGAATCTGCTCTACAGGCTTTTGTTGATTTTCGTGATCCTGTTTCTTCGTCTGCGTTCATTAAAACGTGATTCCCAAGGGCCAATTCGCCTCGCTTCGCACCCACTTGCATTACACAATTGAATGGACTCAATTAGTGCCTAGAAAGCCAATAAATTTGCACTACAGTCGCATCACCATCATCAACCGAACCAATTTTAATTTCCACTTAATTAATTCTCCATCAGATTGCACCCGGCCAATTAAAACGGCCAGAATCGTTTGGAGATCTCTGTAAATTAGTCCCGAAAACATTTGAAGTTTGTGCTGCTCTGGTTAGTGGATTGTTTGGCTTGCGTATGCAAATTCCCACAACCTAATCTGCATGAGAATGGAATGGCTGCATTCTGAAGTGGGGATGCCAAGTCGAGATAATTGCCGGGGCAATAGAGATAGTCGGCAACGTGGGGCAAACAATGACGGCGGGTTAGGGGGTCAGTAGCCAAAGCTACGTGATAAAGGCCCGGCCATAATGCTTAGCCCCCTCTCCACCGATTGCCTGCAAATATTTGATTTGTTTACATGCCCAGCAAAATCGATTCAGGTCTTAGGTCCTCCACCCCTGGAGCTACTGCATAATTCAATAGATTCCCCACTCAGCCTGATGCAATCGACAGCTCGCAAAATGTGTGCGGCTCTGAACATTTTCCGGGCCAATAAATTTGATTACAACTCGCTTTCCCACCATCACCACCTGCCTTTTGGTAGCAACTGAACCCGAAAATGTGACAACTCAAGATGAATGTCAGGAGCTCGAGAGTCGAGACTGCTGATGGGTAAATGCCATTAAGCCGCCCGAGATTGCCTGCCAAGCCGAACTCGTTAATTCTGTCCAGACAGGAGTATACCAACTTCAACAATCGGAGGGCTTAGATGGGCTCTCAACTTCGGTTAGTGGGTAAGCCTCTGAACCTCTGACTCAGAACTGCTCGAACTGCAACTGCAGTTGCGGCGGATCAACGCCAATTCTGCCAATCTACGATGGCTGACTGAGTAATTGAAACTAATTCTCAAAGCAAGCCTCTCGCCTTCGAGGTATACTGTGAGAAAATATTGGGATCGCCGAATATAAGAGAATTGGCAAATAATATTGAAATAAAATTTGAAATAGTTTCTCATTAAAACCTAATTTATACAAGAAATGTTGAATAATTTGAAAGATGTTTTTCTTTTTATTTACATCCGTTTTCCGTAAAGTAATACAAATGTAACAGGTACAGTTTTTAATATAAAATAACTTGATTTTCTAGGCTTTTATTTTAGCTGATTTAAAACGATTTTAGTTCTTTAATACTTTTTCTCCCAGTGCCAATTCGCCACATGAATCGTATCTGATTTCATAGATGATTTTATGCGAAGGTTTGTATTGTAACATTGACTTTAGGTCTTATAAAAGCTATCAATTTGAGCCACCACATCTCAAAACTTGCCCATCCTAAAATCCCCAATTCGATTAGTCGCACTTTTGCAAGCCGCAATTCAATTATCGCTAATTAAATTCGTTGTAAAGTTTGCTGAGCCAAGTGAGTTTGGCAGCCGAGATTTTTTAAAGTTAAGGGGAACATTTGGGGGCGAAGAAAGTAAAGTTATGTGTTCAAATACAAAGTAATTGATAGGAGATTAGAACGTAAACTTACCGACGAGTTCTCATCGCAGTGGAGCAGTCCGTAGAAGTCCTCGTTGGGACTGCGCTTGTAATTGATTATGGCATCAACGGCGCTCATTGCGTCAGTATTCGTGGGATCGGTCGGGAATATAAATGTATTTTTCTATATTGAGAGGAATTGGCACAAGTTCAAGGTTGGCGATTAATAAAAAGACCATTTTAAATAAAAATAGATAAATTAATGGCTCAAATAGATTAAACTATGAAAACTGGTTTTGTAAACTAATGTTTTTAACTGTACTTTAACTTTATTTATTATTGAAAGATGTTAAGTGTTTTTACAGTGACTATCAATTGACAGCTGGACTACTTATTATTATTATTTACACTACAATTTTTGATCGGTCTTACCGGAAGATCGACAAGAAATTGGTAACTTAAATTATTACAAACTATATCAAAATCAAGGCAAACGAAGGAGATCGCGTGACCTTCGATTTGGAACAATTAGCAACTAAAAATAAGTTAATCACAAATGCACAAAAACGAAATCGCTTAGTAATCAGCTGAAAGATCTGGTTTTGTTATGGTTTTTGGTTTGGGTTTTTTGTTTGTTTTGCTGCGGTTGGTAGAAGCACTTTCACTTGTTGTTTTTCTAGAGCTTTAACTTTGTGTTATTGGTGGGAAAAACGTTGTTTATTTATTGCAGCTCGCTTAAAATCAAATAAACTAAACATAAACTCGGCTTGCACTAGAACACTCTCTGAGTCTTTCTCAGTTTCTCTAACTCCCACTCTCTGGGAATCCCACTCTGTGGAATATATATATTTTCTGGGTTATATACTTTGGGTTAAGCGGTGCTCACGATGTTTCTGGCAGCGCGTCGAAAGTCGAACTGAACGTATCGCTACCTCGCGCACTGGAAGAGCTTAAAGATTGGGGAAAGTTCTCTCTCGAAAAGCCCCCAGCCTCCCAATCCCAACCAAATGAGCTTTTTGAGCGGCGGTTTTAAACTTAGTTTTCTTGGAACCGAGTTCATAACTGGTTGACGCGAAATTTAAGACCCAGCTTTGCTGACTCATCTTAGATCTTGGGTGTCGGGAAATCCCCCTAAAGTATAAAATAACTCTGATACCAAAATTGTTTATTATAGTTTTAATGAACAAAAGGTTCACTACAGCAAACTTTATTTAAAATACGTAAGCGAATTGCAACATAAAAATGAATATTTCTGGTTTAAAAGTTAATTGATTATAAATTGTAGATTAAAATGTATTATATATTCAGTTAACATTTGCTGACGATTTTTAATTGCACTTAAAGCTCTTAAATATTTTTGGTTCTTGTCTTAACAAGTGCATCCAAGCTAGAAGCCTTCTAAAAAGCTTTATGAACAAAGCTTCTGCCATAAAAATTACTTGCCATAAATACAACCCACGCCCACTTGTTGCTCTCAAACCCCCTGACCAAAACGTGTTCATCTTTCCCTCCTCAAAACAAAGTTAGCCGAATTTGTTAAAGGGAAATTAATGCTCCACCCGAAAAAGAAAACTCATCAATCTGCGGCCAGCTGCTTGGCAAAAACTTTTCCCCAAATGAAGTCAAATCGAACTGCGGACGAAACCGAACTGAAAATAACCGAACCAGAGGAGCATTGGTTTTCAAATTAAAAGAGCCAGCCGAGTGTGAAGGGAAAGTTTGCAGCGAACGGAAACGAAATTGAAAACTGTTGCATACTTTGGGGCGGAGTGGGTCCTTGAAGACGAGGCCTAGACCAAGGACCACCGACTAAACCACCCACTTGGACAACCCAGAAAAGCCGCACTGGGCGAAAAATGATTTCCATTCATAAATCATCATAATGGCGGAGCAGGACCCGGCATATGTATGTCTGGTCAGAAAAACAGGACCAGAACCAAATGAAGATGAAACCATTTGACCAACTGAAGGTGGTGGGTTTTCCAGGGGCGGAGGTGAAGTGGGAGGGCCTGCGGAAAAGTGCGCCCGTGCGTTTGTTCGCCACGCACACAAGGAAAGGAGGAAAAAAGGAACCAGTAGATCTATGGACACGCATATATCGACTGCCAGATATCCAATACTTCGGGATTCTTCTTTTCCCAATTTAACAATGTAAAAGAAAATTTGTTGTAAAAAGTCTGAAAGTCTTTAAGTGAAGGATAAATAGTCATTCATTTGTAAGCTTTGAATTATGTATTTTACGTGTATCATTATCATAAGGAATCGAACTGTCTCATTGTTATAAGATCATGAGATGAATATAAATATAAGTAGTGTTAATATTTACGATAGCTATATGGCTAAAGATTAATACAATTTATTTTGTAAATAGTCAAGTTATAACTAAAATAATAATCATAATAAATAGGAACAGCTACACATAAGAATAATTATATATTCTAATACATTTATTGCAAATGGATAATGAGGACTCCAATAAACTCAATATACCCATGAGTCCTTCGTGAAATAGACGACACACACACGTGTACTGTGCGTGTGACGTCAACAAATGGAGCTGGAACGAAATGAAACGTTTTAATTAGACAAAAGAGCAAGGCAACTATTTATTTCCATTTCTGCTTCGACTGCTTACTGTCCACAGCCCGCAGCGAAGCTGCAGATACAGATACGACTACCAGCACAGATACAAATACAAAATACTTAGCAACTATTCCGGTACAACCCACTCTTTCCGCCTGCAGCCGATGATAAACCTCGTTGGCCAACACAGTTGCAATTCTCCCCCTTTCCATTATTTTTAGCGAATCCCGTCTAAGCTTTTCATACACAGTAAACAATGGTTAGAGACACTTATTCTTGACTGTAAAATGTACGAGCAAAATATATATCTTTAAAATTAAGGTATTTCATTAATTTATAGTTTTTCAATTTAGATTACACATTTTATACTGCTATAGAATATTAAACTAAAAACTGATGAATAAATATTTACATTTTTGAAAACATTAATACTTATTTTGGTGTTTTCCTTTGGTATTATTAAAATTGATCCATTTTAAGATATCTTTTGTAAAAAATATATGATTTTAAGTTTAGCTAATGTGATCAAAATTCATTCAACTGTTAAACTTCGCAGTAATTTGACGACAACTTTAAAACGTTTTTTAGAGTGTACTTTTGTGGTGAGTGTTGAGACCCACATGAATTCCGATAAGCGAACATATTACGCAGCATGCTGGCGAGGGCAAACATTGGCAATGGCCAAAGAATTGCTGGGAAATTGCTCATTCGCCGGGTGTGCGGGGCAGAAAGTCCTTTCCGAGATTCTTCGCCACTGCAGATTTATGCATACCAGAGTTGTAGTGGCTACCAGATTAGAGACATTCCAGCGCACCCTGCCAAGCTGCACCTAAAAGTATGCTGTGCGAATCCCTCGTATTTGCAGTTTCCGTTTTGGTTTCCCCTGAATTGCATTCCACCTCACCACCGCTCCAGCCATCCGAGTGTTTGTCTTTTTCTTCATTTTCCGGCTGCTGCTGCTGCTAACTGCATTTCGCTTGAGTTAAAAGGAAAATCGCAAGTCAAACATGTCGAGTGGCAGTGCGTGTGTGTGTGCCAGCAAGCAATCTGAACTTTTCTATGGTCGATTGCCAGCTGGTTTTTCCTGATTTTCCCCATTTTCCCTGCCTGCCCTCCGACAGCTCAATTAATGGACGGCAGGCAATGAAAATTCTCCAGAAGTTGACAGAAATCGTTTTCGGGCCTTCCGCTTTAGCATGCCAGGGAAATCGAGACTGAAGCGAAACTTTTCTTCATTTCCCAGAATCATCTACACATGAATCTTGGCAAGACTGCGTTTTCCCCGCACATCGCACTCTCCCTGGTTTTATTTTCCCTCTAGGTCAGCGCGAGTCAACGACACTTGGCAAACGATGGCGCATTCAAAGAAAAGTCGAGATAGAGGGGAGGGGAAGGAGGGTTACACAAGGAACAAAATATTAAAATTCGTTAATCAATGCATTGTTTATTTATACAAAGTAAACAGAAGTACACTATAAAATCTTTTTTATTTTCTTTCCTATACGAACTGAAATAGTATAATTAAATATATTAAAATGAATACTCTTAACTTGTGCATTTATATTTCTTATTGCACATCAGTTTAATAATAATTTATCAAAATTTTGATGCTCATTTAACATAATACAAAAAAAGTATTGGTCTTTTACTTTTTTAGAGATAGTCATGATAAGATTAAGTTCGAAAAAAAAATGAAATGTTTAAGATTGCTTTGAAGCAATATGATGAAAGCAATCTTAAACATTTCATTTTTATTTTCTTTCTGTGTTAAATACAGGCTACGTTAGCTTGTTGGCTTATAATAAAAAGTACTTCATTCACTTTGTGCAATTTACAACTGTGAAATAAACAGGGAAACGCCAAGGCCAAGGAGCTCTGATGAGGAGAAGTACTTACGTACATACATATATAAGCCTGGAAAAAAGGAAGTGCGGTCACGCCTCGGTTGCACATGTCACCCCTTTGTATCTTTGTATCGTTGTATCTTGGCTGTCGTCGCTTTGTTTTATTACCCGTTCGCATCCATTCAGAGCAGTTCATCTCTTGGCAGTTTGTTTTTCCTTGCCTCTGTTTGCCCTATAATTTATTTATGCATGTATTTTATTAAAGATTTCCATGGCGTCGTTCCGTTCATGTTCTCGTTGTCGTTATCGCCGCTGTCGTCATCCCAGGCCATCTCCTCTCAGTTGTTGACAAAGAAATTACTTATTAATCATATTTGAGCGCTGATTTCTCGACGCCAAAAGGATCACGAGCAGCTGTGATGGGATGGATGTATGCGTGCTCCAACAGATGGTGGCAAAATGGTAGCACAGCCAAATAATCTGCATTGTAGGTCTTTTTTACAAAAATTTTAAGCAACAAGTTTCTTATTATTAAAACGTATTCTTTGAATAATTAATAAAATTATGTATAGATACAATTTTTAAATTGAAAAATATCATTTTTTATTCATCCAATTTTGTCTTATTAATTTGAAATTAAATTGCTTTAGATGTCTTCGTATTTGTACAATTACTAAAATTTACTTTTAACATAAATTGTATATTTTTGGGTAGAAAATTAAAATGTTGAGAAAATATAATTCTAAAATATATTACAAAAAAGTTTTAAATTGGTTTATAGGTTTTCCTATGTATAATACATGTATTTTGGAGTTACATTTTCCTTAGACATTAAACTCACTTTTTTGTAACCTCTGCTGTGTGTGCGAGTGGGTGTTTAAGTGGCTTTGAGTGTGTGTTATCTCATGTTATCCTTTGGCTTGTCTCTGCTGTGGCTTGTCTGTCATCAACGTGGTTTTCCACATGCAAACACACATACGGTTTCCGAGGGGGAATATGAAAGAAGTTTCTGCTCTATATTTCGTGGCTCTATTCATTACCCAGCACCCCTCCACCTCAATCCCAACATATTCCACATAATTGCATTTGCTCATCAGAGACTCACGTCCATTGGATGTATCTATATACAGGCATTTGTCCCGCATCATGTCGCTGCGTTTGCCGAGCTGAAAAGACATTTTCGAAAATTAATTTTAGAATATTTCGTCTTGCGTGTGCTTGGCGCTTTGTTTACACAGCGGGCGGGGGGAAGAAATGGGGGGGTATTCGAAACACTTGTCTTTCATATATCTTGCAGTCCGCGATGCGATACAGGAAGTCCGCACATCGCTGTCAAAACTAAAGCCCCCAAATGCCAGCAATTGAAAGCGTTCGCTAATCAAAATCTAAATCGGAATCAGCACAACAAATCTGAAATCGGACAGAAGGCAGAAGGTGAAATCACTTGAGATAGGCGTCTTCCGACAGATGCCCCTGCCACAAGGCACCCTGTACAGGCCCCACTGGTTCTGATGCACTGCCTCCACTCAGCTGTCGAACGCCGGCCACGCCAAAGGAGAAAGGAAAAAGAAAATAAAAGGGAAAAAAAGAAAAGAAAAGCGCATGAAAAAGGAAAGACAGCACCAAATGCCGTACGGCCAAATGGCCAGCCGAATCGGCCCAATATATTCCACTCGGTTCAAAATATAGGGTATCGATGGAAAGATATGATTGGACACAAGGGTGGGATAAAAATGGGAAAATAACAATGGTTTATAAATAAACTCATAAATCAACACATTTACATAAATGGAGGATATTGATCTCTAAGGTAAAATTAATATCAGGTATATGTGTTTCAATTAAAATATAGTATATGGACCAATTTACGCTAAAGTTAAAACTCTCCCTATGTCACACTGAAAAGTTATTACAAACTATGAGAACATTTTTTTAAAACTCTGTATTTATTTTTGGCTTGTCATTGTGAACAGTTCAACTTGTCGAATACTTCATGTTTTAAATAATCGTTTTACTAAACTTCGATTTCCTTGTTTCCTAGGTATTTTCAGGTCTATAGCGATGTTTTTTTCAGAAACATCAGTCTCTCTCTTTCTGGCTATTGTTAAATCCACCAAAAATAGCTCCACACACATTGACAAGGAGAGTGCGTGGGTCTTTGACGGGGAGTATGAGAAGTATGAAGAGTATAGGAGGTATGGGGAGTACGAAAATGTAGGAGATAGCGGATGAGGAGCGTGGAGGGGTGGTGGCAGTGCCACGGCAGAGTTTCACATTTTGACGGGCCTCAGACGTCCGGCAGCCGCACTAATTGCACTCGCTTGGCCTAACGAAGAAATTGCAACAGGCGGACAATTAGCAAGCGAACTCATTCGCATTCATATTTCACATTCGCTCAAAGAAAGAAAACCACAACAACAAGAGCAACCACTACACAGAAAAAACAGATATAATTTAAACATTAACAGAATATTTCGAGTTTAAAAATTTAAAACAGGAAGAACATTGCTCTGACACAGTCTTGATTAAACTATTTTCAGACACGCATTTTTAACCTATTGTTAGTTGTTTTCATTATTATACAGTAGAAATTAAAATTTGTCTTTAGAAAAAAATTAAAATTACTTATATAGTTTACGTAAATAGCTAAAATATGTTTTTAATTGCGATACAACACAGACCTTTCTATTGATTTGTAAGAAATTAAAGCTACACAAATTTCAAAATGGTGTCCTATTTAGTTAATATTTTTTCTCTCTGTGAAGACAGACAGAGTCTAAAAGAACAGAGCTGAAAGAAACACAAATTTTAAAACGAGACGAAGATCAACATTCAAAATTGAGCATACGTCAGCAGTGGCAGAAGATCGGCAGAGAAGAGAGTGGATAGCTAGTGAGAGTGGAGAGAGTGTGGAGAATTTGCTCTCCCCAATTATCAGGGTCTCTGGCTATCCTGCTTGCACTTGTGTTTGCCCCACTTGGGACCTCTGCCCCACTCACTCCTCCGGGACACAGGCCATCTCGCTCTGCTCTCCGGCGTCGGTTCCGGTGGCAGACAGATGAATTCTAACTAGAAGAATTAGAAGAAGCTAAAACCGAGGCAGAAAGTAGAAGACCCGTGATCGTGTAATTCGCCTCGTGTGCGTTCCGTTATTCCGTAATTATTCCGGATTTGTTTGCGAAACAGACTGAAGTGATGCGTTTTTTATAGCTACATGCTTCAATTTGTTTCGCTTTCTCCCGCTTTTGTCATTAAGGCTCTACGTTGTTCCGTTGTCCCATTGTTCCGTTTTTCCGTAGTCCCATTGTTCCGTAATTCCCGTTTTCCGTTCTCCGTTATCCGTTGTTGTCGCGCCTTTCGTCGCCACTGGTCGACGTTACGCTTTCACAGTTCGAAAATCAAGCACTTCCCGAGAGGATCGAAATCTATAGCCCAGCGTAAAGCCCAAAGGATCTATAAGACCCCGTAACAATATCGTTATCAAGTCGGAATAAAAGTTACTAAACCGCCACCGCGCCGTGAAATTCCACTTGTTTATATAATAATCTGCGGCTGCCAAGAGCCCAACAGAATATACAAAAAATATTCAATTTTTCTGGCTTTGGTCGTTTATATTTTTTCAGGCTAAAAGAAAGAAAGAATAAAAACCAAGCATTTCTGCGTGTTATGTGTTATTATTGTGATCAGTGATCGGTGGATCAGTGGAACGAACCAAGTGAAAGTGAACACAAGAACGAAAGAGAAAGGAAAAGTGAACCAACTTGAGCCCTATCAAAAAAAGGAATACTAATCAAATAAAATGTCGGACATTGAGGATGTTTTCGGTGGCTCCGCCGAGGAGACCAAGCCCGAACCCGATGCCGAAAGCAAGAGTAGTGTTGTCACCGAGCAAACCGAGGAGGTCATTCCCGGGGAGACCGAGAAAATGGTCACAGAGACCATCGATGAGGACGGCGATGTCGTGGAGGAAACCACCGAAGTTACCCGCAAAACGGTGAAGCGCACCATGAAGATCACTGAGGTAAGTTGTCTCTGGCCAATGGTTCCATCAATGGGCCAGCCTTATTCAGAAACGTACGAGGAACATTCAAACTATTTAGGATAAGCCCTTTGATAAGAGACATTCTTTTGCCACCAGCTTATCAACTGTGAAAAATTATTAATCTGACTCTTAAAAGAAAAGTTGGCAAATAGAACTACATGAACTACAATAATGTTTATTGAAATGTTGTTTCATTTTGCCACTTTTAAACGAATACATGTTTCAAATTTAAAAGGATTATATTATTATTTTTTTATTACTTACAAATTCAATCAGCTTCAAAAGCACTTGAAAATTTTGAATTCTTTAAGTGGATACTCACCAAAATTTGGAAAAATATTTCACCAAAGTTTATTTAAGAACGTGGAAATTTTCATAAAATTGTTTTTCTTTTGAATGTTGTTTACGCAGTTTTTCAATGGGAATATACCACAAAACGATAAATTGAAGTATAAAGATAATTATCTTAAGAACATAAATTAGTATTCTCAGGAAAAGTAGTTGATATTCCATTAATTCAGTTGATTTTTGATTACTTGATGGAAACTTTTAAATAATACACGAGTATTGACCTGTTCCATAAATGCGTTGTATGCCTAAAATATGACTTTGGGAAATATAAATAATGATTTTTGAAGAGGAAACGCTGAGTATAGAATGATTTTCTTAAGAATGTGCCACCCTTAAAGCATTTCTCTTATAAAGCATTATAAATCATTATTCTCATGTGCCGAAGGGATCTTCGGCCATACTGATCTCTTCGCTTGTGAAATTGGCCAATAACATGGCGAACTCTGGCTATATTATTTAAACCAAATGCCATTTCTCTATGTGCGTCTTAACAAATTGTTTATACGGTCCCACGAATATTATAAATCTTCTTCTACATTATACATCACACACACTGTGACACAGATATAGTCGGACATATAAGCGATTATATATATCACTCTGGTTCGGCCACACTTTCTATAAGCGACGTCGCCGAAGAAAAGCCAACAAAAAATACAAATAGAAAGGAGGGGAAAACAAATTTTGCAGCTGTTTGATTTCGGCGCAAATTATCACAAAAGATTTCAAATTGTAAGGCGTATAAAAAACAACAAAATTAAATTATTATTAAGCAGAAATCACTTAAATACTCGATGCTGAATGATGCCAAAAAATCCCCAAATCCACGAGAAGAAATGGCAAAAAAATTAAATGCAATAAATTCTGTGCCGCCAACAAATGCAGAAGGCAAAAAACAAATATCAGAAAAATAAGTTGCTTGTACCAAGGAGAAATACGTCTGTAAAAAAAGTAACAAATAACAAAAAATAAACATTGAGGTTTCCGTGTCTTGCGGTCTGGCGCGCACTGAAGATGGAGGGGTGGTGCAGGGTGGTGCGGGGTGGTGCAGGCTGGTGGTGCAAGTGGCTGCCTGCTGGCGGGGCAACAATTAATTGCCACAAATCGTTGCAAAAAATTACAAATTGCATTTCCGGCTTGGCGCGGCAGCTACGCATGCAGCTTCCCCCTCCGCTTTTCCACCCACTTTTCCTCTTCCCCCCGGAAAACATTCGATTTTCCCGCTACTGTTTTACGACTGTCTGGCTCTCACCCCACAAAAAAACAAAACCACCATCCATGTTTCTTTCGTCGAGTTTTATGGCAGCCAAATTAAATTTGCATTGCAATTTGCTTGGGTCGGTCTTTCGGCCTTTTTTCGTTTTTATGGGCCCGAAATGGAAATGGAAACGCATGAGCTGTGTAAGCCAGAGTCATGTGGATAAGGATAAGGATATGCTGGGTCCCCGGATTACATACATATGTCCGTATATACATATAGATGGGATGCGTATGTGCTCCGCCCGGAGCAGCTTGCCGAACTAATTGCAATGGTGAAGTCCGGGTCCGTTGCTGAACTCATGAACTCATGAACTACTGAACTTCCCACTCTCGCTTTCGCTTTCGCCATCCCCACTTTCTCCCGCCGGCTTTTCCTGGCTAAAACCCGGCTAATGAGTCACGTAGCGTTTTTGTCATTTTTATGCGCTTAACAGGTCAAAGTTCCAGCCGCAGAGCTACGTGACCGAAGTCGAGTTCGAATTGAAAATGCAAAATTAGTTAAATAAAGTCAGACTTCTGCTGGGGTCCCTCCTAATTCCCACTCCCATTTTCTTATCTTTAATTCAAGCTAACCGGAAAACGGTCATAAATTTCACAGTTGATTTAACCGTTGTCCGTTTGTTTGCCATTTGATTCGCTCATTACACGGCGGTTATTTGTGCGGTACAGGGTATGATATATTATTCAGGATGTTTGCTGTCAGGATATTTACGAAATTCAGCAAATTTATATATTATTTATAAATTTATTTCAATACCAAGTAGTACAAATTAGAAACCTAATTAAAGTGTACTTAGATATGTCAAAGCAGGTCAGAGCATTTGAACTTGTATTGTCGATCATATTTTAAATAATCTTTAAGACATTGGTTTTATTGGTTTTTTTTGGGTTAAATTTATTTAAGTTTTTTAATGAAAACAACATTTATAACACTGCACTGAAAAGCATTGAATTGCTTCAATTTAACAAATTCTTATTATATATTTATGCATACATAAAACTTATTTGATTCTGATTTATTATTTATGCTGTTTAACTCCATACAAATCAAGACTATAATAACAATAATATGAATTTCGTATGCAAATATATTTAATATGAACATATTCAAAACACAATTCATAGTTAACCCAATTAGCTGATATTAAATTAACTGATGAAAATTGTATTTATTAAATAAGCACCCATAACGGGTAGTTTGTGGTCGTCAACTTTACCCATATTATTCCTGCCGACATCGGAATGTATTTAAGCAAATCTTTGCTCAGCTCCGCCGACCTGCTCAAATGGGGCATGCTAATTTGTGCAACAAGCCGTGAACTCACATAACCAGGCAGCACATACATATTAGACCGTATGCGGACATTGAGGGACAATCAGGGATAATGGAATTTCCTGTGGCCCCTGAGTCTCGTTGTCATGGTGTCCCGTTCAGGATTCTCTTGATTAGACATCATAATATTGAACAGAGATTAATTGGAAATCCATGAGGAGCCAGCTGAGCTTCGAAGGGATTTAGTAACGGATGGTGGGGATATTTGTGGGGAAAACCATTCAGAGTTTTCCGAGCGATTAGCCGGGCCACGAATCCGTATCGTAGACCACATCGATTTCCCCGATGAATTCATTGTGCTTGCTGGCATATTAAATTGTTTTGAAATTTGCCAGCGAATTTCGCAAACTGCGGAAAGCCGCAGCGCTAATCAGAGCAGGGACAGCTGTCTGTGCATCACCCCCTGCAGCAGCACTATGCCACCCTATGAACCACCCCCTGCACCTTCCACCCACGCCCACAAACAGTTCCCTTCGCCCTTCACCCCCTTTTCATTGACAGCTGTCAACGCTGTGGCGCCTCTTGAAGTCCAAACAAATATTTCACTGGCAGCCATTGAAACGTGTATTGCAAGTGTGTATGTTTCTGTTGTTTGTGAGTACACTGAAAGAAATAATTAATTTTACTACTCTTTCCTTTTAATTCAAATAGTACAAATAAATAAACAAACTTAAAAAGAATTTGCGGCATTTAATATGTTTTTCATTTAATTTTTGAAGTAACCAGTTTTATATTTGTATTCTTTACACATAATGTGTCAAAATAAAAAGTATTTTTATAAATAATAATTCCCTGAAAATAGTTCGTCTGGCTATTAAACTTTCTTGTTATTAATTTACATGAACTGGACAAATCCAGATACGCATTTTTCACAGTGTACAGCTGCAAGTGAGTGAATGTCCCAAATGTGTGTTGGTTTTTTTGAAAGGCGTGACAAAACAAGACAGACATTTCAATGTCAGGCGTCTCTCGGCCTTTGACGCTCGCTTAGCTTCCATTCACTTGTTGCAGTTCCCAAGGAGATTTCAATCCTCCGGTTCACCCTTCACCACCGCATCATAGCTGAAAAATAGCCCACATTTATTCCAAATTTCGAGTACATTTGGTCAGTTATTTATGCGCTTCGCTTTCATTTCGCTGGCGTTTCGTTTCGGCTCGTTCATGGTTCTGTGTTTTATTTATTTGTGCCTTTGGCTGTTCAAACAATTTATAATTTTAATGCACACACAGGCCCCCGCCACTGAATACAATCGAAATATGTTTATATAATTGAAAAGCAAACGTTTTGCGTGAAAACATAAGGCGAATATGTGTGGGATATGTGCTATAGCATTCATGCTTGGGTATATAAATAAAGCTGCCAAATTGTGTACACGGGGCGTATGATGAACGTGCCATTTATTCCGCTGAGCGATTTGCCATCCCTCTCTGCTTTTCTCTCTCTCCCCCTCTCTCTCCCACTCTGGTCAAAATCCGCTTTATGACTGGCATATATTTCATTTAATTTTCAAACACTTTGCCTTTATTTATTTATCCAGATCAAATCGAAAAATCGCTCCTTCGAAATCTTTGACCTGCCGCAACGGAAATTTGCCCAATGCTCCGGGTCTTGAAACCCCCTGGATTTTGCAGGGCGTTACATCTCAGCTAGAGTAACAAACAAATAATTTCATTGCCTGCCATAAGCTTCCGCCAACTTCGGCCGGATATTCTATTGAAAATTTATTTCAATTACATTTGAGAGCGCCGCAAAAATCTGAACGAATGAAATTCAATTTACAAAATGTTTTGCGTAGTTTTCTGCGTGCCGAGCCAAGAAAAGGAAAGGGGAAAAAGTGAGGGAATAGAGAACATTGTTGTCCGTTGGCAATTCAATGAGGAAATTTTGCAGATTTTCTTGGGCACTTGTAAGCTTTAGGCAAAGGATTCCCAAGCCCCTTGATGGAAAAGTCCAAATGCAAATGAAAACAAGGCAATTAGCTGGAAATTGGCTGAGGTAAGAGGATCAGTCTGATTAAATAGAAGAGTCGGCTTAAGGTTATTAGCATTTCCCTTCAATTTATTTATAGAACGCAATTTGCAAATTAGTTCAGCTGAACAAACGTTTACCTAACCCAATTCGCCAATAAATTAACAACAGCTCGACGACTGCAAACTGACATTTGCTTGTTTACACAGAATCATCTTGTGGCTTCTATTTTCCACTAGTGCCCCCTCAAAAGCATGCAAATAAATAATCCCCATAAATTTGTATTTCCATTTTGATGATGACCAAAGCAAGCACACAGCCACTGACCCCTAATCCGGTCTATAATTCCATATGCCGAAAATTGACATTCGGCCATGCTCTCAATTGACTTTGTTTTTCGTTGGTGCAGTGCAGAAAATCTATTTATTTGATTCCAATTTGAATATTTTGCCCTTTGGCAAAATATGACCTACTAAAAGTGCCTTTTCTTTTATAAGTCAGTTGCAGATATTGCAAAAATTAATGAAAAGCATATAATGCAACAAAAAATTAATTACAATTTTAAAATTGTTATTGGGCTCCTGATATGCAAGCTCCTTTAACATTCTGCGATTGAAGTTGCATTATTCATTGCTTTTATAAACAAGCTAAAAATAACCATTAACTTTTTACAATAAAAATAGTAATTTTTCCCCATAAGAACAGAATTACTTTTTTTCATTGTTATCAAAACCAACCGAATGATAAAAAATGTAAATTCTTCGCGCCCTTCTGAAAACGAAACGGACTGTTCGCTTTAATTATTCAGCTATCGTATATCGTTTTCATATATATTTTTTCGTCAGCTGCAAATTAATGAATGTAATTATTGCACTCTATCTGCAATTTGCTGTTAATGTGCCCATTAATATTCAAACGAAACCGGCTTTAATTGCTGCCAAGTGGCCATAAGTCCGAATTAAGAGGTCTTTCGAAGAGCCAATCACTTGGCCCTGACAATGGCTGCCATTTCCGCTCGACGGCAAAAATAAAAAAGAATGTGAAAAGCCCGCGAGGAATATTAGCGAGAATGCCAGGAATTTGTCAACAGCGAAAAATCGAAAGTTAACCCCACACATACACAGAGATATATATATATATAGCGCAATAATATAGAAACTGCAGATACTCGACGTCAATTGGCACTTTGATTGCATTTCGATGCAGTTTCCGACTTAAATTTGCATTTGCATTCAGTTGCATCGCAAAAGCCCCAAAACAAAGCAGCGCGCACCGACGCATCAATCGCGTAGCAATCGGACCGAAACTATTGATTTATAGCCCCAGCTGGAATGGAATGGATTGACCAGTCCAGTCAGACAAATAAATAGATTAGTTTCGGAGCTCCCTCGGTCAATATTCCTCCCGTGATTTACCTTGCTTCATAGTTCGTGACGCGCGATCTTATTTACCAGACTGTGTGCGTGTGCCTGTGTGTGTGCCAGTGAGATCCAAAATATATATACTATATATTTTACCATTTAGTGCAGAACTGGGAAATTTCAATTGAATTTCTGCGCAATAGCCGAGATTGCCCCATTCAAGTTAATTTCGATTTTGGCTAAAGCGGATTAGACCCCCAGTTCCCCCACTCAATCCCTGCACCGCGTGGAACCAATAGGATACCAATAGAAGGCCACCCGGAAACCACCCGAAATCCACCAGGAAGCCAAACGGTCGCCATGGCCATCACAGACGCTCCGGTAAGTCGCTCAGCAGGAGGCACAGGACCGGATTTCGAGAGGTTCACCTATTGTTCTCAGGGATTTACATATTTGAATATACATGCAGTTTTCATTGGGAATTGGGAGCTCAGGGACGGGTTCTTCAAGCTTCATCTTTTGTTCTCAGGGATTTATCTTGATGTGAATGCAGCTTTCATTAGAAATTAGGTGATATCAGGGATTTGTATTGATGTGTAAGCAATTTTCATTAGAAATTATTGCCAAACAAGGATTTGTATTGATGTGTATTTAAAAATTGTAATTTGTATTACATTTTTTAAGTTTATAGTGCTTTTGCTTATGGTGTTAGCTTCTCTCACTTAAATAAATTTAAAAACTTTACATCTTTAATATCCGATTTCGTTCCATTTTACAAGTAACACTGTCTATAATAAATTACATTTTAAAAGGTAACCTCTTCAATCATTTCAAACGGATTTGGTTAAAGAACTTATCTATTTAATGAATTACCTACCTTTGTTGTCTCTCGTTTCCCCATACAAATTCACTACGTTTTACGCATTACCCTTGCATCAACTCTAAAAGTTTTCCCACTCAATCATTCGACCGAATTCTGCAACATTTCCAATGGTCAACTCTCTCCTCCGGCCTCCGCCACTCAACAAATTAAATCTGCCCGGGGTGAGAAAATCTATCGACTTAGCTACCTGAGCCACACGAACAATGGCCCAAACAATTTCCTCCAACAAATTTTCCAAAAAATAACCGAATGAGAGGGGTTTTGAGGGGGATACGAAAACAACTCAAAACTTTTCCCAAGTCTCCTTGTTGTTGGTGCTGCAGCTTTTGTGTGTTTTCCTGCGCTTGCCACTTAGGTGTGAAAATCACTTGTCAATCTTTTATGTAAAGAAGTCGCCGTCGTCGACGCTTTTGTCACCTGCCGCCCTGCCACGCCCCCCCCCCGCTCATCGCCGCCTCTCGTTTCGGTTGCTTGGCTCGTAAAATTTTGTCGTCTGCTTCCGTTTTCTTGGCTCTTAATTGTGTCTGATCTGCACTTAAAAAAAAGACTTTTAGAGTATATTGCAAGTATATATTAAGATACTATGGCATCAAATACATTATATTTGGTTATTATCCAAATCCTTTTTAATATATAGGATGTAGTAAATTCTTTTAATACATTTTTTAAAGACTGTAAAATATTTTAAAGTGCAGCTACACCCAAAAAATAACGCATAAATTGAACAAGCGTTATGATTAAAATACAAGTGTTATCTCAATACCAAATAATAGACTTTTCCCTGCTCTTTTGTTTCGTTAGCATTGTTTTAGTTGTATTAATAGTTAAATTTCTGAAGAGCTCAACTTTTTTTTGTGTTGTCATTATACAAATAAATTTTTTGTTTATAATTAGGAAAATCAGTGTTAATTTCATACTTATTATAATAAGCTCCTACTCTTTGTAGGCTAATTTTCCAAAACTTCGAATTTGTTGTGATTCAAAATAGTTTAATTTTCTAAAGTGTACTTTGACTGCGTTTGTGCGTGCGGTGTCGTATCGAGTTGTTTCTGGCGTTGTTGTGGTTCAAGGTGAGCCGCCATCGACAACGACGCATCTTTCAATCAGATATCCTCCGATTTGGCCCGCCCCCTTTTTCCGCCCCCGGGGCGGGCAACCCGTTGAGTTCGTGCGAACATTTTGCCACTGCCAAGGACTTCGCTTCGGTCTCCCGCTTTTCTTTTTCCCTCTCTTTTTTGTTCCGCCTTGGCTTTGGTCTGTTTATTTTGGCTGCGGGTTATTTTCTGCCTTCGTATTTTTCACTTAATAAAATTGTTTTCATTCGCTGCGCTTGCCTTCGACCGATGCCTTAACTTACCCGCTTCTTCTTGCCTTTTCAATATGTTTAAAAATAAACGTTGACTGCCTGCCGCTCTCGCTTAATCTCTTTCCCGCTCGGAGTTTTCCTTTATTACTTGTACTCTGAGCTGCTATCGACACACTTTTATATCTGCCTTCGGCCTTTGTTGGCTTTCCCGCCCTTTGCGCTCTGCCCTTTTCCCCCAATCCTGTTATTTGTGCTTTGTGTTGGTTTATTAGCAATTTTGCTAAGCAGTTTGCGGTCTCCTTTCCAGTGTATCGTTTAAGCGGCTCAGAATCACGGAGTAAAGCCTATTAAAAATATCAGCTTCACCTTCACACTTTAGATACTTTTCAATAAATATTGTGTCATTTTCAGAATACAATTGCAAAAGAATATTTCAAATTAAAGTCGAAACGTAAATTTCTTTTTTTTTAAATTTTATTTTAAAGCCATTATTTTTTTTTTTATATTTAATAAAAATTTTCCACGTGTCTCTAGAAAGTTTGCACATTTTCTTCCTTCTTTAAAATTGCTGTTTATCAAGCTGGCAAATATTTATATCTTGCGCTGCACTTTTTGTGACTTTTCCCTGCTCTTTTGTTTCGTTAGCATTGTTTTAGTTTTATTGCTCTTCCTTGTAACTTGTTTTTAATCAAGAAATGTATAAATATGTTTCAATTTACTTCTGAGCTGTTACACATTTTCTTGATCTTTCATTTTGCCTGCCGTTTGCACCTTTAGCTTGGTTTTAATTTAATTAGTGCCCCCGCATGAGCGATTGAGTTTTGGAGGTGTTAATTTGATGAGTGCTCCCCGATGACTTGGGGGTTGGTGGGGTATGGAAACATTAGATTGATTAAATGCAGACCTCGGTCACTGCAAACTCCCACGCATTGGCCAGATTTTCACATGCAAGAACCAACTTTTCGCCCACGGCCACCCACAGCTGCAGCTGTCATGAATATTTTCCCCCCGGTTCTTTGGTCCCGTCGGTTGATTTGAACATTTCGGAAAATCATTTCCCAGTGCCATTTCCCCATTGTCTTATTCAGCTTGCAGCGTTCGCGCAATCAATCAAAATGCGTCATGCAGATTGAAAGGGGTAGTAAAAATAATAGAAAACATAAACATAAACTTCTTTACGTGCACTAAAACGAAGATTTTATGCTCTTATTAATGCATTCTGATGGTTAAACATAAAATATTAAAGGAGTTTTACAAATTTAGGTGAAATACAACAGCTAATTTTAATTTCAGTTTTTCCTTCTTAGTTTCAGGGAAATTATTCTTTCTTTACGTTGACCAATGTGTTCTATAAATAATACTAAAGTATAATTGTTGTTATAATAAATTCATTTATTTTCATTCATTTTGCTTTTAAGACATTTGAATAAATTACTTTTTTACAATAGAAAATAATTAATTGCCACATTATAACAATGAAATTAATTATGCATTTTAATAAGTTGCAAATTTTGATTTTACAACGGTGATTTAATTCAATGAATCTTTCATTTAATTTAATTTTTCTCCACAAATGAAGCTTATTAATTCCATTTCAATAAATCGTTGAGTGATGATTAACATCATTAATTTCCATGCCACGGCAATTTTGATTTTTTATTTCTGGTGACATGTGAAATTATTGATCCTGAAAGTATGCAATAAAGCGGATCATAAATTATACAAATTCATGGGAGTGCATTATGTAAACTTTATAACATTTTCTTAGCCTTGGTCCTTCTTGTTTTCCATTTCTATTTTCTCAGTTTTCCACACCACTACCCCTCTGCCTTTTGACTTCAAGTAGAACAAACAAAGCCAAGTCAGCGAATACTGCGGATATGCATAGAAATCGGAGGAAACGGCAAACAGGCAAAACGCAAACAAACACCCACATTTGTGGATGTACTACAAACACAGACATGGCTGACAGCTGAAAATGCTCGCAATCTATCACAACATACAAAATATGTTCCAAAAGATTTTCAATTTATTTTCACTAAAACGATTTTCCCTGTTCCCCCCCGCCGATGGAAAATGCATTCGGCGATATTGTTGATGGTTTTGCAATAGAGAAAAACAGAGAACATAGCGAACAGAAAATCAATGAAATGAAATAAAATTGAAATGCGCGACCAACTGCAAGTCCCAGAGAAGTTGATCGCCACATGTGGCTCTCTAATTAGTTGTCTGCCCCAAAAAACTAGAGGGAAAAGTGGGCGGGGAAAATGGGGTGGGGAGGTGAAAAAACCGGCAGAAAGAAAGAAAAACTGATCCCGGAAGTGGGCGACGACATTTAAACGCTACGACATGTGAACAACTGCAATTTGATTGCTAAATCGATTCTGCTCGGCTATTTTGGGAACATTTCGAAATCTTCTCCAATTCCCGGAGCGTTCAACAGGGCGTATTATTGATTTTCGAGAGAGGAATCAGTTAATAACAAGAAAAACCGCCATGTTTGCAAACACAAAAACATTATCTAATCTAGTTCGAATTTAACAGAGTGTGTGATTGATATAGATCCCACGGTCTAGGAACTATTAGCCACAATCAGAAATGCACATAACCAGGGGGACAAACATCCATAAAAATGTCACATGGCTTTAGGTCTCACGTCCATAAATCAACTGCCCATTAGCAGGGACCAAATAAAATGGGAACTATTATTAATTTACACGAATCCAACATGCAAGAACAACAAATGCACGGAAAACCACTCGAGCAGCTCGTTAAATGCAAATTGAAAATCAGAAGTCGAAGCTGAATCTTTCTTTCTCAGTCTTGTTCTCTATTTCTGTCTCGTTTTTATGGCTGTCAACGTTTGATGATCATTTTATGGGCACATTTCTAATGGACTCTATAGATAAACCATAGCCTAATGAATACTTTTTTGATCCGACCCATTCCGTCTAATACAATACAAAAAGGACCTATGCAACAAAAGGAAGACTTAATTTTATCCAAAAGCTTTAAGTCTAGGGGATGTCAAGATTAAGACACAGATTTTAAGAGAATGAAGCCACATTAATTTAGAAGTAAGCTACTTTAAAATCGGATGTTTGTTAAAAAATTAAGGGCCGTTTTTGGACACTTTTCTGCAAACCCATTTTTTGAGAATTTGGAAAGGGGTTACCGCATTGAAAATTACGAAAAATTAATCAAAAAAATAAAAACAAAGATTTGAACCCAGATTTTTAGTGAATAAAATCACAATCATTTTGAAGTAAGCCACTTTGAAATCGGATGTCTGTAAGAAAAGTTATGGGCTTAGAAGTCCCGTTTATGGACACTTTTCTGCAGATCCATTTTTTGAGAATTTGGAAAGGGGGTATTTCATAAATATGACGAAAAATCAACCCAAAAATACAAGCAAAAATTTTAACACAGATTTTTGGAGAATTACATTACAATCATTTTGAAGTATGACACTTTGAAATCGGATGTCTGTTAGAAAAGTTATGGGCTAAAAAGTTGAAAAAGGTTTACATTATAAAATGTTCCGATAAATTTGATATCGATCGTCTGAAATTGTAATACCCTCTGCAAGGGTATAAACATAAGCAAAATATTAACTGATGAATTTATAAACAACTTATAAAACAAATTCTTAAAAATACGAGTTCATTGAGCCCAATAAAATTTTTTTTTGCATTTTCATGACATTGTTTCTTTTAATATAGGTCCTAATTTAATTAAGCTAGACAATATTTCCGAAAATAATATACACAAGAATGTTGTATTTAATTTGCGAACTGAGCAGATGAAATATTTTTCTGATGAACGTTTATACGTCAAGATTTTCATAATTATGTTAATAGCATTTACCATAAATACACAAAACATCAAGAGTTCCGAAGATGACAAATATAAGTATAAATTTAAATAAGTTCCTAAAAAATGTTGTCCGTCTAATCTTAATTATGAATACTTTTAAATTTAGTCCAATGCATTACTCATTACAGAAATTGATTCATTGATAGAAATTTTTAGGCCCAAGCCCATAATCCGTGAACTTGTTGTTCGGTCACCCCTCTTCTTTACTCGAAGACCCATCACTTTGACAATAACAAAATCTATAAATATTCCGCATAACACTCGTTTCTCGCTGCTTTTCTCTACTATATGTAGCCATGTTTTTTTTTGGGAGGGCGACCCCAGACGAGGTGAAATTCTTTAGCAACATTCTGCCTACCATTTGATGTTTCGTGCGCTCTCTGGTTGCTGTTCTTTGTGTTTGATTATTTAAATTATAACCTACATAATTTAAATGGCTTGGAAAGAAATATATATAAAATTAAATAATATTTATGGGGCGTAGACAGGCACATGGTCAGGCGAGCCAAACATTCCTCTGCAAACGCAGATAACGAGGGGATTTTGGTGGGCAGGGGAAGTCCTGGGATTATCTTGATATCATAACCATTATTTGGCCTTAAGTATAGACAAACTTTCTGACGTGGGTTTCAGTTGTGGATACCTTCAAGGATATTAGATATGTGCCTAAGGCATTCATAAAAAAAAAATCTCTGGAAATATACTATATTGACAGGTAATTATCCTAAAAAGTCAGATGCATTTGAACATTTAAGAAAAAAGGTCTTAAATTTAAGTTTCCTATTTTCAACTTCAAAACCCACCTCACCAGCGGTGAACTCACCTTCTCCACGCCGAATTTGGAAATGATTTACCTTGAAAGCAACGCGGTCACTCAGATGAAACTATGAATCAAGTGGGAGTGAGACAGGCACACCCAAACACTCGCAAACACACACACTCGAAAGCCAAATAAAAATAAATAAAAATAAAACAAAAAATAAAAGAAAAGGCCACAGGAAAAGAAGAAGCAACAGTTTGCTCACCTCAAGCTCTCCAATTTTTGTTGGCAGGAGCAGCAGGTGTGTGCGTGCCAAAAGAGCCAATTATCGAAGAGAAAGCTGCTCTTAGCACACCTGCAACTCTTTAGTTTTAGTTGTGAGAGTTTTTCTTTGCGTTGGTGTGTGCCTGAGAGTTATCCTTTGCGACTGTGTGTGTGTGTGGGACAATGTCAATGATCATTTCTGACATGAGGAGGTGGGCGGCCAATGAAAATGGGGGGAAAACTCACCTTGACTCACCTCGTCAGTGGCTCTCAAACTGCTAGTGAATTTTTCTTTCTGTCGCATTTTTTCCCATTTTCCGCTTCACGGGGTTAAAGCCCTTTAACGCCTGTCACACCCTTTCCTCTTCCGCTGATTTATTTTCCACCTTTTGTTTGTAAACATCGATCGGAAAATGCCAGAGTGCAGCCGTTTCCCCCATTAATGCTTTCCATTTATCTAGCCTGATTTCTACCTTGCAGTTTTGTGTACTTTTTTCACTTTTCCCCCCTTTTTTTGCGCTGCATTTGCATCTGTGATTTTTACATCAACATGCTGCAAATCCAGCTGCGAATTGGAAATTCAAAAATCATTTCACTGCATATTGATACACACTCACACACACACTGCCTTGGGCTATAAATAATATTTTATTTTCTCGCTTTTTTGGGTGGAAATATCCGAGGGTTTTATTTTTAGCAGGCGTTGTGCCTACAAATCGTTTGTTGTTGTTTATTTATATGCCCCAGCTGGAGGGGACGGGCTACACAACTTTGTTGCCCCAAAAGAAAGAAAACTTTCTGGCCAGGGAGTGGAAAAAAGTAAAAGGCGAAACAATTAATTACACGGGTAAAAGGACAGCTGGGGATTTGGGATAAAGCCCTCCCTTATAAAGGAAAACCCAATCAATGCTATTTAAATTAAATGAAAATTTTTGTTTAATTAAAAGCAAACAACTCATTAGTCGAGATTTGGCAAGAGTTGTGCCTTTCGGCTTCCGCCATTTGAGGCCTTAATTTTCTGACTGATTGCGAGATAAATCTTGGGTAAACTAAAATATCTTCCTGGTACACTGCAACGCAATTTGTCCACAAGTTTCTAAAAATACTCTTAAAACGCAATAAGCACGCGACAAGGATGATCGGAAATCAGAAGGCGGAGAAAACGAGAGGGGTTGACTGATTAACACCCGGGGAAATATCAAAACAAAAGGTGAGACAAAGGCCAACAAAGAAGGCGAAGTAATCTCCAATCGAAAAGTATGATTCCTCCATTCAGTTGGCCACCAAAGGCAGTCGCATCCACATCCCGAGATCGAGGCAGCCAAAAATCAAAATTCAATTTGAAAATCACACTTTTGAGTGCGAATATATTTCAGCATTTTGCTTAATTTGTTTTTCGTGTTCGGAAAAATCGTGTTCACCTGTTTTGGCAAGTTTGCGAACAGCGAGAGAGCGTGAGTGAGAAAAGTGGCATACAAACTGCCATATTACGCATACGAACCGTTGACAAGAAACTCGAAGGGTGGCAAGTGAAATATTAAAAAAAAATATGATAAAAAGTGAAGAGCCGAAATGTGGAAACAGACAACATTTTTGCACACACATAAAACAAACAATAAAAAAAGAAGACAAAAATGTTTAACATATAAGAGAGCGGGATGTGGCTTTTCATTTTCAAGATGATGAGCGAATTGCGGAATTTTTCAGCTCCCCGCGGCCACATTAAGTGTTGATTGTGTGCGCCGCTCTATTAGCCAGCTCTCTTTCTTTCAGTGGAAAACCTCACCCCGCTTTTCCCCGGATTTTCCACATATTTCTACTGGCAGCGGGCTAAGAAAATTCGGGCTAACTCAGTTCGTTCGACGCGCGTCTGTGGCTGAGGCTGAAAAACTGTGCCCGACAAATGTTGTCCCACTTAAAATTTGCATGCCAGCAGAATCAGCCAATAATGCCATAATACCCCTCTGAAAAACCCAGAGAACCCACGCGCTATCAATGCAAATCGAAATCGAAACAAAAACAGGCACAAAACACCATACAAATACAAAAACACCAAAAATCGAAGCCCAAAAAAGTGCAACACGCCACAGAAACATGCAACCCAAATCAAACAAATAATAATTCAACACATACCACAAAAAGAAACAACATCAACAACAGTGATACTAGAAACAATTCAATGCAAACAAATGATTTTTAGCGCCATTCACGCCAGCTGTCCATAAAAGTGCATTAAAATGAAAATGCTTTTGATATAAAACACTTTTCGCCACAAAAACTGACACGAATTTAAGAACCGCTGAACACAATTCAAACAATTAAAACACCGAAAAACTACAGCAGGCGTATAAACAAAAGCCAACACATATTTAAACATTTTAATTCATGAACTTTTCGCACTCAACCAAAAATATTTTTTCAGACCGAAGTTTTCATTTTAATTTGCATTTAGTGTGAATTTTAAGCCACTCCTTTTATTACAGCGAATAATTCTACACACAAATTTGGGATTCCTACAAAAGGACAAGTTTTTCTTGCACAACACAATACAAAATTTAACCACAAGTTTATTGCCTTGGAAATAGAATTTTCAAATGCAAAGACAAAAACATTTATCAATTTTATGATGAAATTTAAGTTTAATGCTCAAATATTTGTCAAGTGAATAAAAAGTATTTCGTGTTACATTTTTTTTTGAAAAGTATTACCCACCTTTCACAACTATTTCTGAGGCTTTGAAATTAGCTCGGAATTTATGCAAAAAGCGCCTTACATCATTAAAACTTCTATTCAAAACGTAAAAACATGAAAGTGAATAATATTTCTTGCATAATTTATAATTTTTTTCTTCAGTGACAATGGATTTTTAAATCTAATTTCTTTGCTTTTAATTTGTGTATGAATCAAAGCTGCTGAGTTCCTAAAATTCCATTTAATTGCAATTTGGCTTATGAAAATTTCTTTCTATTATTGAGGAAGTAATTTACTTAATTATAGACAAACTTTTAGCTCAAAACCCACAAAATTGGTTTCCAGAAAAAAGGATTAATATAGAGAAGGGTAAACACCGAGAGGGGGTGCTTATCCATAATTCATGAATGTCAAATTCGTATTTAATTTATGGACAAATCCCCCACGCCTCTGGCGGACTTATAAGTTCATAAATCTGCCTCCATTGCCGTTTATTTACAAATAATTACAGAATTTAATTGCCGGCCAAGTTTGGCGCACAAATTTGCACTCAAAATTGTTGTTGATGTTGTTGGTGAACGCGTTTAATTAATTATAGTCAAGAATTTCACTTTTCGAGGCAGCTGCAGCCATAAATTCGCACCGGAGAAAGAGAGATTTGCGAAAAATAACAAAATCAGCGGTCGAATGAAATAAATAAATAATAAATAATATTTAATTCATATTTACGCCCAGATATAAAAATGAAAATCTAATGTGTTTCCAGTGAAAATGAGCGAGAAAAGATGTTCGTGAGTCACTCAGAGCAAAAGCAAAAATTCAAGAAAATTATACGATAATATTTGTGAAGAGAAGAGTGAGAGAAAAAGCATTTATGCAAAGTATTTGGGGCTAGAAAGGATTACAGCACTCTTAAAAACACACTCACCATGGCAGACACTGCCAAAGACAAGGACGTCATCGACGAGGAGGAGGTGGAGGAGGAGGAGTCCACCACCACGACCACGACGACCAAGAAAACCTCCCAGTGGCACAAAACCCGCACCACCAAGGTACGAAAGTGGGTGGACGCCTGTCAAACTGACAAATGCCCGACGGATTGAAAGTTCCACTCATCGTTGATATTTCCGAGAGAGTGTCAGAGTGTCTTTGAAAATTCTTTATACTTTTTAATGGCAGGAGAAAATATCAGAGGAAAAGCATTAAATAGGTGGCTGTTTTATTGAGATTTTTGTCATTTTTCTTGAGGAAGTTGTCACGTGATTTTATGTTGACTTCTATTTTGCAAAACAAACTTATAAACATTACCGTTCAGCTGAAAATTGAGATCGAATACAACTTGCCAAAATACTTCATTATCTGAAATTACATTAGAAAAAATACATGTTTGTGGAATCAAATAATGTCCAGTTAAAAATCACCTTTGCAAAAATAAGTTTTTTCCTACTCTAAGGGAAAATTAAAAACATTTTTCTCGAAATGAGTGTTAAAATATGTTCTAATTTTATAAACAAAATGTTATACTAGTAAACACAATTAATTTTAGCCAAGTTCTAAAACTCTTTCGGTTTATTCATCGATGGCTAATTAACTGAAGCATTTAGTGACGCTTTTGCGCCTGGCTGAGTTTCCAAAAATAAACAAAAACCAAGACACATTAATCACCATCGGAGGCAGAGAATTTCCCCCAGGTCTCGACTAATGTATGCACATACTTTTCCGGGGAAAAGGAAATTCTGAGAAGGAACTGTTCGACCACTAAAAGGGTTCCAGACTTGAAAAGGGAAGGAAGATGAACCATTTCCAGGTCGCTGGGCTTGAGGAGCATTAAGGTGGGGGATAATCTTTGGGGGAGCGAATGGCCAGCCCACAATTGCCAGTTTGATTGTAGTCAGCCACATGGGATCCAATCTGGTGGTTTCGCTTGCTTTCCTTCCGAGGGAACGCATAAATTACTAGGGGGATATATATACATAAGGGGGGTAATTTGGGGGAGCCATGTCGATGTAAGAGATTCTGGCCCACCTGTCGCTCCCGGAATTCAAAATGTTGAAGGAGCAATCAATCAAGCTGTAAAGTATTTATTAAACGATATTATGAGGTTTACCTTGTGCGGGATAAAATGCAGAAAATTGAATGAGGAAAATCACCTATCCACTTATATACAACAGAAACGAAGGAGCTTACATATTTTTTTTAATAGCTTCATTGTTTCGCTTAACAGGATTTCATTTCACTTAATGTACCAACACTCTCACACACTCACACACATGAGTGTGTGCCAACACCTATACTGTAATACCCCTCACCTTAGATTTTGTTTGCCTGGCTGGCTTGTTTTCCCTGTGCCCAAAGGCATTTTGGCGCTGCCTTTCTCAAATCAGCACAAAAAAATAGGGAAAGGACCAGGAAAAGCAGAGGAAAAATAAAAAGGGAAGGATGAAAGGAAAAATAACATTCTCCAACTGACTCCAGCTGGCACAGAGCAGTTCTATATATGAACATTCTTACCGACTAACATTTATAAGCACACATAAAGAAATAATTTCATTCTTGACCGTAAATTAGCATGATTGTACACAAATTGTTTTAATTTCATTTTACTATTAAATGTCTGAGAACTTATTCTGATCCAGAATAATATATATTTATTTTTCAAACCATTGTCTTATTAAAATCGTTTTAAATACAAATTTGTGTTATGCAATAAACGTGTATACATTTTCCTGGTAAATATTTCTCTGTTTCTATTAACTTGAGGACTTTTTTAAAAGAAAACTATAAAGTAGATCTTAAATTTTAAAAGTATTCCATTTTATCCATTGTTTTTTGTGTACAGCCCGGAATAGTTGACTTTTTATCCGCAGGTTTTCATGGCAGGCAGCAATCAAGTCGCAACAATAACAACAGCTACAGCAATCCACACACACACTTCCGCTCTGTCGCTCTCCGACTTTTCCTTTTTCCCCATTTCACCTTTTTTCCTGACTTTCATCTCTGGGCTTTCCTTTGGTAACACCGGGCGGAGTTTATCAGGGAAGTGGGGGTGAAGCAGTCAATGCAGTCTGCGGATCGATTCAGGAGTTTAAGCCATTAAAAAATGCAGTAAACAGGAAATAACAAAAGAAGGGGATGAGCAAGATAGAGATACAAATATCCGTTAAAAGAAGCCATCAAAGGGCTTTGAAAAGGATTTTTAAAGTGCAAGTAGTTTGTTGTATCCTGTTTTTACTGTCATGAAGCAATATCTTTCCCTAAATTGTAATCATTAAGAAATGTTGTATGTTTAAATATAATTTAAATTATTCTGAAACCTTTTCTGTGTTTCATTGATGTTGATAATTGTACTTTAAGAATTTTATATATTTCAGTATTCATTTGACTTTAAAGACATTTTTAATTAATATCTATACCAGTATCTAGCTTAATAAAGATATCTATTTAAACTTAATAAATATGTTCATATTGATTTAGCTCAACCATCTTCACAATTGTATTTATAAAAGTTCTTGACCTTAAACCTCTTCATTAAAGTTATTTAATTTTGTAATTCCTATTTGACGTCAAAAATTGTAATTTGATTCTTCAAATTTACCGAACTCCAGATAAAACTTTATAATTATTTACATATTGTATTGAATTAAATTTTAATTGATTTAAAAGGACGTTTTAAGCTCTTGTTTCCCACACTTCCCGCTGGGTACTCCCCCTTAGTCCTTTAAGTTCCCTGTCTCGTCCTGCGGCTCAGTTGCCACTTTGGCTGGAATTTCCCCTTGACTCTGTGTGTGTGTGTGTTAATTTCTTTAACAGTTTCTCGTTCTTCGTTTTATGCGTTTTGACGCGTCACCTCCAAAGGCGCATTACCATCCCCAACCTGCCACGCCCCCCGCCCCCTCTCACCTCGTAAACTGTTGGACAGAGAATTTTTATCTTTTAATTAAAAGTGATGCGACTCCTCCCTGCCTGTCCCTGTGGCACTTTTACCGGGGAAACCCGACTCCCGAACAGGACTGCCCCACTTTTGCACCTTTCTGCATGTAGGTGGGCATTAATTAAGCACTTTACGATTGTATTCCATGTGAAACAAAAGCCAAGGACCTGAATGAAAATCTAAACCAGAAACATAATGTGGAGCCTCCTCAGCAATTTTGTTTTATTTGCCGACGCTAATACATAAATGTTTATATATGTAATAAAATAAATTATATGTTCTTCAAGTGGCTCGGCGCATGGCGGCAGCTGCTTTTCACTCATTTTGTGCAATTAACTTGGTCAGAAGCGGGGAGAAAGGGGCTGTTTCGGGATCATTAGGGTTCAGCCAAGAGGCTAATTGACTTTGAGCTGCTTTTGGCCTTTTGAGGGTGCATAATTTCAATGGGCGAAATAATCAGATAATAAAATGTTCTATTAGCCAAAAAAAAAGATATTGATACTTATAAAATCTGTATATTTGCTTTTATTTAGTTTATCCAACCCAATTGTGAATTTTGTGTTTTATCCGTTCGCCTTATTCACATGGTTGCGCTGTTATTGTTTTCTTTACCAGCATCCATTTTGCATATAAATTGCGTTCACTTGAATAAAAAGAGGCAAGCGACGTTGTATTGAACGCCATTAAAATATAATAAGTCCAGATTAATTAAATTTGATTTAATTGGAACTCATGCAACCTTTATCTTTTTGGGAATCTTTATATGCGACTTTATATCTCCGTCCATCGATTCGGTTTTATTTTAAAAATACACTTCAAAAATGTATTCTAGTAAATGTACAAACTTAAAATTATTTTTCTCATGACATTTATTTAGATGTTTATTTGCCATTCTACCATAAAATGGACTAGACAATTTAAACAAGCCTTAATTTATTCACTCAACAATTTTATTTTGCTAAAAATAGTTTAATAGCTATTTACCTAAAGCTATTTTTTTGAATTAGTGTACGATATATTTTCGATATAATTTCTTCTTGCGGAACTGTTGTAAGTTGAAAGCAGCTTATTAACCTAAAATATTCCCATTAAAAAATTTAAAATCAATACATTTAGCGTTATATTTTAATAATTTTTTATTGAAAACTTTTTATTGAAATGTGCCTAAATTGGTTTTATTAATAATTTTAATTGGGCATACACAGAATGTGGGTAAATTGATTATAGAATCAAGAATATTAATGATGTCTAAAAATATTTTAATAGCTATTTATCAATTTAATTATTTGTTTATTGGTGCAGCCGTTCATCCATATAACACATATAATTATCTACATATATATATTATCATATATAATCAACTAATTTTCGCTCTTTTCTTTGCATTCTCTTTGCAGGTAAGCAATCTTCTTCTTGTGAACATATCCACGCCCAAATTGTAGTATTCTCGAGTAAGTTTGGTATTCATTCATTTAGGTAAACAATGCGTTGATCCATTCATATGCTCGCTCCATTGTACTCCAACTCGATTCGAACTGATCTGATGAAAATATTTAGAATTAGCATATACACATTTCTGCTGGCCAAGTTAACACAGCTGGGAAAAGAGCAAAGAGTGATTCGTTTCGAAAATAAGACACAGATACTTGTACATATAGCTGCCGATCCGAATGTATTTGTGATTGTGCATGAACAAGCAGTTATAAATAATTTCTGGCAAAAAATCAGCAACTTTTTCCGTTGATCTCCAAGTATAGAGCGTTGGCACGATGCCAAAGCGAATTGCGCATACGCCGTGTGGTCCATTCCTATTTCGCTGGCAATGTGTGTTTTTGGTATATTAGTGTTAGTATTTGTATGCTTTTCTTTTATTAATGTATGTCTATTTGTATTCTCTCCCTAATTTTCTCTCTGGAGAAATCGCTCTTTATTTGAATTCACAATTTTAAGGGAGCTATAATAAATTCCTCTCTTTTGTTTGTTGGTTTATTTTGATAGTCCACCAATTTTTCCTTAGCTTAAAGGTCAGGGAAGTGGGTGGTCAAAGGGGGTGGGAAAAACCCCTCCCCCCCTTAGCTGTCCACGCTGCCAAATTGTTTGTCAGCTTCTCACATTTTCACATCGCATTTTCATCACATTTGTTTTTCTTTTCGTAGCGGCTGCTGATTTTCTTGGTGATTCTGTTGTGGCATGGCTCATTAATTTGCGTCTAATTAGTTTTGATTTTCGTTTGTCAATTGGGTGGAACAAGGACTCATTTTCCTTTTCCCTTCTACCGCCCCCTCGATTTCCGCGCATAATTTCCTCAGCAGACTTGACTTTGGCAAAGAACTTGTCGCTGCACAGATCAAAGTGGGCAGGCGAATGACACAAAATAAATATTAAATAAATATTAAATAAATACTGTGAGTTGTTGTCCATTTGCCCATACATTCGCTGTGATTTTTTCCGCACCACTCTTTTGGATTGTTCCCCAACCTTCGACAGCTGTCGGCCAATGCCAAGTGAAAAATTGACTGTCGGCTGTTTTAAGCGATTTTCGATGGGAGATCTTGCCATAAGTCCAACTCATATTTTGGTTCTGCCTTCCAGATTTTATATTATATATAGCCGAATTTTTTGAATTTTCTTTATTTATCTCCTTTGTATAGAACAAAAATGGCAAATAATATAGGCCTTTTGAGAAAAAACACATTTGCATATACTTTTTATTCAATTTTATTTATTTTTAAATAATAAAAATATTGCATTTATTGCATAATTTATAACAGACACCCCCTTTGATTAAAATTGATAGGTAAATATTTTTAGAGTTTTTGGCAGGCCAATATACCTATATTGATACAAATTGAAAAGGTCAGCGCTTTGAAAAAATAATTTGTTTGTGTAGGAATAATTAAAATTGATTGTTTTTGTCTGCATTTTTATTTAAAATTGCACAATTCAACAAAAATTTCACAATTCGAATGTTTTTTTTCTCTGCACATTTTTTCGCCGTTTATTTCGTTTCATTTGTTGACCAAATTTGGTCAAGGCGCAGTTCATTGTAATGCAATAAAATTCAGCAAACGAGACCAGCGACAATAACAATAACAAAAATCCATTTCAGTGGCATTTTGGCCTCCCACCTCCCCCTGAAATTCCCCCCTGACCAACGCCACTGGTCTTTGTTTTTGTTGCTCATCATGTCCGCTGGTCTTTTGAAAGCTCAGACATCTTGGCATGCAATAAAAACAAGCCACAATGGCAAAAGGGAAAATGCAGCAGACCTAGGAAAATGAAAGGGAGGGAATGGGAGGAAAGGAGGGCGGCACAAGCTTGTTGCATACAAGGAAAATAAAGCAGATGGGGTGGTGGCAGGCAGCTTTTCTTCTTGCATTTTGGCTGAGAGCCAAAAGTTTTGTCCGAGGACTCAGTGACATGACAAGCGATCTCTGCCGCTTTTCCCGCTCCTTTCAGCTAAATGGCTGAAATAATGTATTCATTTCTCCTCTTGCCAATTGCCCAGTGCCATTTAACACTTCCTCAAGGGGCTGCAAAATGTAAATGGGAACGTTAATGGACTGGTCACTCAATTTCGCAAAAATGGACAGGCCCAGGGGGTTAAGCTAAGGCGGGGCTAAGTGGGGTTAACCTTAATTATGTATGCTGAAAGAGTTAAGAGCGAATCCGAGATGCTCCTGCGGGATGGATGCATTTCAAATTAGATGCAACTTTCGGCTTTTCTTCATTTATTATGCAAGACTCATTTCAATTATTTAAATTTGGAAGTGAATTACAAATGAATTGCTCAGAGGTAATTGGTGACTTTCCTTGTTGTTACCGCAGGGCATTAAATTTTTGTTTTGGTGTAACATGATCTTTTTTATTCAATAACTGTCTTGGAATTGCCTTTCCTTTTAATGAATATATTTTTAATAATTCAACTGAAGTTTAAGGCAATATTAAATGATGATAATAGTTTAAATTAGCTGTTACTAGCTGTTGGGAATTGCTTTTATTTATTCAAACGTTGTAAATTAGACCATTGCCAGAATTAATTAAATGGATTGTCTTACCTTTTACTTTACTAGAAGTGGTTACCTCCCCTAAATAAAACTTTTCGATAACTCTCCTTTTCTCCAAAGAACATTTATTCACTTTATTTAATTTATTTCGATTATCGCTTCGATTTCTTTGATTTCATTGTTCAGATCTAGCTACAAGTTCGATACAATTTTATGGTGTAATATCTTTTTGGGGCTGCTTAGCACTTATCGATCGACGACTAAGACTATTATTGTTCGAATGTATATATCATATATCTAAGTATGTATAGTAGAGTATATAACCGTACTCGTAAAATGTTCCACTATAATAGCTTTTTGTTTAATTGTAAAACTTTATATGTTTCGATTAATACATTTTGATTCATCTTCGATATGGGTTTGTGTGTGTGTGTGAGTCCTTGTGTTGGTTGTGCGGTTCTCCAGCTTAAATTTCAATTTAAATTTAAATTTTCAGCGAAGCCACTCAAAAACTCTTGGCAAACTTGGCCCACATCCGCTTAGAGAGCTTTGAGCGTTTGATGAAACTTTAATTTCCATTTGGACACACTGACAGCAATCAAGTTAAACCGCCCCGCCAAGAGTTAAATGCCCGGCCACGCCTCCTTGGCCGCCCCCTTTTTTTCCAGGGCCCATTGTAAAGTTTCAATGCTCGCTTTCAAACGGGGTCAAGAGTGTGTATGCCCCTCGAGGACTCAAGTGCTCAGGCTCAAAAGAAAACAATAAAACGCGCTGCGGCGTGCCAAAAAGAAAAACAACCGAAAAATATGAAAGCGCAACAAAACAAAAAATATAGAAAGAAAAACAGCCATTGAACAAAAAGCAACCCAAAAAGGCTGAAATACAGCCGCCTCGAGTGCGGCTAGAAATCGATAAAAGAAAAATACAAAAGTCCACCCAGCACTTTTCAATTGTTGCGAATTAAATCACCCTATTTAAAGACTACCCAGAAAGTAGGCAATAAAAGTTTTAAATTACAATTTCTCGGTGTCACATTCAATCAATTACTTTAACAACAGAATGTGAATTAATTTTATATACTGCTGGAAAAATGCAACAAAAAAGAGTGTAATGAAAGACAAACAAAAGGTGGTGGGGCAACAAAGTGTTCAATGAAAAAATGTAAAAAATTATGAAATTAATTTGTGCTTTTTCCGTCCTTTCTTTAGCGATGGAAACTTCACTGAATTCTTTAGCTCCTGCTGGTGGGGATTTTTCAGTGGTTTTTCCATTCCTTTACCCTAGAGTCCTGTCGCTGTGGAAAACTTTCTTTGTGTGTGCAGAGGAAAAAACACAACAATATCAGTTTCTTATGTATTTTGTAACAAACAAATCAGTTAAAACGATTTAAATTTAATAAAGATCATACAAATATTAAATATCAATATGAAATCCTCATTGTAAATTTAATTCTGATGTTTAACGTTGTGAAACATAAATCACATACTGTAATGATATTTTCTCTCAGTGAATGTGTGTGTTCCTGTGTGTTTTGTGTGTAGTGGTGTGTGGTGAGTATTGTGCACTCCCAAGACTACCGTTACTAATTAGCGCGCAACCTAGTTTAACAGTTCTTCGAGGGTTTATCTTCCTCCTGCGGTGATCCCCCCTTTGATCTCCGCCCCATCCCATTTTTCCCCACCATTTTCCTCCACATTTTCCCCCTCATTCCCTGCGCTTTTTCCCACTTTTCTCACTCGACTGAGAGTTGAACCTAGTTGAGTTCCTTTTCTTATTAAATGGAAACCACCGCGGCTTGACTTGTAGCCTTTGCTTTTGTAGCGTCTTCATTTTTCAACCTCTTTTTTTTGCCCCCAAGGGTGCACAGCAAAAAAGAGGAAATGTTGGACCTTTACTTAAGACCATGGTTTATTATCAAGTTATGCATTATTAAATGGTGATTTCGTCAATTAAAATGGCTATTGTTTGATAATATCTATACGATAAAAATTGATTTTTAAAATAATTAAATTATTTTCGGCTTACTGTCACCTATTTCGATGGTTTTTATAACGCTACATTACTTTTGGCTAAAAAGGGTTTGGTTTTGGAACCTATTTAAAACGGTGTACATTTTATTGGGAAAATTAATATTGGTGAGATCTGCGATATAATTTATTCTATATGGTTTGGAAGATACAGTCTTCTTCATGACTAATATAAATGTATTCTAAAAACGTTTAGCCCTTTATATTTCCGTCTATAAATGACTCTGATTTTGTGACTCTTTTTGTATCAGTTACATTTTAAATTGAAATATCGTTCTTGTAACATTATTTTCCGTGTCTTTTGGGTGGTTCTGTGGGTGGTGCTTGTCTCCTTTCTAGACAAATATAATTTCATTGCGCTCCGCTTTGTGGGGCGACGGCTGGCGTTGGAATGCGTAAACGTTGACGATTAACTGCGCCATGAAAATGAAGCAAAATAAAACGATTAGAACTAAATACAGAAAGATATCGCGTAGCATCTCTGGTATGGAGGTTTTTCACTCGGGCAGAGGCCAAAGCTCCAGACTCCGGCAGACTCCAGATGTCATGGCTCCGCTGCGGATTTTCCCGCTGTTGCTTTTCCGGCTGCCCCTCGTCTCATTGCCTCATTACGGCCGTGCAAATGGGAAATGGGATATGGGCAGCAGAGGTGGAGATTATATGGGGACCAGCTGCAATGAAAAGCAGAACGGGGAATCGTGAGTGAAAAGCAGATGGAAATAACGCGCAGATTATTCATATCGCTCCATCACGCACGTCTGGGGGCGAAAAAAACAGAGCAAAATCAGAACCAGAAAAAGGAAAAGCCAGAAGATAGAAACATATCATGAATGAGTGACAAATTGGAGTAAGAGACCCACCGATACCCTTGCAGGAATTTTAAGCAATCAATTAAAAACTTAACACAACATATTTGAGTGAAAAAGTCCATTGCTAAAAAATTGTAAGTCTTAATAATTAAATAAAAATCTATTATATTAATAAAATTCTAAAGGTTACATTTTAAACAAAACTGTCGGAAGCCTTTATTATTATAATATCATGATTAGTTATAATTTGTCCAGTAGCAAACTAACCCTTCAGTGGTGTATTTTAGAAGATCATATTTATAACACAGAAAAGCTAGTTTCCATAGAAAAATATTATTAAAAAAAGGCAGACAACGAACTCATACCCTACCGAATAAAAACAAGGAATATGTGTATATTTAATGTAGCGTATTCAGAGCAGTGACTTATCTTAATTATGGCAATAAGATTACTGGAAAAAATCGCAGAAAAGATAAAGAAGGAGTCCGGACAAAGGATTATCTCTGGTCGACGAAAAATCCGTTGCCTGGTTTCTGTTCCTCCTTCTCCCGCGTAAATTACATGCTGGGCTTAATCTTTTTTCTCCAGTTGCCTTTTGGCAACACGAAAAGTTCTCGCCTGGCATTTTCCCTCCCGCGACTTTTGCGACACAGAGAACAGAACACAAATTACGCATACGCCGCGTGGGCCGTCGAAAAGGGACGAAGATAACTGAAGATGTTCATCTCCCAAGGACTCCCACATGCACGGATGTGTTGCACAATTGCATTTCTTGTTGCCAGATGCCACTGATGTTTTTTACCCTCCTTTCCCAACTCTTTATTTCTCTAGCATTGTTGCAGATTTGCTCCGCATGTTGCCCAATATGTTGGCCAAGAAGAACAGGGCTTGAAATGGGCGTACGTGGCGAGGAAATTAAACAAATGAAATTTAAGCTAAGGGGAAACGAATCAGCCCACAAAGGGAATTAGATTCCCAGATTTAAATGGAAAAGGCGGGGCTTTCCACATGAGCAACATGTGCTCGGAATGCATGCCACTCGACCTGACCCTTTGACGTGCCCCTCGATATTCTCCTTTTTGGAAAGCCTTCCTCTGAATTCTCCACTTCCACTCGAATCCACTCGAAATGCTCTCAATTAGTGGGGGAATAATTTATATAAAATTCCAACCCAGTTGGAAAAAACGAACCGAATTCACGAGCAAAAAGTTCCCACAAACACCTGAAATAATATGTAAATTTAATTTAAACTGAGTTTTTTCAAATGTTTTAATTGGCCTCTTCAGAAATTAATTTAAAAACAATTATTTTTTATACTAGTAGTGACCTTTTTTAATTGCATTCTCATATAATTACACTTTTACATTTTTTAAGTTGTCCATTTTATGGCCACTTTTAAATTTAAAATTTTTCTTATCTTTATTAAACAGCTCTTTTTAAGCTGGTGTCGAAATGTAAGCCAACAATCCAATTTCATATCTATTTATTTAATAATTTTCTTTAATTGCATTTTATTTGACTACTTTTTTTTTTATTTCTTTTGTCTTGCTATAATTGGATAAAGAAAAATTTGCCTCAGGATTATAGAAGATTTTGAATTTTCAAGACAATTTCCTGAGTGTGGGCTCATGTTAAACGGTTCCAGCTTCGGTTTAAAAAAGGCATATGCGGTCATGAGTTTGCTGGCAGGTCAAAGGTTTTGCCATCTGCATTCGGGGATTAAAATGCAAACTGCCAACTGCAATCATCAGGCATCCGGCGACCTGGAACGGACATCGCAGGGGGAATCCTTTTTGCGCCCCAAAAATCATGGGGTCCTTTTCAATTAAACGCTTATCGCAGCCGTGGCACTCGCTGAATAAGTTTTGGTCCTCGACCTCGGGCTATGTCCTAAGTTCACCCCCCCCCTTCCCGAAGAAGAAAAACAATTTTCAAAAGGCCGCTGCCACATTCCATGGCTAGCACATCATTAGGCCGACTTTCGAAAGGGGCGGGGATTCGAAACAAAGCGAAGCGCATCAAAGATTATGAAACTCATTAAAAAAGTTTCGGCGGGGCAACAAATCTAACAAGCTGAAGAATGTGACGCAGCTGCCACGCCCTCACGCCGCCTCTTTTTCCCCATAACTTAAGGTCAACAGAAAAAATAAAGAAAGGGGCAGGAGGTGAAAATAAATGGGAGAGTTGGTAGCAAATGGCCAGTGGGATTTGTTTTTTTTCCTTAAGCTGTTTATTTTTAGCTTCCAGTCTAGGAGAAACGGAAGTACTAACAAAGTTAGCAGCATACATTTATTTGGCACAAAATAATAAAATATAGATAAATAAAAAGCAGGCAGCCTTTTGGATTATTAACCACGTTTTTATTTATTTTAAATTTTTGTAAACGTTTTTTAATAGTTTGGAGTAAGAATTAAGTGCTGTAATGTTTAAAGTAAAAGTTTACAAAAATTTGAATTAGTTATAAAACACTTTTTTTAAGTTTTGAAAACTTTTAAATTATTTTAAAATTTTAAATTTATTTAAAATAATTGGGAACTTTTGGAATTCATCCAAATGTACGTCATACCATTGTGGAATGTTATTTATATTACTATACTTTCAATTCATTTAATCAGCATAAAAAGTTGTTTTATTGCACACTGGTCACACGCTTTTAAACTTATTTAACACCACTATTACTTTAGCAGCGGTAGTAAATAAAACCAAACGACTACGTGATACCCCTTAATAAACGAGTCTCCCGAGAAAAGTTGCAGCCTGTTGCTTGAAGCGGAAATGTGTGCCTGCGTTGGATTTGAGAACGCTTCATAAATTAGATGTCAAAGCCGAAGGATCAGACACCAATGGCAACACGCACATACCCACGCACATCTGGGCACACGTGTGTGTGGAAAAGGGTCAAAGGCTGTCAAAGGAGTTGGGCCAAGAATGTTTGCCCCTGGCGAAAGTTTGCGACGTTTGGCAAACTTATTAAAGCGTTCGAAGCCAAAACAAATTGGCAAGGCGAGAAAGGAAAACTTGCCGAGGCATTGCGGCCATTAATTTTCACTAGCGGCGCACACGAAATGCAAATGAAACTTTGCGCCGGAATGTTGACAGTCAGTCAGTCAGTGAGTCAAAAAGGGGCCACAAAAGTCAATGAAGTGTTAAACGCCCTGCGGTGTTTCGGGGATTATCCGTATGCCTTATGCCGCCACGCACACACATGTCCAATTTTCTGCGGGTTTCCATTTGCATTTATGCGTGCTTGGCTTTCATAAATGCCCACATCAAAGTGGGAAGTTTCGCAGTCATATAATTAAAGCAACAATGCCAGACAAACTCGCGGCATAAATCACTAGAAGTGTTTCCAGCTTTTTCCCAGCTTCATTCATAAGTTCCTCGGCTGGGATTCCATTCATGGACATATACTCTGTGCTCACGCACTTTTATGAGAAATATTCTTTCCCCCTTTCCAAAAAAAAAAGATATACACATTACCAATTTATGCTGAGCGCTGAGCCGCTCGTAAACTGCCCAAAAAGGCAACAAAAAATCCACTAACGAGCCAAGGAGGTAAACTTTTTTCCTTATTTTTTCGTATCACTTCACTTGCAATTCTTTTCGGTTCAACGCGGCGTATGCGTAATATTTCGTTGTTTGACTTTCTATTGTGGCTTCTTCCGGCCAAAGTCGCGATGTTTTCAGTTCGACGTTGCTGACGCGACTCCGGTTTTTGCCTGATGGAAGCCGCTTCTTATAGCAGCCGCTGTTCGTGTCTCCTGCTTCGTCCTTTATCCTTCGTCCTGAATCGGACGAGCCTCACCAGTTGAACCTTCGCTTCGGTTGGTCATTCGGCATTCGGTTCGTACTTCTCGTGCCGGAAATTGTTGTTCAACAAATGCAAAGAGTTCTCAGTCAACAGGCAGAAAAACAAGAAACAAGTGGTGTGGGCGGTGGGCATTGCACATCCTGGCACATCCTTAAGGAATCAGTGGCATTAACTGAATGGTGATCTTATCAAAATCGCAGTGCGAAATTATTGGCTAAAAGGATGATTTTCGTTTAAAATTCTTTCAATTTAAAGATCACATTAGAGTATTGAAGTATTTTAATTTTGGTCAAATAAACTTATTATAGCATATATCAGAAATGTATACAATGATATATAGTTTAATAAAATGACTGCTGTTATACTATATATGTTTTCCAATTTGTTTTGGACTCAAAACTTATAAAAATATCTTTCCTTAATCCCTTTTTCCTTGGTTTTGACAGTCTAGTCGCTTAGAATATTTCCTATCGATCTGACATTTTATGAAGGGCCTGCCCCAACTTTGCCCTCTAAATCCACAACCACCAATTTTTTCTTGTTTGCCCCGCCTTCCGCCTTGTCATGTTTGTATTTTCAGCCGCATCATAAGGCAAACATTTTAATTTGCCATAGCCTGTAGTGCCACGCCCCCACACAAATACCGCCCACGCACAGGAGGCGCTCAAATATTGACACTCAACTAAGCCGGCAGGCAAACGCTGACCAAAACCAACGTTGACACCCCCTGGATATCTTTTTGCAGATCCTTCGCTGATGACGCCAATCATGTTCTTGTGTGGCCCCCTTTCAAAGGGAAAACAGGGGCGTGGGCGAAGAGGGGGCTTCCCTGCCGTCAGTTGGCGTGACAAGCAAGACTTTCGACTTACAGGATGCCGAGGGGGAGGGGAAAACTGAGCAGACATCGGCACAGTTTGTTATTATTTAAATCAGGAAGTCGGAGAAATTTCCTGTGCCAGTAGGCATGGCCAACAAATTGGCAGCTGACTTCCGCAGTCGAGTCAATTAAATTTTCCCTTTAAGTGATTTCTGTCGCCATCAAATGTCGCAGCTTCCCATCTCCTTTTCCCCTGCTTTCCTTTGGCTTCCCCTCCCCTAATGAGAAATCGATGTGTTGTAATTTGTTCAAATCCAATTTCGGAGTACGGCCGTGGCTGTAACCGTAGTCCGGAGTCTAAAGTCCGGACAACACACCTGGCCCCCAATCGTCACTGGATCCTGCTGGTACACAGGAAAAATTCAAATATATATATATAATGCAGACAAATCAGATATGCTCATTAAAATTTTGATTATGAAAAAACATTTTTTAATTTGAAAATAATTGAAAACATTTAAATTTCATGATATGATATGCTAATATCAGTATGGAATGAAAGAGCAGTGTAAAATTCCGAAATAAGAGGAATTCTGAAAACCCGAAAACACACATTTCTTTTATAACATTCTTATGTTGACTGTTCAAAAAATAAAAGGAAACTTTTTAATTATGCCAAACCATTATTCAAATTTTTTATACATTTTTAAGGGATACAGTACATGGTATAAATGACTATTAGCTTTTATGGTATTTACTTTTATTTCCATTCGTGATAAAACTATTTTCGTTAAACTGTTGACTGTACAGTTTTATTAAGGAGTTAGAATTTTAATATAAATATTTGGTATAATTGTTTTTTCCAGTACATTCTCACCTCCTTTCCCCTGTTTTGAGGGCTCGTTTTAATGAGTTTTTATTGCGCTTCAGGTGCTTTGATTGCTGCGATTTTTAACTTGATTTACGCGAGTTTAGTGAGGGGGTATGAGGACGAGGCCCACTATTGATTTTTCAATTAAGCCGGACTCCCCCTCAATCAAAACCCCACCCCCTGCCGTACCCACTCCACCCCTCCTCTGATCCCAATGCATTTTGCATGTTTTTCGCGTGTTGCCAACATTTGTTTTGTGAGAAAGCCACTGAGGAAGGACTGTCTTTTGTAGCAAGTTTTATGCGCCGCATCCTGTGCACAAAAAGCATAAAGCAAAGAGGGGGTTTACTATAGGGGGAACTCACTGTGGGTGGAGGGGGTATATGCCATACCGCGTTGTAGAGCAATTTATGCGGTAATTGCTTTTTTAAGCGCTTCGCATTTATCTTTTCGACACAAGTGAAATGAGTTTCTGCCTCCTTTGCGTGCCTTTTGTCGATTTGCCAAAGCAACAACAACAACAAGAGCAATAAGGATAACAGCCTGCAAGGATATCAACAACAACAACTAACGAGGGCAACAACCAAAAAAAAAAACAGAACCCGCCTGTCACAATGCCAACAAAAGCCAAAAAAAAAGAAAGCTCAACTACTTACAATGGCATTTTTATGACGTCTTCTATTTGTCTGCTCATCACGTTTTGCCCTTGCTGCCACGCCCCCTGACCCACATACACCGTAAAACAAAAATATAAAATAAAGATATTAATATCGATTTAAAAAAAATTTGTATCTCTAAAATAGACGAAATATTTGTATATTAAACATACAAAAATGTTAATACATTTATTTTATAAATAAACTGTTTTAAATATGCATAACAATGATTAAATTATTGATGTAATGTTCTGTAACAACTATAAATAAATATTTAATAAAATAATATGATTTTGTAAGTTTTTAAATTTTTATAAATTGTTTATTAAATAATTTTTTTTAGGGTTATTCAAATTCTTTGCGTGTAGGTAACCCACTACAGTCCGCCATTTCCTCTTGAAAAGTATGCAGCACCTCTTGTTATTGTTGTTTATGGAAATGCCGAGCAAGTTTTTCCTTGCCCTTCCGCCCCACCTCACCTCCCTTTACCACTACCCTAATTAATTTAACACAATTCGCTTAAAAATTAAACAAGAAAAGTTGATAAAATGAAACGAGAATGAAAAAGATATGCAGAAGGGAAAATGGCCGCATCTGTATTCTTGGGACAAGGCGCTTGATTTATGGCGTGCATTCTGGATAATTTTAATTTTATGTTGTGCCCATAAAAATTACCCGTATGGAAAATTTGTCATTTTTGGTTTAAACGAAATTGAGTTTTCTGAGCACCAGGTAATGGGTTTTTCGGGCCTACGTTTATGAGTTGTAATTATTTTGTTCATTATTTGGAAAATAATATTTATTCACATTAATTTATGAATATTGTTTCTTAATGTTTGTTGGTCAAAAAAACTGGATTTAAATTTGGATTTACTTGCTACCTATAATAACATTAAAAATGGTAAAAAGATTTTAGTTTGTATTATTATTTATTCGTATCCATTTTGAATTTCCAGTGGCTGCAAAGTTTGGCGCTCACTTAGAACAGTAGCTCTCAAACTGTAAACTCCAGATCACTCAAAACTATCTCTTTTTCTTTCTCTTAGCTCTCTTTTTTTGCTCTCCTACATAAACACCCCCACCCGCAACAACAACAAATCAACACTTTGAATTTATTTTAACAAACCAAGTTTGGCTTCTTAGAAAATTAAAGCTTATAAGGAATATAAAAACTTGTTCATCAATTACATTAAAATAACATTTAAACTACCTTTTTATTTTGTGAAAAGTTTAAATTTTTAAAAGGCTATTATTTTGTTTTTTAAACGGCGGTCACACTGTTGAGCCCGGTTTGAGAAAGAGCACCAAGTGTGACCGTACGGCAATAACTGTGAAATCATACCAATGTAGACTACTTTGGCTGTTATATTCGTATCGTGGCGCAACGGTCACATATAGATATATCCACTATTTTGCAAAATAAAGTTTGTTCGTCAGTTAGCATTTAACTACTAGCAATTAAACAATTGCGCTGGCTGCAATTTGTTAGTGCGATTCGGGAGATAAGAATATTTTCAAACACGCGGGTTTCTGTCAATAAAAGTGGTTTTCATTCGGTAATTCCCGTGTGTCACGCCCAAAAAAAATCAAAAGCAAAAAAATTCTAGTGCGTGTCAAAAAACCAAAAACAGTGCAATAACAACAACAAAAAGGCAGCTAACGGTGAACAAAACGCTCAAACAAAGTCACAAAAACAAAACAGCAACAACAATGGAGGTTAGTAGTGTAGTAATTGTGGTTGCCGCTCAAGTGTTTAAATTGTTTTTTCATTGATGTTTTTTTCGGGTTGTTTGCCTTGAATGATTTCATTTCATTAAATTATTTTGTTTGCTTGTGTTTTCCCTCTCTTACACTCTATCTGCCGTACGATTACGTCAGTTTTGTCTCTCAGTTGAGTTCTGGAGTTTGCGCTCTCTCGCTCTCTTGTATCTCTCTTCGTCATCAAATATTTTTGACATTCAACTTCAACCCCATTTCTATATCACCTCCCCCTTTAATATTGATTCCCCCTCCCATTCATTAATTCACTAAATTAATAGCTTTATTATGTCATCGCACCGCTTTCTTTTCTTTGTGTCTTTTGTTTTGTGTCTCAATTTTGGCATATTTAGCATTTTTATATAATATCGCAGTAAATTCCCTTATCGCGCTGAAACAGCTGTTTTATGTTCGTTTACCGTTATTTCACGATCTTATCTCGTATATTGAGTTACTCATTTCCCAACAATGACGTTATAGATATCGACTTCCCACCTTTTAGATTATAAACCCTTTCGAAACATGTTGTGGTAGATTAGCATTCTATATGGCCATGTATTATATCTTTAACACATCAAATAAATTAGACAAAGGGCATTTAATTTAATGCTCAACATGTGTAATACGAACTATAGTCTGACATTTTTTTAAAAAAGACGGTCTCATTTAAGGAACTTCCTAAGGATGTAAGCGTCTCGACCACAGGACAACAAAATTGACTACAAATTAAATTACCCAGATTAATTATCATAAAGCTGCAATCCAACCGTTTTATTACTTAAACCATAGTAACGTTTTAAAGCAAATTTGTAAAATATGACATTTGATCTGAGGGATTAGTTTTTATAGGTGGGTCTAATTTTTCGTGGTCGGCTTATGAATTTGTGATTTACCTTATTAAGTTTCCTCTTGAACGTCGCCCTTTACCTAAGCGCTTGGGATAATCCCAGTTCTCATTTGCCCCCAATTAAACTGAGTTCTTCCTTTTAAACCCTTCTACCTTTTTTTTTACATATAAACCGGAAGAAAATCCGCGGGGGCGTCAAAAGCGCATTTAACATCGCTGAGCTGAGTAATTAATCGCCTTTTCTCTGCTTTGGCGTTTACTTTTTGTGGACGGATGGACAGCCATCAAAGCAGACATGAAAAGCTTTTTTCTCAGCCCCGGAATAGGGGCACGAATACAAAAATAAGCAAACAACAAAACACCAAAGTCGGCCAACATAAAATTGCTCATTTCCGTCGTTTAATTGACGCCAAACACATGAAAATTGACGAAAGAAAAAACCATCAGTAGCCACAAAGCAGGAAAAAAAGATTAAACTTGTTTGCCCATCGAGAAATCCACAACAAAGTGCCTATCTACAGTGCGTTTCGGTAGTGCAAAAGTGGTAAGGGTCTACAGATTAATATTTAACTTAGAGCTCAACGAATATTAAACTAATGTTTCAGATTGGGGAACCAAATTAGTCAGTACTATGTATATATTTTTTACATTGATTTGAATTCTGATAGTCTACTGAAAAGGAAAATTGTATTATTATAAAAAATGTATTATCGGTTCTATCGTTGCACAATGTACTGATTGTTAGAGGGCTGAAAAAAATATAACAAATATGCTTTTATTAGTCTTATTCAGATTTACAATTTTTAGCATATATTAAAAGCTGCATTAAAAATGGTGAAAAGCAAGATAAGCAAATACTTTATTATTGTAATATTTCATTGAAATGAAAAAATACGCGGAGTTTTATATTTGCTCGTAAAAAACGTGCACTGTATGAAAGGTTTTGAATGACAAAACTTAGTCATAAAACAAAAATATTATCAGTTTATTCAAGCTCAATAAACGTACACCTGATAAACTTATCCCTTGTTTACTTATATCGATCCAATGAGCATCCGTTGTTATGCTGAATTGCTTATCAAATAATAATTTATATTTACAACGAGCTTGACAGTAAAGAGACTTACTGTGTGTTTATAAATAGAAGACTGAAAGATGACACATAGAACACATGACAAAATCGTCGGTTGTGTTTTAAAGCATAATGAATAAGTGGAATGCTAATACTTTGATTTCCACTCGATTCTGTGTATATCTCCCACAAACGGCGAATTTAACCAAGCGGAATCGACCTGCTCTGTTAAATTAGCACACCATCATTCCTATATATTTAAATATATATTTAGGAGTATTTGTGTGTGTCTAAGTGCTGAGCGCCAAAGTTGATAATATCGTCGCCTAATGCCGTGACACGATTAAAGCTTTTAAAAATTTCCTTCCCCTCAAACTGTCAGGCAAAGTTTTTGGAAAAGTTGTTGCCCACTTAGATTTTGGTTGTTAACAAGCAGGAAAAACAAGCTTGTGGGTTTTTCGCCGTCTTAAAACTTCTGGGACTTCCGTGGAAGTGCAGCTGCCAAAGACCACCGGCCCACATTTATTACCCTGGCAATACGCATTTTCATAAATTTCCACTTACTCATCGGAGACAGCCGGGATTTTTGGTGGAGTCTGGGATTTTAGGAGTCTGTGTCTCTGGCCTTATAACACGCTCCGTTAACCGTTTCTGGCTTGGATGGGCATTACTTCATCATTCGGCTGAAACTTTGCATAATTTTCATTTATTACCGCAACCGTTTTTTTATATTTTATGCGCCCTTGTATCTCTCCAATCTCGCATCAAAATCTGCCCCAGCAAAGCAGGCATATATATTTATTATGATTCCCTGGGAAGTGACTGACACGGGAAGACCGGCCCACCACTCCAATTTATCTTACAAATTTAATCTTTTCACATAATTTTCTCTGCGTGGCTTTCATGTAATTACCTCTGCCTCTCTCCTCGATTTTTGTCCTGTATTGTTACTCTTCTGGGAAAGTTTTCAGCTGCGCCATTTTATCTGCTTACAATATACATAAATCTGACATTGCCTTTTTGTTTACGACCAAAGTTTTTCCCTTTCACTTAATAATGCATTTTGTTCTCCTCGTTTTTTAATTGCAGGTGAGTTCAATTTGGAAGGTAGATGACCATCTGAAGTATGGGCTATACATATATGGGAAATTAAACTGCTTGAAAAAGCGTGGTAATGTACAAGGGCAATGATACGTGAAATATGCTGAAAAGAAGTGGGTGGATAAGGTTTCTCTGTTGATATAATGAAGAATTCGAATAATAAACCTTGATTTTTTTTATGTTTGATTTCCTTAACTCATTTTATTCAGCCATCTTTATATTAAGTATGTTACTTAGTTGATTTGATAAAATCATATTTTTATAACTAAATCCAATGTAAATTAAACTCCTAAATGTAATCATGAAAACCAAGTTATAATAGTTATCTCCAGTTATTTTCTCATGACTACCAAGACTTAAGAAATAAATCAAAATGTGTATTAAGATGTATTGCAATCAAATGTGGCTCATAACAGATTTATGAATAGTTAAAGTCTGCCATGTGTGGGAATTTCATGTCTTACGTAAGGCGATAAATTTCATCAGCAATTTTAATTTGGCACTGTTTATTACATGCTGACTAAATGTCTTGGTAATAAGTATATATATATATACTGTTGCATGCCACACTGAGTGCACCACGCCCGCTTAGATGTGGGATTTATAGTGGTAGTGTTTTTAGTCGCCCAGAAATCGCGTGCTTTCTAGCGACAAAGATCGCATGCGATTATTTCCATACTTTGTTGGTTTTCTGATCTGGAAAATTACCTCATAGTGGAAATTCTGATTCAGGGGTCACCGAACTCGCTGCACTTGCAACTGATTGTTTAAACTATTCCCAGGGAGTGTGTAAACAAATGGTAATTATGGCCACCTCCCCAGCGGTTAGATATACACAAAGTCAAAGACCCCAAGTCAGGGAAAACCAAGTGAAAAAAGGGAAAATTTACATGAATTTTTAATTAATTTACATCCAAATTTGTCTACCACTCAACTTTCACTGGCTGAGGCTCATGACAGTTCGTCACATTACCCCTCCCAAAAAACAGAAACGCCCCGAAGTAGGGAAATAGGATGGGGAGTTGTTTTCATATTACTTACAACATTCCTGGGCACAAAAACATTTGCCGAAACGTGACCCAGTGCAAAGGCACTTTTGAAATTCACAGTCAAATGTAAACTACATAAATTTGCGTACTTTTTAAGGGGCAGGGTTGACGGACTGAAGACCATAATTTATTATTATTCTGGCTGGCTGGCTTATTTGGGCATCTTATTGATGACTGGGGCTCAGTCTCCAACCGAGAATGCGATGCACGTTTCTCATTTTGCCTAAATGCGTCTGCTACTCAAATTTCACTTTTTCCCCCAACCCTGCAACTTTAGCGACATCTGTGCATTATGTGCGGATTCAATTTAGATCGGGAAAGTTGCCTGCACTGCAGCCAAGTTTTCTGTTTTCTATGGCCATGCCAACTGTCAGTTTCTGCCAGCACCCCAGTGATTCCTCGTCTTTACTTTGTTCCCCTCTTAACCGCTTTGATATCGGAGATTTCTGGTTGCAACGATGCGGCAGACTTCGTCTATACCCTGGGTATAAAGAGCATTTGGGTATATTGGTTTCTGATGAAATAAGAACCATTTTTTCCGATCTAGTATGATTTAGGTAATCACATACTCAAATAAAAGTATGTAGATTAAGAAATCTTAAAAAGTTCTGAGTTCTGCACATAATTTCAAATTCCGCAGTATAACGCATTCGATTATCTAAACTTTTCGCCAAGTTCACTTGTTTTAAATGCGAGTGCATTGAGACGGAACTATCGACGTCTCAGTTTTCAGCAGTTGAAACGCCTGAACGAAGGCAGAACCAGAATATATAGCTCGACCAGACTTCGATTCCCTTTCGCACTGACCAACTGAGGTCTCAACATTCAGGAGGTCGACCGACCTCCCTATCCACACCCCCATTTCCCCTTCTCCTTTTCAACTGACTGCTGGTGGCATGCAAATTGCATAAAATATTGCCATATAAAAAGCATATTCGTGTTCACTGAATATGCAATTGACTGGCACTGGGAATTGGCTTAGAAGGAAAAACTTCTTTTCCATCTTACCAGGCTGCCAAAGTGCCTGGGCATATTTCACATTTATGCAGGCACCTTGGGGAGCGCCAGGAAAATGCAATAAAACATTTTTCACCCTAACGGAATAAAACGTATGGGAATAAAGTTATGTGGTTTACAAAGCTGACAATCTATCAAGGGCTAAGGAAATGCATTGTGGTTGGGAAATGCCATTGGAAAAACAGGCTTCAATGTGGTAATTTTATTTGGGTATTGTAGTAACCTTTCGGCATTCTAAAATGAATGGGCTTATAATAAAATAATTATTTATTATGATGCATATTTATGGTTTTTAAGATTTAAAAAATTACTTAGACCTTCATTGTGCTATTTATTAGCTCAAATACTTAATTTAAAATTTAAGTGCTTAGGGAATTACAAAAGATAATATATTTATTTTTTCGTATACACAAACAAAAAGTCTTATGATCTACAAATATTTTTTATTTATTAAAAGAGCAAACGTATTTCAAACGATTGTTTAAAGAGCAATTGCGATAATTAAATGCAAGTGCTTTTGCTACTTTTCCCTATCCAAGATATCTATTTTCCCCAGACACGCATTTTCACTCGACACTCGACGCTCATTTTCATCGGACGCATCTTTTCACCTTCGGTTTCTGGTTTTCCACGCGACTAATTGTCGGATTCGGATGGCCATAAAAGTGAGCCTGGTCGCAAATGTAATTAACGTTTCTTGCTCGAAATTTCCTGCTCGCGAACTGCAATTTCCCTGCCTGTTTCCCTCGCTTCCTACGCGAATTTCCACCAGTTGGTCATTAGCCGGGTCCATTTTCCTACATCCTACCTGCTTTTGGGACGTGTCCGACCAACTTTTCATGTACTTTTGTATGCGAGCGCTTCTGTTGATTTTCCACAGTTTTTACGCTCCGCGGGCAATGTGAAATTTTTCGCCGTAAACGTGACCATTGCCGTTTGTCGCTGCTGGAAAACTGTGTTGTTGTTTGCCGCTTAATTAAATCGCCTAAGCACCTTGACCGATTTCGCATTCAGTGACCACTGACTACCGCCCATCCGTCAGATACAAGATACATTTGTGCAAATCACCGAAAAACATGTTTCACATTTCGACCCGCAGCTCACGGGCTCAATTTTGTGGGTCACACATGGCCAGGAGCCGTTGTTGTATAGCCTTAAGCCGGATTTATTCCTGTTTGGGTTTGGGTTTTAGCGGTATTTTATTGTTAGAGTAAAATTTTATAATTTGTACCTAGTCCGAAAGCTGGTACCTGAAATTTATTGCTTTAAAACATAATTAAACGTGGAGAAAAATGTGTAGAATGTATTGTAATTAAACAGCAAGACAAATTAATAGCGTTTTTGAAAAGAATTTCAACTTATATTGTATTTCAAGACAAATAGCCAAGCATCATACATCAATATTTTAAATTGAAGCCAAACAGATACTAATGACACAAAAACAAGTTAGGAATAGTACAAAGTTTGGGTTAACTAATATATATACTGCTTTGTGGTATGGAAATTTAGCTAATTAAATCTTTAAAATATGGCAATAACTCCTAAACATCTCTAAACTGGCAAATATGAATAATAAAATTTATATTTTATGGCTAAGTCTTAAACCCAATTGATTTAGTGAATAACATTATTAGTCTTATTTTGGCAATCGTTGTTATTAAGCTGTACAAATATAGTTTGGCTTTAAGCTTTAAGCAGATTAAAGCTTGATTTTTTGAATGCGCTCTTTTTGCTTTAATAAGGAACTTCAAGAGGTACTTCTAAAGCATCTGCAATAGAATGCATCTGTTTTTGACGGAACCTTTAGACCATTGCCAAAGCAAAGAAGCTGCTTCCCATTAAATAAGGCCTTTCGTTCAACTTTATCTCTTGACAAGCACTTGCTTTGTAATTGCATAAAATCAGATGACAGTAACCTGCAGGCGGTGGGCGTAGAATCTGAGAAGCTACTCGTAAGTTGGCTTATTTCGAACTACCGTTCTAAAAGCCCGTTGCAATTAATGAGCCTGCCACTCCATTACATCGGATCTCGAGACTTACAGTTTATGCGAATCGCAACTTCTAATTGGCTCAGACCTCAAACGTCTGACAGATGCACGCCAGTTAACAGTTTTGAGAGTTTAATGTGTTGACTATTCGTATCTGACAGATACATTTCGGCTGGCGGCACGTTCCCGTCTTGTTTACTGTGCGGATTTGCATGGTGGGCTGACTTCGGTATCAAGAACAGGTCTCATTTGGTGCACTCTTTTTCAGGAGGACAATATTAGATCAGGGAACAACCAAAACCGTTATTTAACATTTGGATACGAAAAATAAATTAAATTAAAAACTAAGAATTAATATGCATTTTTGAAACATATTGTGAATTAGTTTAAATTAATCCTATTTGGAGACAAAATAATATATTCTCTGCTAGACCAGATCGCGAATTCAGCTTGAACTAAGTGTACTCAAGACTTCGACTATCTAAAATATGTATTTAATTTCTTGTTTTGGCTTATATTTATTTGCTTAGCTCTCTAGCGTTTCGGTGTGTCTCCGGAGTGCCGTGAACTCAATTATTTTTGCAATTACTTTTTATCATTCTACAGTTTACAGTTGCTCCACCTCCAGAGGCCTTCCAGCTCGATTGGATTGGATTCGAGTTGTGTGGAGTGGAGTGGACTTTTTGCGCTGCTGTGTCATTGAGGGTGTTTGTTCTGCCTGGGTGATGAATCAAGCTGCCCCCAATTGAAATGTCAACAATTGACTGCAACTTAAAGCGTTAGAGACTGACATAATCGCACCCTGTGGTTGCCCGCCCCCGCTGAAGAATCGCAGATGCGAGGAGCACCACTCGGAAGTGGGTCAGTGGCTGGCATTTAGCTGGGTAGCTGTATCTATCAGATACACGTACAATATCTGGGAGCGCCATCTGCGCAGCCAAACTTGGCCATTTGTGGGTTTGTTTTGCTAGTACTGGCTGGTCGAGATGGTAGCTTAGCTGTACCTATTGTGGCCGAAACCGGTTTCCTGTTAAAAGCACTAAGTAAATGGCCGGGCAAAGAGCAGTTTAAGCCCCGGTTTTATGGCCATTGTCCGTCGCGGTCAGAAGACTCTTCTGCCCTCCGGTAGAAACCAGTTTTCAATCGGCTCTTGATTTGCCTGCACTAAATACTCCTTCTCGGTCACGCTTTGGTAGAACATCTATTCCGCCCTCCAAGTTTCGAGTCTTACAATTGCTTTATGTAAATCTATTTGACGGTTTTCCCTCCATGTATAATGTCGATTTCGTGGCTTTTCGACGACTTCCGCTCGGCTTGTTTATGGGCCACAATTTGTTGACTTATTTATTTGAAATCTGGCAGAGTTGCACAACAATTTCCCACTGAGAAGTCGTTTAAGTGCAGACACCACTGCGGAGAAGTCATGCCACAGTTGGCTGCCTCTGTCCCCCGCCGGCTGCACTGTCAAAAAATATATATTTAATGAAAAAAGTTAGTCTATCGAAATTCAGTTAAAGCCTCTTAATGATATTTGCGATTATAAGTATAATAAAAACGGACAATAGGTGGAACCGTATTAATTTATTTAGAGGTTCATTGATTAGGTATTATTTTAAAATTTGGCCAACAGTAATAAAAATAATAGTTAGCCGACGTTTGGGGAATACTTTTTAAAATTTGATTACAAACTATATAAGCTAAATCAATCTAATAGATTAAAAAGAAAAATATATATTTGAAAAGTTTGAATTGTAAAAAATATTTAATTGTCCGTGATATCAATTTTTTTATGTTTTTCATTGCTTTAATTTTTCTAAGTGTGCCTAATTTACATTGCCAACTCCACGGGCCGACTGGCTGAGTGACTCGACTTAACTTGGCCTGAACTGAACGCCTGACTCACTCACTAACTGACTGAATGACTGAGTGGCTGGCTGAGCGATTGCAGCTTGTCGTTGGCCTGGCTCGAGCAAATGTTGCACGACTCTCGCTTCTGCTGCTTTCGATGTGGTTGCCGTTGTCTCGCCTTAATTCGGTGGTCTGGTGGTGCGGTGGTCTGGCGTTTCGGTGGGTCTCTCTTGCCATTCAGTCGGTGGTGGAACGCAGACCCAGTCCCAAGTCGCAAAAGTCTCCGGCTTAAAGCCAATGCAAGTCGCCTCGGTGCATTCATAATTGGATTTGCCATATTCCGCGCTTCATATTTCGTATCGATTGGCGGTTGTGAATAGGAGCACCCGTAATGGAGAGTGCCCTGCCGGTGGTGGCCGAGTTCCAGCAAATAAAGCTGCGTCCGGTGCCAAAGGTCAAGCGCCGCGCCCCGCAGCCACCTGTGAGCCTACGCCTCAAGCAGAAGAATGTGCGAAAAGTAGCTTTAAGTATCTTAAAAACCGCATTTTATCAGTCCTCGTAAACCCCTGAACTTTCGATCTTATACGGAAAGCATGGAACTGCAAAGTGAACGGTGCAAAAGTGAAAACAATGGCTTTTACTTTAAGGAAAAGGAGAGCAAAGGCATGGGAAGATTGCCCTGCGATTAAGGTGCAATCTTAACTGATCCTCACATGTGAAGTTTTTCTTGGGAAAAAAGACTTGCAACTTGTAGGAAATAAAACCTATTGTGATTTCATAGCTTATATTAAACAATTCAAAAATTGCTTGGATTACTTGGACTACAAATCTCTAAAGTGTAAAGAGATTTTTGTAAAGACCGAAATTAAAATTGTATTTGAAATCATGTTATAAAACGGCACTTTAACTTTGAATAAAACTCCTAGCAATAATTTTGGTAAACAAAAAAGAACGTAATTAACAAATACTTTATTGAGTTTGAAATGCCATTTTTGTTATTCAAAGGCACTTTAATAGTTTTTTTGAATTTTTTAAAATTTCAAACTTTTTACGAATGGTCCGATTTGAAAAATTTCTTCTACATTTCGATAGGTATTGATAAACACAATAAAAGGATATCGTAAAATTAACAAATCATGAAATGCCAATTTCTGGGTTTTAAATCGCGTTCCTATAAATCGCCTGGCTAGTGATCCTGAACAAGAATTATATACTTTATAGGGGCTCCTTTACCAGTTACATCTTTTGCACGAAAAATATACCCTTTTCTCTACGAAAGTTAAAAAATAGCTAAAGAAAATACGAACTTTATCAAAAGCATAGTAAAATAGTTTATCCTTGTAGTTCCCCGTATAAATCATTTATGGGTTATAAATCATTTATGTGTTATAATATATGTGAACTAAAATGTTCTGTTTTCCCTTGCAGACTTCAGCCACCACAAAGACAACCACGCTCACCACCCCTGCCAAACTTTATGGCAAGGACCTGAGTGAGTACGATGATGTGGATGTGGAGAGCCTGCTGGCCCAGCTCTCGCCCGAAGAGATAACAATACTGGCCAAAGAAGTGGATCCCGATGTGAGTATCCTAATTGAAAAATGATGAAAAATCAGTAGCTTAATTATCCTTTATATTCATTTTCCCAGGACAACTTCCTGCCGCCAGACCAGCGCAACAGCTACGAGTGCACCAAGGAAGCCACCGGGCCACTTAATCGCAAGCAGCTGATCGAGCACATCAATAAGCAGGCGATCGAGACGCCCGATCAGCCGGAATTCGAGCCCTATGTCCAGGGCACAGTGCGCGGAAAGAAGTGGGTTCCACCGCCAAGGGATGCTCGCGAAATCGAAGCCGAGGAACAGATCGCCATCGACATGGGCGAGGAGTACGAGCACGCCTTAAACGATGCCACGCAGGAGGAGATCATCGATCTGGCCGCCATCCTGGGCTTCCACTCGATGATGAACCAGGACCAGTACCACGCCTCGCTGCTCAACAAGGGACAGCCCGTTGGCCTAGGATGGGATGGCATCACAAAGTCCACTCAGCAGAAGCTCTTCCCCATGGATCCGCCAAACAGCACAGACGTGGAGGAGTCCATCAAGCGGGTCAAGGACGATGACTCCAAGCTGATTGACCTCAACTTGAACAACATTAAGGTTTTGCTTTGGATTTAACTACTATTCTGTGTTTATACTAATCCGATTACTTATTCAGAACATCTCGGACGAGAAGCTCGAGCAACTGTTTGCCGCACTGCCTCAGAACGAACATCTGGAAGTCCTCTCGCTGACAAATGTCGGCCTCACCGACAAGACAGCCCTCCTTTTAGCCGAGGCCATCGAGAAGAGCAAAACCCTGAGAGTATTAAACGTCGAGACCAACTTTATCAGTCCGCCCGTGATCGTTAAGTTGGTGCAAGCCCTGCTCAAGTGCCACACCATCGAGGAGTTCAGGGCCTCCAATCAGGTAAGTGGGCTCTCGAGTTGCCCCATAATGTATTGCCCTTAGCTGGAGCGCGACTAATAGAGATTGTACGGGTCATTAAAAAAGTATTCAATGCCACAGCTTACCTAGATAAAATATGAGATAATGATTTAATCAATTTGGATTTACGATTATGGTGGCTTTTAATAATTACTGCTCATAAAAAAGTAGACTGATGTTACAGGGCATCAGCTTACATTGTCTAAAGAGATTAGTCTTTTTAATCTTTTTAAAAATTGTAATACTATAGGATATGAATTGAAGTTCAGCCCAGCAAATGGCATTACACAGTTATAAATCTATCTAACCTCTTAAATTAATTTTCCCCCAGCGATCTGCGGTGCTGGGCAACAAGATCGAGATGGAGATCACCGACCTGGTGGAGAAGAACTCGTCGCTGCTGCGCCTCGGATTGCACCTGGAGTTCAACGACGCCCGCCACCGAGTGGCCGCTCACCTGCAGCGCAACATCGACAGAAGTAAGTTGACCCCTGGGATTGACAGCCCGACCCGCCGGTTACTTCCACTCCCAGCGATCTGCAGGCGATCAGCGTTGGTTCCACTCGTCGTTTCACTCCTCCTCCCCTCGATAGGATTAGGTATTTCTTATTGACTGAGTTGCCTCACTCGCGCGTTTAGGTGAATTGCAACAAGGTATGTTAGCCAGCATCATCATGACCACCACCACCACCGCTTCGCCATCGTCACAGCCATCATCTAGCAATCAATCGCCAATACATCCTGACCATTCTGCCGAGGCGGCCAAGGATATCTCGCCCACGAGGCTGAAGAGCCTGGCTGCCTTTGAGCAGTTCATCAAGGCGCGTACCTGGACTGATCCGGCAGATACTGAAACCCATAACTTGCCATCTGCAGGGCGTTTAGTACGCAATCTTCAGGCGGAGGCAACTGCAACCGCATCCACGTCCGGAACTGGAGCTGAGAAGAAGATTTGAGGGCAGCATTTGGTAACCGAGCTCTACGTTCTTGTTGCGTCTTCCCCAGCCCCCTCTTCACTCACTTTCTCTATCTATTTATCTTGTGTCTGGTAACCAGGTAATCCGTTCTCGGCCTTCATCAGCCTCATCGTCACTCCAGATCTACCCAGTTCAGTTTTAACCCCATCGTGTCACATTCTCACATCGTCTCACCAGCCTTCGTTGCGTTATCGTTATCGTTCACGTTTCGTTATCACGTTATCGTTCGTTTTCACCTGTCGTTATCGTTCACTGGTTATCGTTTTGGGTTGGGCATCTCATAAGATATTTATACCCGTTACTCGTAGAGTAAAAGGGTATATTGTATTTGGGCAAAAGTATGTAACAGGTAGAAGGAAGCGTTTCCGACCCTATAAAGTATATATATTCTTGTTCAGGATCACTAGCCGAGTCGATCTAGCCATGTCCGTCTGTCCGTCCGTATGAACGCTGAGATCTCGGAAACTATAAAAGCTGAAGATTGGATTTTGCATGCAGATTCTAGGAGTTCCTACGCAGCGCAAGTTTATTATTATGCCACCCCCCTTTAACGCTTATATACGATTTTAAAAATTTAAATATTTCGGAAAAGTAAAAAGAGTTTTATTGTGTTTATCAATACCTATCGAAATGTGAAGAAATTTTTCAAATCGGACCATTCGTTAAAAAGTTATGCGTGATCAAAGTTTCTTTTTCCATCTCCCTCGCCTCCCTTTACCTGAGTAACGGGTATCTGATAGCCACTATAGCGTTCTTCTTGTTTTAATTTGTATTAAGATGGTTTTATAGGCCAAATAGTAGCACTGAAGAAAGGAATTTCATAAAATAAACACTTATCTTAACATCAAATACTTTAAAGAATCTTTCAGAAGAATTGCTATTAAAAAGAGAATATTGAACGAACATATTTTATTTAAAGATCACATTCACAATTCATATTAGGATATTTACGGCATTTTATTATTTGTAGAAATAACAAATTTATTTTGTTTATTTAAAGTAAATTAAATCTTTTTTAAATTTCTTCTCATTTTGTGCTATTATTTACTACATTTTAAATTACATACATTAATTATGGTTAATGGGTTCAGTACGTATATCATTCTTCAATGTCCACTCAATGCTAACCCATGTGTTACCCTTTTAGAATAGAGAAAGGGTCTCTTAGGAGAGATCGATCCACCTTTGTAATATTCTGTGCCTTCCCCTCGTTTTTCTCTCGACTCCCGTTTCTTGTAATTACCATAGACTGTAAAAGTTTTGTGCGCCAAGAAGAACATTAACAAATTATCCACTTGTCTGTTGTAAATTTGCAACGCCACTCTCAAACTTAAAACACCAAAAAATCGGCAATCAATCAACTCGACACCTCGACAGTCTTCCGCGTTCAGAAACTTAAGCCCAATCTGCCGAAGTTGATCCTCCCCGGCAACATGGAGATTGAGCGGGATCTGGTTTCCTATAACCGATCGGCCACGCCCTCTCCGTCGCCTTCGCCGCAGCCTCCAGTCGATTATGATGTGGAAGTGGATCCGGATAATATGGTAATCCGGGGCGGCGGCGATGCCTTCGATCCGGAGTTCGATCCCGACAACATGGTCGTGCCGGGCAGTCGGTCCGTGACACCAAACTACGACGATGAGGGTGTCTACCAAGCGCACACGTGAGTGAGAGGCCGAGAAGCCACAGCAGCCGCACCACCGGAGCCACAGAAAACCACTGAATGCCACAGAATACCACAGCAAGCCACAGCAACCACAAGTTCGAGTCATGTACAGACAGTCATTCGATCCACTCGCGCCTTTCCCTTTTCTGTCTCATTGGTTACGTAACCCCTCGATGTTGTCGTTGTCGTTGCCACAAAAACACACACCCGAACACTCTGGACTCTGGATGAAGTCCATCGATCTTGCTGACCAAGAACTTGTACATACCCCACAATGAATACCCCGCGGAGAAATATCAATCCCTTAATGCCATTGTCGTTTTTTAGTAACAACATTGCTCCATTAAAATAAATAGTAGTTACAAAAAATGTTGTGTGAATTAGTTCAAAATATTTTAAATTACTTTTTTAAGAATTTATAGAAATGTAGTTTTAATATGAGCAATTTTGATACGAAAAATTAGCGAGACAATGGCAAATTTTGGAGCTATTTTTGTACTGTGCAAAAAACGGAAACTGATTCCAGCACAACTCCTCTTTGTTAATATCTGTTTTCCATGTGCCGTTGTCAGCCGCTTTTCCCATTTGAAATCGATCCGTGTATATAATCCAGTCACGATCCAATATCACTCAGATCAGATGCGTGCTATTAACCCACACCCAAGCACACCCATACACACACTCATCGCAGCACTCTGTGTTTTGTATCTTTGTGTCTTTCTATCTCCCAAAAAACAGACGAAATCAGATATATCAGTCAAAAACGATTCAGAAATTCAGTTCTCGAGACAGTCAACGACTCATGATTATAATTTCTCCCCCTTTTTTTGTGAACTGTCTTTATCACCTTTTGTTTATGTGTTCTATTCTCTCTCTTCCCCTTTTTCTGTTTCTCGTTTTCAGTAAGAAAAGATCTTGAGTTGCGATTGCAGTTCAGATTTTTCAATAATCTGCATAGAAAGTCGACAAGAATTCAATAAGCAGACCAGAAAGCAAGCAACTAAACCATTTTTAAAGCGTTTTGTAATCTAAACCCAAAGAACCGAAGAAAAACAAGCACATAACAACGAAAGAACGTGTATAATATAATATATATAAAGAAGAAGGAAGCAGGAGCAGAAGTTTAAGCTAAAGATAAAGCAGCCCCAGAGCTTGCCAAAAAAATATCTATATACTCTAGAGACTTTAACTAAGCAAAGCAAACTGAAACCAAAGAAACGAAGTGAAATATCAAACTAAATACATATACCATATATATCGATAAAGCGCAGATCGAACAGGCTCATGAGGCATGGGTAAAACTAATACCCATGTGCCATAAGTAGTGTTCAATGTCGAGGCCTCTTCTATAACCCAGCAGAAATCGTTTAGGCGTCACGTGTATAATTTTCTTTAACGCTTAACACAGGTATCTATGAACACGGATTCTCCTTCCACTTCTTCTGCTAACTTGCCAGAAATGCCAAATAACCAAAGCCCCCACTAGCAACCAGCATTCTGCTATATATAGCTTTGAGATATATAGCTTATAACTAGCTTTTGCAGGTTTTTAGATTAGAGAGCCTTCAAAATGCACGTGGCTGATTGTTCACGTGAATCAATAGCAGTATTGATTGATCACTGTAAACTAAACAAAGATCTTTTCATACTCTTGCAACAAAAATATTTAAACAATTTATTATACTTAATTATCTTCTTACAAATACTTGGAACATTCTCCAAATCCTCTGGATTTCCTCCGTTTGTCTGCCAATTTAATGAAATTGTGTTGGCATAAATGCAACCAAAAATTTTATTTAAAATCAAATTTTTCCGAGTTTCTTGTCGTACAAAGTTTATTGATTATTTTAAATATACTACAATGTTTTATAAACAATTTTAATTCATTTTTTTGGTATTATTTGCAAGGGTATTCGCAGCATCGGATGATCGAAGCTGGAGTTTCCTCTTTTGTGTCTGTACTACTGATCAGTCATGAACACTAGCATCCAGCATCTTAATTACCGTTTATATTGTTGCCTCATTAAATAAATTTTTTTGTTTATTGCTTAAGTCAACCATACACTGCATGTTTTTGCTTTTTACCCAATGTTTTCGCATGTTTTCCCTGACAATCCATTTGCATGCTAAATGTGATCAAATCAGAACACGATTCACACATCAGACAAATATTCGCAGTGAGCTTATATTGTGGCTCTAATAAAGTTTTCTTCGTATAGGAATTAAACTGCGATGTATGATCTAAGTGAGTCCCCCAGATCCGAATCAAAGTAAAACGATAGTAGCAGAAACCCATAACAAACATAGTTTTGAGACACTTTTATGATTCAATAAGAACCACCAACTAACAGCAGAAAAAAGCAGCACCACCGACAAGAAGAGCCATGAAAAATCTACAAATATATAAAAACACGATGCAGAATATGTGAAACAGATGAAAAGTTGGTACCCTCCTGTCTAAGTAATTGTTGTTTGATCTGCAGCCGAAAGAATACCAATTAACCCTGAATAATAACCCCGAAAGCTTCCACCTAATTGAAAGTTAATCTTAAGGACATTTGCCCGAAATAAAGCCCAGAAAACATGGGCCAACTTGAATGTTGTACCTGCTATTTGACTGACTGTTTTATATTGATTGATTAAAGTTCGAAACTAACCCGAAAACTAAATTGTTGATTCCTTTCTCTATATTTTTCACACTATGTTGCCACCACTTGACTAATGCCAATTTATTTGTTTCTTCTCTTCCGCCCTGCCCACGCACAAACACACTCTCGTTGTCCTGTATCTGTGTTTCCAGTACGTGTGAAACGCCTGAACCAGCGTAAATAAAAAGACAAAAACGAAATATATAGCAGCAACCAACCAACAACAACATGCCACCACCCAAGAACAACAATCAAGCAGAAAGCCATCTATATGTGTGTGTGTTTGTTTGTCCAACTCTTGATTTGATTTGATTACCAATTAACAAGCAAACCCAGCAAGTAAATCACCAAACCAACAACACCACCAGCAAACCAGAACGACAACAAGAACATGAGCAACCACGGCAACAAGAACAACAGATCTATGTTAATCCAAACTTCCCCACCAACCGACCTCTGTTCTCCCCGAAACCAATCCAACCAACCAGCTGTGCACTAACACCGAAGAATGATGTGTGACATGAAGTACGTAAAGTATCTTATGGCTACTATATATATAAATAAATAGAGTATGCATTTCAAAAACTAAGGTAACTTTAGAATAACGTAATAGTTTTTTCGGAAGCCAGAAGTTTTTTTTTTTAAATCGGATCAACAAGATATTTAAAAGAATAGGAAAGGCTTTGGCATAATATTAAATATTAGTTGCATTCTGCTCCAATTTCGTCATATTAGTTATAGATTGGATATAGCTTTAATTTAATTAACAACATAGTAACACATAGGTTTTGGAGTAGCGTAGTCCAATTTAACCCACCTTGTAAGTTGACATTATTTGAAATCATTATTTGATTTCACCAGATCTATTGAAGCATCATAAGTTAGCACCTAAGATCCCCTGGTGACCCCGTCAGCAGAAATGCGTCAATTTTAGCACTCCGAGTCGAGATTGGCTAGAAATAGATCCTAACTCGGTTGGTAAATATCTATGGAATATGAGATCTGATTAGCGACTCTCTTTAGGTTAGTCTTAAGTCAACAACGGCAACGCTTTTGTGGACACTGTCAAATGTGTTCAACTGTTGTGCGTCATGCTTCGTCTTGAACGAAATATCTTAGAGTTTTTGGTGTTGCTTCTTTGGTAAATAAAATTAATCGAGAATATTTCTAATCCTGTTTTACGTATATTTTCTAGTTGGACGTCAGCGTCGCATGGGACATCTGAGCAGGAACTACACCATTGGCGTCTGGCAGTAGGATTCATTGAAATGGGATATTGGAGTCTACATTTTTACCCCAAAACAAAAATGCAATAGCCTATACATAGTGTTGTCATACTTGTTGTTGTTCTCACGCGGAGCATTGTTTTATTGTTTTGTTAAGTGTTTGTTGCGTTCTTCAGATTGATGACTTCGGTTCGAGTTTGTGTTCGGTTCACCATATATAAGCATAATCATTTGTTTGTTACGAGTTCGACGAATGTTCATTGTCACACACACAGACAGATCAAGGATGGATTAACTTTCTATCTGGCAGCTCTAAAATAATTCTTTCCTTAAGCAAAATCTTCACATTTACGCTGCAGCTACACACACGCCTTTTGCGTCGATCATTTTGTTTACTTTATTTTATTTACCTTTCATTCTGTCCTTTGTTTTTTAGCCCCTAGACGGGGCGATGTTTCACAATTTTTAGTTTTAGTCGTGTTTATATCCACACATGCACACACACATGATACAAACACATACATAATACTTATATACACTATATATATATGATACATATATAGCCATGGTCTCTGAAACAATTTACTGCTATTGAATTATGAAAATGCTTAAACATAAATTTAACTTATGGTTAAACACACAAAACAAATGAAAAACAAACAATTGTATAATGTAATGATATATCTTACTTTATATGACATAATGCAATGCTTTTAAAATACAATTTTTAAAAATCATGTAAAAACATTAAAATTAAATAAAAAAAAACTACAAAAAATATTCAACAAATGTTTGTTACCAATCACTTGGGAAAATAATTAAAGGGTCGGTTTTAGTCACTTTAATAATCGATATGGGACCATTGATCTGACTTGAGTTACATCTTTTGTTAAAATATAAAATCTGAACTAAACTATAAACCTTTATACACAAATTGCTTTTATCAACAAGTACATTTTCAGCTAAAAATAATATGACTTCCTTTCCGCGTTATAATCTTTAATTGTTCTGTTAGATAAGGAAATAGTATACAGTAGCAGCTTGAGGTTAGATAATATCCGACATCTAAAAAACCACTTACTGCACTGTATCTCATCACTTTCGATTGCAAAGCGGTCTTTTAACCCGAGAAGCTGACGCCCTAATCAAAGCTGGATAACTGTGAACATCAATATTTACCCGGTGAACAAGTAGTGCACACTTGATGACCGATTCTCCATAGATCGCGCTTGATTAATGGAAAAATTCCGATTATCAATAGGGGACAGTTGTACCAGTTGGGCTAGTTGACAATTCCAAAGATAAACATAGAAAAGGGGCGTAAGCAATGGGGGCTAAGGTGATCTTTGTCAAGAGCAACTTGGAGGGTTTATGGAACCGCTGTGGATATAACTGAAAGATACAACCTGTATCCCGCTCCCACACACGACACGCGTTGAGGTCTGGGCAAACAGCCTCCGGAGATAAGAGCGCGTGACGCAGCCCCTGGATCATCAGGTTTCGGCGGCGTGTCGCTCGGCCCATCAGTTCACGCAAAGATCTCGTCCAGAATGTCCACGCTGGAGAACGAGGTGACCTTCCGCAAACAGGCGGAGGTTAATCAGAGTCTTGAGGCCCAGTTCGACAGCTCGTCCACGGACTTTATTCTGATCACCGATCATCGCACTTCGAAGAGCAAGAGCTTGGAACAGTTGGAGGCCTCCAAGGAGTCGGAAAATGCCGAATCCTGCTGCTCGCGATACGCTCGGAATATCTTCCGGATGAAGACCCTCAAGAGGCGACTGCCCTTCCTCACCTGGCTGCCGCACTATAACACCAAAGACTGTATCGGCGATTTGATTGCCGGATTCACCGTGGGCCTGACCGTAATTCCCCAGGGATTGGCCTACTCGGGCGTGGTCGGTCTGCCGCCGGAGGTGAGTATCTCAACACACAAAAATATTTGTAAAATAGTTAACCATTAAATATTTGCTGATATTCCGTTACTAATATTTAAATTCATTTGTGAAAAGAAAATTTTAAGAATTTTGTCGCGTGTACCACTTTTGATTGGTCAATCAAGATAATTGCATATTTATCCAGCTTATTAGCAAGTTGGGGACAGCGGAAAAGCACTGAGATGAGATAGAAGTGATCATTGATCTTAAGTGCGTCTTAGGTGAAGAAGGTCTTTGCAAAAGAAATTTTATACATATATATAAGATCTTTGAAAACAGTGTTCTTTTGATAAAAAAAAAACTCCATATATGCAGGATATATATATCAGAGCAATAGAACAGCCGTCAATTAACTATTATATACAAATTATTAAATTAAAAATCCCAGTAAAAATCCAAAAACAGCTAAATCGCCATATAAACTGTTTATTAGTTATGAAAAATCATGGCTAATCAACGGGTTAATCTTTTCCCAGAAGTAAGGTAAATAAAAAAAATTCGTGATTAATCCAAATAGTTATATCGTTGGTGAGCCTTTGTTAAGAAAATAAGTTCCAAAACCAACCCTTGTTCGTTGTCGTGTGCACTTTCTTCGGTGGCGGCCTTCTTGTTATTGGATTACCTTTGTGATCAACGGCTAATCTTACACCTAAGCCTGTTCTTTTAACACGGTTGCTCCCGGGCATTTTTTCCTTTTAATATAAATCGATATTAGCTTTATAAACCAATTTAAATAATTATTCAATGGAAATGTATTATTTCATCATCACGTTTTATTACAAAGTATATGTAATGTGAATCATAAATGATGTCAATGAAGAAATATTTTCCACAGCATTGAGTGTATACAAACCTCTGGAAGTCGAATGGGAGTTCCCAAAACTGCATAGAGTTCCTGAGAAACATAAGTCAATTATTATATTAGAACAAATCTATAGAAGTCTTTATACATTTACTTACCTTATAAGAATTATCTATAGGTATGAGTGGTCCGAAGTCGTTTAGTTTAGGACTAAAATACTGCCCGAGTTTTCGTCCACTGACTAGTAAAAATTCGGTGGCCGTTAGGAATATCAGACAGAAGGAGCAAATTCTCATTCTGTCCGTCGTGTTTGAGTTTCAGTCTACTAATGATGGAACTGATGTTTGCTTAAGCCTCATGACTCTCAGTCATTTGGAATGCGATTTTTTTTGTTCCGTATTTATTACGTCAAAAGATTGTATACTCTAAGTAGGGTCTTTGGCCGTACTTTGCTCTGTTATTGACGAAGTAATAGTAAAACATATATGATGCCCTATACAGTATCATCATATGAGTCAATCCTGTCTGGTGTTTAGACCATTTGATATTTTCAAAAAGTATTTGTAAAAAACCAATTAATAAATTCTAAAAATATATCCCAATACAGACAGATTGACTCATATGATGATAATTCATATATAAATATAATATAACAATAGAATACATTTTTTTAAATAATTTTTTCCGAGTTCAGATAGATTCACTTCAAATCTAAATTTATTCTACATCCCCTCCACAGTATGGACTTTATGGAGCTTTCATGGGATGCTTCGTCTATGTCCTTTTGGGCACCTGCAAGGACAGCACGATTGGCAGCACGGCGGTGGCCTCCCTCATGACCTTTCAGTTCGCCCAAGGCTCCTGGCAGAGATCCGTGCTCCTGACCTTCCTTACCGGCATCATTGAGGTTCTGATGGCCATTTTTAAGCTTGGATGTCTAGTGGAGTTCGTATCTGGACCAGTTAGTGCTGGATTTACGAGTGCCGTGGCCCTGATTGTGTCCACTTCCCAAATGCGATCTATGCTGGGTGTTAAAAGCGATGGTGGATCCTTTTTGGCCACCTGGATTAGCATGTTCCGGGACATCGAAAATGTGAGGGTGGCCGACACCTGTTTGGGATTTGGATGTGTTTTCCTGCTTCTAGCCATGAGAAGTTTTGGCAAGTTAACTATTGGTCCGAAAGATGAGACAAGGAGGAGTGGATTTCAGCGGGTTGTTAATCAGGTGATCAAATTCGTATCTACCTCGAGAAATGCCTCCATAGTGATTGTGTTTACGGTGATCACCATGTACTTGGATGCCAATGGAACAAATCCTTTTCGACTAACCGGAAATATACCCAAAGGAATGCCTGCGCCCTCACTTCCTCCGTTCTCCATTGAAGCCCAGCCGGGAAATGAAACAGCGGGTATTCCACCGGTGCAAGGACAAAACTTCCTAGAAATGGTGCAGAGTATGGGGTATGGACTCCTGATCGTCCCTTTGATGGCCCTACTGGAAACCATGTCAGTTTGCAAGGCCTTCGCAAAGGGAAAACAGATTGATATCACTCAAGAAATGATTGCTTGTGGTGTGGGCAACATAGCCACCTCTGTTTTCTCCGGATATCGATGCAATGGTGGACTGGCCCGATCGGCGGTGAATAATGCCAGTGGCTGCCGAACTAATATGTCAAATCTATACATCGGAGTTATTGTGGTACTGGCCCTGAATTTCCTCACCGACTACTTCGCGTTTATTCCTAAGGCGGTACTGGCGGCGATTATTATATCGGCTGTGATCTTCCAGGTCCAATACCAGGTGGTAACCCCCATGTGGCGCAGCAAACGTGAGTGTAATCCAATTTAGTGGTATTTATAATCTTCAGCTGACTCTTATTTTTCACAGGTTCCGATTTAGTCCCTGGAATCCTGGCCTTTGTAACCTGTTTGGTATTGCCCTTGGAAATAGGAATTATGGTGGCAATTGGAGTGAACCTACTCTTTATCCTGTACTATGCAGCCAGGCCAAAGGTGACCCTCGAGCAACTGGAGACCCAACAGGGCATCCGATTCGTAAAGATCACACCCGACAGATGTCTGATCTTTCCTTCAGTGGAATTTGTGAGGAATATGGTACTCAAGCTGGGCAGTAAATCGACTTTGCCAGTGGTCATCGATTGCACGTATATCTATGCAGCGGATTACACTGCCGCCAAAGTTATATCCTCCATAGTGGGCGACTTTCGTCAGCGTCAGCAGAAGATTATATTCTTCAACTTAAAGCCCAGTGTAGTGAGCGTTTTTGAGGGATTGAACACAAGGCTAGTGCTTTGCTACAACACCCATGCCCTCAACCAGGAACTTCGAGCCGATGAGCCGGACCTTTCGAGATCTGTGGACTCCCTTGATCATGCTGAGTCCGGCAATGGAGCTAGTGAATGCGTAAGCATGGCCAGCACACTTTCACTGGCTAGAAGTTAGTCTCACTACGAACTAAATAAAAATAGCTAAGTTATATATCATATCGCAAAAATTATTTATTTTCGCTTGGGGAAAAGGCATTTAGGATAGTATTTTTATTTAAATTGCTATTCAGTGTTAATACGATTTTTCAAAGCATAATAGCCTTAACTTCTACAAAATGGAAGGTAAGCTTTATGGGACTGACAAGATTTCTAATATAAATATTTAAATTTAAGATTAATTGACTATGACCATATGACCAAACTACTTCCAGAACTTTCTAATAGACATATTCTTCTCGGAGTCCTTCATCATCACCTTCGACACGGCCATTTCAAAGTCTTCCTGGGTGACATGAACGCGTCTTTCCCTCAAGGCATACATCCCAGCCTCGGTGCAAACGCCCTTTACTTCAGCTCCAGAAGCACCAGGCATCAGTTCTGCAATTCTGCGAAGATTTATGCCCCTTGTGAGGTTCATTTTGCGAGAATGTATCTTCAGGATATCCAATCTCGCCTCTTCGTTAGGCGGTGGAAACTCGATTTTGCGGTCAATGCGACCCGGACGCAGTAGAGCCTGATCCAAAACATCAATACGATTGGTGGCCATTATAACCTTGATGTTTTTGGTGGCTTCGAAGCCGTCGAGTTGGTTTAGCAGCTCCAGCATAGTACGTTGAACCTCTGAGTCACCAGTTCCTGTTTCCAGTCGCGACGAACCGATCGAATCAATCTCATCCATGAAGATTATAGAGGGAGCATGTTCTCTGGCCATCACGAAGAGCTCCCTTACCATCCGCGATCCCTCTCCGATGAATTTCTGAACCAGCTCCGAACCCGAAACCCTGATGAAAGTGCACTCCGTGTGATGAGCTACAGCGCGGGCTAAAAGGGTTTTTCCAGTGCCAGGTGGTCCGTAGAGTAGCACCCCCTTTGGCTGGGCGATACCCAGGGCATCGAATAATTCTGGGTGCTTTACAGGCAGCTCAATCACCTCCTTAATCTCCTGGATTTGCTTGTCCAGGCCACCAACCATTTCGTAGGTGGAATCCGGAACCTTTTCCACCAACATAAGCGATACCAATGGGTCCACTTTGTTCGGAAGTATTTTATGGAGAGTGTAGCTCTCATTTCGCAAGGCCACTCGGCTGCTGGGTGTCACATCCTTGATGTTGATGGCCTTGTCCACATCCACCACGTACTTTCCCTCGGGATGGACCTTCACCAGGACTTTGTTCTTATCCATGGTCTTAACAACCTCACCAATATAGCTTCCCTGCTCTTGGAGCAACTGTAATTCCTCACGCAGCAAGCGAACTAGAGGTACAAGGTCTCAGATGGGATCCAAAATGTGTGGTATGGACCTACCTTTGGAGTTGAGTTCATTCCTTTGAGCCTGCAAACGGAGCAAATTCTTCTGCCGCTCGGTTACAGTGAACTGCAGCTCAGATATTTTCTGTGTGAAGTACGAATGGAAACCGGGACCATTCTCATCATTCTCAGGGACTCCCACGTCTATGTTCATCTGGATTATTTATTAAATATTTTCAAACTTTATTAACGAAGAAACGAAAGCACATTCAGTCAGAAACATACCTTGTAAAAATCGAAAATGATTCTAATCGGTGAACCTTTTCTGACTTCACTCTCCCCAACAAATTCCTCAATTGTTGATATAATTTTGTTTATTTTTTAAACGAAAAAAAGCGGGTTGGCCTACTGAGCTTTTCGGATGAGACAACAATTTTTGACCAGTGCTGGAAATTTTTTGACAAACAAGGGATGGAAACCTAAGTTCATCGATAAGTAAGAGGTAATGGTTCTTGAACAGGATAATTATTTTTGAGATACATATTATCTTGACAACCCTGTTTGAACCACACTGTTTTTATTTATTTAAATAAAATATATAATATATTTTCTCATAAATAAAACAAAAGATTAGATAATAAATTAATATTTTCGAGCAGCCAAACTAAACAAACCACATTTTATATTAAGAAATTTTAATTTACATGTTTTAATGAAATCTTTCTTCCAAAAATGTAATTCCCCAACTGCCTTTATTTTCGACAGTAATAAATTGGGGTACAATTTTAAGATTTCATTTAACAAATCTTATCTTTAATGTGATTCCCTTATAAATGATGCATTCGCGCAATAAGATTTAGTGCCCTTGTGAGGCGCCAAATAAAATCACGACACGTCTTAAGTTTGAAGGCAGCCCGAAATCTTAACAAATTGATTAGATATTTAATCTAGCGGAGTAGGCAATCAGGGATTCAAAAAATAGCAACACCATAATTTCTTCCAATAAATTTTTAATAATACTCTCTACAGCGGGCCACATGATAAATGAATTGGTAACAACTTTCCAAACATTATTTCTCTTTATATTATTTTTACTAAGTTTCTTTAGTTTTTATTTTCACAAGAAACAGGACTACAAAATTTGTTAAATTGGTTATAGGAACCAATTTTTTTAAATTTGAAAAGTGTAAAAAGTAACCGAACCATACTAAATCAAAAACAAATAAAAAAGAAAGCGAATGTGATGTGAATGTGATGATTGCTCACCCCTTAACCACATGAATGAAACTATTTAAGTCACTTGGATATTTTATATTTACTTGATTTATTTAAGTACTTATGCTAAAACTCCTCGTTCGCCATTCGTAAATAATACTATGTACAGCGAAAAAACGCGGGTGGGGCGCTGATATTTCGCTCAACAAAATTCACAGCGTTTTGCTTAAGGCCGAATAAATATTGTGCAGACATCTGCGGATAGTGGAAGATTGGCGCAACTTAAATGGTATCTAAGGTGAGCTAGCCACATGGAATGGTACCTTCAACTAAGGCGATGAGCGTGGGCTGCCCAGAAATTTAGTCGCTGGCCTCGGCGGGCAAACCAACGTCCAAAGCTAATACTAAAATAGAGCTTAAGCCTAAACAGAGACTAAAGGCGAGATTAGATTAAGACTATCGCATGACGAGGTTGCAGCGTTGATCTCCCTCAGATTTCTTTGGATCCCTCAGATCGTAGACTTCTCCGAAAGTTTCGCGTGCAGAGTGGTGATGTCGTATATAACTACCAAATCTTTGCTAAGTCCTTCGAAAACCTGCGCCACTCGAGGCTGCAGATTGTAGAAGAACAATGGCTGCTCGCGCAGCTTAAAGTCCATGACCATGGTCGATATAACCTTGGCGGCCGTGAAATCCGCTCCATAAATGTGGGTGCAATCGATGACCACTGGCAGAGTGGACTTTTGACCCTGCTTATTGATCACCTTTCGAACAAACTCCATCGAGGGGAAGATCAGGCAGCGATCGGGGGTTAGCATCAGGTACTTCAGGCCAGTAGTTGTCTGTAATGGAAAAGAAATTTCTTAGTAATTTCAAAATATGAACCAATTTAAAATATAATGCTCTAAAATTAATATGGAACACCAAAATTAGCAAAGTAGTTTTAAAAGTACTCTAAAAAAAAAAATGATAAAATTCTATCTTTTATCTTTTATTAACAACTGAGGATGGTCAAGTTCTACAGCATACTTTTAGATGCCGAAGATATTCTAAATATATTAAGATGGATGACTCACCGCCAGTGTTTCGATGCGCAGCTTGGGCCTGGCTGCCTGATAAAGAATAAATACCACGTTGATGCCGATCCCCACGAGGATTCCCAGTTGCAGGGGCAGAACCAAACAGGCAAAGAAGGCGCCCAGGCCGGGGATGAGATCGGTTTCTGTTGACAGGAAAATCACATAGTAACCAACTTCTTTATACACATTTATCTATTTTTAACTCACTTTTACTGTGCCACATGGGCTTGATCACTCGATACTGGACCATGAAGATCACCGCCGCAATAATAATAGAGGCCAGTGCCGCCTTAGGAATGTAATAAAAGCAGGGCGTGAGATAGAGCAGTGCGATGATCACGATCACACTGGTGTACAGGTTGGACAGCTGGGTCCTCACTCCACTGGCATTAAGGATCGCTCCTCTGGCAATTCCTCCATTGCTCCTTAGGCCCTGGACAAAGGAGTTGGCCACATTACAGACCCCGGAGGCTATCAGCTCCTGGGTGGCATCCGTGGGTTTTCCATCGGCTAAGGGGAAAAACAAGCGACGAGGAAGTTATAATCAAGACAAATACAAATTTATCAGTCAAATATTATTGAATTGTTCTTCCCCAGAAGAATAAAGGAACTAAACGCATGACTACACTTTTAATTGCGAACAAATTCAATAGAAATCGCCATTAATTATTATGTGCATTTTTGCGAAAGTGTTCTATTAATATTCTTGGCATTTAAGGATATTTAAAAAATAAATATTTTACAAAGAAAAAGGGTTTCAGAATGATTTTTTATGGAATTATTCTGATCTGTTATTGTATAAGTTAAATATTTAATTTAAAAAAAACCACACAAATATTTTCTTAAAAATATCGCTCAAAACAAATTATAGGAATTCCCCGAAAACTAATAAATTGGGTTTCTTTTAAAATCCCACCCATTTCGTAATCAATTAAGACAACATATAAACAAACTTGGCACATGCCGTTAAAAAGTTGACACTAATCGTGAACTACAAGCGCTGAGAGTTCAAACTAAAAACAAGTTGTTTTCGTCAGTTTTTTTTAAAAACAAGCTTTTAATGAAAACTAATTACAGATGATTCATTTCCTACTCGAATTTTAAAGATGCTTGATCTTGTTGGGGAAGAACCAGATCACGATCGCAGTCATACAAAAATGTGCTTTCCTAATAAACCACAAATTGAAAAATAACTCACCGAAAGCCTGAACAACGGCCATAGTTTCCAGAAGAGCTATCAGGGGGACCACAATGAGTCCAGATCCCAAAGTACTGACCATATCCCAGAAACCCTGGGCCTCTTGCAGGACCTCTCCAGTGGTCGCGTTGATCACGGCATCAATGTGGAAGGGTGGTGCTTGGAAAGAGGGCAATCCCTTGGGCACGAATCCAACAGTCCTAACAAGATTCTCCTTTCCGTTCACAAACAACCAGTATCCAAGTCCAGCAGTTCCGCAAACCAACAGCGCATTGCGGGCCGTTCCAATGGTCCAGAAAATGCCAGTTAGTAGTTTTTGCGTGCCCGTTTTTCCCTCCTTGGGACCCAAACTAAAGCTGGCTAGGGCTCTCAAACTCAGCAATAGAGTTATGCAGATGAGACCCAGGATAAAGTCCGGCCAGCTGATGTTGTGTATATCATTTACAATACTAATCCACACTTGCAGGAAGGTATTTCCACTGGTTTTGATGCCCAAAAAGTCCTTCATCTGTGAGCTGAAGATGATCAAGGATACGGCACTCGTGAATCCCGCTCCTACAGGTCCGGATACAAAATCAATGAGGAATCCTAGCCGAAAAACACCCATCAGGATCTCAATGAGTCCTGTGAGAAAGGTCAGCAAGGTGGCCACTTGCCAACTCCCTCCGGCAATTTGAAAGGATAATAGCGCCGATATAGCCGTGGGTCCTATGGGCACATCCTTGCTAGATCCAATGAAAATGTATATGAAGCAGCCCAGGAAGCAGGCATACAGGCCATACTGCAGATCCAATCCTGCTATTCCAGCATAGGCCAATGCCTGGGGAATCACAGTCAAGGCCACGGATATGCCCGCCACTATATCACCGAATATATAATCCTTTTTGTACTGCGGCAGCCACACCAAAATGGGGAATCGCTTGTACAGGGTTTTCTTCCTGAAGATATTGGACCAGAGATTCGAACAACAGCTTTGGGTTCCCTCCAGGCAGCTCTCATTTGGACCCTGCTCCTCCTGAACTATGCAATCCCGGGAGGTGTGGTACAACGTATTGGTGGGTATATCCAAGGACACCTCGGAGCCGCCATTGAAGCCACTGTTCATGTGACCGTTGTCACCTCTTTGACTCATTTTCAATTGATTAATTATTAAAACTGTATTTGTGGGTTTTGTGTTTAGTTGTGGGACTTCCTTAGTTTCTATGGCTTCATGACACTCTCACTGGAAACGACACTGACACTGAATCTCAGGGAAACCGATACTCTGATACCAAACACCGAACCGATCGCGTGGCCATCCACTGGGGGAATGATTTGAAGCCGCAGAAAGAGCAGCACTAACACCGCCCGCCTGCTGGGAACCGATTATATAGTAAATGGGCATCGTCGTGGGTAGCCGCGATATTCGCGAATCGCTGGCAGCGTATTCGAGACTATCCGCCGGCTTTCGTTATGTTATCTCCACCGCACTCCTCTCGAGACCCGAGAAATCTTCGTAGCCAATTCTCCACCACTCTCCTCTCGAGACCCTAGAAATCTTTGCAGCCAATTCTCCCGCTCTCGATCAAAACCGGCTCTCCAACGATCACCACTTCGGATCGGGGGCTTTTCATCTGGGCGTGCGAGTCGTGTAACCGCCCAAAGAAATGGAAATGACGCAGGCCCATCGGTTAGCCACCGAGTGGGAGGAACATGGGACAGGCGCAGCATGTAAGACAGGAGGTTTGTGGGAGGTTTATGGGTACAGATAAGGAGGCGAATCTATCTATTGGGAGTAGGGCTTGGGTACAGATGCCAAGACAGCCAAACTAATCGCTACTCATGTGCAAAGTCCCCATAAATATACATAATTATGAGTAATCTTTATAAATAAATTACTTAACATTATGGGGGAACTTCCTATTATGGGAAACCACCTAGATTAACTATATATTGTAACTATAAGCTGTTCATACCATGTCAAGCATTTATAATAATTTAAAATTTGTTCATTCTCAGAATAATTATCATTGATTGCTTATAACATTTTCGTGAAAAAATGTAAATGATCAACATTCTAAAACTCAATTAGGGAAATTTTCGATTACAGATATACACCTAAGTAAACTTATTTTACACTATAATCTCATTATCAACAATATCTATTAAGCTTCTTAAGCAATTACCTTTTATTGTACGTAAATACAGGGTATTACATTTTTTTTACGTATGAATTCAAAGCTCCAATGAAAGCAAGATAAATAAGGCAGCTTGTCGATTTTTATAGTAGCTGTTAAGTAAGCAGTAATCCTTCGATATAAGATTCATATTTGATATTGGAAATAACATTTTTTAGATAAATCACACCGTCAATATAATACTTTTAATGATTGCTTTATTGGAAACGTGAAAAATGTAATTTTTCCTGCTATCCTTCGACAGTTAAATAACTTTAATTTTTTGAGAGTGTTAACCGCATTTATTTTGAATGTACAGGGTATTTTTGAAGTCAACTTCCCTGTTTTAGCTTTTGGGTTTGGAAAATCAACAATCTTTGTTGTGATTTTTCCGCACGTGCAGGCACCGAACATGGGAACCGCAATTTAATGCAACATTACAATTCCAGAAAAGTACTTTATTGCATGCTAATTGATCGGATTTTCACACCCTGGAGTTCTTGTTAATCGACGGAGGCCAGTCCTAAAAGGTTTCTTGATCTGTTTTGATCTTCCCATGGGATTTGCAAATATCTCAGACGTTTTAGCAATTGTAATGAACAAATCGAATGAATATTAATGAATTGGAACCATTCGTCGTGGATGAACGCCCGTCAAAGTGATTTAACTTATTTCTAGTAGATGTACAAATTTCGCAACAGTCCCAAAACTTAGCAAAAAAGTAGCCTAACTTTTTAACCCCTATATCTTTATGGCCCCCCACAATCGCGTGCTACTGACGGCTATCGTTTTTCGACACGGGAAATCGATCAGTCGTTGGTACACGGCGCATATAAATCAGTTAGAAGAGTGCGCTCCATAAATCAAGTATACGGCCAAGATAATGGCCGGAATTTGCCGGGGCTCGAGAGCACCACTCCGCCCTGAGTAGTTGAGATATTGACTATTTTGGCATCACTTTGAACCGGTTACCTTGTCAATCTGTCAATCAGCTGTTGGTCGCATAAATCATCAACCAACTACGTCTGTAATTTGGATTTGCCGTAGAAATGTATAAGAAAACACCACAAAAACCAGACTGGTTTTATCTCCGCGACACTTCTGGTTTGGACCGCATTTGATCGACCCCATTTGCATGCAAAGAGTTTTTCTGCAGAATCCCAAACTTGGGGAATCCAAAGGTGGGGATTTTTTATTGGGATTTTCCTCAACGACACGCTCTGGCTTCATGCCATCTGCTGTTTGTCTGGGTCAGTCTGGGAGCCCTCCAAAATTGCGGCTCAAAGTACGATTTGCTATTAATCACTTCACTAGTCATTTCCAAGCAGAGTCTTCTCCCCAAATGGCAAACACGCGTCAAGCAGCTGATCGATGGCGCAGAATCAAAAACGAATAAGTTACGAACTATGATGATCCAAGCAGACTAATGCAAATCAAATCATTTTTTATGAAGGCCGAAGAATGCTTACCCTTCTCTTTGGAATTTCACAGCAAAACGCTTCTCTTTCTGTGTGAAAATTCTCCTCGTGTTCCCTTCTCCTGGGAATTTGTAATTAAACGTATACAATTAAGGCGAAAATAATAGTACTACTGATATGTTTACAAATATATTTGTATCATTTTTCAAACCAAATGCTTGTCTTTTTACAATTATGGCATCACTTTGAACCTCTATATAATAAGTGATTTACTTGCAAGTAGATTTCGCTTCGTCATTTCGGACAGACATAAAGTCTAGTCTGATAAACAATTTTCACATAATAGCTATAACATTAACAATTGGGTAATACATGATTAGGCTTAAATTGTTTTTGATTAATAGATTTAAATGGAACTTAATTTGTCAATTAAAGATTCACTGAACTTAAAGTGCTTTTACAGGATCAAAGTATATATAAGCTGAAATTCAAACCCAAAGATTGTAGACAAAAGAAAGCGTACTTTGATGACACAGATTGTTTTGGGGGAAGACAACAAAAATGCCACCCTTACGTTTTGTAATAATAACGCTTTTTACTTTTATCAGTTTATGTACGTGTTGTGTTTATTCTGCCAGTCGAATCTGCACTGCTGCAGCCGAAAGCCTGGCTTCATATTTTAATTTGGGTTTTACAATGTAGTCGCTGAATACGTAGCGCGACAGCTTAGCGAGATAAGGCAGATATAAAGAGGAGAGCGCAAGAGCGCTACAGGTTCAGCCATACACCTATGCGCACTAGACTAGTCTAGGCGGGCTGCTCCGAACACAGATATTTTAGAGATATTGCTTTGACCACAATTGTATATCGAACTGGTGTAACAATTGATCTCTGCCCGATCAACATTGCTGGGATACTTTCGCGGCATTCGTTATGAATATTTATAGGTCGCTGACTTGTTCAGGTGATTGGGCGGCGATTATGTGTCGCAGTTAGATATGTAACACTCGTGCGGTCAATTTGCATTACTCATACGCAGCGTAAGCCCCCAAAGGGGATCGGTGGGTAAACACATTAGGCAACAATTAAATGTACATAGCTAGCCCGCCAGCAAGTCAATTATAATTTTGAGCAAATTTAATTTGCTTTTAATTTCGCTGGCGTGCGGATAATTTGGTGTTTATCGTTGAGCTGTCTCCCCGTTGTTTTCCCTTCTATCAACTTGAAAAACAAGAAGATTCCAACGCTTGAGGCCTCTTCTTGGGTCTTTGGACCGCATCATAAATCTACTGTGCGCGTGGGCGGCCTACTTAAGGTGAGATTATATATATATTTTGGCGGCCCTTGAGCATGGCCAGATTTCGGCAGCTATCTGGCTGGAGAAATCTCAAGGTGTGCGGGTATTATGATAAGGGGAAACTCATCTCTCCTTGAGGGTCACATGCCGGAAAGGCTTGTCCATTTGTATGCACTGCTTATGGCTCACAATCAAACATGGACAACACGTAGGTTAACTGTTTTCGTACAGAGAGAAAAATCATCACGAAATGAATTTCCGATTTTCGGTTTTTGCTTGGTTTGACAAAGCCTCATTTGTAAAGAAAACAAAACAAAAAAAAAACACAATTATTTGCACCATTGATATTCTATTTACTTGAGGTTTTCTTTGTTTAGTGTTACTGATTCTGATTAATCAAGAATCTAATGATTTATATTTAGAAATTATAGCACTATCATAATAACCCTCAACTATAGTTAATGTTAAGCTACAATTATAATCGTATTAATAATTATTATTTTCATAGAAACGAAAATAAAATTTAAAATCAATAAAAAAAACACTACTTGGATAGGAATGTGTGATATACAAGTGTATTAAACAAATATTTTTTTCTGTGCTTCGGTATCTTTGGATCTGAAACTGCATTGACAGGCGGGTAAACAAAGTTTAAGTTAAGCTCAAACAATTGCAATGAATGACAATCGCCGCTCAAATAAAACTGTTAATTGTGCATTCAGTTAATTGTATAAGATCCCAAACATTACGCAAGTCGATCAGCCGTCGGACCCGCCCCCTGGACAACCCCCGCCCCTTTACCGCCCGGGTGCAGCGGACTGCATTGAGGCGTGTAAAGTACCCGACGTAAGGCTTCACGTGACTCAAACCCGTCGATCGGGTATCCAAATTCATGATCGGTCTGAATATACGAGACATTCCGAGGTCAGCCTGTGCAGCTTTGGGAGCACTTCGGATGGAGGAAGTTGACGTAAACCGTGTCACGGACCAAGTTCATTGACGGGCAAGTATCGGAGTATTATCCTTGTCAAGCATCGACCCAGGAATACCCGCCATAATGAGGCACCAATTTCGAAAGAGGTTCCTTCTCCTCACGTGATCCAAACCGCTTTGATCCGGTGAGCAGTTTTGGGGGAGTGGAAAGATGAGGCGTAGCTTGTTTTTTTTATCACGGCATTAACCGCAGTGGCAACGAAACTGAATTAATTTGGTCACATGATCGAGCCAGAAGAAAACAAAATGTAGATATATACCTACACAAAAAACAAAAACACAAGCATCTGGCAGTCGTATATTTTTATCCATATCACACACTCATCAGGGATACTCAAAAGCTATGGCGAAAGTTGCTCGACTGTAACTTGAAAGGGGAAGAGCAATGCAAAATTATGGAAATGCAAATGTTGTCAATAAACCAATAATAATACTTGCTCTAAATGTTCTTCAAAGAATCCTGTTTTTTTATATAAGGAAGCTGAATTAATCATAAATTAATAGAAAATCAATGAGACAAATTAATTATAACTTAATTGGGCGACGTATACATTAAAAACCTTTGAAAAATTAAGATCAAAGCCATTTCTAAGAACTTTATATTGAAGGGAAAGACCATCCCGCTATTGAGTAACCCGAGCGGCGCTTGTTTAAAGGTGAAGCATATTCCAAATCATCAAAATGGTAATTTCGAATGGCCAACGGGCCAGGTCGTGTGACTTGTTTGTGTTTGCCACTCTATTCAAATTTATTCGTTCAGCCAGACATAACGCAAGTCATCTGAATATTGGGGAGATATTATTTCCCCCGCAGACTGCTAATAATCATTATGGACAAGTACACCCACACAGGAGCCACCGGAGCGTGCTATCCAGATTATGGACCATTCTATTTTAGACAATTGTGAGGTGCTAAACTGCTGGCGTTCGAGCCAATTAATTTATGGTCCCAAAGTGTCGTGCTAATGACTTGCCAACAAGCCGGGCAAATTAACAAATCAATTTCGGAGTGATAAACAAAAAGTCAAACAAGAGGAACAAAAAGCGGAAACAACAAACAGAGTCAACAGTTATCGGGTACAAACAATTGGCATTGCAATTGGAATGCCATGGGAATGATAAAACAAATTAGCCGACAGGCTCTATTAAAAGTAAAATGTGATGGACTGTTAATAGGTGGTGTAGGTATAAAATCCCTGACGGAAGTCGGTTCAATGCACGCCGAAGCAAAACAAAACAGGGCTAACATGGCGTATGCGCAATGCGGCTGCTTCACGTGACTCGTAGTTGTTGCTTGAGAAATTCAAGATACCCCTTCGATCTCGGCTAGGGCTTGATTTGCATTTGTTTATGCCGCCTTATTCAATTCAAATCCAGCAGGTGCCTGAGATTGGTGGGATTAGCTTGGGCTTTGCAATGTTTTTGTTTGCGATAAAAAAAGCAGCAAGTGTCACGCTGAAAAGCGTAGCACAATTTCTGTTTGACTTTCTGGCGGGCAAACAGCGCGGAGTTTATCGCACTTGGCCTAGGCAGAGACCTAGCAAATATGCGCCAATGGGCCGGCCCAAATATTGTGTTTATGAATCCAATCCAATATCAGACGGTCTCGTCACCGCCGCTGGAACCGCATTCTTCGGTCGTCCCTCTGGCATTTAGCAATGCAAATTTACCGACTTCGAGGTGCTGTAAGATAGGGACTGACATATCTGATGCTTGATTAATGGACCATGATTTATGTATGAGCAACTTGCCCAAGCGGGATTCTCCAGTTTTCTTGTCACGAGGAATTGCACGGAGATGCTTGCACTATCTTATCTGCGCTGCACTCGTTTCCGCAACAATATTTGTCAAATTAGAGCGATGTGAGACATCTGTCTGGTACTTTATTTGCGGACCAGGCGAACGCAGAATGCACAGAGAGTTACTTTACGTCTGCAACTAATGTCCGTCCATATAATTATTTACGACTTGGACGGGGCTACGGCTACTCAACTAAGCGGTTTCCATTTCGACAGGTACCATAAATTCAGACAAGCGTCAAGTGCCCCGATTGAACTTTTATGATGCCCAAAACTTTCCACAGTTGAGTACAATCAGCTTTTATTTGGACAAAGTTGTGGGATCTTAGACTTACAAACTAGAAGAAAGTGATTAACCTTCGATGAACGTACAACGTGTAGTACAGTGTGGAGTATAGTTTCGGGCCTATAAGTATGCTACAGTATGTTGGATCATTCATTTTTTTATTTGAGCAAACGCACGCTGGGCGCACTTTCCAATGGCGTCTAAAAGCGATAAACAAACAAATACCGGCCCAAAACGAGCCGAATGCAACACTATTTTTGTGACTTCAAGCGGTGAACTAGGGGCTGTGAGTGGTTGTATGAGTGGATATGCACCCTAATCCTCCAGCGTTACGTTGCGGAAAAGATAGGACATGGACTCCTTGTTGTGGATACGGCGTATAGCCTCAGCAATCAGAATGGAGATGTCGATCGTCTTGATCTTATGGCACTGCAGCTTCTGGATCTCGTGTGGAATGGTATTGGTGACAACGATCTATTGTAGGGTAGAATATATAATCAGATTACAAGAGATTTATATGGAAATGCACTCTGGGACACACCTCATCGATAGGTGATTCATCCAGTTGACGCGGTGCATCCGAACTGAGCAGACCATGCGTGGCCAGCACGTAGATCTTGCAGGCTCCGTGCTCCTTCAGCATCTCAGCGGCGGCCACAAAGGCCTGCACATCGTCGATCAGGTCATCCTGATATAGTAAAGGTATACAAATGAATAAAATAACATTCCAGACGCAAAATATATTTCGTAAGGAAACAAATACTTACCACCATAATGGCGATGCGTCCGCTGACATCTCCCACAATAGTCAGTGGTGGCTTCACCTTGACAATGTGCTCCGGAACTCCTACCGAAACCGAGGTGGTTCGCTGCCGGTTGCTGCTGGTTGGGGCGTGTTGTGGAGTAGAGTTTCTAGTGGTTAGTGTGCGGAAGTTTCACGAGGTTTGTGGTTCGAGTGGTGCAATGTGGTGCATTGTGGTACATTGTGTGTTGGTTTTTGGTGGTGTATTTCATTGGTTGGTCGAACCGTTATCGAAACCAAAAAAGAAAAGAATCATGTGGGTGGGTTGGGATATTTGTGGAGTGGCGTGGGTTGGTGGAAAAAAGTACAAATGGCAATTGATTAAAAATTATAAATTAAATGAAATGAAACAATAGTTAAAAATACGAACCTAGGCGCCGCTGGTAAGCACATTTCAACTGAATTTCCTAATAAATTGCTATACGCACTGCATAACACAAATAAAGATAAATTTCGATTGTTTTTCTGTTTTTTGAATTTTAAATTTTGACAAGTGGACTGCTCCCCATGCCCACCAAAAAGTGTCGAGGTTTTTGTGACATGTGGGGAGCGTAAAAATAAAGCAATAATATTTCCAAAACGCAAAATACAAAAACACTTCAAAAGTCAATCAAACGGTCAAATAAGATAAAGCAGATATAGCTCAAAAATCTACAAAAACGTGTCAGCCCTGGCTGTGGAGTACGAACAGAAGCCATTGAAGAATATTGCAACACTTATGTCATGGCGATTGTGATTTAATGTTAACGTGCGTTTTAAAACAATATACAAGTTAGGGTCTTAAAAAGTTTCCAGGTATATATGAATCAAAACAAGTTAAAAATTAGTTTTCTTATCAAAACTATTAAGTTACCACTTCATTAGCGGTATTATAAAAACAGTCAATAACGATTGTTTTATTCAATCAATATTATGTTTATAATTAGATTGCAGCAGGTATTTATAGAAATAAACTGTAGCCATTAAAAAAGTATTGAGTCGTTATGCTTTATTCATAACACATAATAATATAAAAAATGGATGGTCGATATTCGAGTGCTCTTTGATAA